>CAWUFW010010852.1:0-661249 GCA_963921515.1 Calotriton arnoldi | reverse complement strand
AACGCTTAGGAATGCATATGGCAACATGGGGGCCATGCCCCAGATTCGCATTTGGGAGGGAATATGCTTTTGGGGTTCAAATGGAACGCTTAGGAACGCATATGGCAACATGGGGGCCATGCCCCAGATTCGCATTTGGGAGGGAATATGCTTTTGGGGTTCGAATGGAACGCTTAGGAACGCATATGGCAACATGGGGGCCATGCCCCAGATTGGCATTTGGGAGGGAATATGCTTTTGGGGTTCAAATGGAACGCTTAGGAACGCATATGGCAACATGGGGGCCATGCCCCAGATTCGCATTTGGGAGGGAATATGCTTTTGGGGTTCGAATGGAACGCTTAGGAACGCATATGGCAACATGGGGGCCATGCCCCAGATTGGCATTTGGGAGGGAATATGCTTTTGGGGTTCAAATGGAACGCTTAGGAACGCATATGGCAACATGGGGGCCATGCCCCAGATTCGCATTTGGGAGGGAATATGCTTTTGGGGTTCGAATGGAACGCTTAGGAACGCATATGGCAACATGGGGGCCATGCCCCAGATTCGCATTTGGGAGGGAATATGCTTTTGGGGTTCGAATGGAACGCTTAGGAACGCATATGGCAACATGGGGGCCATGCCCCAGATTCGCATTTGGGAGGGAATATGCTTTTGGGGTACATGCTGTGAGCCATGGGTGCCGAACGTGACATGTGTTGTGGCAGCATGACAGTGCATGGTTTGAGGTGTGTGCATGCTTGACATGGCCTGCATATTTGCTGTCTGTTGTGATTACTGGACATGGCATTGGACGCATCGTTATGAGTGAGTGATGGTTGTGTGCCAGCCAACGTATTGCAGTTGTCCCATCTCCTTGGTGTGCGTGCTGCCCTGTGCCATGTGCATCACTGCAGTGCTCGGGGGGGTGTGGCCCATGTTGTGTGTTGTTGCTCACAGTGTGTCGTGCACTTCATTGACTTCTGGCACATGGTTGGTCATGGGCATGTATCGTAGCGTGACTGCTGTATGTGTGGCAGCTGTGCGGATGACATGCCTTTCATGAGACTGGGGCTGACGGATGGGATGGATGGTATGTTGTTTGTGCCTGGTGTGTCTGTGTGTTTGATGGGTTCAGTGGTGTTCGTGTGCATATATGTTGTTCCGCTCTGTTGCGTCTAGTGTTGTTTGTCTTACATAGGCGTAGTTGTGGGGTGTGTGGTTGACAGGCAGTTGGGGCTACATGGACAGGACTTCAATGGTGTTTCGGTTGTGTGTGATGAGTTGCACAGTGGCTGCCGTGTGGTACTATATTCAGTGTGGCCTGTGCATGCAGACGTGGCTCCTTGGGTGTTGCTATGTCTGTGATGGGTCATGTGGGGTGTGAGTCTGTTGTTCATGTCCGTGTGCACATTGTTCACTTGTTCGTGACGGTGGGCGGTGCTGCGTGTTCGTCTGCTACGTGACATGTCCCATGTGTTGGTCGTGTTCCGGTCCTCATGCCTCCAGTAATCCAGCCCTGTCCAGTTTCCCACCTGCAGGTTGTTCGTGCGTGCACTGTACTGGATGCCACATGGCTCTAAGCGGGGGGTGCTCCATGTTGCAGGTCTGTGGGGGTGGGGGGGTGTTGTGGGTCGTGGGGGTGGCTGGACACCCACTGACACCGATTGCTGTGGACCGTGATGTCTGCCTTTCGGCTGTCGTTGTGCACTGCGGTGGCTGACACGTGGCTGTGGGGTGTGGGGGATGCTCCTCCTTGCTGTGCTGTGGGACTAGGGGCCTGGTGTGTGTTGTACTTGGGCTGTCCACCGTCCCACCCACTGCACTTTGTGTTCCTGCCACTTACCTGTTACTTGTCGGTTAGTGCAGCTGTGGCGGACACATGGGTGTGGTGGGTGCTCGTTGTGGCGCTTCTGGCATATTTGGGGACCTGTTGGTGGTTACGTGGCTGGCTGAGTGTACACATGTCCCCACGCATCTTACAGTTGTTCGGTTTGGGCTGTGTGTGGTGGTGTCTGTTGCATGTGTGTGTGATGTGTTGTGTATTGTGTGCTGGACATGGGGGTGTTTGTCCCTGGGAGCTGTGGCATGGTGGTAGTGCATGTGAGTACATAGCGGTGTGCTGGTATACATTAGTTTGTACTTACCAGCCTCCACTCCCCTGCTAATCCGGCGAGGATCTCCGGATGGATTACGACTCGCACCTTCTCCTCCCACGCTTTGAAGGTCTTAAAGAGCGCGGGATTCCCTCCGCCAGTGAAGGCAGCCAGCTCTCTGTTTTTGCCCTCCTTCTTCTTGACCAGGCTCTTTACGTCATTCCAACGTTTGTTGATCTCGACTCTGTTCCTGGGCAGGGTCCCGACTGCATTGACCTGGTCTACGATCCGGTTCCACATTCTGTTTCTGGTGGCTAGTGGTGTGTGCTGGACCATGTTCCCATAGATTTGTGGGTACACCTTGATGATCTCGTCGACCATGACCGTCAGCTCCATGGGCGTGAACTTGGGCATTCTTTGTGGTGCCATGGTGTTTGTGGTGCTGGTGCGGTGTGTGTTGTGTAATGTGCAGGGGTTTGTGGTGCCGGTGTTTGGTGGTGGTGGTGGTGGTTGTGATGTGTGCGTTTCTGTGGTGTGCTGCTGTCCTTGCTGTGTCACTGTGTCCTCTCCTCTCCTCTCTGGTTTGCAATGTAGCAAGGGGTTGTGGTCTGTGGGAGTGCTGCTTTTGTACTCACCTATGTGGGTGTGTCCTCATGGTCTGTTGTTTTCAGGTGTGTTGTGTCTGGGGTTCTGGCCTTTGTATTTTTTGTTTGTCCGGGGGATGTTTTCGGGATATGTACTGTGCTTGTGTATTTGTGCGTGCCTTGCTGTGTGGACTTGTTGGCCATGTTGTGTGCTATTGGTTTTGTGTGCGGATGGTTTCTGTGCAGGTACGTGGGCGCCATGGCTTCTGCCGTGTCGATTCTCATCGGCGTTGTTTGCGCTGGCGGGCGGTATATTTGTGGTTTTTCCGCGCTCATGGCGGTGCGATCGTAATCTCACGTGCGGTGTGTCGGCCGTGAGGGCGGGCGGTTTTGTGTTGTTGTGCGTGTTTCCGTCCGTGGCGGGCGGTTTGTCTCCGACTCGGACGTTGGCGGGCGGTATTTTGTGTGCTTTTCCGCCGATGGCGGTATTCGGTTTGTGTAATCGTAATGGCGTGGTCGGTGTTCAGGCAGTGTGTGCGGGCGGATTTTTGCCGCTTCCATGCCTGGCGGTGTTATTTACGCCGGGTATCGTAATGTGCCCCTTTGTTCTTTTTACAGAATTTCTGGAATTTTTATATGATAATGTGACTTCAGCCTAATGTGGCTTGGACCTCATTGTGCTAATCTTCCACTGCATTGTTGGTTTTGGATTGTTGAGCTATGGTGCTGTCATATACGTTCCACCATGGTATTCGAAACTTGGGTTGGCATCTGTGACCAGAACGATGCAGTCTGTATACCCAAGTGTCTTCAGAGTAGTTCATGAGGCGTATTCATTTTTGTTTATTTCTTGTGGTAGCATGGGGCTTTTATAAATATGTTGTAGTGATTAGCTACTTCTGTGACTGGTATGTAGGCTAGAACTATTTGTTTTTAATTTTCAAAGGCAAGCTCAATGCCAGTCACTTCTGTGGTATGTAGGTTAGGACTATTATTTGTTTAATTTTCAAGGCAAACTCAATGTTTGTTGTGTATTCTGCACTGAGTGCAGATTTATGTAGGTGTCTCCAATTGCTTTTATTAAAGTGATAATAGCAGCCTTGTATGGCTTTGTGACATAGATTTTGAAAACTGTTATCAGTGCCTGCTCAAAATCTATCATTAGTTTTGGAGGATAGTAGTTGTTAGTTTGAATTTTAATTTTGTTTAGTAGTGCTTTGCTTGTTAAACAGAAGTGCATAAATTAACAGTATGTTACTATTATGATATTGTTTATGTACGGTGTATATTTGTGTGAACGGTGGCTGGCATGATTTGAAGGTGCCATCCATCATCCATGTTGCACATTGGGTTGTCTGAGTAAATTGCTTTGTGTTGCATATATGATTATTATCCTGTCGTTATTTGTATTGTCGTGTGGGAAAATGGGCTCTGCATTATGTTTTCCGTTTTTACTGATTTTTACAGATAAATACAGACAGAAAACCATTTGTCTCCTTGTCTGTATTTATTTTTAAATGTGGATAAAAACGGAAATTGGGTTGCTTTTGGGTGATTCTAAATACTCTCTGCTATGACTGCCAGGCCAATAGCTGTGTGGATGGATAGGTATGGGGTTAAAAAGAAAGGAAATGCAGTAAAAAGGCTTTAAGAGCAGTAGATATGCACAAGGTTGATACTGAAATTTGCATATTTTCACATAAGGCGCATTGATTTATCTTCTTTGGATGTTCGTAACCTGGCAGACTTTCAAGCATGAGTTCATATTTATCTGTAAATAAATGTGGAAATATACCAGTTTCAGTCTCATTTTTTTCACAAAACCCAAATACTTATGGATAAATACAGATAAAATTACCCAAAAATAAATATGGTTAAATACAAACGTAAATGTCAGAAAAATAAATACCATAAAACCGGGAGCCCTAATTATGTGTAATTACTATCTGTTCTGAAATGTTTATATCTTGGTATCTTCTAGGAGCAGCAGGGGTTTGGGCTGTGGCTTTCCTTTTGTGCGCTATTAATATATTTAGATTAGGGTTTGCTGGTAGTTGTGCTCATGAAGTTTGGCACTATATATTTTTTAAGTGCCTGTGGCTTCCTGACTATGTATACTTGCTTCTCTGAGATCTTGGAGAATATGCCTTACTTCTATCTTTGTCACATTTGGGTGTGGGGGGAGGTTGTGTTCTCTAACATTGTTCTAGGTGTCACTTTTAGTTCTAGCCCTCCCATAACACATATTAGCGTAATATTTGGTACATTTCCAGTTAACATTTTCACTGCTTGTGTTTTCCTTGCTTTATGTGTATCCCATTTGAGAGAACAAATATTTGCCTTTCTACAAGGCGATTTATGTGTCACTTTGTGCCATTTTAACTGAAAATGGTAGATGGGCATCATTATTGCTTTGTGTTAAACAGTTTATTCTTTGTAATACATTAGAAAATGCATTTTTATTTATCAAATTCCACACTTACATATTTGCTGTCTTTTTAATGTGATGTTTGTTGTTTTCAGGTTCAGTTCAATTCAGTTGAGATGTGGGTCAGGTGGGCGTCTTTATAGTTAGGTACAAAGTGTTTGTTTAATGTTTAGTTAAAAATGTTGTTTATTTAGTTTGGGGATTGGTTTGGGGTTAGTTTTAATTTTATGCTTTAGGGAGTTAGTGTTTGGGATTCTTTTTATTACTTTTACTTACTTGTAATGTGTTTGTTGAGGTTCACGTTTATGAAGTTGGCGTTGTTGGTCTGAATGATGGCTTTTACTTTTGCAATGTTGATGTGGAAGCTACATCTTGGAGATATAAATTGAAGGTGTTTTAGTTATTTATAGTAAGTTAACGTGTAAGCAAGTTTTGTTATATTGCAGTTTAAGGTTATTTTACTTACTTGTAGTGATTTCTAGTTAGCAGTTTCTAGTTCTTTATCAGATCTGGCAACCTTGGCGTGGTTTTCCCCCTAACTTTTTTCCTTCAGACCTCCTGCTTTCGCTAACTTCATTTTTACTGGCCTTTCTTTCCCACTGCAAAGTTGTGCTAAAGTGCTTGTGCTCTCTCCTTAAAACTCATTAGATTGGATTATACCCAATTGACATATTTAATTTATTTGTGAGCCCCTAGTAAAGTGGCAATACCTGTGCCCAGAGCCTATACATTAAAATCTACAAATGGGCCTGCAGCTCTCATTGTGCCACCCACTTAAATAGACCTTTAAACATGTCTCAGGACTGCCATTGCAACCTGTGTATGTGCAGTTTTAAACTGCCATTTCAACCTGGCAAAATAATCCTTTTGTCAAGAGCAAACCTTCCTTTTAATACATATTAGTCACCACTAAGGTAGGCCCTCGACAGCCCCAAGGGCAGGGTGCAGTGTATGTAAAAAGTTGGGCATGGACTTTGAAGTTTTACATGTCCTGGTAGTGAAAAACTCTTAATTTGTTTCTTCACTACTTCAAGGCCTACCTCTCCCATAAAATAACATTGGAGTTACCTTATTACAATTAATAAGTATTATTTCCAAATGGGAATAGGTAAGCAGTTCATGTTTGGTGTCTCTGGAATCCCAGGTTAAAATCCTAACTTATGTTGAAGTCAGATTTAAAATTGTAATTCTGAAAATGCCACTTTTAGAAAGTTGTTACAGCAAACAAATGATGGACGGAATGCTGACAATGCAAACATTCTCCCCCAGTCAAAAGATCTGGGTTAAATCCATCGTTCTTTTGCCCACTACGCCACCCCAGTTTAGACCCAGCCATATGCAAATCAGTCTTGACTCTGTGCCCCATGGGAACAGTCCAGACCGAACTGCCAGGCCAGGTCCTCCCTGGACCGGAAACAAGCATCCTGGGACCGGTTTCAGGGTATGTCACCCTTCTTCAGCCAGGCTAGCTTGAATCCAGTGGCACAGTGAGCAAGGGACCAACGTCTGGGCATACCCATCCCACTTAGGGCGAAAAGTGTTACAGCAAACAAATGATGGACGGAATGCTGACAATGCAAACATTCTCCCCCAGTCAAAAGATCTGGGTTAAATGCATCGTTCTTTTGCCCACTACGCCACCCCAGTTTAGACCCAGCCATATGCAAATCAGTCTTGACCCTGTGCCCCATGGGAACAGTCCAGACCGAACTGCCAGGCCAGGTCCTCCCTGGACCGGAAACAAGCATCCTGGGACCTGTTTCAGGGTATGTCACCCTTCTTCAGCCAGGCTAGCTTGAATCCAGTGGCACAGTGAGCAAGGGACCCACGTCTGGGCATACCCATTCCACTTAGGGCGAAAAGTGTTACAGCAAACAAATGATGGACGGAATGCTGACAATGCAAACATTCTCCCCCAGTCAAAAGATCTGGGGTAAATCCATCGTTCTTTTGCCCACTACGCCACCCCAGTTTAGACCCAGCCATATGCAAATCAGTCTTGACCCTGTGCCCCATGGGAAAAGTCCAGACCGAACTGCCAGGCCAGGTCCTCCCTGGACCGGAAACAAGCATCCTGGGACCGGTTTCAGGGTATGTCACCCATCTTCAGCCAGGCTAGCTTGAATCCAGTGGCACAGTGAGCAAGGGAGCCACGTCTGGGCATACCCATCCCACTTAGGGCGAAAAGTGTTACAGCAAACAAATGATGGACGGAATGCTGACAATGCAAACATTCTCCCACAGTCAAAAGATCTGGGGTTAAATCCATTGTTCTTTTGCCCACTACGCCACCCCAGTTTAGACCCAGCCATATGCAAATCAGTCTTGACCCTGTGCCCCATGGGAACAGTCCAGACCGAACTGCCAGGCCAGGTCCTCCCTGGACCGGAAATAAGCATCCTGGGACCGGTTTCAGGGTATGTCACTCTTCTTCAGCCAGGCTAGCTTGAATCCAGTGGCACAGTGAGCAAGGGACCCACGTCTGGGCATACCCATCCCACTTAGGGCGAAAAGTGTTACAGCAAACAAATGATGGACGGAATGCTGACAATGCAAACATTCTCCCCCAGTCAAAAGATCTGGGTTAAATCCATCGTTCTTTTGCCCACTACGCCACCCCAGTTTAGACCCAGCCATATGCAAATCAGTCTTGACCCTGTGGCCCATGGGAACAGTCCAAACCGAACTGCCCAGACGTGGGTCCCTTGCTCACTTTGCCACTGGATTCAAGATAGCCTGGCTGATGACGGCTGTAAGCCAGAAACCGGTCCCAGGATGCTTGTTTCCGGTCCAGGGAAGACATGGCTTGGCAGTTCGGGCTGGACTGTTCCCATGAGGCACAGGGTCAGACTGATTTGCATATGGCCATGTCTGAACTGGGGTGGCGGAGTGAGCTAAAGAATGATGATGGATTAAACCCAGATCAGTTGACTGGGGGTGAGTGCTTGCAATGTTCAACACTCCGTCCATCATCCCCTTTGGTTTTGCTATGTTCGCCCTAAGTTGGCGGGGTATGCCCAGACGTGGGTCCCTTGCTCACTTTGCCACTGGATTCAAGATAGCCTGGCTGATGACGGCTGTAAGCCAGAAACCGGTCCCAGGATGCTTGTTTCCGGTCCAGGGAAGACATGGCTTGGCAGTTCGGGCTGGACTGTTCCCATGAGGCACAGGGTCAGACTGATTTGCATATGGCCATGTCTGAACTGGGGTGGCGGAGTGAGCTAAAGAATGATGATGGATTAAACCCAGATCAGTTGACTGGGGGTGAGTGCTTGCAATGTTCAACACTCCGTCCATCATCCCCTTTGGTTTTGCTATGTTCGCCCTAAGTTGGCGGGGTATGCCCAGACGTGGGTCCCTTGCTCACTTTGCCACTGGATTCAAGATAGCCTGGCTGATGACGGCTGTAAGCCAGAAACCGGTCCCAGGATGCTTGTTTCCGGTCCAGGGAAGACATGTCTTGGCAGTTCGGGCTGGACTGTTCCCATGAGGCACCGGGTCAGACTGATTTGCATATGGCCATGTCTGAACTGGGGTGGCGGAGTGAGCTAAAGAATGATGATGGATTAAACCCAGATTAGTTGACTGGGGGTGAGTGCTTGCAATGTTCAACACTCCGTCCATCATCCCCTTTGGTTTTGCTATGTTCGCCCTAAGTTGGCGGGGTATTCCCAGACGTGGGTCCCTTGCTCACTTTGCCACTGGATTCAAGATAGCCTGGCTGATGACGGATGTAAGCCAGAAACCGGTCCCAGGATGCTTGTTTCCGGTCCAGGGAAGACATGGCTTGGCAGTTCGGGCTGGACTGTTCCCATGAGGCACAGGGTCAGACTGATTTGCATATGGCCATGTCTGAACTGGGGTGGCGGAGTGAGCTAAAGAATGATGATGGATTAAACCCAGATCAGTTGACTGGGGGTGAGTGCTTGCAATGTTCAACACTCCGTCCATCATCCCCTTTGGTTTTGCTATGTTCGCCCTAAGTTGGCGGGGTATGCCCAGACGTGGGTCCCTTGCTCACTTTGCCACTGGATTCAAGATAGCCTGGCTGATGACGGCTGTAAGCCAGAAACCGGTCCCAGGATGCTTGTTTCCGGTCCAGGGAAGACATGGCTTGGCAGTTCGGGCTGGACTGTTCCCATGAGGCACAGGGTCAGACTGATTTGCATATGGCCATGTCTGAACTGGGGTGGCGGAGTGAGCTAAAGAATGATGATGGATTAAACCCAGATCAGTTGACTGGGGGTGAGTGCTTGCAATGTTCAACACTCCGTCCATCATCCCCTTTGGTTTTGCTATGTTCGCCCTAAGTTGGCGGGGTATGCCCAGACGTGGGTCCCTTGCTCACTTTGCCACTGGATTCAAGATAGCCTGGCTGATGACGGCTGTAAGCCAGAAACCGGTCCCAGGATGCTTGTTTCCGGTCCAGGGAAGACATGTCTTGGCAGTTCGGGCTGGACTGTTCCCATGAGGCACCGGGTCAGACTGATTTGCATATGGCCATGTCTGAACTGGGGTTGCGGAGTGAGCTAAAGAATGATGATGGATTAAACCCAGATCAGTTGACTGGGGGTGAGTGCTTGCAATGTTCAACACTCCGTCCATCATCCCCTTTGGTTTTGCTATGTTCGCCCTAAGTTGGCGGGGTATGCCCAGACGTGGGTCCCTTGCTCACTTTGCCACTGGATTCAAGATAGCCTGGCTGATGACGGCTGTAAGCCAGAAACCGGTCCCAGGATGCTTGTTTCCGGTCCAGGGAAGACATGGCTTGGCAGTTCGGGCTGGACTGTTCCCATGAGGCACAGAGTCAGACTGATTTGCATATGGCCATGTCTGAACTGGGGTGGCGGAGTGAGCTAAAGAATGATGATGGATTAAACCCAGATCAGTTGACTGGGGGTGAGTGCTTGCAATGTTCAACACTCCGTCCATCATCCCCTTTGGTTTTGCTATGTTCGCCCTAAGTTGGCGGGGTATGCCCAGACGTGGGTCCCTTGCTCACTTTGCCACTGGATTCAAGATAGCCTGGCTGATGACGGCTGTAAGCCAGAAACCGGTCCCAGGATGCTTGTTTCCGGTCCAGGGAAGACATGTCTTGGCAGTTCGGGCTGGACTGTTCCCATGAGGCACCGGGTCAGACTGATTTGCATATGGCCATGTCTGAACTGGGGTGGCGGAGTGAGCTAAAGAATGATGATGGATTAAACCCAGATTAGTTGACTGGGGGTGAGTGCTTGCAATGTTCAACACTCCGTCCATCATCCCCTTTGGTTTTGCTATGTTCGCCCTAAGTTGGCGGGGTATGCCCAGACGTGGGTCCCTTGCTCACTTTGCCACTGGATTCAAGATAGCCTGGCTGATGACGGATGTAAGCCAGAAACCGGTCCCAGGATGCTTGTTTCCGGTCCAGGGAAGACATGGCTTGGCAGTTCGGGCTGGACTGTTCCCATGAGGCATAGGGTCAGACTGATTTGCATATGGCCATGTCTGAACTGGGGTGGCGGAGTGAGCTAAAGAATGATGATGGATTAAACCCAGATCAGTTGACTGGGGGTGAGTGCTTGCAATGTTCAACACTCCGTCCATCATCCCCTTTGGTTTTGCTATGTTCGCCCTAAGTTGGCAGGGTATGCCCAGACGTGGGTCCCTTGCTCACTTTGCCACTGGATTCAAGATAGCCTGGCTGATGACGGCTGTAAGCCAGAAACAGGTCCCAGGATGTTTGTTTCCGGTCCAGGGAAGACATGGCTTGGCAGTTCGGGCTGGACTGTTCCCATGAGGCACAGGGTCAGACTGATTTGCATATGGCCATGTCTGAACTGGGGTGGCGGAGTGAGCTAAAGAATGATGATGGATTAAACCCAGATCAGTTGACTGGGGGTGAGTGCTTGCAATGTTAAACACTCCGTCCATCATCCCCTTTGGTTTTGCTATGTTCGCCCTAAGTTGGCGGGGTATGCCCAGACGTGGGTCCCTTGCTCACTTTGCCACTGGATTCAAGATAGCCTGGCTGATGATGGCTGTAAGCCAGAAACCGGTCCCAGGATGCTTGTTTCCGGTCCAGGGAAGACATGGCTTGGCAGTTCGGGCTGGACTGTTCCCATGAGGCACAGGGTCAGACTGATTTGCATAAGGCCATGTCTGAACTGGGGTGGCGGAGTGAGCTAAAGAATGATGATGGATTAAACCCAGATCAGTTGACTGGGGGTGAGTGCTTGAAATGTTCAACACTCCGTCCATCATCCCCTTTGGTTTTGCTATGTTCGCCCTAAGTTGGCGGGGTATGCCCAGACGTGGGTCCCTTGCTCACTTTGCCACTGGATTCAAGATAGCCTGGCTGATGACGGCTGTAAGCCAGAAACCGGTCCCAGGATGCTTGTTTCCGGTCCAGGGAAGACATGGCTTGGCAGTTCGGGCTGGACTGTTCCCATGAGGCACAGGGTCAGTCTGATTTGCATATGGCCATGTCTGAACTGGGGTGGCGGAGTGAGCTAAAGAATGATGATGGATTAAACCCAGATCAGTTGACTGGGGGTGAGTGCTTGCAATGTTCAACACTCCGTCCATCATCCCCTTTGGTTTTGCTATGTTCGCCCTAAGTTGGCGGGGTATGCCCAGACGTGGGTCCCTTGCTCACTTTGCCACTGAATTCAAGATAGCCTGGCTGATGACGGCTGTAAGCCAGAGACCGGTCCCAGGATGCTTGTTTCCGGTCCAGGGAAGACATGGCTTGGCAGTTCGGGCTGGACTGTTCCCATGAGGCACAGGGTCAGACTGATTTGCATATGGCCATGTCTGAACTGGGGTGGCGGAGTGAGCTAAAGAATGATGATGGATTAAACCCAGATCAGTTGACTAGGGGTGAGTGCTTGCAATGTTCAACACTCCGTCCATCATCCCCTTTGGTTTTGCTATGTTCGCCCTAAGTTGGCGGGGTATGCCCAGACGTGGGTCCCTTGCTCACTTTGCCACTGGATTCAAGATAGCCTGGCTGATGACGGCTGTAAGCCAGAAACCGGTCCCAGGATGCTTGTTTCCGGTCCAGGGAAGAGATGGCTTGGCAGTTCGGGCTGGACTGTTCCCATGAGGCACAGGGTCAGACTGATTTGCATAAAGCCATGAATGAACTGGGGTGGCGGAGTGAGCTAAAGAATGATGATGGATTAAACCCAGATCAGTTGACTGGGGGTGAGTGCTTGCAATGTTCAACACTCCGTCCATCATCCCCTTTGGTTTTGCTATGTTCGCCCTAAGTTGGCGGGGTATGCCCAGACGTGGGTCCCTTGCTCACTTTGCCACTGGATTCAAGATAGCCTGGCTGATGACGGCTGTAAGCCAGAAACCGGTCCCAGGATGCTTGTTTCCGGTCCAGGGAAGACATGGCTTGGCAGTTCGGGCTGGACTGTTCCCATGAGGCACAGGGTCAGACTGATTTGCATATGGCCATGTCTGAACTGGGGTGGCGGAGTGAGCTAAAGAATGATGATGGATTAAACCCAGATCAGTTGACTGGGGGTGAGTGCTTTCAATGTTCAACACTCCGTCCATCATCCCCTTTGGTTTTGCTACTTTTAGAAAGTTGGCATTTATTTGCCTTAGCCATTTGGTGTCTGCAGCCTGTCTCTGGGTCACATTATTGGGTGTGGGTGACAGTTGTATTTTCCTCCTAGACAGCCTCACTCAATGGGGAGCATAGGTGTGACTGGAATGGCCATCACTAGCAGGATGTGTGAGAGGAGCTGGGCACAGCCCCACTTACACCTGAGTAGGCTGTGTCCTACCTCCGTTCAAAGGGGAGACCTTTGCTACTCGATCGTGGAGTGCAAACAGAGCTGATATTTCTCCTCATCGTCCAAGTGCCACGCATTTCATTTCAGGCCAGCTGATTGGGAAACTACGTACCCACGGTATCGACGTTCTACACAGAAGGACATTCACATTCCGGTTCCTCTGTCTGGCTAATTTAAATATCTCCATGCAAACAATACAAATAGAATGGGTCACGCTCTGAAGATACGTATATTATGATATTTGCAAGCTCTTATAAAGGAGGATCATCAATCTAGAACTCTGTAGACGCCAAGAGAATTCGTTCTGTGCACATTAATAGGAGTACAGCTCATACTTAATCCCTAGGCTATTTCTGTCCTGTTGAGACCCTCACATTTCAAGTAGGGTTGAAACGTCGTCGACAACACCAAAGGATAGTCTAACAACGAAAGCACCAGAGAACAGTCTGGCTGATCTTTAGTGAGATTAAAGAAAAAAATACTCAGACATCCTTGTATATACCAATAACCCTTTCCCAAATTTTAAGTCACTTCAATGTCACGTAAAATGTATATGTCTGGTTATAGTCACTTCACTTGGGGTTCATATATCACTCTCTTCTCTGAAATACCACTCACTGAATTGGTTTCCTAAAAAATAACACGTGTATAGAGTTAAAAAATATTCTTGCTATATATCTTTTTTTTTCTTCTGTTATATTAATCAAATGAAGGAATAAATATACAACTCAGTTTGGCTGAATTGAGTTTAATGAAATACAACAATTGGGCTACTTAACTTGATTTTTTTTGTTAGAATTACTTTGTGGCAGGTAATCACTGCCCTATTGTTATCTCTTGTTTCTTTTCCTGACTAGACCAACACAGAAAAAGATTTTGTGATAAAATGAAATTGATTTTTAAGTAAGTTCCATGTGAACGCTTGTTGTATGCTATAGCTTAATACCCAGTTCGCATGGACATATGGGTTGCTCTTGTTTTTTTAAATATCCACACAAATAGCGGCACACCTCCTATAGTTAGTCTGGATCCAGGGCCAGGAAGACAGGGCATCTGTGCACTTCAAAGGCATTCCTCTAGAAGATGACCCGGAAGTGAGTAAAATATGCAGCAAGAAAAGGCAAATTATGCACTGTAATGCTGCACATTTTATGATCGTATTACATCATTGTTTTATCATTTTTACACTTCTTAACACTGTCTTTGCATTGATTGCACCTCATCGTAATGCTGCACATTTTATGATCATATTACATCATTGTTTTATCATTTTTACACTTCTTAACACTGTCTTTGCATTGATTGCACCTCATTAGCAGGTTAACATTCAAATATAGCAATAAGCTACAGAAAGATGACCAGTAAAGCTTTGAAAATGGGCTTCAACTGAGCAGCAACACATGTTGCTGCATTATTGGTAACTTTGAACCGTTTGAGCAAGAAACTAATTTTTTTGCTAAACTCTGCTAATTATGCAGCAGGTGGTGGATTATGTGACAAGTGCATCAAATCTGTAATTATGCAAAAACGACACAGCCGCACAATCACATATTTCTAGTGGCGCTGTCTACTACCCCCACTGATATTAGACTCTATCTGTCACAACATATTGTAATAAATCACTATTCTGATAGTGTTTCTCAACAAAATGTCTGGCCATGGGGTATCATTGTGTTGGATTGCCCTGACATGCTCCAGAACACGTTATTTGGCCATGTGGATGGCACTGCCAATATATAACTTAGCGCATGGACATAAAACACAATATACATAGCAATCTGAGTTACAGACCAGGAATTTCCTGATCAGAGTTCCCCGTTTGTATTAGGAATTATAAATTTCGAAATTTCGAAACATTAGTAGTTTTGTTTGCATGCTGTACACTTTCCACAAC
This sequence comes from Calotriton arnoldi, assembly GCA_963921515.1. Classification (NCBI taxonomy): domain Eukaryota; kingdom Metazoa; phylum Chordata; class Amphibia; order Caudata; family Salamandridae; genus Calotriton; species Calotriton arnoldi. The sequence goes on along the minus strand of CAWUFW010010852.1, from coordinate 646,475 downwards.
AGAAGAAACCACCTTCCTTAGTTATACGACCTCCCTGGCTAGTATCTGTGACAAAAGTTCGGCTTAAGCTGTCTTTCAAGGATCTATTTTTTTATAGGTAATCCTAGGATGGTTTCCTTTGTACTTGGCCAAAATGTTGTCCGTGTTAAGTACATGCCAGTGCTTATGTAAAATACCCTTGACCTGTGCAGAGAGGGTCATAATAAAGCTCAAGGTATTTGCCTCACTCTCTTTAGGTATTTTATTGGATTACAATAGATCATGTCTCAGGGTTCTCTATGCTTTTTCCTTGTCTTATTGATAGTATCCTCTTTCCTTGAAATATTGAGTCATGATTTTACAATCAGCTTCAAAAGCTTCGGTTGTACTACAATTTCTTCTTGCTCTCAAACAATCTCCATATGGGATACTATAAATTAGATTAGTTGGGTGAGCACACCTTGCATGCAAAAGGCTATTCTATGCCATATCCTTGCAGAATACCCTGGTCACTAATTTATCATTGTGCACTGTAATGTGCAAATCCTGAAGGTCAATGGTTTCTTTGCTGATGTTACCAGAGAACCTCAAGTTCAAATCATTTTCATTTAGACAACCAATGAATGCCTTACAGAGTCCTCACTTACCTTCCATATTACAAATATATTATCAATATATCTTATCAAGAGCACTACCTGGTTATCGAAACCCAGGATGTTACTGGCCCCCATGCCCCCACATCCCATGCCCCCCTCAAGTTCTGGACTTGAATGAGACTTGAATAAGCGGTGTTGCAGGGATTCTGCTGCGGAACAGAACAATGCTTGGGACCATAGAATATCGGCATATAGGGAATGAGTCACCAAATCACCTCAGTACCTATGAGCCCGAGTCGGACTAGCTATAGTGCCTCACTTGCCCTCCTAACCTTACCAGAGAAGCAAGTTAATTGGCACCCCAGAACACAACACTCTCGACCCTCTCAGTGATCGCTCTCTCACTCGTACTCGTCCACAATAATATAAAAAAGGACACTAAGGAAGTTTAGAATATTTATTTAAACTATTGTGTCCTAAAATACAGTATTTGTGCCACAATTAGAAAACAAATGCATACTAAAAATAGTGTTAGCATGGTCAATAAACCATATACCATAAAAAGCCCTGTCATGTTATAAGACAGAATATCCTAACCCCCACTCCCTCTCTACTGAGGCTGAATGATGATATATCAAAGATCTTTAGGATTAGCAGCAGACTTCATGTGTTAGCATTCATAGACAGACGTTCTACATATCAGCTGACATAGTGAAGGAAGTGACCCGATTAGGGTCACCCGGGTCACTTACGACCACCACTCAGCCTTCCATACAAATGAAGAGTCGGTCAGACAGTAGAGAATACAAACCAATATATGTTTATTCAGATACACTCGAGCGGAGCCCGGTCTGCCCAGTCTCTTACGAGTGCTGCAGAGAGGGACTGACATCAGCAAGCATAACGATACATTATGTACATTTCAGAACCAATGAAGGCACGCCCATAATGGAATTTTCCAAGCAGATGCAGCTAAACATAGGAGTACAGAAGGATAGGTTTCGATACTGAGGCCGGGCATACATTATCTCCTACCCAAGGTCGTTCTGTCCGTGCCCACCACTAGACTAGTGGGAGAAGGCCTCTATCTTCTATCTAGTGAGAAAGGTATGCGCTAATACGAACAGTGTATTCATTAGCAAAGCAAGGCTCAACCTTGGAGAAACGAAACTTTCCACAACCCATTTTCTTGAAGAGGCAAGAAACAGTTTCGAGCATGGTTCAAAATGGCGGCCGAACATAAAATGGTGCTGCGAATGCTTACTTACATAGAACAATGCACAAGCAAAATAACGAAAATATTTTCATTTCAACAATAGGGTCTTGCCCCAGAACCTTTGCTCCCTATGTTTGCTTAAACTCTTGGGTGCTCAGTTATATAACAAGACGTGTGCTCACAAACAGCAGCTGCGTTCTCGTGTTGTTTCTAGGTGCTAGTGCCAGACCAATCAATCAATCAATCAATCACAAGATTTGTAAAGCGCACTACTTACTCGCGAGGGTCTCAAGGCGCTGAGGGAGAGGAGGGGGGTGTTGCCGCTACTGGTCGAATAGCCAGGTCTTGAGTCGTCTCCTGAAGGTCAGCAGGTCTTGGGTCTGTCGTAGGTTGAGGGGAAGGGTGTTCCAGATCTTGGCGGCGCGGTGAGAGAAGGATCTTCCTCCGGTGGTGGTCCTCCGGATGCGCGGGACGGTGGCCAGGGAGAGGTCGGCGGAGCGGAGTTGACGGTTGGGAACATAGAAGGAGAGTCGACTGTTGAGGTAGGCTGGGCCGGTTTTGTGGAGTGCCTTGTGTGCGTGGATCAGGAGTTTGAAGGAGATTCTCTTGTCGACGGGGAGCCAGTGCAGGTTCTTCAGGTGGGGGGTGATGTGGCTGTGGCGTGGAATGTCGAGGATCAGGCGTGCAGAGGCGTTTTGGATTCTTTGCAGTCGTTAGATGAGCTTGGTCGGGGCTCCTGCGTAGAGGGCGTTTCCGTAGTCGAGTCTGCTGCTGACGAGGGCCTGGGTGACTGTTCTTCTCGTGTCTGTCGGGATCCACCTGTAGATCTTGCGGAGCATGCGGAGGGTGTTGAAGCAGGAGGAGGAGACTGCGTTGACTTGCTTGGTCATGGTGAGCGTTGAGTCGAGGATGACTCCCAGGTTGCGTGCGTGGTCCGTTGGTGTCGGGGGTGCCCATAGTGACGAGGGGCCACCAGGAGTCATCCCAGGCTGATGGGTTGGAGCCGAGGATGAGGATCTCCGTCTTGTCTGTGTTCAGCTTAAGTCGGCTGCAGTTCATCCAGTCGGCGACGGCTTTCATTCCTTCGTGGAGGTTGGATTTGGCGGTGAGGGGGTCCTTGGTGAGGGAGAGGATCAGTTGAGTGTCGTCGGCGTAGGCGATTATGTTGAGGTCGTGCTGTCGGGCGATGCGTGCGAGTGGAGCCATGTAGATGTTGAACAGTGTCGGGCTGAGGGAAGATCCCTGGGGTACGCCGCAGATGATCTCGGAGGCTTCGGATCGGAATGGGGGAGGCGGACGCTCTGGGTTCTGCCGGAAAGGAAGGAGGTGGTCCAATCCAGGGCCTTGTCTCGGATCCCTGCATCGTGGAGGCGTGTGCGTAGTGTGCGGTGGCAAACAGTGTCGAAGGTGGCGGAGAGGTCCAGGAGGATGAGGGCCGCCGTCTCGCCGTTGTCCAGCAGGATCCTGATGTCGTCTGTGGCGGCGATGAGGGCGGTCTCGGTGCTGTGGTTGCTGTGGAATCCTGACTGGGAGGGGTCCAGGATGCTGTTATCTTCGAGGTAGCGGGTGAGCTGTCTGTTGACTATCTTCTCGATGACCTTAGCTGGGAATGGAAGCAGGGAGATGGGCCGGAAGTTCTTGAGGTCGCTCGGGTCCGCCTTGGGTTTTTTGAGTAGGGCGTTGATCTCGGCGTGTTTCCAGCTCTCTGGGAAGGTCGCGGTCTCGAAGGAGAGGTTGATGACGTTGCGCAGGTGGGGTGCGATGGAGCTGCCGGCTTTGTTGAAGATGTGGTGTGGAAAAGGGTCTGATGGGGAGCCGGAGTGGATTGTGTCCATGGTCTTGATTGTGTCCTCGGTGTTCACGTTGACCCAGGCTGTCAGGGGGTCGTGGTCGATGGGGTGCGGCGGGTCTGATGTGCCGGGGCCTGTTGGGGTCATCCGGGAGTCGAAGCTGTCGTGGATGTCAGCGATCTTGCGGTGGAAGAAGGTGGCGAGGGAATCACACAGGGCTTGCGACGGCGGGATGTCGTTGGCGTTGGAGCTGGGGTTGGAGAGTTCCTTCACGATGCTGAAGAGCTCCTTGCTGTTGTGTGCGTTGTTGTCGAGGCGGTCTTTGAAGGAGGTCCTCTTGGCGGACCTGATGAGGTGATGGTGGTTGCGGATGGCGTCTTTGTGGGCTGCGCGGCTGTCCGGCGTCTTCTCGCTGTGCCATTTGTTCTCCAGTTTCCGGCAGGTGCGCTTGGATGCTAGGAGTTCCGGGGTGAACCAGCTGGCTCTCTTGCTGGTGTCTTTGTAGGTTGGTTTTTCAGCGGGGCTAAGGTGTTGGCGCAGTCGTCCATCCATTGTGGGCGGGCGGCGTCGGGGTTGGAGGGGTCGGTGGGTGGGCTGAGTGCGAGGTTTGTCTGGAGTTGGTCTTCTGTGACTTTGCTCCAGCATCTGCGGGGATCTGTAGGGTGCGGTGGTGTGCGGCGGGTTTCCGGAAGGTGAAGTGGATGCAGTGGTGGTCGGTCCAGGTGAGTTCGGAGGTGTGGCTGAAGGAGACGTGGGAGCTTGAGGAGAAGATAGCGTCGAGCGTGTGTCCGGCGATGTGGGTCGGCGTCGTGACGAGCTGTTTCAGTCCGAGGTTGGCGAGGTTGTCGATCAGGGTGGAGGAGTTGCTGTCGTTGTTGTTCTCCAGGTGAAAGTTCAGGTCTCCGAGGAGGATGTAGTCGGTGGAGGTCAGGGCGTGCGTGCTGATGAAGTCGGCGATGGAGTCGCTGAACTGGGGTCGAGGTCCGGGGGTCTGTAGATGAGGGTGCCTCTTACGGTGGTGTTGGGATCCGTGTGGATCTGGAAGTGCATGTGTTCGGCGGTGCTGAGAGTGTCGTCGGTGCTGTTCGAGACCTTGATGGTGTCTTTGTGGACGATGGCGATTCCTCCTCCGATTCCGTTGGTGCGGTCTCTGTGGGTGATCTTTTAGCCGTCGGGGAGGGCTATGGCGATGTCGGGTGCGGAGGATTCGTTCATCCAGGTCTCTGTCAGGAAGGCGACGTCCGGTGATGAGGTGTTGAGTAGGTCCCAGAGCTCGACGGGCGTGTTTGCGTGCGGAGCGGGTGTTTAGTAGGATGCACCGGAGATGGTTGAGGTCCTTCTTGGCGGGAGTCTCGGGCTCTCCGAGGCAGGTGAAGCTGCAGTTCCGGCAGGTGAAGGGACCATGGGTGCGTTTCGGGGCGGCCTTGAAGCAGGTGGAGGTCCGTCCTGGGTTGAGAGCGATGAGGGTGCTGGCGTCGTATCGGAGGTGGTCTTCGTGGCGGATGCGGGAGCCAGGGGTTCTGGCGCTGGGCACGGTCCAGGCGCGGACGGGCGCAGACGGGCTTGCCTTAGGCGCGCCTTCGGCGCACCAGCGGCGCGGCCGCGCAGCGGCCGCCAAATATGGGGAGGTGGGAGGGAGGAGCAGCTGGGAGGCGGGAGGCAGGGGCAGCGAGTGGTCAGCGAGGGGGGCGGGGCCGCAGGGGACACAGCGGCGGGAAACAGGAGGGCGAGGGGGTACAGAAATCAAAAAGGGCACAGGACGAAAAAACAGTGCACAGCAGTGGGGGCACAGAACGGAAGGGGAAATACAGTGGAAAAATAGTGGGGGCACAGAACGAAAAACAGTCATAGAGTGGGGGCACTGAACGGAAGGGCAAAAACAGTGGAAAAACAGTGGGGGCACAGAACGAAAAACAGTCACAGCAGTGGGGGCACAGAACGGAAGGGCAAAAACAGTGGAAAAACAGTGGGGGCACAGAACGAAAAACAGTCACAGCAGTGGGGGCACAGAACAGAAGGGCAAAAACAGTGGAAAAACAGTGGGGGCACAGAACGAAAAAACAGTCACAGCAGTGGGGGCACAGAACGGAAGGGCAAAAACAGTGGAAAAACAGTGGGGGCACAGAACGAAAAACAGTCACAGCAGTGGGGGCACAGAACGGAAGGGCAAAAACAGTGGAAAAACAGTGGGGGCACAAATATAGAGGGGAGAGACAGTAACAGTGACGCTCACAAGGCAAGAACCTACCTACGGCCTACCACTGGCCACCAGGGATGAGGCGCAGGTGGTAGCCTGCGGGTGGAGGAGGGCCTCAGATCAGCAGCAGCAGGGAGCTGGACGCACAGGTGGCGCTGTGCGGATGGGGGCGACCTACCCAGAGGTCAAGGGTCGCTCACCTCACCGTGCAGCGGCCGCCATATATGGGGAGGTGGGAGGGAGGAGCAGCTGGGAGGCGGGAGGCAGGGGCAGCGAGTGGTCTGCGAGGGGGCGGGGCCGCAGGGGACACAGCGGCGGGAAACAGGAGGGCGAGGGGGTACAGAAATCAAAAAGGGCACAGGGGGGCACAGAACGAAAAAACAGTGCACAGCAGTGGGGGCACAGAACGGAAGGGCAAAAACAGTGGAAAAACAGTGGGGGCACAGAACGAAAAACAGTCACAGCAGTGGGGGCACAGAACGGAAGGGCAAAAACAGTGGAAAAACAGTGGGGGCACAGAACGAAAAAACAGTCACAGCAGTGGGGGCACAGAACGGAAGGGCAAAAACAGTGGAAAAACAGTGGGGGCACAGAACGAAAAACAGTCACAGCAGTGGGGGCACAGAACGGAAGGGCAAAAACAGTGGAAAAACAGTGGGGGCACAAATATAGAGGGGAGAGACAGTAACAGTGATGCTCACAAGGCAAGAACCTACCTACGGCCTACCACTGGCCACCAGGGATGAGGCGCAGGTGGTAGCCTGCGGGTGGAGGAGGGCCTCAGATCAGCAGCAGCAGGGAGCTGGACGCACAGGTGGCGCTGTGCGGATGGGGGACGACCTACCCAGAGGTCAAGGAGACCAAAGAGAATACCAAGGAGCATTGTTGTTTGACCTTGTCTGTGGTGTTCAGACTAAATCCCAAGGAAAAGAACAGAACACAAAAACATATGCAGGTTCCATGTGAAAGTAAAGTACAATGTGGCACAAAAGTAAGCGTGTTTATATAGTAATGTGTGCAAAAGAAAATACGGCCTACAACGTGAACAATTAGGCTAACACAGGAAAAAATACAATGGGCCATGCTGGAAACTCATGACAGCAGCACACAGTGGTCTTGCAGCTCACAGCCAGGGTAAACAGGGTAGGGACAACCCAAACTGCTGGGAGCCTCAATCATGGATTCCTACCCATTTGTGGCCCACTGAGAAGAGGAGCACTGATAAAATGCAAGGGGAAATCTCTCCATCAGTAAAGCAGGGGAGAGGCAGCAGTAGCGGGCACAGTGGGCTAGTTTCCACTGTACTTGTTTAAGCCATGGGCTGCGGAAGCGGACCAACTAGGATCGGGTGCAGTTTCCGGCTCAGGTGAGCTCACCCCCACACTCTGGAATGCATCTCTCCCAGTACCAATAATAAGTGTAATAAGTGCAAACGCAGGAGTTACAAATGGAAAATTAACCCCAGACAGAATAGCAGCGATGGAGAGCAATCCACTTTTCATGGAACATCACCAACCTTGTGTGCAACTAACAAAGGCCCAAGACATAACTAATGCCATTGAGGCCAATGAAGAGGCCCAAACAAACTTACAGGAGATTCATCAGGGGAAAGTAACTTGGGGGCAAAATCAGGAACAAAAACAGGAACAATCAGCCGTAAAACTTATGCTGACCCCAAAGTATGAATCTAAAGGAGTGTTCCATACTTTAAATAGAAGTGCAGTACTAAAATTGTCAAAGGAAATCAGAACATTGGAAGACATTGATTAACAACACATAACAGCAATACAATTTCTACCACACCCATATCAAAAAAATTGTGAAGAAACTTTAGCAACAATGGCCACACTAGAGATTGCTAGCCAAGTGTTTAGTCATCTTGAGCATTTCTAGCAATACATAGGCTCGAGCCAGTGCTTTATCTGGTGCCACTGCTCCCAGTTAAGACCACCATCTCAAATTTAAATTTATATTCAAAGGAAAAACTACAAATGACAGACATGTACCCTTACGGGGAGCCCCGGGACCCAAATTCCCATCTACTAACATCCAAAATCTAATGACCGTAAAAGCAACTAATAAAGATCAACAACGTAAGGAGCAAACACCAGCTATCGGTGAGAAAACACAAGAATGGTTCTAGCTCCCTTAAAGCATTAGATCCTGCCTGGCCCTGATGGAGCAAGAACTCAGAATGAGACTTGCTCGTAAGCAATCCTCTCACAGTATTAATTTATTAAAACTTTGTAATGTCTCTACTAATAAATGCACACATAAACACTATCCTAGTGAAGCTTGCCTATGTGTTTAAACTAATAAGTAACGCTTGTCTAAATCCAAAATGGCCGCTAAAGCGCGGGAATTTCATTGCGCATGTGTCAACCATATCACGTGGTATGACGTCTTTCTTTGCATGGAGGGAAAACTTTGCTTCTGCGCAGTGTGTATTAAAATGGCTGCTTAATGTTTTCACGTGCTAAAGCTTGCGCATATGCTGCAATTAAAACTGTGGTATTCTAATGCTATTAATGCGGGCTAGATTTATAATTAAATGGGAATAGAGTAGACATAGTGGGTATACAGTGAAAACATTTATTTGTGATTTTAATATTTTCTTCTTTGACTTTTATTAGTTTGTAAATGGGCCTGGGTTGGTTGAACTGCAGCTCGAGAGACATTGGTTCTGCGCATGCGCCCTGCAAGGCTAACCGGAAGAAGCGATGAAGTCAACTTGGAAGCCCTCCAAGGTCGCAAAGCCTGGTTCACAAGTTCATCTGAAATGTACCTGAAGTCGCAACAAATTTATACAAAATGTATTAAAGAATCAATGGGAAATGGGTGGGAAATAAAGCAAATGTATTAATTGTGAGGGCGGTATTTTAAAACAATAGGCTTAAAGAAATTGAACTAAATGGACATGGTGTGAGGATCAACCCCCTGTCCCGGTCCAATCAGAAGTAGTGGGCCCATAATTTTGAAACATTAATGGGAGGTACCTAGGTGTAGAAGGGTATAATAGATATAGAATTAGCTAATTAGTTAGCGCATTAAGGCCGTCAGTTTGGAAAACCACAGGACGAGCTAATCAATTGCAGACTGAACCGCTGTCCAGAGAGGTCCTGAGGTGGGGGCGGCGGATTCCATTAGAAGGAAGACACAGGAGAAATCGAGGAGAAGCGAAGTATCAGAGAGGGGAGCGACGCAGGCGTCGTTGATAGAGAGGTCACCTGTCCTGTCCTGAACCTGGTCCAGAGATCTTTTGGTCTTCATCCTTCCTGGGACCTATCTTTCCAACTCCTTGGCCAAGGGGTTTGGTTCTCGCACCTTTAGGTAAAGATAAATGCCAACCTTTAGTTGTTCTGCTGTCTCTATCCTTCCTCTTTCTGAGGGACCGTCATTGATCAATAATTGATTATTAGTATGCTTCATCCTTGATATACGATTAAGTATCATGTGGTTCTGTATTTACTCTGCTAAACTTAGATAAACATTTTAAAACTCCCTGACTCAGTGATTATTTCAGGATTATAAAATGTATTGAATGTCACTCATTTTAAACTTCCCAATTATCAAAGGGTCCATTGGTAAGTCATTACTCTTCAATCAGAAAAGTAATTGGTAGCAGGGATATTGATAAAGAGTACAACTGACCCACCAGCGGAAATTGCTAGCGTAGTATGAATGAATGGGCCCAGGTGAGTATTCGGTGTATGAATGCTTGTTGCTAGTAATCCGCTGGATCAGCCCTGATGACCAGAAAGTCTCTCCAAAGCAAAGCTTCCTCAATATATGCTCATGGAATGTACATGGTTATGGTATGATGCACTATGACAGTGATACAATGGATTTCCTTCTGAAGTTCAATATCGTTTTACTACAAGAAACATTGAATCTGAAACCAACTCCTATAATAGACTACACGGAACATCACAAGCCAGCAGTAAGGACGCCACATTATGGTCATCCTAAATCTGGTTTTTCAAACCTTATTTCAACAAAATATAGCTGAACAAAAGAAAATATCGATTACAGAGTAGTGTGGCTGCAAGCAATAAAAATAATCAGAAAAGGGTAAAAAGCACTACTCCTTTTAAATGTCTACCTACACCCAAGTAAATCTAGGAAAGCTGAAAGGAGCACCACCTTGGTAAATTTGATTAAAAAACATTGCAAAACTTAGAGTTGAACACACACTTTATAGTCACAGGGGACTTTAATTCCAAATTTTTACAAAAGTCTTTCAGTGCCTCATATACAGTCAGAAAAAATAAAACTTATGTAAATCAAGTTTCATATTCAAACTTGCAACAGAAGCTGGAAGCACAAGATTTAAAAATTCTAAATGGAGTGGTAAAGGAAGATAAGCCTGCATCTTAACCTATGCAAGTGGCAGGATGTGCTCAATCATAGACTATACATTCATTAGCAGAGACTACCTTTCATTGCTCAAATCTTTTCAAATCTGCCCCCGATCCGAAAGTGACTACTTTCTGCAAACATTACAAATAGAGCTAACCTCATTAAAACTGACTGAAACAAAAGGAATAGGATCACTGCCAGAAGGTTACAATAGAAAACGACTAAAATGGCGTAGTGAATATTGAGCAAATAATGGCAATGGTACACACTCAAGTTGAAAATGTGAAGGGGCTGGGTGCGGATGCAGAGCTTTATAACTGGCTAAACCTAACAAGGAAGCTACTCATTAAATTTCCGACTAAACAAGCAAATCATTCCAGGATAGCAGGGGCCACATAATGGGTGGACGTGCAGGGAGAGCTGGTATAGGAAGGAACTGGGTGACTTGAAAAAGGAAATAGCTAAGGAAGTAAGACCAATCTCATTGAAGGCTAAACAAGGACATGAGAGTGATAAATCTGAACTTTGTCAGAAGAGGGCCTTATACAAAAAAGTATGTTGGAATGCAAAAAAGGCTAAGCAAGAGGATACATGGAATAAGTTAATACAGTCGGGCAAGTAAAAAACAGCAGAGAATTCTGGGGGCTGATAAATAGGCTCAGCTGGGATGCAGACTGTCAATTTAATGCTGGGATCTCAGAGGAAGACTGGAAGTTATATAGTCACCAAATGTACATGCCACCCGCCACAGGTCCAGGGGAGAAGACAAACATACTAATCCAAAGAGGGAAGTGGAGAACAGTACTCAGAAGGATAAAGACGGCATAGCAAACTATAGAAAGGTCGCCGACCACAAGAATGAACAGGTGACTCCTTTTAAAAATAGTGACGTACAACTAATTGATGACAAATGGTTGGAAAAAATACTGAAGAAGCTGAAAGCAGATGGGGTGCCAGGCTCAAATGAACTCCCAAATGCCCTCTTCAAATATGACATAGAATTCTGGGCCAAATATGTAACACAATTGTACAATCAGGTTTACAGTACAATAAGATTCCCCCATCATGGAAATGGTGCATCTTTCATCCCATATATAAAAGTGGTAGCCAACTTTCACCTTTGAACTAAAGGCTAATCGCACTGACTGGTGTTGAAGCTAAATTATGTACCTCATGTCTACTTAAAGATCTTCAAGCTTGGGCTGACGAGAAGAACAAATTCCCAAAAATCAAACAGGTTTCAGAGCAGTCATGGGGACAATTAGAAATTTGTTAGTACTAAGTATACTAACTGAGAAAGCTATACACCTAAAATGTTGCTTATTTTGTAGATTTCAAAACCACCTTTGATAGAGTGCCTCGTGGTCGCCTTTGTACAAAACTGGCAGGATGGGGTCTTCCAGGTAAATTGCTCAATGCAATTATCACCCTGTACAGTTAAACATGGGTACAGGTTAAGATTGGAAATGGGAGCAAAGTAACAGCTAAAATTCCTACAAGCCATGGACTAAAGCAGGGGTGTGTCCTAACCCACACCCTGTTCAATTTATACCTGGCTGGACAAACATCTGGCGAAAGTTGAGGGCTTTTGCTCCAGATTAGCAACAGAGAAAATCAGGTACCTACTATATGCAGATGTCATAATCATACTAAGTCAGACACCTATTGGGCTTCAACTGATGCATTGGTCAAATATGTAGAACAGGAGGTGTTAGAGATTAATTTAAACAAAATAAAAACAGTTCACCTAGTAGACAAGAAATCAAGTCTTTCTCATGGAGAGCAACGGATAAAAGCATAGAAGTAGTACGTGCAAATCAATGTCTAGGGATTTATGTGGAACACCAGTTCTCTTTTAAAAAACACCTAACATCCCTACATGCCAAGGCACAGTCATTAATCTATGCATTTAAGTTGTTACAAAAAGATCTAAATTGCTCGTTGCATAACCATCTTCTAAAAGTTATGGATGCTAAGCTTTTACCTGCGTTGGCATATGGAACTGAAATCATGCATGGGAATGAAGCAATAGTTTTGAATGCAATACAAACAAAAGTGTACAAAACCATCTTTTGCTTGCCCAAGCACAGCTAGAATTTGGGCTAAAAAAACAGCAAATACAAAATTGGAATGCTTTTATCAAACTTTGTTGGTCCTTTCACGCAGCAGTGTGCAGGTCGTTGAATAATCTATTGTGGTCAGAGATATGAACAAATAATAATGAATTGTGGGGATACTGATTACAACAGGCAGTAGAAGGCCTTGGAGTCAGTGAAGCGTGGTCAGTGCCTATGGGAAAGAGTGCCTTCGCCAGGATAAGTAATGCGGCGACAAAATCGAAGTCATTATTAATGGATAAATCCGCATTTGGAAAAAAACACACACTTGGAAAGTTATAAATAGTTTTCCGAAGCTTGAGTCTCAAGCTTATCTGACAGCTCACTTTCCATCGAAACTAAAACATCACTTCATGATGATTAGCTTGAGACAATTAGTTATAGAGGATTTGATACCTTCCTGGAAAAACCGCTATACTTCTCCAATTTGCCGCTTATGCAAATATAAGCAAGAATCAATAACCCCTAAATTCTGCACCTGCCCAGTCTTTCAGAAACAAAGACGAATACTGCTTCGGCCACCACTCTTACAACTGCAAATTCGGACCTGTAAATTGGAAGTTATTGCCTGGCTGAGCAGAACCTAAATCCCCTTTGTTTGCCGGGGTGCAAAATTCCTGAAGCAGGTGAAGATCTTACTAGGAGCGGCATAGCGAAAGATCCCTGAAAGAGGGAATTAACTAAAAAGGAGAGACAATAACTCAGTGAAACTGGTCGTTTTTCTGGCTTAACATGCAGGTTCTAATACAAGGCTCAGTCACTAGCTGACTTTATATGTACAGTAATCACATTTTTAAGGAATTAGGCAACTGTTTTGACGTCTGGATATTTTTAACATGCATAATTTGTAATATATTCCAATTAATTTTATTAGAACAATTGTATATCAAGGGGAGTGCAATGGCTCCTTGATTTGTAATGATTTTTGTAATGGTTTAAGTAACTATGCAGTAAAACTTTACTTATTTACTTATACAAATGGTCTGAGATAGTAGTCAACATAGTTTAAGGTTATCGCAAACAGGGAGTGAATAGAAGACACAATCGGTCTACCCAGGGGGTTTGTTGCATTTTTGTGTAATTTACGAAGTAAATATAAAACTGAAATTCTACCATGGTCACATCTCCGGAAAAAGTATTCTTCCCACTCAAGAAGACCATTGTCTTTGCAATCAGTTAACATTTCTCGATAAATAGTAAAAGATTGAGTAATTTCCTTCCAGCTTACTTTCTGATAGCATTCTTGATTTTTTAACTGTCCCAACCATTCAATCAAATATTTTCTATTAGACATCTCCACCACATTACCACCCTTGTCAGACTGGCGTATAACCAGATTCTGATCAGATCTTAATTCTCTCAAGACTGCAAGTTGTCCTGGTGTTGACTATTCTTGGTCGAAACTGATTTGTACCTATTGTTTTTTAAATCTTGTATAACACCCATTTCAAATATATCGATTGCATCTAGTGGTAAAGAGGGTAAAAAAAATAACTTAGGCTTAAAACTACTAGGGCAACTCAAATTTATGTTAACACCAATATCAGCCAAGTTCAAAAAGGATCCTCATGAGGGCTACCGGTCCTCTCTAGTGACGAAAGAGTGTTTAAGGTATGAATGTCACTGATACAAAGGTTACTAATAGATAGTTTACATGTAATATCAGATTTTTCATTCTCCAATGCATTATGATACAGTTTCTTAAGTTTGAGTTTTCTAGTGAAGTCAAATAAGTCAATCCTACTTAGAACAAAGTTAAAATCTGAGGAGGGACAGAAGGATAGACCCAGGGAAAATAACTTCATCTCATTCAGATTCAAAATATGATTCAAAAGATTTACCACATTAATTTTCTGAAATTCATTCTGCCATTTTCCTTCCCTTTGTCATCACTCCCACTGTGTTTTGCTGTCCTTGATTTACTTATTCCTCTTTTTCCTCTGCCTCTTCCTATTTGATAGATTTATATTGTTCTGAACTCTGTCCTTCCTCTGCTTAGGAGTTGGATTACCTTTAAAAGTTATTTCGTGCACAAGTGGTTCCTCCCGCACTAATGCTGAATTGGAAACACCAGTGGTGTTGCTATATGATACATCCCTTTCCTCCATTCCTTCTGTGTTCAACTCCTTATTATAATTATTCAATGTAATTGTTATCATGTTGTGTTGTGTTTCCTTACACATATAGTCATACTTTTTGTTGAATGTCAATACCCTTCCAGATTGATAATCCTGAAATTCCACAGGAATTTTCTTCATTTTTTGGCCTTGATTTCTTTCTCTGTTTTCTCTAATCTTAATTGCATATTTGGCATAAAGTTGTCAAATACTTCTTTTGAGTCACAGTCTTTTAATTCCGTACTTAATTTTTGTATCTCCTCCAATATTTTGGTTCTATGCATCAGAGCATATTTTACTAAGGTCCTCATCATAGTGATAGAGCAGTTCCTGGAATTGTCCGCCCACTCTTCCAAGATGTCCGGGTCAGGATCCTCATATGTAAGGATCGTGGAAAGTCCTCTGAAACCTCTGGGAATCCGAAAAACATCAATGTATTTATGTAAAGATTCTGCCTCCCACCATTTGGCCAGCTCCTTTTTATGTAGCCTTTCCAATCTTTCATATTTCATTTGTTTACTTGCAGACTCCTGACCCTGGTTGGTAATATTTGCTGTATTCATGGTATTGTAAGCAATAATTTAGTTGCTGTCTCCTTCCTCTTCGTCTTTGTGATGGAAGCTATGTTAATCTTCACATTTGCCAGATAATTACATTCACCTTGGCAGATCAATACAAAAGATGCCATCAAAAACCAGATAGATATTGGTGGCCATTCATTACGTGTCAGCTTCATCTGCCAGAAAATCCTAAAATTCAAAATCAGCAGTTAGTTATCATTACTGCTTTGAGCACAGAGAGCGCACTTACTGCTTAATGGGTAGTACACTGTCCGTGTCTTCCGACCCAGACATGGTCATTATCCCAGTGGGTGTACATAATGAGGAATGTGCCCCATGTTAGTGTAATCCAGCATTTTGGCAGGTCCTTCAACTCAAACACTGTAGCTATACCAGCGGTGAGCACACAATGAAAGCTGTGCCTCGCATTAATGTTATCCAGCGTTCCGGAGGGCCCTCCAACTCAGACGCAGTCGCTATCCCAGCCGGTGCACGTAACGAAAACTGTGCCTCGTTTGTGTCATCAAGCGTTCTGGTGGGCTCAGGAGGAGCATACGAATCACAAAAACCATAAAAGAAAGTCCCATTATTCTCCAGCCCCCTCATTGCAAATGCCAGCGTAACGGGGTGGAGGATATTAGGACTTTCCTGGTTTTTGTGATATATATATAAATATATAAAACTAAGGCTGGGTAGTGATGGCTCTACTAGGTCGCACCACTACTTGGAATGTGCCAGTATATTTGTCAAGATTCACGTAAACAGTACTGTGATAGTGGTGCTCAGAGGTACAGATGCATCCGACTACCCAATATGCATCAAATACATTGGTGAAACACCTTCGTACACATGAAAACTAACCCAGAGCATTCATATTTCCATCTTGGAACTAATGAACCTCCTTCACCTCGCTGAACTCTCCCTCGCCAACCTCATGCCCCAGCCAAACTCCACCCTCCCACATTTGACAGAGCTACCTAAACAACCTCTTCCGCTAGCCTTGAGACATCTTCGCCCCCGTAAGCAACCTTGCCACCTCTCAGAGGAAGAAACCCTGGCTCTTGCCCTCTCCTACAATTCTACCCTTGCCACTCCAAGTCCACTAGACCTCACTGAAATGGAAATCCTTGCCATCCTCAGGGACTACAACTCTACCCCTACTACCCCTTATCCTTTCGACTTGAATGCCGAACATGCCATCCGCACGGTCTCTATCAACCCCAACAGGCCAGCCACCCTCCGCAACAGATCTGTGGTCAAGAGTAATCTAGCACCTGTCCATTTGACCGCCCTGACTCCTGAAACTACGTCCAAATCTTCTCTGTCTGGTCTGTTAATCAATTGCCGATCGGCATCTAAGCACGCCGCAGATATTGCTGATCTCATCCTTTGCAAAAACTCTGACTTAGCAATCCTAACAGAATCATGGCTCAACGAATCCTCATCCCCATGCCTGGACCTCCTAGTCCCTCCTAACTACAACATCGCAAGGCTGGACAGACAATCTAACAAGAAAGGAGGAGGCATCGCCTGCATCTACCGCTCTAACCTTCTTGTCACGGAACTCTTGGCGAACACCACCGATTCTTGTGAATACCTCGCCCTCGCTGTGGGCAGCAACTCTACCCAACTATGCAACCTGCACATCTTTTACCACCCTCCAGGCATGAACGACTCCTTTACCGACCACCTCATGGAACTCATCACAGCTAAGTTTTCCACCAACGCCAAAGATATTTTCCTTGGCGATTTTAACTTACACTGGAACGATCCCAAGGATTCACATGTCAACGCCATCAAAGACCTCCTGGCTGATCAAGCTCTGACCCAAGCCTGCTCTTTACCAACTCATTCAAAGGGGCCACTCTTGACTGGATCATCTCCAAAGAATCAACAGTCAAGCTCATCGCTATTGACCCATGCGACTGGTCTGACCATCATGCCATCACCTTCCATCTGCCTGGCACGCACAAAACGAGAGCACCGCAACCGGTGATTCCTAAACGCTGGATCAGAGATACCAAGAACCTGGACCGCAGTGAACTTGAGGCTCGCTGCATTTCCGACCTCCCCCCTTCGCATATCACAACAGTCAGTGGCCTCAACGATCACTACTCTGCAACAATATCAAACATCCTGGATGATCTAGCCCCACTAAAACTGAAAAGAACGCAAATCAAAGACAGAAACCCCTGGTTCACGGGATCCCTTAATAATGAGAGGAGAGCCCTCCGACACGCTGAAAGATCCTGGAGGCAGCACCCTCTACCGCACATCTAAAACTCCTCCACCAGGCCAGAAATGTCTACAACAGGAACATACTCAATTCAAAAAAGACTTCTTCAGTACTGAACTTGAGAAAGCCAAGAACAGACCCCACAAGCTCTTCGAACTGGTCAAACACCAATCTAATAAACTGGCCAAAACATCGAAAGAAACCCCTAAGTCTCTTATATCTGCAGAGGAATTCTCCTCCTTCTTCGCTGACAAAACCTCTGCCCTTGGAATCGAACTCAGCTCCATCACACACCCTCAACCCCTTCTTGACCCGCCTCCTCCCACCACGATGCAGCCACAGGCTCCTCCTAAAAATCATGCTCACTGGTCTGTCTTCAAAGACTACGAAGAAGACTCCATCTCTGAACTCCTTTCCACCTTAAACCCGAACAACCATTTTAATGACCCGCTCCCTTCCAACTGCCTAGCTGCCGTTGCCCAATCCATTATTCCTAGTTGGACTACAATAATCAACGCCTCCCTCCAGCAGGGAACGATGCCTGACTCCCTAAAAGCCGGCCAAGTCCTCCCCATTCTGAAAAAGCCGTCGCTGGATCCAGCCTCTCCCGATAACTTCAGACCCATCTCCAACACCCCCTGTTAGCCAAAGTGCTGGAGAAATGTGTGCAACAACAGCTAAGCCAACACATTAACAACTTCCACCTGCTCGATGACTTCCAATCCGGATTTAGACCAGGGCACAGCACCGAAACCACCATGCTCCACATCGTGGATGATGCCCTCCAAGCCCTTGACCAAGGCAAAACTTGTCTCCTAATTCTCCTGGACCTATCCTCAGCCTTCGACACGGTTAACCATGAAAAACTACTCGAACGCCTCAAACTCAGAATGGGATTGGATGGCACTGTTCTAGAATGGTTCAGGTCCTTCCTCCAAAACCGGTCACAGAGATTCCTAATCAACGGCAACCTTTCGTCACCATCCCCAGTCACGGTTGGAGTCCCTCAAGGATCAACCCTGTCCCCCACCCTCTTCAACCTTTACCTAGAACCGCTTACTGAAGTATTACGCACTGCAAATATCTCCTATCATATGTACGCTGATGACACTCAGATCTACATCAAAACCTCATCTCTCGAAGAGATTCTCTCCCTGAACGAAGCCCTGAAACTCACCGTCCAATGGCTCGCATCCAATCAACTCAAACTCAATGCAAAGAAAACAGAATTTCTCCTGGTCTCCCCTCCCAGTACCAACCTTGATATTCATTCATGGATTAAGGCTATCACAGCCTTAAATTGCCCACCGACCATTGTGGACTCGGCTAAATCCCTGGGAATTACCCTCGACAGCAACCTGAACATGCGGGACCACATCAACTCGATGGCCAAAACAGCCAGATTCCACCTGAGCTACCTTAGGAAATTGAAACCTTTCCTCGATGCTCCCGACCTAAAAATGGCAGTCCAAGCACTCGTCATCTCTAGACTAGAATATGGCTGCTCTACCC
The DNA here is from genome assembly GCA_963921515.1 of Calotriton arnoldi. Taxonomy (NCBI): domain Eukaryota; kingdom Metazoa; phylum Chordata; class Amphibia; order Caudata; family Salamandridae; genus Calotriton; species Calotriton arnoldi. The sequence goes on along the minus strand of CAWUFW010010852.1, from coordinate 627,796 downwards.
TCTCGGGTTTACCCAAGATCTCCCTGGCACCTCTTAAAGCCTGCCTCAATGCGGCCGCCAGACTACTTACCGGCACACGAAAATATGATCATATTTCCCCACACCTGAAAGCTCTCAACTGGCTTCCCTAGAGGCCAGAATACAGTTGAAGCTAGCATGCATCACGCACAAAGCTTTATACTCTAACTCCCCTGCATATCTGGCACAGAAACTTGTGATCTCCGGAGGAATCAGAAACTCCCGATCTGCCAGAAACCTCTTGCTTCAACCTGCACGCTTTCAAAAAAAAAAAACTTTCAATCGGGCCTTCTCCGGGGCTGCTCCAAGAATATGGAACTCTCTCCCACCCGACATCAGAAGAATCCCCTCTCTAACTCGATTCAAAAAAGATGCCAAAACCTTCCTTATGGGCAAATTCCTCGCTTAAGTTTGGCCTCATGCTTCACTATGGCCCTGACCTATGGCCGCCCACTGCCTCCCTTCGGACTACCTAGCCGCCCATCGGAAACTTGGTACCTTGTCTTGAATAATTGTAAACATAATCTGTATATATGCAACCTCGTCTTCAGTATTTGGTTTTGTAAACTGTAAATACGTGTCCTTCTCTCCCTTATATCTCCGGCACCCGGCCCCTACTACTCGATCTGCAATTGGTTGTTTCTAAGCCTGTCTGTATATTGTTTGCTCTCATGTAAAGCGCTCTGATACCCTAACGGGTCAAGTTCGCGCTCTATAAAACACATAAAATAAATAAATAAAAATGAAAAACTAATGTACCAAAGCAATCAACAAAAAGTAAAACAGTGGTATTTGTCACCATGCATATTATTGCGCAAAACACCAAAATTAGAGAACAGGAGTCAAAAGATTTGTTGTAGAAACTTGTATTGTAGTCCAGAATACAGCCGACACACGTTTCGTCACACAAGTGACTTCTTCAAGGCTAAATGGTATAAAACTGTTGTCACGATCCCGTGGGTCAACAGGCCTGGATGAGGACAAAGATTTCAAAAGGTCATAGCCTGGAGCAGTGTAGCATCCCAGGTCTTTGGAACGTGTCCCAGTGTTCCATACCATGAAAGGATCTTTCAACTGATCCGTAAATTGAACATGTATATTTATGTATATAAATGTATATGTGTGCAAAAGGTTGGACCTCGGTCGAAACGCATTACATTGGCTGCCCATTGGAATAAAAACATTGTGGTTTAAAACTGCGTCCTGTGCTGTGTCGGAGCTTGTTCAATACTCCATGAACAGATTATTGATGGGATAGATAGATAGACAGACGGACGGACAGACGGACAGACGGACAGACGGACAGACGGACAAACAGACAGACAGATATTTTAGTGTATTTCTAAAATCATATTTCTAGGTGCCTACATTTGGTATAGGCTTTCTAAAGTTACCAATCATTTTAGTGTATTGTAAACTATGTTTAGGATATATTAGAGTTCATGTGGTTTGCTTTATAATTAATTATTTTTCTAGAATATAGGTATATTAAAATTTATTTTAATGTTATTTTTTGTGATTTTATCTTGCTTTAGAGTTTATTAGAAATGCTTTTATAAAATTGTATTTTAGGCAATGTTAATATTTTTGGTTTCAATATTTTATTTATTTTGTATGTATTTAATGAGTGAGCAATATTTTGTTTATCTATTTTATGATCGATATTAATTATTTTTATATTTTTGAGAGTGATTTTTTTGTTATTGATATTTGTGTTTTTCTTAGTTATGTATGTAATGTTGATATTTTGGTAACTGATCTTATTTTTCTGATGTTGTAAATCAATATTGTGTTCATCAATATCATGTCATATGACCACCTGGTAATTACTGGATGTGATAAAGTCCACACAACTCGCCATTCTGATTCCTCTGCAAACAGGAGTTTGTACAAGAGTCAGAATTTCCTGACCCAGACATAATCAGAACCTACGTGTGACACATGGGCCACTATGCGGGGAAATCAAGGTTCACTGTAGCCCATCGTTCTGAGCCCTAGCCCTGCCATGATGGCGGTAGTTTGTGGAATATTTTGAGCATACATGGCATGATGGTGCTCACAATGGATATTGTACTGACCCTGGCATAAAGGTAATTGATAATTCTCTCAATATTGAGAGCATTCATGGGAAAAAACTACCCACATTTTGAAAAATATTGGCCCGGAATAATGGTAGTAATTCTTGACATAGTGTTCATCGATAGGCTGCTGGTGTCTATCTCTTGTATTGTGCTGGCTGTGGCATCATGGTGGCAACTCATGACATGGTTTGGGCATCCAAGATATAATAATACCCACAATAAGGAATAATGTTGCCCTGACATAATTTTTCTAATTTAGTATATATCTTTAGTATTCTTGGCATATGATATCTACCACTATGATAATGTTGGCCTTAGCATAATGGTGGTAATTATTGGCATATTGGGTACATACATGGTATTATGATGCCCACCTCTGGAAGAATGCTTGCTCTCATGTAAGAATGATAATTCATGGCATTTTATGGGTGTCCATGGTGTGATATGGTGATATAATACCATACAAGGCAGAATCTATCCATGTGTTGCAATAATACTTCTGAATCCTAGATGGATATGACAATCTACCCTTACTAAAAATTAAACACAGCTATTTTTGGTCAAAATGTTTTTTTTTAATGAAAATGGCCAACTTTTGTTGAGGAGAACTGGGTATTTTTACCAAAATGAAAATTTCTATTTGGTAGCAAAATCTTTATATTTTTAAAAATGGAAAAACTGATGTCTGGGAATTAAAATATTGCATTTAAACATATATAACATATAAAGTTTATATTGAAGTTATAATCACTGTTGTGAGACCCTATCCTTTTCTGATTGGTGCAACTTTTATTGTTCGAATCTGTAAGCCTCGATAACCTGAACATTAGCACAAATCTCTAGTTCTCCTGTCTGCTGCCTTAGATTTTGAGAACTGATTTTTTTAGTTTTTAATCTTTTGTCCTGCCCCTCGCAAAGAGATGATCTGTGACAAATGAGCAAAATCTTCTTGGATGGGCTTTGATGAAAAAAGAAAAATGAAAAAGTGCTGAAAGTAACCATGAATCTTGGTTGGCTATGTCAAGTTGCATTTTCCCAACTCTCTGTATCCCCTATGGCTTTTAGACATTTTTAGAAAAACTGTCCTGAAAAATTCATCATTTTCCAATGTTTCAAATTATATGCTTGGAGTGGATGAACCAGAAAAGCCCCTGGGGAGGGTTGGTATTGATTGCCACACCATGAAAGTATTGGAATGTATAAAGAGGGTCCTTTTTGAACTTTAGTCTGTTAAACACCATGCATGCTTCATTTTCAAACAAGGCGATATACTTGCCCCAGTCTTATTTAATATGTACTTAGCCTATTTGTTAATCCTTTTGCAAAAAGTACATTATTTCATCCCCAGTACTGTTCGATTTGTTAGCTTATGTCGTGATTCAATATTAATGGATAAAACACCAATTGAGTTTCAGCAGTTGTTAGACCCTTTTTGCATTATGGTGCAATTAATAATAAAAAAATCAATATAAAGAAAACTTAAATGAAACCACAAAAAGCAGCATGTTTTCTTAGATCTATGGTGAGAGAAAATAAATTACTTTTTACGTTTTGAAAGGTTTAGCATAGATTACACTGTAGTGAAAAGGCTGAGTGGGGGTCCCAGAGTCGTCTGTCTTCCACATTATTATGAAAGTCACACTGCCTTTGTGGTCTGGGACAAGAAGTGAGTCCACAGTTTTTATGCATTTGTCCTTTTCTTGTAGAGCAAAAAAATCTGTATATGCAACAAATGTTTAAAAATGTGTTTGCACATTGAAAGCTTCCTGTTCGTGTTCATTAGAGGGATATAATGCAATTAGTGCTAGACTAACCACGTTTATGTATCAAGCAACACGATTAATTTGCAAAGATAACATTGCATTGGCTAACGTGATATTTTAGTTTCTATACATTCTAGGTCAGAAAATCGTGTCTTCTTTCTAATTTTAGACATTGTATATGGGTTTTTGTGCCGATTTATTTGTCTCTTTTTATGATCAATCAATCAATCAATCATGTCATTTATAAAGCGCACTACATACCCGCGAGGGTCTCAAGGCGCTGGGGGAAGAGGGGGTGGTGCTGCTACTGATCGAAGAGCCAGGTCTTGAGGAGTCTTCTGAAGGCCAGTAGGTCTTGGGTCTGTCGGAGGTTGGTGGGGAGGGTGTTCCAGGTCTTGGTGGCGAGGTGGGAGAAGGATCTGCCGCCGGCGGTCGTTTTCCGGATGCGGGGGACTGTGGCGAGGGCGAGGCTGGTCGAGCGGAGCTGGCGGGTGGGGGCAGCTGGCGGGTGGGGGCAGTATGATGCTGATCTTTTATGTTGATCTCCTTCGGGTGCTCTATTTTCTCCTAGACAAAACTGGTCTCTTGTACCAACCTGCAATAGTGGCCCCTCTATGTTGTCCTCTCTTCTTGAGGATTTCTAAGGATCCCATGGTGTTGCAGTGGGCCCCCGTTTCCTCCCTATTATCATCATTGAGTTCCTCAGGTAACAAGAGGTGCTTCTCCTATTGGTTGGCCCAGGTTCGTCATCCGAGGAGATGCATGGTTCTTTTCACTGGATGTTGTGAGGGCTGTACAAACTAACCTCTAAAGATCTGCTCATTTACGGGCATAGTAAGAGCCTTTTAATCAATTTTGGTGTGGCCAAGTGGGGTTGCTAATCCTTAGGGGCGTGGGTTACCTTATAAATTCCCTTGCATTCGGTAAAGCCTGTTTGTCCCTCCCTGGTTACATTCGGGATCACTTTTCGAAAGAAGTGGCAGCTTCCTGCACAGAGTTTGGTGGAATGTCTATTTCAGACGTTTGCAGAGCATCATTCGGGGCTAATCATTCACGTTGTTTCTTACTGCACAACTGATGTAGCTAGGGAGACTCAAATGTTTTTTGTAGTAGTGGTGTCTTGTCTTGCTGTGCAGCAGCCTAAGAGGGAATTTCTGTTGCATGATCGGACATGGAGGTGTAATAAATGTATAATTATAATGAGGTATTATTCCTATCTCTGGTGTACCTTTTACTTGAGTCCGGGTATTGCGATTAAGTTATGCCACTTTGGTGCATCCTAATGTTTAATGGGGTGAATAAATAATATATGGATTACGTTTTAAAAAAAATTTTGTTGCTTGAAAAATGTAACATACATGTGCGCTGTACGTTTGTATGGCTCAATGTGCCTTTCCATGGTAATGCTTGATACAGGCATTCGCATGCTCAATTTGTATTATATTGTAACATGAGATGGAGTGCTAACAAGTAAGCGCTTATTAATTCGGTCAGGCATATATCATTAGCAACTGGGACCCGACACCGAAAGGAATCTCTCCATCATGTCTCCGCTGGCTACCAGCCCATGTGTCCCATGGATGTATGAATTACTTACTGGTAATCTTCAATACTGTGGGGAGAAAGGGAGAATCCCATTAACCAAGAAATCTACCGGTATGTAATCCACCAATCCTGTAACTGACTTTGTGGCCCAATTAAGACTCAATCATTTTGGGTCAAATGAGCCTTATAGAATATTTAGAATTGTGCTTTCTGAACTTTTTTCTTGTTTTTGATGTAGTACAACCTGAGATGTCCCAAATCAAGGAGGGGGGGATGTGGCACAACAGTCAGAGCTGCCGACTTTGGAACTGGGGAACCAGGTTCCAGTGTCTTCAACTCAACATCCTGTGATTCTCGGCAAATTATTTAATGTCCCCGTGCCTTCCAAAGAATGAAAGTAACGTAACTCTTGCTCGTGTAAAGCCTTCGGATCCAGATCGCGCTATATGAAACTGCAAAAAGAAAACATGCATTTTCAAACCGAGCAAGTCTAAAAAAATTCACTTCGATAACCAGTGCCAAATTATGCTCTATGCAAATGTGAATAAAAAAGAGAAAGAGAGATACCTTGTTTTTCTCCTACGGCAGGGCTTTGGACAGAACGACCTCTGAATTCCCTTGCATGTCTTTATTGTTTGATCGTATATGAAGGAAGAGCGCGAGCGAGGCTCCCGCGTGTGCTGAAATACGACGAGTCCTCTTTAAACTGAAAGAAGCGGCCGCACTCCCGTGTATCCCAGGGAATAAAAATCCTTAATTATATACTCTGATCACAGATGGCCATTAACAGCTGTAAACCAGCGGCACGCTGGGAAGTGTTTTCTGTGATTTATCATTGTTCATTACTGTTATTATTAGTATATGTACAGGACACTGCTGACCTTCCCCTGCAGCAGGAGTATGCCTCGGTAGCTCCGCTGTCAGGCCGCCTCACCCCGCTCTCTCATCTCGGCTTCTTTTATGCCCACCATTAGAAGTTAGCCCCATGGCTGTAATTACGGAAGAACGTGTAACTGTGGAGAGCGGGAACTGTCTGTGGCGCCCCCTAGCGTGAAAGAGCAGCATGACTGGCAATTAAGGCAAAGTCGTTCTTGAGTACAGACAATTTCTACAAATCAAGCAGCAGAAAAACGTAGAAACAGCAAAGCGACATCATATGCTGGTGAAATTAAATGCTTTACTTATGGTACGTATTCCCGTGGAGCAGCAGCAGTTTTTTTTCTGCTTGCGTGCTATACGAGAGGCTCCTCCGGTGTTAAGCAGCTTGGCGCCTGTGTCTGCTTGCTTCCTAATGCATCAGCACAGTGCTCCAGGCCCATATATTATTTCACAGCCATCTGGTTAATTTGTGATTGTAATCACCCATGATGTTATACCCTTATTCCCACAGTGATTCCTTTTTACATGGGAGAGCATAATCTGTTTAGCAGCAGACGACAGGCCCGTCTTGCTGAGGCACGTACAGTTACTTTACAAAAGCGCGGTTCTGCCAGCCAACTGCTACTGTGCTTCTCTGATGTACAATGACACGATTATATATTTTAAAATAAGAAAACAATACTGTTTTAGTGTTCATGTTTTGACGCATGTTTGCTTCGTAATTATGAGACGCCTTTTACAGCGGAAACTCCGATGCTGGGAAAAATCCGGACCTCTTTCTGGACCACTGATAATGAGGGCCTTGTAAATTAGTCCTATGACACAGGGCCAAGCGCAGCAAGGAGGGAATACCACACCGTGTTATGCTAGTGTAGGCCGGAAGTCCCGAGCGACCCCGGCCCGTTTATTTATGCTCTCTGGCCACGCCTGGCCAGAGAGTGCTACAATGTGTGTGGGCCCTTCCAGGCCATAGGTCTGTGTGCCGGGTCTCTCGCAACACTAGACCGCTACATCCCTTCCCAAATCAGTCTTTCAACAACGCTTAACCAAAACACAAGTTCAACATGCAAATTCTGCCAGTCTTTGGTTCGGCCTTGGATTCGGCCTCAGGTTGTACCGCCGGTGCTGCACCCTTGAGCTCACCTTCGGGCTGGTCACCACTGAGCTCTCCGGAGTAGGTGTTGTTTCGGCTTCCGGACTCAACGGTGTCATCACAGGCTCGCTCCCACTTTCGCTCTCCCGATAAGGTGCCAGCCCCTCGTCAGCACCTCTGCTTTCTGCCTGATCATGGCGGTTGGGCCTTTCCCCTGCAGGGCTTGGAACTTGCTTAAACCAAGAAATATTTCTGGTGATTGTTTCTCCACCTTTCTTTGCAGTGATCGCTGTTCCCCGGACCACCACAACCGTCCACAGTCCAGGTTCATAGTTGGTGCGGAATTTTCCTCCGTTCCGGCGGTTCCTCACGAGGACAGCGCACCCTGGCACTATCAGTCGGGGCTGTGCTCTTCTCCGTCTGTTGGCCTTGTCGTTGGTCGCGGACCTCCGGGCTTGAGTGTCTCTTGGGTCATAAGGCTCCGACGCCCAGTTATCGGCCATTGGTAGAGTGTCCCGCCGGGGTCCTGCAAGCATCAGCGACCACGGGGACCGCTGGGTGGTGCAGTGAGGAGTATTTCGATATTCTCGCAAGAATGTTTGGAGAGCCGCCTCCGGATCGCCTTGGCCTGCGACGGCTATGCGACATACTTTGTTTAAAGTCCTCATGAAGCGTTCTACTTCACCGTTGGCCTGCGGCCATTGGGGGGTGATGCGGTGATGCTTCACGCCTAGGTGTGATAGAAGCTCCCTGAACTCGCTACCTTGGAACGGGGGACCATTGTCCGTCTTGATCACCTGAGGTATCACGAAGAGAGCGAATGTCCTCTCCAACACCGGCTGCAGGTGGGTGAATGCTGTGGACGGGAGGATCTCTACCAGAGGGTATTTCGTGTAACTATCGATGAGGACGGCCATTACACGCCCATCAGGAAAACTCCCAAAATCCAGGCTCACCCAGGACCAGGGTGACGGCGCAGGTTCTTCGGTGATTATCGGGGCTGGGCTTTCGGGGTTGCTGGTGAGCTGACACGCTCTGCAATTTCGGATCACTGCATCCACCGCGTCTTCTAGCCCCGGGAACCACACCTTTTCCCATATCCGGGACTTCATTCTTCCTGTCCCCTGGTGTCCCTCGTGTGCCAGGACTGTTGCTCTTTCCTGAAGACTTGCTGGTATTACGATTCTCGAACCTCTCAGCACTACCCCGCTGTCGGCAGCGCTCAACTCCTCTCGGACTCTCCAGACCTTTCCCAGCCGAGCACGGTCCGTTTTGTTCCACCTTTGTACATCATGGAGGAAGTGTTCCCATGATCCTTTCCGCAGGGCTTCTGTCACTCTTTGTAGGATCACATCGGATTCCGTGTGTGCCTTGATCTCTTCGGTGGTTAGGGCTTTTGGACAGGCCCATTGGGAGATCATATTGACGTAGTCCTCCGTTTGCCGTTCCTGATCGGAGTCTTCTTCCGCGGGGTCCGAGGGGTGTCGCGAAAGAAAGTCAGCCGGATTCTTGGTACCGGGCTGGTATACCAGCTCCAGCTGATAGTGTTGAAGCTGTATTGCCCACCGCTCAATCCTGGGCGGTGGATGTGGCGATGTCCCTTTGAATAGTGAAAGTAGCGGTTGGTGGTCCGTGACTACCTTGAAGGGATGTCCACTGATGTACAAGTGGAAGTGGTTGCACGCCCACTTGATGGCCAGGGCTTCCCGCTCGATTTGGGAGTATCTTGTTTCAGTAGGGGTGAGCGCTTTGCTTGCAAATGCTAGCGGGACCCACTTTCCAGGTTCGGTTTCCTGTGCGAGCAGGGCTCCCAGCCCGACGGGACTGGCATCTACTATCAGCTCGGTGGACCTTGTCGTGTCGAAGTACGCCATGGTCGTCTTCTCCAGCAATGCCGACTTCACCGTGACAAATGCCTCTTCTTCCTCTCGTCCCCACTTCCATGCTGCGTCCTTTTTAGTTAGTGCCCTCAGGGGCTCAGCTAGGGTGGCCAGGTTGGGTATAAACCGCCCACAGTATGTTGCCATACCCAGGAAGCTTCGTACCTCCGATGCGGTCATGGGAGCCGGTGCCCGCTGGATTGCTTCGGATTTCCGGGGATCCACTTTCACGCCCTCCTGGCTGAACACATAGCCAAAGAACTCAATAGACTTTCTGAAGAACTGGCACTTGTCTTTATGAAGGGTCACCCCGTGGTCGGCAAGGCGCTGTAGGGTTGCTCGAAGGTGGCGATGATGGTCCTCGATAGTTGCTGAGTGTATCAGTATGTCATCGCTGACATTGAGTACTCCTTGGAGGCCTGACAACACTTCCCTTACTGCATTTTGGAAGATCTCGGCCGCTGACGAGATACCAAAGCTTAGCCTCTTATATCGTCGTAGTCCCAAGTGTGTCGAGAATGTCGTGATATAACGACTTTCTTCGGCTAATTTCAGTTGATGATATCCGGCGTTGAGATCTAACTTGGAAAACCAGCGGGATCCGTTGAGGTCTGCCAGGATATCGTCAACGGTGGGCGTCAAGTGCCTCTCCCTCTTGATCGCCTGATTGGGCAGGCGCATATCAATGCAAAACCGGATCTTCCCTGGTTGCTTCGGCTTCTCTGCTATCACCATCGGTGATACCCACGGGGTTGGCCCAGTGACTTTTTCTATTACGCCCTGCTGCTCCAGTTTTTGTAGTTCCTGTTCCACCAGCGGGCGTAGGTGAAATGGTATGCGCCGATGCCGTAGTGCTACTGGTACCACTGCCTTATCGATGTGGAGTTTCACGGGTGGCCTCTTAATGCTCCCGAGGCCTTTGAACAACTGGGGAAAACGTCCAAGGATGTCATCCGTTTGTAGTGTCTTCACGGCATTGGCAAACGTCACCAAACCTAGGTCTTCCGCGGTGTGGCTTCCGACCAAGATGTCCGCCTCTCTGTCGACCACATGGAACATCGTGGTGATCTCGTGATCTTCTGACTGAACTTGGACCGTCATTTTTCCTTTGAGAGGTAGAGGCGTCTAGCTGCCGTAGGTGAGGATCTTCACATGGGACGGTGACAGCGTGGGTTTCGGGCTCAGCCGTTTGTATTGCTGACACCCCATGACGTTTACAGATGCCCCCGTGTCGATGAGCGCTGTCACGGGTGAACCCGAAATCTCAATGGAACATGTGGGTTGGGGTCGCCGCTTACGCTTGAGATCGCTCGCAAATGATATCAGGTAGCATTCTTCATCATCCTCGGTGGACGAGTCCTCGAAGTGTTGTTTGCGTTGGGCTAGCGGCCTGGCCGCCCGTGGTGCTTCCGACTCTTCTAGAGTTAAGTGTCGCACTGCCTTGGTTGGCGGTTTTCGGCTGGGTGGTCCTCTGTTCCTCACTCCCCCTCGGCATACACTCGCGAAATGGGTTGGGAATGCCGCATTTCGAGCATACCCTGCCTCGTGCGGGGCAGTTTTCTGGGGGGTGTTCCTCCTTACCACAATATCCACACTGTGGGCTTCGTGCGCTCCTACTCGGCCACCTCCCACGTGTCCCTCGCTGCTGCATGCGAACTGCGTCAACTTTCTCGGTCTTTACTGTCACGGGGTGTTCCGCCTGCTGGGTGATGGCGACGTCCATGGCTGTCGCTCTGACCTCTGATAAGTCGTGTGATCGCGCTAGGACTAGTATATCCTCCAGGGAGATACGTGGCTGCCGGAGAATGAGTGTCCTCAGGGTTTTGTTGCGACATCCTTGAATTGCTTGCGCTCGTATTTCCTTGGCCTGGTCATCTTCCGTACACGTGCTGGCCACCTCTCGTAAGCGCGCATGGAATGCATCCATTGATTCTCCCTCTCTTTGTCGTGCCTGCCTGAGTTTAAAACGTTCGTAATCAGGATTCAGCTGGGGATCAAAATGGGCATTCAGGGCCCTCACCGCTGCATTGTAGTCTGTTGATGGACCCGTGTTAGGCAGGTGTGCAAATAATTTGTATATTTCATCACCTGCGAAGTGCAACAGGAGTGATCTCTTCACAGCGCCGTCTGTCTCCCTCGTGGCGATAAAGTAATTATTCAGTCTGCTAATCCAAACAGTCCACCTCGGGGACGCCGTGGCAGGGTGGATGAGCTCACTGAATGGAGGAAGCGCACTGACCTGGGAGTGCGGGGACATTTGCGGCTGTGCTGGGAGCACTGGTGGCAGGACTGCCTGTTGGGCTGCTGGTGCCGCTTGGTTGGACATGGTGCCTGCTGCTTCCATGAGACGCACTTGGCTATTGTTGGTGCACAAAGCGGGGCGCTCCTACCCACCTCCTCACCCTTCTTCTGCCCCCCCCCTGGGGCACGGAGGGATTTCCACACTGTGAAGAGGCACCTCAGCGCATGCAGGGTGGTAAGCAACCCTGTTCTTCTTCTTCTTCCCCCTCTTGTGGTAGTGTGCCACCCAGGCGGGACAGCGCGAGCCTTGCGTGGAGGTGAAACGTGCCACAGCTTGGCACGTGGTCGTATGAGGCCAGGCGGGTGGAACAACGTAGGTGCGCCACACGACGCAGCGCGAGCTCTACCGGAGTGCACCCGGGAGCGTCAGCGCTGCGGGCAGCGTCGGACGAGCACAGACAGCAGGTGCGTGCCCGTGGATGCGACGCGCACACTCCGGGGGGGGCTTTGGATGCTGCGGGCCTTTGCGGCCGGTCGCACTCACCGCGCGGTGACGGGCGGCGCTGAAACTCGTGCAGAGCTCGACCAGGCCAACGGGCCGGGAGCCGCGATGATGCTGCTGGCGGGGTCGGGCTGTAGACACAGACCCCCACCCTCGTTGCCAGTGTAAATTAGTCCTATGACACAGGGCCAAGCGCAGCAAGGAGGGACAACCACACCGTGTTATGCTAGTGTGGGCCGGAAGCCCCGAGCGACCCCGGCCCGTTTATTTATGCTCTCTGGCCACGCCTGGCCAGAGAGTGCTACAATGTGTGTGGGCCCTTCCGGGCCATAGGTCTGAGTGCCGGGTCTCTCGCAACACTAGACCGCTACAGGCCTAAGTGGAAAGAAATCTGACCTCTCGTAATAATAAAAACATTAGAAAGACTTAAACAGCCCTTGAACCTGTGGGCGGCCTGTAGGTGGCCAACAGGTGTCGAATCCGAGATTTCTTGCACTGAACTGGCGCTAGGATTTAATAGAGCCCCAGCCAAAAAAGGGAGTCGTATAGGGGACCCTCTATTCTGCATAATTAGTGTTATCATAGGGTATGGCATCATTTGATCTTTGATCTTCACGTGAACGGAATTTTATTGTATTGTATTGTAATTGCATTTATAGAGCGCTTATTACCCCTGACGAGGCGTCGAAGCGCTTTTTTAGCAAGTAGCACGCTACTTCGGAACCCATAAAGGATTAGTGGTGAATTAGTATAGTGATAATATGAAAGTAATTTGAGTGGTGGATATGTTAGTAAGGGTGGGCGGAATTTGCGTAGTCGCGTTACGCAAAATTCCGTGAAACGGTAAAAAATCTCCGCGAGCACGCAGAATTCCGCGAGCACGCGGAATTGCTTGTTCCGCCCGTTCGAGATGCGTTTTTCCTGTTCGGGGACGCTGTTTGCGTTCTCGGGGGGAAATATCTCGCGAACTTGCCCATGCGGTCGCCAATTGGCGCAGCCATCTTGTTTCACTTGTCCCGCCCGCTCGCGATGCGTGTTTTCTGTTCGCGAACGCAGATGTCCGATGGCGCGTCCGAATGACGTGTTCGCGATCGCACACTCTCGCGGGATCGCGCAAACGGATAGGAAAACTCGTCGGCGAATGCAGGGATCCCGGTAAGTCGCTACCGTGCGCGCGAACACGCATTTTGAAAGCGCGAACAAGGAAAAAATTCCGCTACTCCGCGGATCGTGGAATTTTCGGCAATTGGGCGTTCTCCGCGGAACGCGGAATTGCCAAAATTTGGCAAATTCCGCGAGCGGAACGGAATTTACCGCCCAGGCCTATATGTTAGTCAGTTATTTGGATTGAGAAGGATAGTGGAGGGATAGAAGAGGGAAAAAGGTTTGCATTTATATAGCGCTTGCTACCCTTAATGGGGTGTTGAAGCGCTTTTTCGGTGAGTAGCATGCTACTTCGGAACCCATAAAGGATTAGTGGTAAATTAGTATAGTGAAAATATGAAAGAAATTTGATTGGTGGATATGTTAGGCAGATTATTTGGATTGAGAAGTATAGTGGAGGGACAGAGAAGGGAAAAAAGGTTTGCATTTATATAGCACTTGCTACCCCTGATTGGGGGGGGGTTGAAGTGTTTTTTTCAGCGAGTCGCACTCTACTCTGGAACCCATACAGTGTTAGTGGTAAATTAGTATAGTGAAATATGAAAGTAATTTGAGTGGTGGATATGTTAGTGAGTTATTTGGATTGAGAAGGATAGTGAAGGGGTAGAAGAGGTAAGTAGGTTTGCATTTATATAGCGCTTGCTAACCCCTGATGAGGTGTTGAGGTGCTTTTTCGGCCAGTAGCACGCTACTCTGGAACCCATAAAGGATAAGTGGTGAATTAGTATAGTGAAATATTATATTAATTTCAGTGGTGGACATGTTAGTATGTTATTTGGATTGAAAAGGATAGGAGGGAAGAATTTAGAATTGTGTTTGTTTGTTTTGGAGCTCATAGCAGTTGGAGGAGGCTTGGGATGAGTGAATGGGAGGTGGAGAGGGATGAGTAAAAGGGAGGTGGAGGAGTCAGAGGGAGTGTTTAGAAAGGCTTCTTTTGGGGATCGGAATAGTAAAAAGAGGTATGAGATGATGCAAGGAGGGTGGAGTAGGGAAGAGTCTCAAAAGGGTTATTTTGGGGATCACAGTAGGGGTATGGGGTTTGGGATGAATGAGAGAGTGGAGGTAATGAATGTGTTGATAGAGGAATAGAGTGAGAAACAGGCTAGTGCATTGGAAAGAGTAGTAAAAAAAGGTTTGAGATGAGTCAGAGAGTTGAGCTAGAGGATATATCGAGAACGGTGTAGGGTGAAAAATAGGGTAGTGCATTGGATATGCTGAATTAGAAGAAAAGTAATAAATAAATAAAAGTAATAAATATGCAGATCCAAAAGTAATAAAGTTATAGATCCATAAGTACATGGAAGGTATATAGATGCATAAAGGAAGGTAGTATATGTAGATTAAAGATGCATTAAATAAACTCTGGCTTTCAGCCATTTTCAGCCATCAGCAAAGCATGTAAATTAATAAATACATAAAAACATTAATTATAATGATTACCTATGCTGTAAAGGTCTCTGAAGGAGACTATGCCTTTATCATAATCACACGCAAATTAAAATATACTCCTAGGACTCCCAACCTAACATATTGAGTCTAGTTTTTATTCACTAGACACAACTAGATACTATGTGCCAGATGTTCGAAAGCTTTGTGAATTGGTAATCAGGCGCAAACTGGTTACCAGTCGTAAAATGTAGTGTTAGTTATATACGAAAGTATGAAAACCATACTTTAAGTACTTTTGCACAGCGAACCGAATCAATACCGAATAAGTATTGAAACTGCAATTCCTGAAAAGCGATTCCCGAATAGCAATTCACAAAATATATTTGCGACGCATCCGTAATTAGGAAAAATGAGGCTAAACATGTGCAATCGTTTTCCAACAAACTATGTGCCAAATGCTTAGCTTTTTTTTCTGTGTCTCGTACACCCAATACATTTTGTCAGGTTTCATCTACTGGAATTATCAGGGTAAAACTGTTATGGTGTGATAATTGTCACACAACTCGTAATTCTGATCCCTCTGCAAACGTGTTTGTAAAGGGATCGGAATTTAGCCCCTAACTTGTAACAAAGACCTATGTTTGCATCTCTGTGTTGCAGAGTAATCATGGAGGGAGACATGTAACTCAGTAACTGCCTCTGCCATTGCCTCCATATGTATGGATATTCTTGTTTGTTCCTTGGTGATTGCGTTAAAATTCTTCTTTAGAGTATTTTCAAGGCCCCCAGCAGCTTTTAACTGCTGACTCTGCACTGACTTTATAAAACCCTCGAATAAGTGAAAATCTTGTGATGAAGGTAAGCCCCCATGACCCTCATCCGTATGTGTGTTTCTTGCCCTAACAGCAGCCTTCCAAATTCTCAAATGTTTCTGTTGATGTGAATGAGGTACCTGCACGGCACCAGGATGGACCAAATTGGAGGTGGCGTACCACCCTTGATGAATGTGTGACTACAGGGTGTCTCCCTCTGCTCCCGTGCCATTTCTAGCGATCGTTTCAATAAACTCGATCTCAAATAAAAGTAAGTGTACTGGCCTACACCACACAAAACAGGTGGAGTAATACTGAGTATATTGAGATACGAGGGGTATTTGTACAGAAAGGAAATTTAGCATATGGATCCGATAGTCCTGATGAATGCCGGTAGAGACACGGATTCCGGCAGAAACATGTCGACCTCCATGCAGAATGGGGGGGTGTAGAGGGCATAATACACTCACTTCACCACCATCCGGGGGTATAAATTACCTTTTTTAATCCTGACAAGTGAATCCAGGAATAAAATTGCTATTAGGATATCCCTTAGTTAGTTTTAAGAGTCACTGTCTGCACCTTTTTTGGATCCTTTTTTCCTTTTTCTATTTGTTTGTATTGTCTACCCCACCCTATTGCTCCGCCTCAAGCGTTGGTCTCACTGAGGCGTTGCAGCAGCCCTATGATGAAGCATGCCACAACACGTTGTGGGTGAGGGCAGTTTTTATAAAGTTAAGGTGCTTTTGCTACACTGTCGAATAGATTGTAACTTGATAAAAATTGCGACTATAAGATACCTTACTTTCTTGTATGTGTAGATGTGAATGAGTTGCCAGTAGCATCTGTGGCCTTGCAGATCCTATTGGTTGCTTTGATGCTCTCACTCTCTTTCTATTGCAGACCCTTGGTGGTGGGGGTGCACTTGGTGTGGTGAGTGGAGTGGTTGCTAATGCTGCCATGCTAGGCTCTCCAGCAAATACCATGGCTTCAATCATGTTCCTAAGACAACTGCAGTTCTTTCACCTCGACTGAGATCTCAGTAGGGCACAGCTCCAGTGCTTTGATCCTACCCTCAGACAATTCCTATCAGTACACAGCTGAAAGCAACTTGTGCGCCAACTTCTTCAATTTATTTTCCACTCCCTTTATAGCCGGAGTCACCATAGCCATCTTAGAGCTCAAATCTGTAGTAAAGCTTTGATAGGCCTTAAAAGAGTCTGTTCACTTGCAATCAAGTGTGCAGTATTTGAGGGTGCCTCCATTGCCACATGGACCAGTCAGGGTAAGGGGGGACAGTTACTTGTTGGTTTAAGTAGTCTCCAGTCCAGTTCTGAGTCCTATGGGTGAACTTCCTGTCACAAACACCTTGCCGCAAGTATTAAAACAAGTATAAAAAGGCTATCTCAACAGTATGTTTGTACCTATAATGTTCCAATTCTTAAAGAACATGATATGTTGCATTACTGTAACATATTTATTGTTATTGTTTCATGTGCTTTAACACTCATGCCAGTAAGGGGTTTCACTATGTGACTCATTTGTTTGTGCTTACTCGGATGACTCAATCGTAGTTTCCCTTTGGCAGTAGGTGTCAGTTCTGGACATGCTCAAATTACCTGCTGGCCCCGATGGCTCATTTGTTTGTGCTGACTCTGATGACTTCATTGTTGTTTCCATTTAGCAGAAGGTGTTTGTCTGGAACATGCTCAAATGACCTGCTGACCCTGATGACTCATTTGTTTGTTCTGACTCTGCTAACTTCATTGTTGTTTCCCTTTAGCATCAGGTGTTCATTTGGAACATGCTCAAATTACCTTCTGACCCTGATGACTCATCTGTTTGTGCTGACTCCGATGGCTTAATTTTTGTTTCCCTTTGGCAGCAGGTATAAGTTCTGTAACATGCTTGAGGCCACCACTTTCTGAGATGGCACCTCTATATGAAGAGATTGTATCTTTTCAACTACACTTGCTATTCATATTCATCTTTGGCTTTGAAAGGAGCTGTCACATTGAGGAGCCAAACACCCAAGTGGTTTACTCATTTTCAAAGAGCTGTTCTGGTCTTTCTACAGATCAAGGCTGCACATGTTCCCTGACACCGCACTTTCTAACTGTGTGCTTTCAGTCCCAGCTCACCTTCTTCAAATGTGCAGATGATGTACCGCCTTCTGGTGCTCAGGCAGAAATTCTTCTGGTAAATTGGGAAGAAACAGCACTCTGGTAAGGTGGTGAGCTGGGGGACACGTTTAGGTCTGCAGTAGTGATTGGCGAAGGGAGATCAACCAACCATAGCATGAGAGACACATTGGGAACTATCACCTAGTTCTTCCTCAGTAGAGATTTGCCTTTGGATATATAGGTTTATCTTGGGAACTTGCAATGAACCTTGAAAAGAACTGTTACAGCTTTTTGATTCGGGAATATTGAGAACTTTGTGCTATTTAACATAAGGAACTGTAATTCTGGAAGTTGCTCTCTTAGAAGAAACAACCAGTGTTTTTTTGTGTGAAATGTAAAAACTATACTTTGTTAAAGTAGAACTCAGAATTGTTGACTAACCTTTTTCCTTCTAAGGGCCCGATTACGATGTCGGACGGACCGGAGTCTATCTGACATCATTTGGTAACTGGAACCGAACGACCTCCTGCCATCGGTTCCAGCCCAGCAAGTAGGATGCGACTGAACCCTGTTCGGTCGCAATCCTATACTTTACAATGGGAGCATGCATTCCGAACAGAATGCATGCTCTCATTGTAAAGAGCAGAGGTGCAGTTCATCCCTGCACCCGGTGGCAGCCACCTTGAGGTGCCTGCCACCGGGTGCAGGGATCAACAGGGGGGCAGGCTGCTATTCGGCGGCTTTGCACACATGGGGGCCCTGCTGATGGCCCCCAAAGACAGATTCCCAAAGCCTTTCTGTGTCGGAAAGGCTGGCACAGAAAGGCTGTGGGAATCTGCCATCGTAATCCCTCGGCCGGAAAGAGCCGGCCGAGGGATTGCTGAAGGCTTTCCGAATGGCGGACGTGCTCTCCGAGCCCATTGGAGGCCATTTGGAAATCCAATTCGGATTCCCTCCCGACCAACCCCATCAAAATGGGTCGGTCAGAAAGGAATCCGATCAGCTGATTATGATGCGGTCTGAAGGGCTCCGACTGGCGGTCAGAGCCCTTTCTGCCCGCATCGTAATCGGGCCCTAATTCTCCTTCCCTGCAGTATCCACCCTAACTTCCCTTCCCACTGTTTGGCCACATCAATACTCTGGTGAAATATAAAACTCAGAGTCGGTGCTGCCTGATGAAGGGCATCTTGAGAGCATCACTTCCTAGGAACAGGGCCTGACACTGCCATAGAAATCAATGGAATGGTCCTGATGCAAGAGATGCAGGATGCTGAAGATGCTCAAGGATGCTGATGATGCTGAGCTGGTGTCGGGGGTCTTCCTGTGCCTACCGCTTGGTCCTCGAACACTGGGTGAGGGGAACTTTGGTCTCAGGGGTTCATGTCCCACACAGTCTGGGTGAAGTCCAGCACAAAACCAGTTGCCACTGTTCTACTGGTCTCCAGTTACAGCAAAACTAGTGGTTTCCTTTAATTTGCAGTAACATATGTGCTAGGTGTCCAAACTGCACTTTAATGCCTCTCTCAGGTCCGGCACACTCAGGTGCAACTATTGAGGGTCAAGACTCTGTCTCCAAGGCTGCACCTCGATCTCCAGATGCAGTCAGGATTCTTGATGCTGGGCTCTCAAGGGTTCAGGCTTCTCAGCTTTTATGGCCCTGTGGCTGTAACAGGGAGTCAGCCAACTGACTCTTGGAGTCACCTGCTCTGTAAGGTGATCGTGGGCAACTTTTCACGAGTGGGGTGGACAGGCACAGTCCAAGGCACAGCAAGTGTACTCCTTCCTTTGGTGCAGCCTCTCTTAGCTGGGTCCAGAGAACAGCAGCGCAGTCTTTTACAGGTCCTCTCTCCAGTACATATGTGATCTGAGGTTTGGGTGCAAGGGGTACTACATTTATGCCCACTACAAGTATAAGGGGATGCAACGACTAACTAGCCAATGGGCTGCGAGGTCTCCTCCCACCTAATGACAACTTCCTGTAAAGTGTGACATCCAGCTAGCCAAAATGCACGATTCTACCCACTTCCAACATGGCAGTACCCTTCTCTTTGTGTATGTAGCTCCATAGCCCAATTCAGAAGTATAGCTTCCTGGGGGCTATACTTCTCTTGAAAAACTGGTTTAGCAACAGCTTTTCTCTCAATGCCTGAGATGCCTGCATGTTTGCTAAAACAAAAGAGCAACCCCTTCCATGTGTGACTACCATTTGCTCTTGAAAGCCAGCTTTCCCTTTAAAGCTCACCATTTGGCTTAACTCCCACGTTGGCCATCCTGCTAAGAGGAGGTCACACCTCTTCCCTCAGCAAATTTTGAGTTGCCACTCCACTGCCCTTTTTATGGCGGTCGCAGGGCCATGAAAAGTGTGGCGGTGAGACAACACCCCCACTTGTCCCTGTGCAAGGGAGTGCATGCAGGGGGGCCACATGTTGTGACCCCCTGTAGTTTTGCACCCCCCAGTTTTTGCATGGGAAGGAATGCCCAACATTGTGCATTCCTTCCCATGCAGAAACATGCACTGGCGGTCCAGCGGCGGTGCTGTTTAAGACCACCATGCTGCCCACCTACCAGAACATAAAATTACTTGTTATCTAGTAGGTGGGCGTTGGTGAGTTTTGGCAGTCCTGGAGCAGAGTGGTGGTGTGCTGTCTGCTCCAGGACCGCCGAAACTCGTAATCAGGGCCCTAAGGTTGGAATGGGAATAGTGGGAATTGTAACTGTAACCACCCAAGTCAAACATTTTCCTCAATGTGGATAAGTTTGGAGTGAAAATGAATCCAAACCCTCCCCCAAAATCTAACATTTTCTCCACTGCAGCTAATTTAAAGTGGGAATATTAAATCTAACCTTTCCAAGTACAACATTTCCGAGTCTGGCTAAGTTTGTAGAGGGAATAGTAAATCTAGCTCCCTCACTCTTAAAGTCCAACATTTTCTACAGTGTGGTTAAATTAGAATAGTAAATTTAATATCCCCCGACCCTCACACAAATTTGATTAAGGTATAATTACAATTGTTAGTACGTTGATGAGCAATAGTAGAAAGCAAGTTTAAAGATTATAAATACGTTTCATAATATTTTACATTTATCATTGAATTATCGTTTAGTTAAAGAAAAGAAAGTTTTTCCAATTGTTAATGAATTTCAGTTTTGAAGGTTTTACTGAATTTTATATGGCTGATTTGGATGGATTACATTTTTTCTGTCTATTTTTGTATTTATTTGGGCAATATTTCAAATCTATTTTTGGTGGATTCTGTTTTTCTTTTAATGTCATATTGCAGCTAGAAAATCATAAGTCCAATTCTGGGAAAGATTAATTTATTGCATTGTGAATATATATATTTTCTTACTATGTAACTATGGGCATCATCATGATGCAGGGCGGTCGGACCTCAGACCGTTATGAGGCAGTCAGGAGACTGCCCGACAAGCAGTCGGCGGTTCGACTGCCAATTAGGATGAGCCCGCCATGCTGTTGATTGGAAAAGTGCCCTTTTACATTGTGGCTTGTGCTGCGACCCAGGAAAAAGGCCGCAGCACAAGCCACAGGGTAAAAGAACACTCTGCTGCCTGGCACACACATTACAGTGGCCCATGGGGGCCTTGCTTGGGGCCCCCAAAGTCAGTTTCCGACAGCCTTTTCATGGCGGTCGCACCGCCATGAAAAGGCTGTCTGAAAGGGACATCGTACTCCCTATGGTGGTGCCTGTGCAGGCGCTGCTGCCATGGAAGGGATACGATTCCGATTGCCACTTGAAGAGATCTTAGATCCTGTCGGAGGCAACGGTATTTCCCCCCGACCTCTGCGGTCCAACTGCCTGCATTGTAATGCTGCGGTTTGACCGATGGCCTGTCTGTCGGGCGGACCGCCACCGACAACTTGTTGGTGGCGGTCTATCCGACATTGTAATCAGGCCCAACTTGTCACATGATGTAGTGCTTTTGATCTATGTGTGTTATATTTTATTGTATATTTGTTGTGTAATTTTGAGAAGTTTTTTGAATAAATAATATATTTTTTTATCATTCTGATTTATAAATAATAATGAATATATTTTTATCATTCTGATTTAATAGTTTGCTATTGAGTGATTTTTTTCGGAGTGATAAAAACAAAGTTATATTTTATCAGTTTTTTAAAATTGTTCAGGTCGTAATTAGTTTAACATTATGTTTAAGAAAGTTTTGAGTATGAGGTATTGTCTGGTGCTCTTTTAGAGCAGTGTCCTGGCTATTGTATTAGGCCTTGGCCTTTTTTTAGGCCTTCTAGGGAAAAAAATATTTTGCTTGCTGGCATTCCATGCATTTGTTTCATCTGTCTGAATATTTTGGGTTTTATTTTTGTTACATATTGCTCTAGTGTTAGCTCTTGTTAGCATTTTCTTTTTTGAGTGATTCTAGGTATTGGTAGAACGTAGTGTGGCTTTTTCGAAGTGATCCTTGGAAGGAATTTTGGCAATCTTCTACCGCTTTGCTAACGTTTACCTCTTGAGAGATTATGCTATCTTAAACATTCCACAATGGAATGTGAAATTTGGGTTGGTGCTGTGACCTGATTGGTACAAGTGTCTTTAAAGTAATCCATTGGTGGGGAGAGATTGTTTTACTTTCTTTGATAGTATAGTGATTCTATGAGCATGTTGTAGGGTTTTGTTACTTCTCCTACAGGGACACAGACTTGTGCTGTTTATTTTTTAACTTCATGCACAAATTCTGCATTTTCACATTTTCAATACTAAGGGCCTCATTACTATGTCGGTCGGAGTTTCTCCTCCCGACACCGACTCAGAATCGGGACTGACCGACTCACGAACAGCTGTTCCTCCTGACTGATTACGATGCGACCAATCACTTTTCGGTCGGATTCCCATTTACTCCTAAGGGAGCCTGTGTTCCGCCTGACAACCGAGGCTCCTATGGGTAAATGGGGGGTGGGCAGAAAACTCTGCACCCTGTTGCAGGCACTCCATGGTGCCTGCCACACAGTGCAGAGTTTTACAGAGGGGCCCATTAGGTACTCACTCGGCCCCCGACCAGAGGCCGCAGTATGAAGGGGGCCCTGCTAGGGGCCCCAAAAGTCACTTTCTGACAGCCTTTTCGTGTTGGACAGGCCGGCTCGGAAAGGCTGTTGGAAAACGACATCGTAATCGCTCGGTCGGAAACGCAGTCCATAGAGCTGTACGCTGTGGGTCCGATCGACACGATTTCTCCAAGATCTGGTCGGAACCGATTCGGAAAGACCGTGCGGTTTACAAACCGACCGCGAATATCGTAACCGGTCGGTTGGATTGTTAACGGACCTATTTGGTTGGAAGGGTTCCGACACGGTCTAGGAAATTCCGATTGTCGGGAGGAGGTTTTCCGCCGACACCGTAATCGGCCCCTAAGTGCCAGATTTGCTAAGGACTTGCCTTGTCCTTGCATGACACAAGTTGTAGGAAGGCAACGCATGATCTGATAGGGGATTTACAAAGCCACGCAAAGGGCAATTTGCACCTCCTCGTTTGACTTTGTAAAGAAATGTAACACAGCACAGCAGCTTGCACAGCATGGCATTATCTTTCATTCTTGTAGGTGTTCACGGGTGGAACATGGGCATGTGCACCCACCCATGGAAAATGACGCAATCCCAGAATTCCTAAAGGCAGTAAACCTGGGAATGCACCAAGATGGTGCGCCTACCACAGAGAGGAGTAACAAGGAGAAATTTCTTTATTTCTCCTTGTTATTTCCTCTTTTTAGGTGTGCTGCATTACATAGAAAGAGGAATACGTCTTAAAGGATTGTTTTTGTGCAGGAAGGTATTCCTTCATACACAAAAACAATCCTGCCTGTAATGCAGGCACCCTAGTCTAAGAGTGCCTGCGCTGGCGCTAGGCAGCAAACAGTGTGCCAGTGCTTGGAGGGAACAGAAGTACGCCACATCTTAATAGTTATGGAACATTTCTGCTCTCGCTATTTCAAGCAATTAGTAAATATGGCCCCAGGCGTAGATTTTTGTAAGTACCGCCATATTCTTTGATTTAAATGGTAATAGCACCTTTGGATTGCTGTGTTGGGGGACACTTTTAAAATTGTTGCAATCATGCCTTGTTAAAAATCAATAATTATTTTTTGTGGATTGCAATTGTTTGTTTTTTGTTGCTTTAGTATTAAGAGTTCAATTTAGGTTGCACTTCGCTTGTTTGACAGCAGTGCATATACTAATAGGACATTTGTATTATGATGCTGCAGATGTATAGTATACATTTATACTTAAGGAACAGGATAAGGGAAAATAATGTAGGTGGAGGAATGAGTTAAGCTGGTGTGAACTAATTTGAATAGTGAGGAGTCACAACAACCGCTGTTGCCAGACAAGAGAGCTCAGTGTGAGTCTGGCCTAAATATTTTAGGCCTGATTACTAGTTTGGCGGTCTGACCACCTGAAAAACAAATCTGCAGCCACCAGTAGCCCACAGCGCTAGTGGTCTTTAGACCGCCATATTACAAGTTGCCTGCGGGGCCCCCGCTATGACTGCGATGGTCTTGCAGCAGTGGGCAATGTTTATCCGTATCTATTGATGCATGTGTGTAAATTTTGACTGAACATGTGTCAAATGTACACATATGCATGATACATGTGGAAAAATACCACTTACCCATTGCTGGAGTCAGGCCCATATGTGGCCAGTCCAGCAATGGGAGCATGGTACAAAAGGACTCACCTGTAGATCGCTGCAAACAGGGCCGTATTCTTCAAGGTGAAGATGCTGCTGTGAAGGGGGGACCTAGAGAAACCGATCCAGGTCAGAACAGGAGAGGGGTGAGTAATCACCCCAAATCCTTCGCTACCGCTGACTTGAAGCTGGCAGTCACACTGCAGCAGTCAGCTCGTCGGAAAGAAAACTTGCAATGCGGACGGCGGTGGAGCTCCTCAGTACCGCCGTATGGCAGCTGCCTTTCCCCGGCCGCAACCCCAGTGGTTGGCGGTGTGCAGGCGGTGTCGGCGGTTCAGCAGCGATCTTTGGAAATGCAATACACCCATCTCGTAATACGGCAGTTGGACCGCCGGTATGGTGGTTCAAGGACTGGCAAACTCGTAATAAGGCCCTTTATCTGCTACCATTGACCTTTAAGCATGTAAGAATGTACTGGTCTTCTAGTGGTTGGGGCTGCAACTGACTCTGGGAAATGTTGTTTTACATGGCAAAATTTGTCATTTCCATTGTCTTGTGTGCCATCTCTTCCATGTTTGCTTTCTGTTGTGCCTCACTATGTCTTGTGACCTTACAAGGCGCTACACAACATGGGCTGAAAAGGAAAACAATAGCCCCTCAGCAAAGAAAGCTAAAGTTTGACAGACAAAGCCTAGACACCACAAGCAGGCACAAGCAAGCACATTAAAATATTCCCTTATGATAAAGGTGAGATGCTGAGTGGCAGGAACAAAAAGAACAGATTGTTAAAGGTCTGTGGACCCAACCATCAGCAAAAAGAGACCTCACAAAATCAACCTAGAACCCAGCTGTGATTTTGTTAATGGGCAGTTCCAGTAAGAAATACCGAAGGAGATCACACCTGGAAGCTTTCCTGGAGGAAATAAAAATGGAAGTGGGTACAATTTGCATCGAACATGCCTTCAAAGATTATGGAGAGAGGTGACAAAAGTGCCAAGAAGAGTAGACTCCCTGGAATGCATATTAGGTACTCAATTGGAGGGACAAGAGCAAAAATGAACAAAATAAAACATTTAAATCGCAAGCAAAATCAGAGGACCTTGAAAACAGCTCCTTCCGAAACTCAGACTGAAATATCAGACTGAGGGGAGTACCAAAGGGAGCAGAGGGAGAGAACCTTCATGACTTTGTAAGGGACCTCCTTCAAACTGTTTGAGACCTCCCAGGAGCCCCTATCAAACTCAATCATGCCCACACAGTGAGAGCTGAAGGGCCCCAAAGGGAACGTCCTCCATATATCTTAACATGAGTATACTTCTTAGAGGAAAAGGAGATTACAATGCAACAAGCAAGAACAAAGGAAGAGATTATCTACATGGGGTATAAACTCCAGTTCTATCAAGACCTCTCCTTGATAACACTTTACAAACAAAAGGAATTTTGCAGAGTAACTGAATTTCTGAGGAGCTAATGGGTTCCATACCAATGGGGGTCACCACTTTTGCATTATCTTTACCTGAAACAGACAGCAGTTTGCTCCTTCACAGGGGCTAAAAGCATATTAGGCCTGGAAGGAGAAGACAAAATGCAAAACAATGAACATGATGGCCCTGGGTCTTGTGGGGAATAGGGAAAGACCTTAAACACATATGGCAAGCAGTTAATAACGGTATCAGGTAGGTAACACTACAAACCTTCCAAGGTGGACCGAGTAGAGGCAAGAGAATATGTGTTGAACTGCCTGAAGAATATTAAACCACCAAAAGGAAAGGAACTGACAAAGCTGACTTCCCTAAAAAGTAGGAGAACTATAAACTTTAAAAGTACAGTAAGATGGGGAAGGATGGGGACAGGTGCTATAATGAAGTGGAGCCAAGAGGCTGTTGGAATAACTGTGAATTAAACATTACTTAACACCTCTATAACTAGGGGCAAGGTCACCATTGATTTCCAGGAGACATCTATATCTGTTATAGAAGAGATAATTGTTTAGGCCTATTGGCCACATTTGCAAATAAGATGGGTTGAGGGAAAGTTGGTAGGTGCCAAAGGAAGAGACAGCAAGCACTACATGCTAAGAAAAACAGGGAGACAACACCTCAACAACAACCAATTAAATGTAAAATGGGTGAACTTCGGAACAAAAACCAACAGCTGTGGAGCTAAATAAAAACATGAAGCAGATGTTATTTTAATTCAGAAACGCCCAACTCTTACAGAGGGACCAATTAGGTATAATGCATAAACTCTAACTGCACCAATTGTAGGTTTCAGCAAAAACAAAAACAGCATGAGTAGCAATCTTCAATAAAATGCATGCGTGGAGAGAGGAGGTGAAGATCAAGAGGGACTAGGAGAGTTGATACATCAAACTGCAAGTAACCATATACAATTAACCTTTCACCTTTGCAAACCTATTCACACCCAACTCCACATAAGACAGCTTTCTGGTGTCACTAACAGAGACACTGTGCAGTGGGAGGATACTTCAATTTGGTGTGGCCCCAGATTTGCACAAGACTAGTAAACCAGCCCCTCACAGGATCGATGTCCAGGACCCTGAAGAACAAACTGATAGATATGGAATGGTGGATATTTGGAGAAGCTACCACCTGGGAGAGAAGGACTTCTCTTTCTTTTCTATTGTACACTTGCACTCTTACACTCAGCTACAGGAACAGAGATGTAAGACATCTCCCTTTTGTATCATGTACATGTGTTGATGACATGGATAGATTGGATGGGGCCCAATCAGGGAAAACAAAAGAGAATAGAAATTAACATGTTTAAAAACAGCCCATAAACTAAAAATGGCATAGAAGATTTCAGAATATTTCAGAAGTAATAACCAGTAAGAGACCTCTCCAGCCACTGTCTATGCCACCTTCAAGGTTGCTGTAAGAAGGGTTGCTGGTAGACAAAAATGTTTGTAGAGAAAGGGAAAGGAGACTACTGGAAGACAAACGTATACTAAGGATGAAAGACCTAGAAGCGGCAGATAAACAGAGACTCGCTAAATAAATTAAAAGGCAATTACAGAAGGCTAGGGGACAGTTGAGAATACACAGGATGAATAGGGAAAAACATCTTTACTGCATGCAGGCAAGATGTACTGCAATGGGGAAAACAAGGTGGGAACTCTCCTAGCCAGAAAAACTCAGACAGCCACAAGCCAAAACATACATAACTAAAGTACAGAACGCAGAAAGCACTTGTATGATCCAGGAACAAGATAAGCAGCGTTCTTGTACATTTTAAAGCCCAGTATACTAGAGACCTAGAGGACCAAGAAGATACACAGGCATATATTAAAACTGTGAATGAGCAGTATCCAATGTGCCTTATACCAGTGTGGTAATTCCTTTTGCATTATCTTTATTTGGAAGGGATAACAGAGATAAGTTTGCTTTCTTGCTGAAGTGAAACACATCTTAGACCTGGAAAGTGAAGACAAAGTGCAAAACATTGAACATGAACGACTTAGAGCGGTTGAAGGTGGTAGGAGCTTAGACCCATTTTGCATATAGTTAATGGGGGGGGGGCTGGGTGACGCAACAAACTGTCCAAGACTCACCAAGCAGAGCCAAAAGAATATGTATAGAAACTCCTGAAGAATTCAGAATTGCAGAAAGAAAGGAACCTGCCCAGCAGACAAGAAAAAACTTACACTTGAAAGTACAGTAAGTTGGGGAAAAGATAGGAGTAGAATAGAGGGCATAGGAGGACACATAAGAGAAGGCAGTTGTGGTGCTCTATTTTAGTCAAATGGCTCCCCCTTCTTCCAGCCTTTGGTGGCCCTCAGGATTGAATCCTCCACTGATACAGGCTTCTACAGCTAGGAATCTAGGAATTATGTTTGATTCCGATCTTTCTTGTGCGTCCCAAATTCCGCAGATTCCTTCATCCTGCTTTGGGAAGCTAAGATCTGCCAGAAAGCTTTTGCGTTTTCTTTCAGTGGAGACCCAAAAGATCATAATCCATGTGTTGGTGACTTCACATTTGGATTACGCCAATAGCTTATATCTGGGGCTCCCAGCTTTTCTGATCCATAGACTCCAAATAATACAGAATGCGATGGCCAGGCTCATCCGATGGGTCCCCTTTCGTCATCACATCTCCCCTCATTTGAAGCAACTCTATTGGCTTCCGGTTGCCAAGAGGGCCAAGTTTAAAGCCCTGACATTTGCATTCAGAGCCATTAGGGGCAGATGTCCACACTATCTAAGGAATAGGCTAAGCCTGAACCACCAGGAGAGAGCCCTGAGATCTAACCACCTGCGACTTCTTTGCATTCCGAGGTTCGTGGAGGTAGCAGGTCATTCTCGGTACGGAGGCCAAGCTTTGAAACTCCCTGCCCATTCATGTTCGCATGGCCGAGTCAAAACACACTTTTAGGAAAGATTTAAAACCTTGACTCTTCAATCAAGTTTAGATAGTGATGGCGGAGTCTTTTCTTCAGTCTTGCTTTGAGCGCCGGGACGCCTCAGATGAGGTAGCTGCGTGCTGTACAAATGTCTTTGATTGTTGTGGAGGTTCAAGCTCTTTAACCCCTTGACCGCGATCGGAATTCCGCTTGTGTGCTGGACATTCCGATCGCGGGTGGGGTCGTGACGAGCTCAGCTCGTCATGCGCACAGCGCTACCGCGCAGCATGACGAGCTGAGCTCGTCATGAGCACGGAAGGGGTTAACGAAGTGGAATCAAGAAGCAGTTGTGTTAACTGTGAATACAACTTTACTGAGCCTCTCTGGAAAAGAATGTAAGCTCAATATTGATTTCCAACCGGTAAGGCATTATACCTATTACAGAAGAGATGGTTGTCTAGGCCTTTTGGCCACAGTTCAAAATACACTGGGATGGGGGAATCTAGCATGCATCAAACAAGGAAACAAGAAGCACCACATGCTGAGGAAAGCAGGGGGACAACACCACAGCCTCAACACCAATTAAACTCTTGTCAACTCTTGTCCTTTAAACGTAAAAGGAATTCAATCCCTGCATAAAAGACAACTGTGGAGCTATATAAAAAAATGACATAGATGTTATTTTCCTCTAGGAGACCCACTTCTTACAGAGGGACCAATTAGACAGGATTAGCAGACAAGCTCCTATTGCAGGATCGATGGTTAGGGCCCTGAAGAAAAAAATGAGAGACATGGGGATGGTGGATGTTTGGAGACATTCTATGAGAGAAGGGTTTCTCTTGCTTTTCTCATGTGTGCTTTACACACTGCCTTATCAATTGCCTATTTGCATCCCTACCACTCATTTACAGGAACAGAGATATCGAACATATCCCTCTCAGACCATGGACATGATAGCTGTGATGGTTTTATAAGAAGGGCCCACAGCAGGGAAGTTCAGTGAAGAATAGAAACTAAGGGGAAGATTTGCGCCACTTTTGCGTCACTTTTCCCATGTTAAAAGTGATGCAAAAGTGGCGCAAGGGGCTTGTAAATCTGCCCCTAATATGTTTAGAGACACAGACCTTGAGCTGGAAATAGTAAAGTAGATTTCTGAATATTTTTGGTCTTATTTAAAAGCCCATTCTGCCACCCGTGCGTCACTTTTATGGATGCACCGCCAACACAATGGGCTACCCCATATTTACAAGGCCATGCAAAGTCACCCCGCGTGACTTTTCATGACCTTGTAAATATGATTTCCTTTCACGCATAACTCTGCGTAAAAGGGGCTTTCCATGGGTGTTCCTGTGGGTGTTCCCACGCAACATCCATGGAACTTGACACATTCCCAGATTTACAACATTTTGTCAACCTGGGAATGCGTTAGAATCTTACGCCTCTCCAGGGGAAGCGTAAGGAAGCACAATGAGCAGAAATACTTTTTATTTCTCCTTGTTTTTTCCTATTTCTATGTGTGCTGTATTATGCAGCACTCATAGAAAGAGGAAAATGCCTTAAATGTTTGTTTTTGTGCAGGAAGGAGTCCCTTCCTGCACAAAACAATCATCCCCTCAGCGCAGGCACTCTTGCAAAATGACGCAAAGGTGTCTGCACAGGCGCACGGCTGCTGTTTGTGCACCGGTGCAGGGAAGGACAGGAATGCGTTGTAGATACAGCTCATTCCTGCTCTTTTATTTTGACGCACGGCAGCACTGCAGTAAGACTTGTTGCGCTGCCATGCATCAAAATATTGTAAATAAGGACCTTAATATTTAAAAACCAGCAAAGGACCGCTCCAGTCGTTGTCTGAGATGTCTTCAAGGTGACTATGAGCAGACTTGTGATGGGGATAGATACCAGTAGACAAATGTAAAGGAGGCTACTGGAAGACAAACTCACACTAGGAGAAAAAGATCTAGAAACAGAGGAAAAGCAGAGACTGGCTAGAAAATTAAAGGAAATTAGTAATGGCTAAGGGACAGTTATGAATATACAGGACATATGGTGTAGAAGCAATTTTACTACGCACAGGCATGAAGTTCTACAAGGTGGGAAACAAGGTCATCCGTCTCCTATAACTGAGCCCCCCAGTTCAAGTGTGATATGACGGATTACTTTCGGAGGCCATCCCTGTCAGTAGAGGTATGAGGCAGAGGTGCCCTTTTCCCCCCTGTTATTTGCACTGCCAATGCAGCCTTTTACAGCCCAGGGCTGGTAAGGCAGCCCTGAATTGGGTATTCCCCTCCCGTACCTTACTCAAACCATCTCGCTTTAAGTCATCTATGTCCTATTCTATCTTAGATATTTGACCTCCAACCCCTCCCAGATTGTGTATCATCTGGCAAATATCTGTGCTCTTTTGGGTCTCAAAGTAAGCTGGGATAAATCCTGCATATTTCTGCTATCTGATACACCTTAACCTAGGTGATGGCCTAGTCCAATGAGAACCCAATTCCTTCAGATACTTGGAGATCCATATATACCATTCTTCTAAAACCTCTTAGATGGTAATTTGACTGCAGTGGTATCATCTCTCTGTTTAGAAGTAACATTCTGGCACTCTCTTCCCATCAGTGATGGGTTGCATTGCCTTCTCTAAAATGGTGATGCTCCTCCGTCTCTTATATTATTTGGTAAATCTTCCCCACGTTTTCCCTTCAGGTTCTTCTATGATCTGTATACACACCTGGGAGACCTTATATGGCATAACTCATTCAGAAGGGTGGCCCTCCCAAAACTGCATTTGCCACCCAATCAGGGAGGCCTCATGCCCTCAACTTTGAATTCTACTACCTGCTGGCCCAATATCAATGGTTACCCTATTGGTTAGTGGACTGATACAAAGACGACATAGGCACGACCAATCCCCCACTCACTTGGATCAAGTTATTGACTTTATTGCTCAAAGGGACTCACCTTAGACACAGCTCCTTGAGCCTTCTTTGGGTGGCGCTGACGTGCCTCACTTAGGCCCTAAAGATCACCAACAACTGGACCCCATATGCCCCCCCTATCTCTCTGCTTGGCCTGCAGACCAGGAGGGAAATAGCCACAGAACATGTCATGGGCCCTTGGGGCCATCTGGACTTCACACCCTGTGACATCTGTTCCAGGACTGGCAGCTCCTATCCTTCCTGGCCCTGAAAGACCATTCGAGGGTGCACGTGGGCCAGTTCCTACAGCACTCCTCATTGATAAGCACCATCCATAACATCTGGGTGATCCAGGGCCACTCACCATCTCCTCCAAGTCTTGCACACACTGGGACATGACCATAGACTGGTCAGCTGGATTGCCAGAGCCCTAGTTGATCAAACCCCAAACCCACTGCAATCCCTGAGGGAGGGATGGGAGGAAGAGTTGTCAGGCCCCTTCACGACATGGAATGGGCTAAGACATGGACATACACTTGGAGGGTCTACAGGAATGCCTGTATAAAATTTATGCAATTTTACATATTGCACAGGGCCTATCTCTCCCCCCAGCAGATTGCCAGAATTTTTCCAGGAGCCCCTGACACATGTGCCCGATGTAATTCCCCTGCAGCGGGACTGAAACATATGTTATGGGCCTGGCACTAGGTTTGCCCCTTTTAGGAACATGTATTGGCATGTCTTGAAGAGGTCACAGGCATTCTGGGGGTTAACAATGCCCTTACCTCGGGTCTGGAAACCCCAGACCCTCCCAGGCGATCTGCACGCAGGCACGGGCCCCATATCATTTCCTCCAGGGACCACTGTAGCTTTCCACACCTGTTTCATGGCTATATCGACACAAAGGCCCATCCATCTAATTAGTCCCCATCTCTCCCCATAGCCTGTTCCATTACCAGCTCTACTGAGTGCCTTTAGCACTTCGATAGACACATGGACGAACTCCACTAGTTCGACACATTCACATGCGGATCCATGCACCCTCCTTGGTACAGTTCATCCTGCAATAACCCTAGTGACTTGCCTATCCTGCTACCTTCAGGCCCTCACAATAGAGACAGTGGCCCAGAGGGGTACACTAATATTCATTTGAGTGTCATTTCCTCTATCTGTATCATTGTATGAGGAACCATTGAGTATCCGAGTGGCACTCTCTGGCCTTAGACTATGTTGGACCTGGACCTCTCCTTAGTGTCAAAACTAACTGTTTTGGCTTCATCTCTCTTGTTTTCAAATCCTGTTTTGGTTGGCTTTAGGACTCTGTGCACTTTACCATTGCCAACCATTGCTAATGGGATTGTGCTCTCTCCTCTAAACATGTTAAAAATTGGCTGGCACCCAATTGGCACATCTAATTTATTTGTAAGTCCCTAGTAAAGTGGTAGTGCAGGTACTCAGGGCCTGAAAATGAAATGCTACTAGTGAACTTGAAGCACTGATTGTGCCACACACTTAAGTAGACTTTTATAACGTGCCTCAGTCCTGTCATTGCAGCCTGTGTATGCAGTTTTAAACTGCGATTTCAACCTGGTAAAATAAACCTTTTGCCAGGCCTAAACCTTCATTTTTAATACACATAAGTCACTCCAAGGGAAGGCCCTAAACAGCCCACAGGGCA
Source organism: Calotriton arnoldi (assembly GCA_963921515.1). NCBI lineage: Eukaryota > Metazoa > Chordata > Amphibia > Caudata > Salamandridae > Calotriton > Calotriton arnoldi. The sequence continues at coordinate 594,691 of CAWUFW010010852.1, read as the reverse complement.
GGGTGCAGTGTATTTAAAAAGTTGGACATGTACTTTTTTTTTTTTTAAAGTCTTTTTATTAAACATAAACAGGCTTCAGTTCAATACCCATATACAAGTAGCATTTGAGGAGAGATAGCCGAGACAAGGTCACAGTTCTTAAAATGCATCCCATCGGTGATCCCCCCATGAAACATCCACCCTCCCCCACCGCAAACCCTAGCATCCTGTCTCCCACATCAACTCATATCAGTTCACAGGGCTCGCATCAAAGTTCTCTATATTTGGCCCACGCACTCCAGATTTTCTCCCCTTTACGAGGGCAGCCCCGCCTCTGGTAGATAACCCGCTCCGCCCCACAACACCAGTCCAGGTCTCTTTTCCAGGCTGTCAGAGAAGGGGCTGTCTCTGCTCTCCATGCTCGGGCAATGTTTCTCTTGGCTACCCCACCCGCAAGGGCCAGCCAGGTCTTGGCCCACTGCGGCCACGTAGTTTCTCCAGTCACCCCCAGGATAAGCCACCTTAGGTGAAGTGGGACACTCTCGCCCACTACCTGTGCCATCACATGTGTTATACCAGTCCAGTACGATTGTATCCGTGGGCATGACCAGAGTATGTGGAAGAAGGACCCTACCTCCCCACCTCCCCGTACGCATTCGTCAGTCTCACAGGTGCGTATCCGAACGTACACTATTCGGGATGCATAGGATCTATGGAGGATACGGAGCTGAATCAGCCGAAACCGTGCTCTTATGGCTATTTTTCGGGGTGTCTGCAATGCTTCAGCCCAGTCAACGTCTTCCAAGAGGCCTACATCCGACTCCCAAGCCTCCCTCAGCGAGCCCAAACAATCCGGGGTGTTGTTGATCAATTTCCGATAGGCCAGAGAGATGGCCTTATCAATCATAGGGTCTAAGAGCAGGCGGTCCTCAAGTGGCGAGTATTCTGGAATCGGGGACCCCTCTTGCAGATGACAATGAAGCGCATGACGCAGCTGTCGATAGCGCAGAAATTCCCCCCTACCCATTTGGAACTGTCCCTGCAGTGTGTCGAAGTCAAGCATCTTCCCATTCTTCCAGACATCCCCCAAGTGGTCAATACCTATAAGACTCCACCGGAAGCCAGCGAGCCTCGTCACCTCACCCAATCGGCCACCCTCCCAGAGAGGAGTTTGTGCAGTAAGTTTGTCTGCCCACCCGGTATTTTGGTTGCTTTGTGCCAGACATCAATAACCGTTCGGGTATGTACCGGGAGGAGCTTTCCCCTTCCGGTATAGTTCGGCGAGGTAGCTACTATTTCCAAAGGCCAAACGATCTACCCTATATGCCGGTTCCTCTAATGGGGAAAAAGCCCATCCATTGACGTTGATGAGCTGAGACGCCCAGTAGTATTTCCTGATATCAGGAACAGCGAGGCCCCCGCCGTACACACCTTTCATTAGCTTCTTTAGCGCAATCCTGGGACAACCTCCACCCCAGAGCAATAGACGCTGCTCGGACTCAATGGATCGGAAAATTGACTCCGGAATCTGGTACGGGGTATTCTGAACCGCGTATAATAGGCGAGGGAGGGCCATCATTTTAAAGAGGACCGCTCTACCCATCAAGGAGACTGGAAGCCGTCTCCAATACGCAACGTCCTCCTTCAAGCGCAGCAATTGCGCCTGTACATTAAGCCGCATAAAGACTTCCTCGCTCCTGGTGATCCAGAGACCCAAGTATTTAAACATGTCTCTTGGGACCAACTCAGAGCAGGCCGACGTCAAGGGTGGCAACACTCCCGCCAGAGAGAACACCAGGGAGTTATCCCAGTTAACGCAATACCCTGAATAGGTGCCAAAGGACTGTATTATATGGATGAGGCGATGGAACGTTTGTCTTGGGTTGTGGGCATACAGCAGGATGTCGTCTGCGTATAAAGAAACGTGTTCTTCCCAGCCTCCCCCTAGGTCTATACCCCTCACTACTGGGTCTCCCCGAATCCACACAGCCAATGGTTCCAGCGCCAGGGCAAACAGCATCGGCAATAGAGGACACCCCTGCCGAGTGCCCCGGTGGAGCGTGAAGGATCTAGAGATATTGCCATTAACACTAACTCGTGCCATCGGGTCAGTGTGCAAGAGTCGTAACCATTGCTGAATATTGGGTCCAAGACCAATCTTCTAAAGGACCGCGAAGAGGTGTGCCCATTCGATACTGTCAAACACCATCTTCGCGTCCAATGACAGAAGCGCGGCTGGTATGTCCGTGCGCTTCTGGGTCATCTACATCACTCCATATAGGAGACGCAGATTGAGCCTAGTGCTCCTGCGGGGCATGAATCCGGACTGATCCGGATGTATTAGGGATTGAATGATTGCGCCTAATCGAGTAGCTATAACTTTAGCTAAGACTTTGGCCTCGAAGTTCAAAAGGGAGATGGGCCTGTAGGAACTGCAGAGATCGTGGGGTTTCCCTTTTTTTGGAATGACCACTATGGTGGCCATGCGCAGGTCTGCCGGGAGCACACCTTCGGCTCTTGCTCCCTGAAACATAGCGTGCATGCGCAGGGCAAGTTTACTCGCCACCCATTTGAACATTTCCGCCGGGAAGCCGTTGAGGCCCGGCGCCTTACCGGATTGCAAATCGCGCATGGCATTTTCCACTTCCTCCACCGTCATGTCGGTGTCTAGCATTTCTCTGTCGTCGTCCCCAAGCGCCCGCATATGCAAGTCTTTCAAAAATTCAGCGGATTCTCCCTCCTCTCGCACGGTCTGCGATTAATAGACATTTTCGTAGTAATCGGCAAACACCTCTGCCAAGTCGGCTCTGGTGCCGCTGCGCACACCCTCTCCGGTTCTAAGTTCAGAGACCCAGTTGCGACTTCTATCCTGCCATTCAAGCCATGCGTTAAGCTTGTTGGCCTTGTCCCCAAGATCATAAACCTTCCGCTGCGTTGCCAGCGCGTGTGCGTGAGCAGCGTTCTCCTCCAGGTCTCTTAATTCTTTCTGTTTTAGTTTGAGTTCGTGCGAGCGTTGAGCAGTTCTCGCAGGGCTCGAATCTAGTGTTCGTTCCAGAGTTAGGATCTCCTGCTCTAGGGCGTCGCATTGTGCTCGCTTTTCTTTGCGTCTGGCGCCACTGGTCGCCTGGACAAAGTCCCTAGCCACAACCTTGTATGCCTCCCAGAGTGTACAGTCAGACCGTACTGAGCCACCGTTCTCCGCAAAGTATTGGTCTGTGCGTTCTTCAAATTGTTCCTGAAAGTCCTGATCCCTAAACAGGGTGGGATCCACTCTCGGCGGGAGCGAACGCCCCCGCCGCGGCCCGCACATCTGAACCTCCACCGGCGAATGGTCAGAGATACCGCGCGCCCTGTGGCATCCTCACCGGAAGAGTCCCACCGATGGTGAAAGTGTGAAAATGTAATCAATGCGTGAGCTACTCCCGTGCCCCGCAGATATATGTGTGTATTGTCTCAGGTCAGGGTTGTGACACCGCCAGAGGTCCGTCAGACCCAGTGCATGCGCAAACGTGAACAGCGGCCGAAAGTCCCTAGCTCAGAAGAGTGTGTCTCCCTGTCAACATCCGCAGACATAGTATCATTCATGTCCCCTCCCAGGATCAAGGTCCCCTGTGGCAAGTCGAGGAGCAGACTACTAAGCTAGGGAAATGTAGTGTCATGTAACCTCAGAGGGATATAAACCGAGCAAACATTGAGTGTCTGTCCCTCCCACGTCCCCGAGAGGGCTGCATAGCGACCCAGCTGGTCGTACCACGTCCGTTTGATAATGAGGGGAAGTGAATTCTTAGTGAGTATAGCAATGCCCCTGGAGCCAGTCGTAAATCCGGCATGTGCCCTTAGTGTGTAGCCATAGCAATTCAGCGCCAGATAGTGGGTGCCCTTGAGGTGGATCTCCTGGAGGAGTACCAAATATGGGGAGTGTCGACGCAGGAACTGGAGCACCATGGTGCGCTTTATCTTATTGCCCAGGCCATTTACGTTCCAGGAGAGAATTGTTAAGTTACTCATATGTCGTGTCTCCTACGTGTTCCCTCCCTCCCCTCCACCCCCCCTCCGCGGCCCAATCCCCTTCCTTACGAATAATCAGAATGAGCATAGAAACACAAATCATAACCCCGTTAGGGCGCAGCAATTGTTCTGAAGCAACTACAACCCAAAAAAACAACAAAAAACAACACAAAAACCCCAGTAACAGTCCCCCCCACCCTGCAACCCTGCCTTGTAGGTCTAGAACTGCCCACATCCCCAACAGCAGAGCGCCTGTCGTCCCAATAACTAGATGACAAATGTAGGGTTGCCCGGCACCACCACCCAGCAGCATCCTCCCTCCGAGCCCGCAACTCCGCCCTGCCACCATTGAGGGTTTATTACTAAACTCGGAAGTCCATAGTCCACCCGGCCCTAGGCCAGTCCGTTGTGTTAATCATCAGAGAGGAGCACATTATGACAACAAAAAGAAAAAACCCCATACCTTGAGTAATGGCAATAAGATAACAACAGACCAGTAAAGTGTATGAAGTCTTTCACTTCCCAGCACGCGCTGCGTCACTGGCGGGGCTTACAGACCGGGAGCTTCTGGATCTTGACACGGAGCGAATTCTCTCTCCACGCCAGTTCGAGGATTCCAAGGATCGTTGGCCGGCGGTCCTCCAGTCCGTCTCTTCTCGCCGGCGATTCACCCGGGAAGGGCCCTCCTCCAGCCACTGCTGGGCCTCCTCAGGTGTCATGAAGAACCAGGATTTGTCGCCATCCACAACCTTAAGCTTGGCGGGAAAAAACATCATGTACTTAAGTCCCTTGTCTCGAAGAGCACGTTTCACCCCTTCAAAGGAACGTCTCTCTCGCTGCACCTTCAAGGTGAAGTCCGGGAAGAATCGGATCGTCGCATTCTCATAGGGGAGATCACCTCTGACCCTGGCCGTTTGCAAAATTGCATCGCGATCCCGAAAATTCAGAATGCGCGCAATGATGGTTCGAGGGGGTGCCCCAGGTTTTAGTTTGGGAATCGGGGCTCTGTGTGCCCTTTCCACGGAGAACAACGGTGACAGTCTCTTGGGCTTGGGGTGATGCAGGTCAAGGTCTTCAAGGAAGAGGTCCACGCTGGGGCCCTCTGCCCCTTCAGGCACCCCCACCACCCGAATGTTGTTGCGGCGTGCCCTCCCTTCCTGATCGTCCAGCTGCGACGCCATTACCTTGTGCTGGTGGACCAGTTTTTGAACCCGCTCCTCCAATTTGCGCATTGTGGACTGTAGCTCCCCTATGTGTTCCTCCGTCGCCGTGACTCTGTCAGATGTTTTCTGCATGTCAGCTCTCATGAGGTTCATCTCTATTGTGACCTTGTCGATTTTAGTTTCTAGATTTGTCCCCACTGCCTGTATCGCCGCCATGATTGAGCTAAGTGACGATTCTTCTCCAGTCGAGTCATCGCTCTGCGCTCCCTCCTCTGAGGGCAGCTGCCGCGGAACCACATATTTGTCCATTTTGTTAGCCTGTACAGAGGATGCGGCCCCCTTCGGCTTCGTCATGGCGAGGATCGTCTCCGGTGGGGATCGGCGTCACCCGGCCTTCGTGGGGCACCCCCAGTCCTCCGTCTACCTCAGGATATAGTTATCGGGGAGTGTTCGGGAGTCCTCACAGAACACCATCCAGCGCCCACTCCCGTCCGATGGGACACAAACTCTCAGCACCGTGGGACAACTCGTCTATGTACGTTTATGGTGCGGGCCGTCCCCCAGAGGGCGAATTTCAGCTCCACAGGCCGCGCCAGTCGTGTCAATGTGCGTCCAACAAGGAGGGGGCGCCAGGGGCGTGCAAGTGTCCCTCTCCGGTTCCTCATGGCAGGCCTGAGCTCACCGACGTATGTGCCACTAATGCTCCCCGGCACTCACTCACAGCGGCCCTCAGAGGCCTACGATCAAGGGCCTAACCTGTACCCCGCTGTCGTATCAGTTGGCAGTCCTCCGCTAGGCCGGTCGCCCCACACGCACCAGCCTCAGCGGCCTCGCGGGGACAGGCAGGTGCCCACAGCAGCAGCCAGCATCTCGGCCCCCCGCAGCGGCAGGATTTTCCTCCCCCTCACCTCCAAAGCAAGCTTAGGCAGGACTCACAAATGTACCGCCGAGGAGGAAGAAGGGGGGGCCCCCCCGGCTGGAGTCCTCTTCAGCGACCTTTTGTCCCGGGGAGCAGCGAGGCGCACCCCTGCTGCGCCGCGAAACGCTCCAGGGTCCGCCGCCGATAAGGGCCGTGCGCCTCATAGCTTGCGTAGGGAATGGTCCCGGCCACTGGATCGCAGTGCGGGACGGCGGCGCCACGCGACTCCGCCCGAGCTCCGGAGAGCCGGCTCCGTCGCCGGACTAGGCCCCGTCTCGCTGTGTCAACCAGCCTTTGCCGCCAGGTCTAAACAGCAGCTCCCTCGCTTCAGGACACCTCCAGGGCTCAGCGTTGTTGATATTCCCCCATAGGCTGTCGGAAAAAGGACGGATATAGCGGGCTTCGCCGCAGGAACGGACGGAGCTCAAAGATTAAGCCGCCATCACGGTCGGCGCCAGGCCACGCCCCTGGACATGTACTTTTAAGTTGTACATGACCTGGTAGTGAAAGACTCTTAAATTCGTTTTTCACTACTGCAAGTCCTACCTCTCCTATAGGATAACATTCGGTTACCTTATTACAATTATTAAATGAAAACGTTTGATTGGGGATAGGTAGGAATGTGGAGTTTGGTATGTAAAGAATTGTAATTTGTAACCCTTTTTAATGGTAAATTTGGATTTTAAGTCACAATTCTGAAAATACCTTTTTTTAAAGGTTGGCCATCTCTTGTCCTAACCATTTGAGGCTTGCAGCTGGCTCCTGAGTCACGTGACTAGGTGTGAGTGGCAAGTGCCCCTTGTGTATTCCTCTCAGACGGTTACACAATAGAGAGACTGAGTGGTGGTATGATGGGCCATCTAGGCAGGACGGGGGACAAAGCTGTCACCTACCACACTTGTACTTCAAAGGGACTACATTAGCACATTTACAAAGCGTGTCACACTAGGCCATTATACCCCGACAACCTTGGACCAGGACAGGGAGGCAGGACATTCCAGACATATATGTTGGTGGGGGGATACTCCAGAAGGTTCTCACACTTCAAAGGGGGCACCAGGTATAAAAATAAGACCCTCAGACCAACACTTCAGTTCACTTCTGGACCTGTGGAATGACTCTCAGAAGACTGACCTGCTGTCTGCGGCCTGCTGTGTACTTCAGCGGACTCCCTGTTGCACCAAAAGGACTGCCAGCTGCCTGAAGCCTGCCTTGTGCCCTGGGAGGACTGCCCTGCTGCTTGAGACCTGCTTTTCTGTTTGCACCCAGGACTACCAGAGTGACTCCAAGGTTGGCTGGCCTCCTGATCAGAGTCCCAAAAACAGACAAGTCTCCAACCATCTTGAACATCCAACCTGAATGATTCTTGACCGTCCAAGTGGTGCTCCTCCTGTCCTGGACCCTTGGAAGTGGGGTAAAAGTTGGTGTACCAGCCTGAATGAAGGTTCTTTCAACTCCAGCATAAGGCGATGTCAAGCCCTGCAAAGCAATGCCACGTAGACCGTGCACGAAGGACATAAGGTGCAATCTTCAGCAGGCTAAACTCAGGCCTATGCCCAACCTGTGCTCCAGTGCAGGAGACTTGAACTTCTGACTTTGTTCTAGTCCAGAGTGACCAGATACCCTCAGTTGGCACTACTTTTATCTAAATCTTTAAAATTGCATCTCTCCAGTTCTACTGGTTAGATTCTTGTTCTTTTGGTCTCAAATAATTTATTACATTTCGCTCTATTCTTCTAAAATGGTGTGGGATTTTCCTGGTGTTGTGTTTTTAAGTTAATCCTGTTTGTGTGCTCCATAGATAGTTTACACATTGCCTGTTAGTTAAGCCTGACTGCTTTTATGCCAAGCTACCAGATGGTTAAGCACAGATTTATTCAGTGACTATTTGTGGTTCACTCTGACAAGGATTGTGGCTGTTGCTTGAGAAGGGATCACACCCCCCTCAACCAACAACCCAATTTGTCACAAACGGTTCCAGTATTCCTTTGTAATTAAAAAAAATAAAACAATAAAAAGGTTTGTGAGAAAAAAGATGGGGGGGGGTGGGGCAGGGGTGCAGCATCTTCCCCAGCCGGTGTGCATGTAAATAATCATGCCACACAGGGAACTCGGTATTACCCGTCCTTATTCATCAGATTGTAACCGTTGACTGAACGTACTATGTAATGAAGTTTCTTAACCACACCCAATCACCTATATCAATAATCTACGGAGTCCATTAGCAACCAGAGGGGTCCGACCATCTCAAACGCACACAACACTACATCTCCCCCCTTGTTAAATAAAAAGTACAAAGAAAAATACATATATAAATCATAACTCTTCCATGAGTAGTCAAGGTGCTCCAATAAATCTTCCAGATCTCGTTGTGTGCGGTTGAGGAGACATAGGAGAGGCATCCGTGGCAGGCACTAGTGACAGAGACACAGGTAGAGGTTTTGAGCTCTCCTGACTCCCAAATTGAAGGATCTCACTCCAAACGCCTGGAGTCAACGAACCATAGGACAGGTGTTTGGAATAAGAGGAATCTCTTGTTATGGATTTCCACGATGTTGAGCAGTCACTGTGTGTCCTTTACTAGTCACAACCCTCAGTGGGTCAGCATTAAAAGGAGCATCACACTTGTTTTCCTCTTTCTGCCTGACAATGACTTGGTCTCCTCTGTTGAACACAATGCTCCAAGCACAGTTTGCGTTTGTGAGGCGAATCAGTAGTACAAAGTTTATCAAGGTCAATAGATCTTTCACTGGTCTATTGTGGCAATTTGGTTCCCATGACTCTCCCAAAAATTAAGTTGGTAGGGCTTTCACCTGTGCTGGAATGGGTAGTTGACCTATATGCACGAAGAGTAGATTGAAGGACTGATTTAAGTTAAAGCCTTTCCATCACAGCGCGCTGAACGGTCTTCTTGGGGGTGCTCATAAATCGCTCAACGACACCATTCATCTAGGGCCAGAGAGATGTGCTTTTCTGATGCTTGACCTTAGGTGAGTGAGAAAATCTTTAAATTCCCAACTATTGAAAGGCGGGCCCTTATCAGATTTCATAAACGAAGGAACACCCTGTGTTGGAAAAATACTTTCTAATCTCTGAATGACTCTGTCATGAGTAGTAGACAACAGAACTTCCACAGGGGAAAAGCAGGAGTATTCATCAACAATAACTAGTAGATGATGTCCATTGTCAAGGGGCCTAAAGAAATCAATTGCAATCTTCTCCTATGTATTCTTTGGAAAATCGGACATGTTTAACAGATGCGGGTAATTTTGGATGACAAGCAGTTGAACAAATGACATGCCCTTAATTCCTTTTCAACTCTTTCGTCAAGATGAGGGAACCATACTCGGTCCTATAGAGCTCGTTTAGTAGCAACAACTCCACAATGTCCCTCATGTGCCAGTTCAATTACTTGTTGTCTCAGACTCTCAGGTATGACAATTCTTGACTCTTGTAGGATTATGCCTTCTAGGGTAACTTACAGTTCTTCCTGCACATTTTTGAATTTCTGGTATTCAAAGTCACCATGAAGGGGCCAAGTATGTTTTTGCCACGATTGATGGGTAAGAATGTCTTTGAGAATTATTAAATCTCTGTCAGTGTTTGTTTGCAGCATAAATTTGTTCCACCGATATGGCAGCAAGGGTTACTGGATTTCATGATGAAGTTAACATAATCACCAGCCACTTTGGAAGTGGTACCATGATGACACAGTATTGGTTCACGTTAGAAGTAGTCAGCAGGGTTTTGATCTTTTCCTGGATGATGCACAATCTTATAATCAAACTCCTGCAGTCGCATCCCCCAGTCTAAATAGGAGAGAGCATCTTGGCTTTAGGATTACCGAAAATGGTGAGTAAAACTTGGTGGTCGGTGATGACTGTGAAGTGCTTTCCATACAGGAACACATCTAAATGATCAAAAGCCCACACCACACTGAGGCTTTCTTTTTCAGGTTGTGAATAAACATGTTCCATCTGTGACAAACTCCTATTAGCATAAGCCACAATGTGTCTTGGTGCATTAAGTTGTCCATTGTGCTGGGCAAGAATGGCACCCAACTGCACTGGGCTGGCATCAACAACAATCTCTATTTGTAGTTTTGGATCAAAGCATGCCATTTCAGTGGAATTCTCACATGTTTGATTTCCTTTAAGCTTTGTTCAAATTCTTGTGTCTATTTAAATGGAACATCTCATTTAATTAAGTCTCTCAATGGGGCACTTTCAGTGGCAAAGTCACGTAATACCTTGAAAAGAAACTGGTCATACCAAGGAAGGATCGTAGCACAGTTACATCTTGTGAGGAAGAAGTGGATGACAAACCTTGCACTTTACTTGGATCTGGAGTCATTCCCCCATCAGAAAAGATATGACCAAAGAACTTGAGCTTTGTCTTATGAAATTCACACTTTGCAGCATTTAAAGTGAGACCTGCATCTGCAAGTTTACGACACACTTGTGTAAGAGCTTTATCATGTTCCATTTGTGTGGCCCCAAAAACTAGTATGTCATCACTATAATTGAAAGCATTTGTGAATGGCTGTATTAAGTGACAAATGACATCCTGAAAGAGTTCTGCAGTGGATGACACTCCGAAACATAGCCTTTTTTTTTACCTTAATAGGCCAGCATGAGTTGAAAAAGTAGTAATGTACCTGCAATTTTCTTCCAGTTCAAGTTGGTTATATCCTTTGTTCAAATGAAGGTGGGATAAGACTTTAGCACCGTTCAGCTGCGTAATCATGTCAGCAATATGCAGACCTGGATTCACCTGTGGAACTTTCTTCTGTTGAGAGCAGAGCATGCCCTCGCAGCGTCTGCAGCCCACTTGGACCGGCACCTACATTAAGCACTATCCGTGTGCTAACATTTGGGTCATCGTGACTTCTCTCTGGTTGTGAGACGTTCTCTTCTTCTTTAGCGGTGATTAATGGCTTTGTTTCTTGCACGAGTCTTCACCACTCTCGCCTCTTTGCATTGTACCTGGATTCTATTGCTTTTAGCACTTACTTGCATTTGGCTATCACTGCCTTTAGCACTTCGCTGTATCTGGTTGTTGCTGCCTTTATCGTTGTCGTCCTGCATGAATGACGGCTCGGTGTTAGTCTGTGGCGCAGTATCTCTTGTGTTGACTTTACCAGCCGATTTCTAGAAGACGACAAACAAACTTTCTGTAAGACCTTCAATTACTTTAAAGACGTTGCAATGGCTGGAGTGGTGCTTTGACTCCACATTCGCCAACCTTCGATTTTTCACTTCGACTGAGGCACTCTTGATTCTTCAGATAGCGGGGTTTATCTAATCCCCTACTGGTCGCTAGTTGTAGCGTCCTCCCCAGCCTGGGTGCATGTAAATAATCGCACCACACAGGGAGCTCGGTATTACATGTCTATTCATCAGAGTGTAACAGTTAACTGAATGTACTACGTCACCACACCCAATCACTTATGTCACTAGTCTACTGAATCCATCAGGGATCAGAGGGGTCTCGCTATCTTTAACACACATGACACTACAGTGGGCACTCCCTTAGCCAGAAATCTCAGAAAACCACAAGCCAAAATATCCATAAATATAGTACATACCCAGAAGGCACTTGTGTGATCTTTGAACAAAGCAAACAAACAGTGTTCTGAGACCATTTTAAAGTTCAGTATACTAGAGACCTTGAGGACCCAAAATATATCCAGACCTATATTAAAATGTGTGAATGAACAACTATCTCCAAGGAAAGTAAAGACTCTCTCGAACCTCCCATTGAAATAGTGGATATAAAAGGGGCTGTAAAACCCTTGCAAGTAAACAAGACCTCAGGTCAAACATACATCCCTCTAGCTTTCTATAAAATATTACTGTCACTGGTATAAGGACATTGGACAGCCTTCTACACTTCCTTTACACAAAGGTCAGGACTACCCTCATCTATGTAAAAAGTAGATAAAACCCTCATTCCCAAACCTGAGAAGCTGCAGGTATGCTGTGCCTCATAGAGGCAGAGAGCTTTATTGAACAATGATGTTAAGATTGTCATGAAAAATCTTGGGCAATATGTTGAAGGATCTACTGCTGAGCCTAAAGGACCCCTAACCAGGTGGGTTTTAAACATAGGCAGCGTAGTGATAACATCTGGCGACTGGCCAACCTGGTTAAGAAGGTGAAGGAGGAATGCCCCCACAATCCTGGTCTCTCTAGAAGCGAAGACAGCTTTGGACCAGGTGATCTAGCTGTTCCTCGAGACGTTTTTCACTAAATAGGGATTGGAAATATAATAAAAAACGACATCTAGCAAGTTGTAAATCGCCCAAGATAGCAAATAAGGTAAATTGGGAGGAGATCCTTTGGGTTTTTGATTCAATTGGGATCTGGGAGGGGGCTGCCTACTTTTGACCCTACCCTTTGCCCTAGTGGTAGAACCACTGGCCATAAAAATTAGCTCAGGAGAAGCAATTCAAGGAATATCATTTGCAGACCAAGAAAAAAAGTTTGCATATTTGCTGGACTACACCTCATTTTTCTCATGACATCTGAACTTTGATGGAGATGTAATGAACACGAGGAGACTTTCCTTCATATAGGGTAGCCATGAAACATGATACAATCATTTTGGAAGGAAATCCATAGCCACATTAGAGAGGCAACGGGATGCCCAATCCCAGTTGATCCAGCAATTGTCATTCTCAGGTTAAGACAAGATGCCTTTGAAGGAGTGCCTCATCATAATTGGACACTGAACTCCGAGATGTTGGTGCTGTGAGGCAATCAGTGGCCCTATAATGGAAGAAGAAATAATGGAAGAAGAAGGTAGCACCACACATGGCTCGGTAGTTCACTCCGCTCTGCCATGTGCTGACCCTTTAAAAACACACTGAGTCACACCAACCACACAGAACACAAATTATTTTTGGAGTGGGCCTCTCTGACATGCTACTTCTCTAGATTAGAATATCTAGGCTTCTCACCACTAAGAAAGAGGACTCTTCAGGAATGTAATTTATAAAAATGGGAAGTGTTGGTGATCAGTAAGGACGAGTGGAGTCACAGGAGGATTGGGATTAGGGAGAGCGTCAGGAGACCCTAGCACAAACTCAGAAACGCAGAATGTTTTCCCTCCATGTTAATCTAGATAGCATCCTTTGGGCAAAAGTTTACATATGCTAAATAATATCATTTGGTAGCCACGGTTAGGAGTTGGGGCAGAATTCTAGCTCCATAATAAAATCTAGTTGATGAGAATGTTCAATTATTTGATATGATATGCTATTGGACAAGTGTCAATTTGAAAGTTGATTATTGTACCTACTAAGGCAATGAAAGTAACTAAACAAATATTGGTAAAACAATATATGGTGCATGACAGTACCTGTGCCAGTTCAGCCAGACCACTATCAACTGTTTTAAAAGATGAGGGATGCATCAAACCTTGCAATAGAGGAAATCCTGGGCCATATTAGCAAGAAGCTGCGATAAACATCGCAGAGCGCGCCTAGCGCAAAAATAATTATTGCCTGCTATCGCTGGTATATATCGCCATGCTAACGCTGTATTAGCAACAGTTAGCACCATGGCGATATATAATCCAGCGATAGCGGAGAAATGGGCCAACATCGCTACAAAACCAGCGATGTTGCATGGGGGACGGGGGAAACCTTGCTGATACGACCCTGTGGTCGTATCAGCAGAATCCACCCCCCCATGTTAAGTATGCACAAGTCAGGTTTTGGGCAGGTGTTAAAAATCCAGCGATGACCCCGGTTAGCGCGACTTTTAACGTCGCTAACCGGGGCCAGGGCCTCATTGCTAATAGGCGATAGGCCTGTTAGCGGCTGTGTTCCTGGTCTTGTGGTCGGGAACGCCTACTTTGCATGTCATTAGCGATAAATATCGCTGACATGCAAAGTGGCACCCAACACGCTCGCTTTCGCGGGAAAGCTGTCGCTAACAACTGTTAGCGACAGCTTGCTGATAGGGCGATAATAATATCGCCGCTTTAGCGGCAAAAAGTGCCGCTAAAGCGGCGATATTGCCCTTGCTAATATGCCCCTCTGTTTTAAAGGAATGTTACCATGGCACTACTTTGCTAATACACTTTTATTCTGTCAAACTGAAACCAGCTACGACCAATGTAAATATATTATTATGTATTGTTGCCACTTAAAGTTTAATGAGTGAAGTCAATGCCTGCAGGGGGTTGCACAACCTGCCTGTCTACACTATTACTGAGGTTTTGAAATCATCAATGCTTTAACTACGCTTCAATTTAAATTGAATTTAGTTTGTTCTGTCTTTGACTTTGATATAACATGGTAATGATAAGATAAATTGAGTCTGTTTCTGTTCAGACAGAATTCCAATGCATTTTTCCATGTATAATTGATTTGAATATTTGGCTGTGATTAGATTAAGTTTGCTTAAAGAGTTATTTTATGTCTGTTTCTTTCGAGTTGCTGTATGTAAACTCACAAATGTAAGTTTTTCCCAGAATTTATCAGCATAATACCGTTCAATTGTACCATGATGCTAAGACGATGGGACATCCAGGGATTCACAAAATGCAGGATATGCTTCAAAATTGTTTCTGGTGGTCAACGCTATGTAGGGTTATGCAGGAGTTCATCCACATTTGTAAAATATCTGTGGATGGGGAAGAGGGTGGCCGTAAGGGGGTTAGGCTAAAACAACTCAAATTAACAATATTCACAAGGTTGTGCAGAGCAATAACATATAAAACCCCAGGCAGGACACCTGAAGGACACACCGCAAAACCTCACAAAATACCTGAGATTAGGGACTGGAGTAAGATCACCAGGACCCAGGCACCAACAACAAAGGCAGTCATGACCATGCAATGGACCACGGAGGCCATGACTAACAAAATACACAGCCCAAGATGCCCTCAGGCACAGATCAGCACAACAACAACTGCCTTCTAGTGAAGGAGGACACCCCATTCTTCGATATCAAGTTCTCACAAGAGCAGTAGAACATCTCATGGGACTTTTTCAGACTCTGCAAGAGTTTCTCTTCCTAATGCTATATATTCTGCTGCTGCACCTTCCAATTGAAAACACAGCAGTGATAGGGCATGGAATCTGCAGTGCTTTACTTAAGGCTAGAAATGGCCAGAAATCAGAGCACAACACACAATCTATGCACCCTAGGCGGCACTCTTTAACCATAAAGTGAAACGAAGATTATATTTGCAGGATGTTCCTCATGTGGTGACAGGTTCAACAGACAAAATTGACAGTATCTGCGAAACCTGCACTTGCATCATAGTATAGACATCTGGGGCCGTATTGTAATATGTGCCCCGGGGGTGCGACTGGCGTTTTCACCTGCTTTGCACCCCCCTGGGGCACTTTGGTTTTACAGGAGATGGCGCAGATGGTGTTCATCCCCTTCATTAATACTGACAGCGCTGGCGCACTTATAGCGCCAGCGCTACCATCAGGGGGTGTTCCCTTATTTGCATAGGGGCGTGCCCTATGCAAATGAGGGAATTCCTTTGCCTCTGCGCCTGAGTCACATTACAGACACGGGCTCAGAGGCAAAGAAGCTCTCAGGGGGCGCACTCTCTTCTAGGTGGCGCACTGTGAGTGCGCCCCCTGAGAGCAGCCCTCTGGAGGGGAGAAAAGGGGTTTCACATAAATGTGCTGCCCTGGGGGCCTTGGGGGCAGCACATTCACCATAATAGGGTGCATTGTCATTGTTTGTACCCGGCGCACCTTTTAAAAGGTGCGCCGGGCACAAACCTTTTGTCCGGTGCTGAGGTCAAGTGATGAATCTCTTCAGTCAGTCGCTCGGATGAGCCTCCTGGTAGGTGAGGTGGTTCCTGTATCATCCCACTGTCACTGTTGGTATTTGCCAACATGTCCTCAAAACAAGAGTGACACAACAAGAAGCCTAGTTATATTATTCTCAATGGCTGTCCTAGGAAGCCCATAGAACCTGTCAATGGATGTTGTGGATGAAATGCCTCCTTATAGGGATTTATCACAAAATTGATTGTCATTGATCATTTCAACTAGGTTAGAAAGCACCTGTTGGCAACATATAGCCGAAACAGTCATGCAAACTGTTGCACATTTGCAAAGCTTCCCAATCCATAGATAATTCAGTTAGATAGGCACAGTTCATTTTATACTTCTGGCAAACCAGTTGCCTTTTGGTTACTATCCCAAAACCGACAGCTAGGCCAAATGCCTTAGCCAGTCCTTTCAGAAGTATCTATTTTGCTATGCTGTGTAGCAGGCTAAATGTGTGCTATTCATATGGCTGCCTGAAATCAGATATAATTACAGTGGGTTATGGGACCGTTTCCATTGGTTAAGGTCCTGTATAGCATGGCTGTACATTTGTAAAGCTCTCAGATCCTAAAATCTATTGCTGAAATCCAAATGTGACCCACAAGGTCATATTGGGATGTGGGATAAAATCTAACATCGGGAAAATGTTGATATGTACCATCAGCCAATGGAAATTAACTATAACTGACATCAGTACACCCCATGAGGGCAGTGACAGTCATTTAACGCCTCAGACATGCTATGAGCTGAGACATCCAGGGGTAGCATCTTGGAATGCTGACCAGTGATAAATTCAAAAGGGAATAATCTGGTGACAAACATTTTGTTAATGACTTCCCCAGGACTGTGTGGGTTCTTCAGGGTTTTCACAGATCCTTAATGCATGCTTCAGGCCATTATTCTTATATCTGCTAGTCCCCATCCAATCTGGCATGGTGACCAAGTCATGCTGCTGAGTGAATGGTGCCTTACCAAGGAAAATATAAGCAGAACCTCTGAAGATCATTCCGTTTTGTTATCATTGACAGCAGTTATACATGTTGTACAGAGCAGCTGGTATAAGGGGAGGGAGTACAGGGGTTCTAGATGCTACATTTTCAGAGATTGTGACCTCTCACCATCAAAGGAAGAAAAGACGGCTACAACGCTATTAATCTGAGTGCACATGATGGAACGGAACAACTCATTGACTTTCCTGTTTAAAGCCCAGAAGGCCTCGCTATTAGCCAATACATACAGAACATCTGAAGAGTGAACTCTTCTTTGCTGCCAGGATTAAAGGGATTTATGAAGTTATATTTTGCAGTGTAAGAAGAGTCAAAGCTTTGCTGAAGATTTTTCAGATCAACTTGAATTTGAAATATTCCTTAGGGTCTTGTTTGATTTTCTTCAGAAGCAGAACAACTTTACTAGATTGTAAGGCTGTTGAAAAAATCCTCTTGATAAAAGAAGCACTATAGATTTTCAACAGAGATGGGGCACAAGCAGTAGATGTTTATTTCAACAAAGAAGTTGGAACGGTGCCATGTGTGATAGAGGCTAGTTTGATGGTTGGCAGATTTTGTAGATGTGTTTCGGACAAAAAGAACACTATGGGCCCGATTCAAAAGATAAAGTTAGACCAAAATTCTAACTTAGGCTGAAAGTCTAACTTTGCTACTTTTTGGTATTCACAAAGGCAAGTTACTACTAGTAACTTTACTACTAGTAAACCTACTAATAGTAAAGTTACTACTAGTAAAATTGCTAATAGTAAAGTTACTAGTAGTAACTTACCTTTTTGAATACCAAAATGCAGTAAACTTAGACCTAAGTCTAAGTTTACTACTTAAGTGTAAGTTTACTACTTTTTGGTATTCACAAAGGTAAGTTACTACTAGTAACTTTACCACTAGTAAACTTATTATTAGTGAACTTACTACTAGTAAAGTTACTACGAGTAAAATTACTGGTAGTAAAGTTACTAGTAATAACTTACCTTTATGAATACCGAAAAGTAGTGAAGTTAGACATTTGGTCTGAGTTAGACTTGTGGTCTAACTTTGCCTTTGTGAATCTGGCCCTTAATATATTGATGGATGGGAGAAAGGGACTTTTCGGGCTAACGTCATTGCAGATCTTTTTTTTCCCTAAGAAGATTTTTACGCAATCCAAACGATAGGCTATGGTTAAAGAAGCTCACAATCTTGATTTGAGCTGTGACTGAGTCCACAAGCTGCTTAAACAGTGGAAACAAAGGAGCCAACCTAGTTTTTGGCTATGATGTTGTCATGTTACCTTGGTTAGGTAAACGTTCAGAGAAATGTGTGTGAGATCTGAGGTATGTTATCTAACACAGTCAAGTGATAAACAGTAAAATGAATACAAACTTAGGGGCCTATTACGATGGCGGTCAGATGTCCACCGCCGGGCCGGCGGTGGTGCCCGCCAGACTGGCGGTGGACATCCGACCGCGTTCGCAAGCCAGAAATCCGCCGGTCAAATTAATTAGGATGGCGGTGGTGACCGTGGCGGTGGGAAATTCCGACCGCCGCTTTTCCGCCGGTTGCCATCCGCACTCCAGCCTGGCGGACGGAGCAGGACCGGGATAATGGTGGCGGTGCAGAGCAGGCTCCGCCGGCAGGATTATGATGCCGGCGGTAGCAAGCCTTTCCTCAGCGGTCAGACCGCCATGGAAAGGCATGCGGTGATTGTCTTCCGGGGGCCCGTTGCGGGCCCCCAATGTTTTGTGGGGGGTGTGGGTGCACTGGGGGGTACCCATGGTCCCCCCTACATTTCCCTGTACCAGGTGGCAGACACTGTGCAGTGCCTGCCACGCAGTGCAGGGAAATGCAGGACTTGCTCATTTGGACATCGCTGCAGCGACCGCCGCAATGTTAAAGCCCGCGATCCGACTGCCGCGGTCGGATTTTGACAGCGGACCATCGTAATGCGACCGGCGGTTGAGTCGCGGGCCATGCGGGCGGTGTTTTCCCACTACCATGGCGGTCGGGGAGGTTTTCCGACCGCCATCGTAATAGGCCCCTTAGATTCCATACCAGTTTATACTAAAAGTAACACACTGTTAATGATAAAAAATTACATAAGGGGAAATGCACATAAAAGGTTTTGGAAAGCATAACGTTCCCATAACCCGTTTCAAATTGGTTAAATAAAAAAAAATCACTACATTAAAAATAGGCTTTTCATGTGAAAATCCTATAACCATTTATTTAACATTGAATAGAAATATCAGTGACATTCAGTCTGCCAATATTACAGATTATTGGACCTCACCATCACCACTCAAAAGAACTCGCAGAGCCCAGTGGTACTGGGCTGAAGTCAAGTATTGTGGTTGGTGCGTGCTTTTTCTCTGTAATTATGTTGGAGTAGTGTTAATATCAGTACCATCTTGATAATATTAAATCTTCACCACTGGCTTCAATAGATAATTGCTTTTTCACACAGTGTAAACGAGGCTACTGTGAGCTGGTACACAAGTCCTTCTAGTCCTCCAAGAAGGTAGTTGACGAAATCCTCTAGTGGATATAGCTCCTCTCTCCATGACCCCTTAAGGCAGAGGTCTTCAATCTGTGGGTCGCGACCCCCAGGGGGGCCGCGGAGGCCAGGGAAGAGGGTCGCACATTCCCCAGCTTCACTTGTGCCTGCAATCCAAAACGTTTGCTTTCGTTTTGGATAAAGACAGCAGTCCTGGGAAGGCTAATTTAGATCTTTATCAGCTGAAGTTCCATCAATTGAGTCTCTTGTGCTGTGAAAAGTGTTGGTGCAGGGTGTGGGCTTGGCTGAGTGAAATGCAAATGTGCCTAAGTTAATTTGCAAGTGTAAAGGGTGCTTGGGGGCTGATTCTCGCTTTATTTGATCAAATCACTCCAAGCTTTGTGATGACAAAGATTTGTTTTTTATTAGTGGTAGTGCAAAGAATTAATAACTGAGCTGTGAAGTGTGTGCTTTTAATTTTAACTGCATTTACAGAGCCCTTAGTACCTCCAAAGGTGTGTTGAAGGGACAGTTGTGTAAAAAGAAAATTGCATTACATACGCTCTGGTATCACTAAAATCTAGATTTTGGAACAACCATTTTACTGAAAAACTATTTGCATGTTTTGCAGCACTCTATCTTACACTGTGATGTCCTACAGAGCCTTTCCCACTGAGTAACAATTTTTTAAATTTATTTTTCATTTACGCTGCCCATTATTTTATATGTAGATACCTAAAAAACGTACAGAATATTTTGGGGCTTATTTATGAGAGGCTTTCATCACCAGAGCATCACTTTTTTTATGCTTCGGCGGCGCAAGCATCTCAACCATACCTATGAGGCTGTGCAAACTCACCCTGCATGGCTTTGCATGGCCTCATAGATATGGAGTAAGACATAGCAGCGCAAGTCACTGCGTTGCCTTACTCTGCGTCAAGGAGGTGTTCTATGGGCTTTGCGTGGGGTTCCCACGCAACACTCATGGATTTTGATGCTGCTCCATATTTACAAAATCACGTAAACCTGGGGCAGCTCCAAAACAGACGCCTCACCAGCAGAGGTGTAAGGAGGAGAAATGTTTTCATTTCTACTCGTTTTTTCCTTATTCCATGTGTGCTGCATTCTGCAGCTCATATCGAAAGAGGAAAACACCTCTCTGGATTGTTTTCTTGAAGGAAGGTGCCCCTTCCTGTACAAAAACAATCCTGTCTATGTTGGTGCTAGGCAGCAATTTATGCACCAACGCAAAGGAAAAGGACAGGAATGCACCGTACTTCATAAATACTGTGCATTCCTGCCCTTTCACATCGGCATAGGGCAGCGCAGCAAGAAGACTTGCGGCACTGCCCTACTCCAATTCCTCATAAATAAGGCCCTTTGTTTTTAGCTACACCTTTGAATACACCCCCACGCTCACTGACCTTTGGTTTGCTAAACAGTGTTTAATATTATTTCCCCACCGTAAAAATTATTTGCTGTGGAAATTGGGGGCGTTTATGGTTGTCGATAGTTGTCTATCATGAGGAGTACCAGGTTCTAGAAATTTTCATCAGAAGGGGGTCCTTACGCCTAAAAACGTTTGACAAGGGGGTCTCGGCATCAAAAAGTTTGAAGACCTCTGCCTTAAGGATATAGGCATTACTATGTACAAAGATCAGGCTCCACAACACGATGCACTGTATAGCAGACAATTGACTACACTGCCATAGACAGTGAAATCAGAAGACTGCATTCAGCTCTCCAAGTCCAAATAATTCCAGCCAGGGATCCAGGCAGAGAGGATATTTCGAGGTGGAGGTTGAAAAACTTACGGTTATAGTGGTTGCTTGTCAGAATATCGATAGCATAAATATCATCTGACATAAATACCGAGGCCTAAATATTTTTACAAAGATATCGCATTATTGGGTGTAGATTTTCTTTTGTTAACACCAGTGAGGTGATAAACAATATTTAGGACACTACATTTTCTTCAGACAATACTTAGGCCATGATATTCTGCTATCGTCCCATTATGACTCACTATTGTTTATATTACTTTGTGAGGTGTAATAGTCAACGTTAGACCTGTCCACCTTAGGGTGGTCTTCCCCCAAACCTTTTGCCTGCTTACCTCCAATATTACTGGATTTGTGCTTCTGTTGGCCTTAGGACTCTGTGCCTTTACCATTGCTAATCAGTCCTAAAGTGCTTGTGCTCACTTCCCTAAACCTGGGTTGTTTGGCATACACCTAATTGGCATATTTAATTTACTTGCAAGTCCCTTGTAGAGTGGTATACCATATACTCAGGGCGGTGCACAGACAGAATATCGAGTTTTTTATTTCGACCTACCAGAATATCAAGTTTTAAATATCGTAGGTCAAGAATATCGACATCAAGAATATCGTGGTACAGAATATCGACAATAAGGCAAGAAATATCGTTTTATTTAATATCGAAGACAGTAATATCGTTTGTAAAAATATCGTTGTTAATAATAACGATGTTTATATTAGTGTTCTGTATTTTGATATGTGTGTTAAAAGTATGTTAGGTAATTTTTTGGTATAAGTGTAGTTTATTTTTTTAATGTATGTGTTAAATTTTTAGCAGTAAATATTTTTATGTAAAATAATTTTTCCGTAATTTAGTTTGTAGCGGGTTGCGGGTTTATAGGGGAATAGGGTGGGAAGTAATTTAATTATAATAAAGTAATGATTAATGTTTATTTATTAGTATTTATAATTAATTAATTAATTAATTATTAATTGGTTATTAATTATCAATAATTAATTAACAGACAATTATATAAATTGTGTAATTTTTTTAGGAGCGGGTTGTGGATTTATAGGGGAATAGGGTGGGAAGTAATTTAATAATAATAAAGTAATTATTAATGTTTATTTATTTATATTTATAACTAATTTATTATTAATTAATTATTAATTGGTTATTAATTATTATTAATTAATTAATAGATACTTGTATTAATTTTGTTCTTTTTATAGGAGTGGGTTGTGGGTTTATAGGGGAATAGGGTGGGAAGTAATTTAATTATAACAAAGTAATTATTAATAATTATTTGTTAGTATTTATAATTGATTTATAATGAATTATTAATTGGTTTTTAATTAATATTAATTAAATAATAGATAATTGTATTAATTTTGTTATTTTTATAGGAGCGGGTTTTAGGTTTATAGGGGAGTAGGGTGGGAAGTAATTTAATTTTAATAAAGTAATTATTATTATTTATTTATTATTTATAATCAATTTATTATTAATTAATTAAAAATTTGGTTATTAATTAGTAATACTTAATTTATTGATAATTATATTAATTGTGTTTTTTTATGAGTGGGTTGTGGGTTTATAGGGGAATAGGGTGGGAAGTAATTTAATTATAAAAAAGTAATTATTAATATTTATTTATTAGTATTTTTAAATAATTTATAAATAATTAATTATTAATTGGTTATTAATTTTTAATAATTATTTAATTGATAAGTATGTAAATTGTAACCCTCTGGTATTCAACACTTTCCCTACTGTTGCACTCACTGGAGTGGGAATAGTAATTTTTACCCCTACGCTATCCAACACTTTCCCTACTGTTGCACTCACTGGAGTGGGAATAGTAATTTTTACCCCTCCGCTATCCAACACTTTCCTTACTGTTGCACTCACTGGAGTGGGAATAGTAATTTTAACCCCTACGCTATCCAACACTTTCCCTACTGTTGCACTCACTGGAGTGGGAATAGTTATTTTTATCCCTCCGCTATCCAACACTTTCCCTACTGTTGCACTCACTGGAGTGGGAATAGTAATTTTGACCCCTCCGCTATCCAACACTTTCCCTACTGTTGCACTCACTGGAGTGGGAATAGTAATTTTTACCCCTACGCTATCCAACACTTTCCCTACTGTTGCACTCACTGGAGTGGGAATAGTAATTTTTACTCCTACGCTATCCAATTCTTTCCCTACTGTTGCACTCACTGGAGTGGGAATACTAATTTGTACCCCTCTGCTATCCAAAACTTTCCCTACTGTTGCACTCACTGTAGTGGGAATAGTAATGTTTACCCCTCCGCTATCCAACACTATACCTACTGTTGCACTCTTTGGAGTGGCAATAGTAAATTTCACCTCTACGCTATCCAACTCTTTCCCTACTCTTGCACTCTCTGGAGTGGGAATAGTAATTTGTACATCTCCGCTATCCAATACTTTCCCTACTGTTGCACTCACTGGAATGGGAATAGTAATTTATACCCCTCCGCTATCCAAAACTTTCCCCACTGTTGCACTCACTGGAGTGGGAATAGTTATTTTTACCCCTACGCTATCCAACACTTTCCCTACTGTTGCACTCTCTGGAGTGGGAATAGTAATTTTTTGTCAAACATATTTTTATTGAAATTTTGTTATAGTACAGCATACAATATTACCATCATTGTTCTCACCCTGATAGCGGTGCAGAATGTGAGTAAACTGAAACTGTGCATAGCTATTCAACACGAATAATCGTCCCCGACCCATTCTAAACGTAGTGCTTAAGTAGGAGTACAGTGTCTGTCGTTGTCGGGTCTGGAGCAACTTCCCGCGTCCTGCACATTGCATAATCTAGGATGGGAAACTGTCCCATCCTCCTTCATGATGGCCCTCTCTCGTTCCCTTCTGGTCAGAAGGGGTTATACAGGTACTACTTCTGATCTTGTTGGAACAGCCCCCAACTGAGGGGCAATAAACAAAAAATAATTACCCAACCCCATCCCATCTCCCTCCCCCTCCCCAACCAGGTGGTGACTCATAGTTACATGTTCATCATTTTGTTTTGATAGGTTGTACTTCATATCTGAAATAGGTGCAGAGCTCTGATAGAGGCAGGGCAAACAGCGGATGGAAGGCCACGGGAGAGAAAAGTAACCAGGGGACCCCACCTAAATTCAAAATTCTTGAAGTCATCCCTGAAGACGTCCGACATGCGTTCCATACTAAGTAGGTTCCATAATCTAGAGTGCCAAAGGGAGATTGCCGGGGCTTCCCTTTTTTTCCAAGCGGTCGCCAGTGTGACTTTTGCTGCTCCTATACAGAGCCACATGATCGCTTTATCAGCTCGGGTCTGGTGTTCCAAGGCGGGATCACGAAGTCCCAGTAGGACCTCCGCAATAGTGATTGGAAAAGGGTATCCCAGCATCTCTTTAATATGTGCCAATATTTCTTCCCAGAAAGGTTGTATATGCGGGCAATCCCACCATATATGCTGGAAGTCTCCCAAAAGCCTGCAGCCCCTCCAGCAGCGATCAGACACAGTGGGGAAAATCCGCCTAAGCTTAGAAGGATGGAGGTACCAATCCATCATGGTCTTACGGTGAGCTTCCCTGAGAGCTACGGAATGGTTGAATGTCACAATGTCGGACCATAAGTGTGACCACTCATCGTCTGAGATGTCTCGCTGTAGGATTCCCTCCCACATGGCCATGTATCGCGGTCGCTGGGAGCATGTGGTGGTAAGGAGAAACTGATAAATAAAAGTGATCGCGCCTTTCATAGAAGTAGCCTTAGTGAGAAAAGCTTCAAATTTTGTGAGGGGACGTGTAGCCGCCTCCCGTACTTGCGGTGTAAGGGCCCAATGCAGTAATTGACCATAACGGTATCGTTCTGTATTCTCCAGCCCATAGTCCCTTTTGCAGTTATCAAAAGTAAGAGGGTCATAATTATGGAAAAGGTGTGTTAGAGCCAGACACCCGCCCTCCCTCCAAGCATCGAACGGTCCCGCCTGTAAACCCGGGGGAAATGCAGGATTAAAATGTAACGGCGTGAAAGGAGAGGGAAAAGAGGTCCACCTCCCATCACTTGCCACCGAGTCCCATACCTGAAGTGCTGTGCGTGTGGGAGTGCTGATCTAGGCGTTCTTGGGTCTATCTCGTTTAGGCCGCCAAATCAGGTCCCAAATAGTTCGTCCGGTCACACTACGGTCCATATGAAGCCAATGTTTGTCAGAGCCTTGTTTGGTCCATTCTATCAATACACGTAGTTGGGCTGCTTTGTAATATAAATGGATATCCGGGAGTCCGACCCCACCCTCCGCTCTTGAACGACGGAGAATCTGGAATGAGAAGCGGGCCCTCCTCCCCTGCCATATGAAGTTTAAGATCATGGCCTTAACGCGCCGAAAGAAGTCCCTCTCCAATTCTATGGGCAGAGCTTGAAATAAATAGAGAAGTTTGGGGAGAAGCGTCATCTTTATGGCGTGGATACGACCCAACCAGGTCAGAAAGAGCGGCTTCCACTTATTAAGCTCTGCTTGTATACGTGTGAGTATGGGGGGAAGTTAGCGGCATATAGTCCTTCCACTTTTGGTGTTATCTGGACCCCTAAATATTGTATGGAAGAAGTGGACCATTGAAGGGACGTGAGAGGTTGGAGCCTGCCCAGTTCCGCTGGAGGAAGTGTAAGGTTAAGGATATAGGACTTGTCCAAATTTATTTTAAAGCCCGCTAGCGCCTCAAATCTAATCAGTTCAGACTGTAGGGGTGGGAGGGACGTGCCTGGGTCCGCCAGTGACAACAGAACGTCGTCAGCGAAGAGGGAGATTTTATGTTGTTCCCCCGTAAAGGGGATCCCCTGAATTGCAGGATTTGCTCTAATCGCTGTCGCCAGTGGTTCAATACTAAGGGCGAAAAGCAGAGGAGAAAGAGGACACCCCTGTCTGGTACCTCTGGAGTGGGAAAATGAGGACGAGTGTGCACCATTGACCATCACTTTAGAGTGCGGTTGCCGATAATTAGCCCGGATCATAGTGAGAAATTCGGGGGCAAAGCCGAAGGCTTCGAGAGTATGAAAAAGGAACGCCCAATCCACCCTATCGAAAGCCTTTTCCGCGTCTAACCCCACCAGGACTGCAGGAATTCGACGTTTGTTAGCCTTCTCAATCAGATGCACAATTCGGCGAGTGTTATCGTGTGTTTGGCGCCCCTTTATAAATCCCGATTGATCCGGATGAATGAGATCTGGCATGAGTTCATTCAACCATTTGGCTAGTATGGAGGAGTATAGTTTCGCGTCAAGGTTGAGCTAAGCAATAGGTCTGTAGGAGGAGCAAACTTGAGGGTCCTTCCCTGATTTGGGTATTACAGTGATCACTGCTTCCGACATGGACCAGGTGGTTGAGCCCTCTGCCGCCATCTTATTAAAGAGTCGTATAAGGTGCGGAGTGATATCAGGGGCGAAAGTCTTGTAGAATATAGCCGTATAGCCATCCGGGCCCGGGGCTTTGTGGAGCTTAAGCGCCTTGATGGCAGAGGTAACTTCCTCTGCGGTGATGGGGGCGGAAAGGAGGTCATTTCCTTCTGGGGTGACCTGCGGGAGATGGTGGGTGCGGAGGTACTCCCGTTGGGCGTCGGGATCTAAGTGATCCCCAGTGTAAAGGTGGTTGTAGAAATCACTAAAGATCTCCGCCTTCTCCTCGTCGCTATGAATGAGGTCCCCCTGTGTTCCCCGTATACCGCCTATGTACTCCTTTTCCCGTTTACCTTTAAGCTGTCTAGCCAGATACCTACCAATCTTGTTACCCTGGGAGTAAGATAGTTGGCGTAGTTTAAGAAGCGTGAATTCCGCCCTGTTGGCGTATATCGCTCGGAGTTTCCCCCTAAGTGCCGTCAGGTTTCGTAAGGTTTGCTGTGTGGGGTTCAATTTATGAGCTTGTTCAGTGGAAGTTAGTTCCGACTCCAATCGGATTCGTTCCGTGGCCCGTTGCGAATTTAATGCGGAGTTAAGGGAAATGCATCTCCCCGGAAAGACCGCCTTAAAGGCGTCCCAGTTGGTGAACTCCGACGTGTCTTCCGACTTATTAATGTCAAAGAATTCAGTGATAATTGCCCTAAGTTTAGTGCAGGAATCCTTATCCTGTGAAAGCGCGGGCGGAAAGTACCATCTAGGAGAAGCAGAAGAGTCTCCCCTCCATGCCATCGAGACTGCTAAGAGACTGTGGTCTGACACTGAGAGAGGAAAAATGGGAATAGTAATTTTAACCCCTACGCTATCCAACACTTTCCCTACTGTTGCACTCACTGGAGCGGGAATAGTAATTTTTACCCTTTTGCTATCCAACACTTTCCTAACTGTTGCACTCTCTGGAGTGGGAATAGTAATTTTACCCCTACACTATCCAACACTTTCCCTACTGTTGCACTCTCTGGAGTGGGAATAGTAATTTTTACCCCTACGCTATCCAACACTTTCCCTACTGTTGCTCTCACTGGAGTGGGAATAGTAATTTTAACCTTACGCTATCCAACACTTTCCCTACTGTTGCACTGTCTGGAGTGGGAATAGTAATTTTATCCCCTCCGCTATCCAATATTTTCTCTACTGTTTTACTTAATGTAGTGTAAAATGTATTTTAAAAAGATTAAAAATATTGTAATAATTTAATTAGTTATATATATTTTTTAATTTTAATTTATATTATTGGTGTATGTGTATATATATGTATTTATAATTTTTAATATGTTTTAAAACAATTTATAAGTTATTAAAATAATTATTAAAAAATATTATTAAGTAAGTATACATATTATATTTTATAGATATATATGTTTAATTGATTTTTACATTATATGTATTACTTATAATTTTAAACATTTTTAAATATTTTTAACTATGTTTATTTTAGTTATATGTACTATTTACTTTATTTTACATTACTTTTTATACATATAAAAACGATATTTTTAACAACGATATTTTTTTATCTATATTTTTGTACTTACCATTATGTAGATAGGACTTCGGTATTCTGGCCATCGATATTGTTGCGTCGATATTTCTGTAGGTCGATATTCTGACTCTCGATATTCTGTCAGTGATAAACTCAGGGCATGTACATAAAATGCTACTAGTGAGCCTGCAGCACTTATTGTGCCACCCACTTAAGCTGCACTCTAAAACGTGTCCCAGACTTAACATTGCAGCCTGAATGCATTGTCTGACTGCCATGTTGACATGGCATTTGAAAACCCTTGCCAAGTCTTAAACTCTCCTGTTATTACATATGTCACCCCTAAAGTTGGCCCTAAGTATCCCATAGGGCAGGGCACTGTGTAATTAAAAGGTAAGACATGTACTTTTAAATTTACATGTCCTTCCTGGTAGTGAAAAACTCCCAAATGTGTGTTTCACTACTGTGAGGCCTACCCCTCCTATAGGATAACATTGGGGATTCCTTATTACATTTCATAAGCTGTAATTCCTAATTAAGAGTAGGTAGATATATCATGTTTGGTACCTATGGAATTGTAACAATAAATCCTCGTTAATGGTAAAGTTAGATTTTGAAAATGCCACTTTTAGAAACTTGCCATGTTCCTCTTCTCAGCCCTTTGTACCTACAGTCTGCCTTGGGCCAGATGAATGGGTGTAGCTGACAGACTTCTTGAATTCTTCCCAGAGAGTAACACAATAGTGGGTTTAGCTGTGGCTCAGTGGGCCATCATGGACAGGATGGGAGGCGGAGCTGTGCACAGCCCCATTTTACAACTGAATAGGCTGTGTCCTGTCTCCTCACAATAGGCTTAACAGCCCGGTTTTGTCACTGCAGCCAGCTTGGAACCAGAGCAGGGCAAGCAAGAAATTCTGTGCACTTCAAAAACCTTTCCTGAACCTTCTCCCACCTTCTAGAAGCAGGGCACCAGGGTATAAAAATAGGGCCTTCAGACCCACACTTCAGTCCCCTACTGGACATGTGGAAAGACTCTCAGAGGACTTCCTGCTGCTATGACCTGCTGTGCATTCTGCCAGACTGTTGCTATGCCTAGAAGTACTGCTTTTCTGCCTGGAGCCTGCCTTGATCCCTCAAAGGCCAGCCCTGCTGTTGGGTCCTGCATTTTCACCTGCACACAGGATTGCCAGAAGTGACTCCAAGGGTTTAGTTTGCTGGCCTCTGTTCAGGGCCACATGGACATAACAGGCTCCCATCATCTGGAACCCGCACCTGGACCCAGCCTGAGCGAATCCTGAACTCCCAAGAGGTCTCCATCCACTTGTGGACCTTGGTTATGGTGCTAAAGGTGGCCAGATGGCCAATTTCCAAAGCTAAGGACTAAGACAAAATTCAGCCCAAAAGTGCTCTGAGAAGCAGGAGACCGGGACCAACCTGCTCGCCTCTCCGCCCAAGAAGCATCGCAGGTCAGATTGACTTTGCAGCTTCTGATGCTACATTCTTCTCCGCAGCAGCAAATCTGTTTCAGCGGTCCTTCACCAAAGGGGTATCTGGCCTCGTGAAATATCTTCGAGTACAGCCTTCTGCTTAGTCCTGCTGGAGATTTTCGACTTCCATCTTGACGACTAAGTCCGAAGGTGAAAATCTTCACCGCGAATTCACTCCACAGCTATCTGCTGACGACGCTCCCTCCTCAGACACTTATGCAGCCGTGCCTCATTGGACTTCTACCTCCTCAGACATTTGTCTTCCAAAAATGTTCAAAGTCTGAAGGTAAGTGCTGACTGTGTCCAATCCACTTTTTGTATCCGAACCTTGCTCCATCATGGTTGGCCTTAACTTTTGACTTTGACCCGGCGTCGCGCGACCAGATTTCCGTGGTTGGCATTTTGATCTTTTAGGTGCTAGAATTCACTTAAAACTTCAAAAATTCATAACTCCAGTTCCATTGATTGGATTTTTGTCGTTTTGGGTGTCAAATAATTTATTTCAATGTACTCTATTTTTCTAAATCGGTTTGGGATTTTCTGCATTGTGTTTTCACTTTATGACTGTTTGTGTGCTGCATAAATACTTTATACATGGCCTCTAAGTTAAGCCTGGCTGTATTTTGTGACAAGCTACCCAGGGTTAAGCTCAAGTTAATTTAGTGTTTGTTAAGTTTGTGGTTCACTCTGCAAGGGATTTTGGCAGTTGCTTGACCAAGGCTCACACCCCAGTCCCAACAACCCAATTTCTCACCTTGGTGTTCAGCGGTGTGGATCAGGACTTGTGTTTCTGCAGTACCATACCGTGA
Organism: Calotriton arnoldi; assembly: GCA_963921515.1. Classification (NCBI taxonomy): domain Eukaryota; kingdom Metazoa; phylum Chordata; class Amphibia; order Caudata; family Salamandridae; genus Calotriton; species Calotriton arnoldi. The sequence goes on along the minus strand of CAWUFW010010852.1, from coordinate 564,325 downwards.
TTTGTATTAGACAGAAATCCCAAATAAATAATTTGACATCATTGTGACCTCTTTTCAAATTCTTCCTTAGTTTCTCATTTGGCTGTTTTTCACCCTTTTTCAAATTTAAGTGCCCTAACTTCCTTTTTGTACCAGGGAGATTGATGCCAGCAATTTTAACACCTCAGCAAGGCTGAGCTGCTGAAACTGCAAACAGAATTGGCTGTAAGTAGACAAGAAAGCTACCAAGCTGGATCTTCACTTAGATCTCAGGGCCTTTGAGGAGATGCAGAGATGGCAGGCCACCTCAAAGGAGGATGTGGTGGATGACAATGAGGAAGAAGGAGCACAGACAGATGAGGTGGGCTGTCAAGAAAGCCCAACTTGACGCCAGCAGATGATTTGGATGCCCTGGATGACCAGGATGGAGCTCGGAACAGTGTGTCTGCCAGGGGCCTGTCCTCACAGGACCTGGAGGACAGCAGGGAGGTGAGGCAACACAAGCGGGAGCTGGAGCTGGCCAAGCTAAGGATGGAGGAGAATAGGATGGCACATGAACTCAAACTCAACGAGCTGGGCATCAAAGCCAAGCAAATGTAGTCCAGCAGTAATGGTGACAGCATACCTGCAGTGTCCAATGGAGAAGTGAGGGTCTGCATGCCCAAAGGCCTACTGCCCAGGTATCTGGTTGGAGAATATATTGATAAATGGTTCTCAGCTTATGAAATGGTTCTCAGGGTACACAAGGTCCCAGAAGAGAACTTGGGGGATGACATGGGTAGCTTTTGGAGGTACATGCCCACGGTGGGGAGGGACACACTCCTAACACTGGAGGTAGAGGATCAGATCCAATACACCCCCATGAAGGCCATTCTTCTTATCATATTTGGGCTGACCCCTTAGAGTTATAGACTGATGTTCAGGGACAGCCAAAAACTCCCAAACCAGTCCTGGGTAGACTTCTTAGATTACTCCAACAAAGCAGTGAAGGTCTGGGTGAGGTGCAGCAAGTTAGATCATTTCACTGGGCTGTACAATCTGATTTTGAGGGAGTACATGCTTCAATACCTGTTTAACAGAGCTGTGCCGACTCCTGGTGGATAGCAAGCTGACTGACCCCAGGATGCTTGCTGAGGAGGAGGACCTCTGGGTCAGCACCAGAATGTCCAATAAGACATATGGGGGGACTCCCTAAAGGGTGGGTAGGGTTTCCACCAGAAGAAGGATGGGGAGATAAAAAGAAGGAGTTCTCTCAAGGCTCCCCAAAATAGTTCTCAAGGAAAAGAGTCCCAATCCCAATCCGGCCCCCAGAAGTAAGGCTTGTCTGATAAAAATCATAACATGTCTACTCCCACGTGCTATGAGTGTTATGAGTATGGGCATTTTGAGGGTGATCCCAAGAGCCCCAAGAGGGCGCAGCCTCCCACTGAAGGAAAAACCTCAGGGCTGGTGTAGAGATGATGATGGAATTGTTCTGTGAACATAAAACTATGGAGAAGAATGTTGTTGTATGCAAAAAGGAACCAGTACTGGAGCTGCTGCTGAATGGTGGCTGGACATATGCTGGAACCATTTGATAGCAATACATCTAATTGAAAAAGAAAGCTTATTTCGATGTGACAGCAAAAATCTTTTTAACCATAGATGCTAGTAGCGTTGGTATGAGGGCAGTATTGACCCAAGTGGTAAATGATCAGGAAAGGATTGTGGGATTTGCTTCCCAAAGACTACAGAGTGCGGGAAGTCCTACTCTGTAATTGAAAGAGAAGCCCTGGCATGTTGCTGGGGGATTAAGCACTTTAGATATTATTTATTTAGGATTAGGATGGATCGTAAGCCTTTGGTACACTTATTCAAGGGTGGTAGAGGTTTGGATGGTAGTGTGATGCCTAGAATTTCCAGATGGATGTTATCTATCTTAGACTATATAACTTTGAGATGGAGTATCTAAAGTGATTGAAGAATGTGGTGGTGGAGTGCCTATCAAGGCTACCTGTGAGTAAGGGGGGTGCAAAAGGAAGAAGTTGATGTAAGTGAAATGTTAGGAGACCAGGAGGAAATAGCATTGGGCAAGGAGGAATGGAAACTTGCTATGGATGAAGATGTTTTGTTAAGAGATGTGAAGGAGTGTGTGAAACAGGGACGGCAGTGAGTTACATCAGAATGTTGAAGTGGAAGAATATCATGGGGCGAAGGATGAATTGAGCTTATGTGGACAAAAAGTGATGAGGAGGACTCGCATTATTCCTCCAGTAGGTGTCCAGAATTGGACCATTCAAATTGCACATGAAGGTCATCCTGGTAGGAATATGACCAAAAGGAGGAGTAGACAGGCATTCTGGTGGCTTAAGTTATATAGCGGTGGAGGATGTAGTGAAACATTGTTATGCTTGTGCCAATAGCGATGAGGTGAAGACCGTGAGCCAACCTCCTTTAAAATGTGTTGAGCTTCCCGAAAGACCGTGGGAAAAACTAACCATACACTTTCTGGGCAACAGACAAACTGGGGCAGAAAAAAGATACATGATTGTTCTTGTAGATTATAAATCACAAGGAGGGGGACTAGGAGCAAGATAAAGGTCCAGTACACGTGCTCCTAACTACGACTAATATGTATAATCAATGTGGGTTCTTGTTCCTAAGTGGAAACGGTTAGGAAAAGTTAGACAAATGGGGAGAAGTAACTGGTTGGAATCTATGGTTCTGGGGGTTCTTCCTTATTTGGAAGTGTTACCCTCACACACCCATGTGGGTGTCATGCTTCATCATCGGGCCTTTTGTTCCTCGTGGGGCTGGCGCTGCAATGCCCAACGGGCCCCGCAAGTGGGCTCTTTGTTGGAGATATTTTCTTGTATCAGCCGTGATGGTGTACGCGGGTGTGTGTAGTATAATATGTGAGGTGGAGAGTGTGATCTAAAATGACCTCAAGGAAATTAAATGAAACTTTATTCAAAGATCCTTCGGTAAGGTTAAAAACTAAGTCAGGGTAGTGTGTGCTGAGTTACAAAGCGCCACTACTCAGTGGGTGTGATGTAGTGAACTGTCCAGGTTTCACTATTCAGGTCGACATGTTTAACGCTCTGTCGGTCCAGTACTGTATCTTAGCGTTTCTTCAGGACCAATAAATGTGTTCCCAAACCCTAATTTAGGGTGGGTATCTAGAGTGTTATTTTACGCAATCCCTGGTTGTGACGCAATAGATCCTAGGTGTCTATATTATGCTCACCCCAGTAGGAATCCATAAATCAACCCCTACTCCTAGGCCATAATGTGCCTTAGGTCAATGGAGGGGACCGCAAGATTGTTGCATTTCAGTTCCATGCGCGGTCTGCAGCCCGTAACCTACACTTTTTCCTGCCTGCCTGTAACCTTTTCTAACCTTTTCCACTTAGAAGCAAGTACCCACATTGTTCTTGTAGATTACCACACCAAGTGGTTTGTGGTTAAGAGTATAGACCGCAAAAACACAGAGAGGGTGGTAGATTTCCTCGTGGAGGTTTTCTGTAGGAGGGTGCACTGAAAACCGTAATATCGTACAATGGAGTTCAATTTGTATCCCAGAAGATGAGAACTTTTATGGACAAGTGGGATATTGTGCATGAAAGGGTAGCCTTATTCAGCCCGCAAGCAAAGGGTATGGTTGAAAGAGTAAATCGTAAAATAATGGAGAATATGCAGTTGTCAATAGCTAATGGTTTGTCTTGGAGGAAGGAGTTGAGGAAGTTGATGTGGTCCCACAGAACTACACCCCATTTGATGACAGGAGTTTCACCCTTTGTCTCTCTAAAAGGGAGAGAGCCGGGAAGAAAAGAAATCCCTGCTTGGTTGGTGGACAAGGATCAAGTGTGGGTTGACCATGAGGCAATTAAAACAAGAATTACTGAAAATCAGAAAGGTATGGAGCAATATTATAATGAGAAAAAAGGAGTGAAGGAAACTCGATTGGCAGTGGGTGATTGAGTAGTAATAAAAAGAGGTGGAATAGTGACCAAAGGGGGCAGTAAATATTCATGTCCATTCAAAGTCATCAGACCGAGGCGGAATGTTGTAGAGTTCGAAGATGGTTCAGTGTGGAGTATTTATTTATTTATTTTTTTAAACTCTTTTTATTGCAAATTGCACAGTATGATACAGGTACAAACAAATAGCGTATCATCGGATAGCGACAAACAATACAGCCATGGTATTAAACATCCCACGTAGTGCATTCCCCCCCCCCCAACTCAGGTTCACTGGACGGCAATCCCGTTAACTCGCTCACCCGTTCTGACGGAGAGGTACAAATATTCCCTCTATACATATTCCAGTTCCCCCAAACTTTATCCCATTTTTTGGGGGCATCCTCTATTTACATAAACTGCTCGCTCCGCCAGCACACACCGGTCAACATCGTGTTTCCATTCTATTATCATTGGCGATTCCGAGACTCCCCATTTACGTGCAATATTTCGTTTCACAATCATGTAACCGACTGCCGCCCATAATTGGTCCATGCGACTGAAGTCTGTGGCATCCCAAATGTTAAGTAAAAAGGTCTTAGGTGACATGGGCTGGGTACTCCCACACACCTCTTCAATCACGCCATGCACAGCAACCCAAAACCCTTGAATGCGGGGACAGTCCCAGATCGTGTGGAAAAATGAGCCCGTCTCCCCACACCTCCGCATGCAGTCAGCCTCAGTAATGCGACCCATCTTAAGCAAGGTGATACGTGTGATATAGGCACGGTGTAGTATTTTGAGCTGAACCAGCCGCAATCGCGACGGTATGGCCACCTCCCGTGGGGAGGATTGCGCTTCACGCCAATCCTCTTCCTCAAGTTCCCCCAGGTCTGCCTGCCAGCGAGCATATAGGTTCACCAGAGGGTCTGGTGAGTTGTTGTTTATTTTCTTATACGTGAGCGAAATTACTTTAGTGTGCATGGGGTCGGCAAGCAGTCTATCTTCAAGTGGTGCGGATTCTGGGATCTCATCCATATCTTTAGTTATTGCCTGCAAAGCATGACGGATTTGTAGGTATCGAAACATTTCACGCGCGGACATTTGGTATTCCTTTTGCAAGTCCGCAAATGTGAGTAGTTTCCCCTCTTTAACCAAGTCACTCACATACGATATACCAATTGTATCCCATTTATCACCCCTACTATTACTGAGGTTACCCAGTAGGGCGGCATGCCAAAGGGGCGTCATTTGCGTCAGTTTATTGTGCCAGCCTATCTTTCTCGTGGTGGAGTGCCATACAGCAATCGTAATAGCCGTGGGGCCAGTGAGATATTGTTTACGTGGTGTATTATATAGTGCCTTTCTGTATCCCCCAGGTCCCATCTGCCACTTGTCCATCCGGCACGCCGGGTCTTGCTGCGCACCATGCACCCATTTATTAATTATAGAGAAGTGTGCCGCTCTGTAATAGCTCCGAATGTCCGGTAGGGCGATACCCCCGTCATACCAACCCCGGACCAATTTGGGCCCAGCGATGCGCGCCGGTTTCCCATCCCATAGCAAGACACGGACTTCCCCTTCTATCGTCTTAAAATATGTCTCGGGCACTGTATAAGGGGTGTTTTGTAGTGCCTACAAAAGACGAGGTAGGGACATGATTTTATATAGTGCAGCGCATCCGAGCAATGACAGGGGCAGTGTCCGTCAATGGCGGATGTCACTTTGCAACCGAGTCAGGGGTCCCAGTAAATTGTGGTCATAAAAAAGTGACGGGTCGGCCGTGGCGTAAATGCCAAGGTAGCGAAAGCTGTCTGCAACAACCAGGGCCTTACATTCAACCGGTAAGGTCGGCGCTGGACCATGGAGTAGGTATATCACTGATTTCGACCAGTTGATAGTGTATCCGGAGTACTTGCCATGATTGGAGCAAATATGAAGTATTCTATTAATGGAGGAGCGCGGGGAAGCGACATACAATAAGATGTCATCCGCGTAAAGCGATATTCTGTCCTCCCATTCGTCAGCCCACTTCAGTCCCTGTATCAATGGGTCACCTCGTATCCAGCATGCTAGGGGCTCTAGGGTCAGGGCAAAAATGAGAGAAGACAGTCGGCAGCCCTGTCACGTGCCACGGCATAAGGGAAATATTTCCGATAGATGCCCATTAACTGCAACCTGCGCGAGTGGTTTTGTATATAAGAGTTTGACCCACTCGAGATACTTCGACCCCAGGCCGATTCGCTCAAGTACCGCGAACATATACGGCCATTCTACGGTGTCGAAGGCCATACAGGCATCCAGGGAGAGTATGGCAGCATCCTCCTTAATAGTGTTTTGCCTGGCAAGCATGCCATTTAATCGGCGTAGACTCAGCGAGGTATTGCGTCCTGGCATGAACCCTGATTGGTCCGGATGAACCAACTGCGTGACCATTGGGAGCAATTGTGTGGCTAAGACTTTGCCCAGTATTTTAGCCTCCACGTTTAGTAAAGAGATCGGTCTATATGAGGTAACCTCTTCCTCCGGCTTGCCTGTCTTACGGATCACCACTATAGAGGCCACCCTCTGAACTCTGGGCAATGATCCGACGTCTCTACTCGCCATGTACATATCTAGGAGATAGGGTGCAACTTTGGAGGCAGTGACCTTAAGAAGCTCAACCGGGAGGCCGTTTGGTCCTCCTGCCTTACCGGATTGTATCGCTAGTATAGCTGCAGCGATATCCTCAGTGGTAATGTCTAAATCTAGTAACTGTCAGTCCTCTACTGTCAATGTAGGAATTGATATATCGGAGATCATTTCCCGGACTTCATCAATAGTGTGCTGTGTGCCTGGCGAGTAGAGCTGTGTATAATAGTGTGCGAATTCTTCAGCTATTTGGCCGGGGTCCCTTAATAGCCTACCATGGTGACTCATGAGGGTTTTCACCCATCGTTTTGCGCTATCTCGTCTCTCCAGCCACGCTAAGAGCTTGCTGGCTCTATCGCCCTGCTCATAAATCCTGTATATTTTGGCCCGCTGATGCGCTCTGGCAGTGGCCATCGCAAGGTCTTTGTACTCCTTTCGTTTCAGTTCTAAGGTGTGGCGTTCAGCCACATCCGGACTACCTATCAGAACCTGTTCCTGCACCAGGATCTCTTGTTCGAGCTCGACTAATTGCTTGGCTTTCTCTTTCTTGTGGCCGACCGCCAGGGCAAGGGCGCGGCCCTTGATAACAGCTTTATACGCTTCCCATAAAACCTGTGCCGATTGAACTGACCCCACATTTTCCGAAAAGTAAAGCTTGGTGTCTTTAATCAGGGCAGCCTTGATATGCGGGACTTTGAGGCTCCATGGACTAATTGTGATGGATCTACGAATGGGCGGTGTGTGAAGTATGTATCACGCAGTAATGGGGGCATGATCCGAAATACCTCTCGCCAACTGATGAACCTCACTTAACCGATGCCATGAGTCAGTCAGAGCAAGTATGTGATCAATTCGGGAGTTACTTCTATTTGTTTAGCCTGCGGATGGGATGCCCTCCATACATCAGTCAAACCCATGGCTACAAGGAAGTCAGCCAGCACGTTTTTTGTGTTACGGGTCCCTCTAGGGGGGTCTCTGTCTAGTTGGTCACACAACGTCATGTTGAGGTCACTCCCAATGATTATTTCCCCCTCCGGTAAGTCAAGAAGTAGTTTACTCAGATCAGGCAGGGCCACATTGTGTAGAGCCGGGGGTATATACACCGAAAGGATATCTATATCTCGACCTTCCCAAGTCCCCGATATCGCCACAAAGCGCCCATAATCATCCGCACGCGTCTGAGTTACAACAAACGGGAGATTTTTCCTCATTAATAGACCCACCCCCCTGGAACCAGTGGTGAATCCTGCATGGGACACAAGTTTATATACCCAATGGTTCAATGCCTTACAAGTGTGTCCTACAAGGTGGGTCTCCCGTAGCAGGACAATGTCCGCGGCCTGTCTCTTGAGATACTGAAGTACCATCCCTCTTTTAACCTTGTCTCCCAACCCGTTGACATTCCAGGAGAGTAAATTTATTTGTGCCTTGGTCCGCATATCCATCAGTGTAGTGGTGTCAGCCATGGATCCGGCAGGAGACCCTATGGTGGGTAACTATGTCTGATAAAGTGAAGGCATCGGTCAGTTGTGTTAGCATGGTGAGTGAGCATGGCAAAGGTGTAAAATGGTATAAATAAGTCTGGTGTGGTAAATGGTAACAAGTAAGCAACATATGCCGTACCCCGAAGATACCCTGCGTTATGCAAAAAACCAAGAAACCCCCTCTATATCTTGCCCCTCCCGCCCCCCTCCCTGCTTCCCTGCAAGACGGACTTCAAACTACCCGCCACCCCAACTTTGCAGAGCGCCCGTTGCCCTCCCATCCCTATGTCGGGGAAGACGTGGACAATCGCTTCCCAATCCCCCGATCAATGGTATGTACTTATAGCAATCGATCTAACATTAGCATTGCATAAAGGATACACTCAGCCGAGGTGGCTCAAGAACAGGCCAGTGCTGTAAGGCATTGGCATACAGTCGCACAGGTCTGACAAAGTGTTCGTGTAACTTCGTTCTCCAGTGATTGGTGAAGGGTCATAACCACCCGTCCGGGCCCATACACTCGTGGCTCAATTCTAGGTAGGTGTAGCAGCAGTGTCATTCTGAATCCCAACGTCCAATCTCCATTCGGGCATCACGCGTGGCTTCAGTTGCCACTTTGTCTGGCGTGGTCACGGTTCGATCTTTGTCAGTCTGCCCCCGACGTCTATCTGCGGTTTTCGGATCCCCAACCAGTCGCCATCCGTCGAGCCACTCCCAGGCCGCCTCCGGCTCTGTAAAGAACCAGGTTTTCCCTTCCGCTACCACCCTGAGTTTCGCAGGGAACAGCATTGCATAGGCTAGTGCTTTGTCTCTCAGGGCTTTCTTAACTTCCAGAAAACTTCTGCATTGTCGTTGGACTTTGAGCGTAAAATCAGGGAAAAACATGATGGTACTATTATCAATTTTGAGGGGAGGAGCACAGCGCACGGTCTGTAGGATCACATCCCTATCGCGGAAGTTAAAGACCCGGGCTAGGATAGGTCTGGGGGGCTGGCCCGGCCTGGGCTTGCCACCAGGCACACGGTGCGCCCGCTCGATAGAGAAATTTTTTGATAAAGTCTTAGGTTGCAGGCGTTGCGTGATTAACTCTTTGACGAACAGGTCCGTGGCCTGGCCTTCCACTTTCTCCGGGACCCCAATAATACAAACATATTTCTCCTGGCCCTCCCCTCAAGTTCGTCAAGTTGCACCTCCAGAGCCTGGCACGTACCTTGTAGATCCCGGACCTGCTGCTCCAGTCCCTTGGTCGTTGTGGCAAGGCTCTGAGTCACGTCCTCCACCACTTTCACTCGGTCATCCATCTTCCGAAAGTCTGCACAGAGGAGCGCAATTTCAATGGAGACGGAGTTGATGCATGTCTCAAGGGACGTGCGCACCGCCGTGACCGCTGAGAGAATGTCTTGGAGCGTAGGGGTAGTTTGCATTTGCGGCACGTGGTCTGGGGCTTGCTGCTGCGCATCCGGCAGAGTAACCGTGTCTTCATTGGCCCTGAGCCACGACGATTTATCTAGTTTAGGCTGATGAGAGTCTTGATTCCCTTTATTCCTAGACATGGCGGGGATCAGTTTACACTGCCACTGAGAGGTTCCATACGACGATAGTGTGAGGGGAGTGGGGGGAAGAGGGTTTCACCACTGCCTGCCCGGATCACTTATCCGGCGGCCTGTTGGCTGACCTCTCTAGCTTCCTCCCCACCACCGCAACACCACTGAGTATTGTAGCTATAGCAGGCATACGCCGCGTGGATCACGGCACCCCAGGCGCTGATTAAGAGCCCCAGTACAGGCATGGCTAGCAGAGGAGGAAGAGAATAAATGGCGTTGCACCGCAGCGTAGTGATTCAAGAGGCGACCCCACGGGGAGAGACTGCCAGTCACCAATCAATAGTTTCAGGTCCCCTGCAATGGTCTGTGTGTCCCGTGCGGGGGAACTGTGGCACCAGTGCAAGGCTCCAATGGTGTAGGCACCGTGGGAAGAGGTCCGCACAATGCCCGTGGAGACAGTGTGCCCCCACACCCTAGGTTGATGTACTCCTGTACGATAGTTGAAGGGGGGGAGGGGCACTCAAGTTCGTGTCCGGCCGACGGACCGTGGTAGTAAGCGATACGGCTCACAGTCAGAGCACCAGCCGCTCGGGCTCAAGCGATCAGATTCACCAAGCTCCCAGCTTGATATTGGGCTCTGCTGGGACCAGCGCGCATTCACCCGTCCATACGCACTGCTGAACACTGCCTCTCAACGGTCGAGCCCAGCTGGATGACATAGACACTTTCTCACTGCGTTTATTAGGTGTAGATGCCTTGGGTCGCTGGGTCACAGCGCGGGCCTCCTCCCATGGCCGCAAGCACGGCCGCGCACCACACTCTCGGCCCCTGCTACGCGACACCGAGGTCGCTCGGTCGCACACAGGCCTCACCGCATTGATGATGCCGGAGGCCAGGAGAGCTCCATTCACTGCATCTACCGCCGCCGCTGACCTCCACAACCACAATCACAGCTCAAGCACCTCACCGAGTCGGATAAATGGCTGGATAATTACAGGTTATCGGGGAATGGAGCCGGAGCCGCATTAGTGTGCAGCCATCTTCTCTGGCAGTTGGCCACGCCCCCAGTGTGGAGTATTGAGATTGTTTGTATGATTGCGAATTACCAGAGAGAAAGGGATGACTTTTAAAATGAATTTAATATGCAATAATCTGAATACAATATTATTATAGAGTTCTGTAGATTTTATGTTAACTTATAATGTATTATTATTAATGTTTACTATTTAAATGTTGATTGAATGTTCACATAGTTGTGATATGGTTGTGTTGAAGTCATTTCCTTATATGTTGTTTTCTTGTTTATTTTGAAAAAGGGAGAAGGTATGTAGACATGATGGTGTAACTGGAATGTGAACATAGAACTATGGGGAAGAATGCTGTTGTAAGAAAAAGGAGCCAGTACCGGAGCTGGAACTGCTGCTGAATGTTGGCTTAACATTTGCTGGAAGCATTTGATAGCAATAAATCTAATTGGAAAATAAATCTGTTCTGGAATATTCTTACAATTAGCTAGAGTAGAGCTTGGGGAGGAGATGGCCCCTGTTAGGAGGGTGGGGAAAGTCAGTGAGGTTACCCTAGTATCCCTGGGTGACATGGAGATGGTGCCCAAAACCAATATACCTTCCAATACTGCAAAGTATAGGCAGTGGGTCACCATTAACGGGCAGAGTGTGGAGGCTCTGAGGGACACAGGAGCCAGTATGACTACAGTAAGGTATCATCTGGTGTCCTCAGAGCAAGTGATTCCCAATACATTCCACCAGGTTGTATTAGCAGGCACAGGGGAGAGCCACTACGCTGTGGCTCTTCTTCCCTTTGAGTGGGGGGTGTCTTAGACATTCTGAAAGTTGCTGTGAGCGCTGCCATGCCTGCCATGCATTGATTGCTAGGGAATGATCTTGAGCACACTGCCTGGAAGGAACTGGAGCTCACGTCACACCTGGAAATATTGGGGTTACCTGAGTGGGTTTGTGTAACCACCAGGTCTACGGCTGTCCAAGAAGGGAGTCAAGATGGTCTGGAGCCTGGAAAAATGGCCCAGACAGCTGCCAAGATTGGATAGGACAAGAGGCACCTCAAACCAGCCCCTAAATGTCCCACAGATGAAGTGGATGGGGTGCCGAGAAGCCCGCCCCAGAGCCCACTGGGGAGGACATTTCCTCCCTTGGTAACCTGCCTGAGCTTGATGGATGGTAAGCAGAAGGAGGATCCACCTCAATCAATCAATCAATCAGGGGTTTTTAAAGCTCGCTACTCACCCATGAGGGTCTCGAGGCGCTGGGGGGAGGGGAGGGGGTTGCAGCTCTGGTTTCAGTCGAATAGCCAGGTCTTGAGGTTCTTCCTGAACATGTGCAGGGTCGGGGAGCATCTGATGTTCACTGGGAGCTGATTCCAGGTCTTGGCTGCGATGTAGGAGAAGGCTCTTCCGCCTGCTTGGCTTCTGCGGATGCGGGGGGTCTCTGCCAGGGCAAGGTCGGGTTGAGCGGAGGTTCCTCTTGGGTACGTGGAAGGAGACTCTCTCGTTGAGGTATTTGGGACCAATGTTGTGGAGGGATTTGTAGGCGTGGGTGAGCAGTTTGAAGGTGACTCTCTTCTCGATGGGGAGCCAGTGGAGGTCTTGTAGGTGTTGTGTCATGTGTTCATGTCTTGGTGCCCCGAGGATGAGTCTGGCTGCGGTGTTCTGGATGGTTTGGAGCTTGTGTAGAAGAGTTATGTTGATTCCGGCGTAGAGGGCGTTGCCGTAGTCCAGCCTGCTGGTGATGAGCGCGTGGGTGACAGTCCTCCTGCAATCGTGGGGAATCCATTTGAAGGTCTTGCGGAGGGTGCAAAGGCAGTTGAAACTGGTGGAGGCGACGGAGTTTATCTGGCGGGTCATGGTGAGGGATGAGTCGAGGATGATGCCGAGGTTCCGTGCGTGGTCGGTAGGGGTGGGTGGGCTACGGAGGGCGGAGGACCACCAGGTGTTGTCCCAGGCGGAGGTGGAGGGTCCAAGGATGAGGACCTCCGTCTTCTCCGAGTTGAGCTTCAGGCAGCTATCCTTCATCCAGGCTGCGACGTCCTTCATTCCTTCCTGAAAGCAGAGTCTGGTGTCTTCGGGGTTCTTCGTGAGGGAGAGGATGAGCTGGGTGTCGTCGGTGTAGGATACTATGCTGAGCCCATACTGTCTGACGATGGTGGCGAGGGGGGCCATGTAGATGTTGAAAAGCGTGGGGCTGAGCGATGATCCTTGGGGTACTCCGCAGTTGATCTCTGTGGGTCTGGAGAGGAAGGGGTGCAGTCTGATTCTCTGGGTTCTGCCGGAGAGAAAGGATTGGATCCAGTTGAGGGCGGTTCCTTGTTTCCCAGCGTCATGAAGTCTGGCTGCAAGAGTGCGATGTGAGACGGTGTCGAAGGCTACGGAGAGGTCTAGTAGGATGAGGGCCGCAGTGTGTCCCTGGTCGAGTAGCATGCGGATGTCATCAGTGGCGGCGAGGAGGGCGGTCTCGGTGCTGTGGTTGCTGCGGAATCCCGACTGGGAGGCGTCTAGGATGGCGTTCTCTTCGATGAAGGCGAACTGGGAGGAGTTCTGTAAAGCACAGAAGGAGAGCCCAACTCTGGAGGGCATGAGGCAACAGGCTGAAGCCCAGGCAGCTGGTGATGCCTCTGGAAGTCAGTGCATCCATTGGGAGGATGGCCTCCTGTATAGTGAGCCTAAGACACCTGTGGAGAGGGCAACCAGGGCACTGGTAGTTCCCAAATGCTACAGGGCCTTCCTACTGGCGCTGGCTCATGAGATAACCCTAGCTGGACATCTGGGGCAGGTTAAGACCTTTGCCAGGCGTGTAGCCCACTTTTACTTCCCCAGATGAAGATTTCCTCAAATACTTTCTGTAGGATTTGCCTAACCTGCCCAGCCAGTGGGAAGACAGGGAAGAAGCTGAAAGCTCCCCTCAATTCCTTGCCAGTCATTGGCATCCCCTTTGAAAGGATGGGCATTGATATTGTAGGGTCCATGAAACCCCAGACAGCCTCTGGCAACAGGTTTATCCTGGTCTTGGAGGACCATGCCACAAGGTACACAGAGGCCATACTTCTGAGGACTGCAAATGCGCTTGTAGTGACTAGGGCCCTGATAGGGATTTTTACCAGAGTTGGTTTCCCCAAAGAAGGGGTGTCTGACAGAGACACAAACTTTATGTCTGCATATATACAGTCAATGTGGAAGGAGTTTGGAGTTTTCCACACCCTACCACCCACATACCAATGGGCTTGTTGAGACATTTAACAAGACCCTGAAGGGCATGATTAAGGGCCTACCTGAGCCCATGAGGTGGAAGCATTACAACCTCTTACCATACCTGCTCTTTGCTTACAGGGAGGTAACCACTTTCAGCTTCTGTATTGTCACCCTGTAGGGGGACCTCTCAGCCTGGTTAGGAAGGGACGGGAGCAAGCTCCCAAGAAACCTCCCCAGGATGAAATGAAATGAAATGAAATTTGTACTTGTAAAGCGCACTTATACCCCCAAAGGGGTGTCCTGGCGCTGTACGCATACCGCTGTGGAACCCTTCCTGGCTTTTCCCTGTGAAATGTCCACTCCTGGGCACCCCCAGGGTGAAGCCAGGCATCCCAGCGCTGTTGGGGCCGTTGTGGAGATTAAGCAAGCTATTGCCCAGAGTTGCAGAGTGGGACCCATGATTAGAATAGGCACCGAGGCAAGAATTATCAGGTCCGAGGAAATTGAGCCCAAGACCCGCCGAGGCGGGAATTGAACCCTGGTCCCGGGCCAGATCTCTGCATCAGGGTCTGCCGCTCTAACCATTGAGCCACACTTCTCCACCAACCAGGATGTGGTTAGGTACCTGCTATCCCTCTGGCACCAGATGGCCTAGTTCTGGAAGAAGGCTTCTGAGAACTTGGAGGCCAGCCAAGAGGTGATGAAGCAGTGGAATGACCATACAGACACCCCTGTGGAATTTCAGCCTGGACAGAAAGTGTGGGTGATGGAGCCAGTGGAGCCGAGGGCCCTCCAAGACTGTTGGAATGAGCCTTATGAGACAGTTGAGAGGAAGGGGGGGGCAGCTACTTGGTGTACATCAAGACCCCCAAACACCCCATAGGGGTTCTCCATATCACACGTCACAAAGCACACTTTGAGAGGTCTGAGCTCACCATGCTGTTGGTGACATATGATGGGGAGAAAGAGGAGAGTATACCTCTCCCTGACCTCCTGCCATCAGAAGAGAAAGATAAGCCTGTGGAAGGTGTAAACCTCTCACCTACCCTGACCTCAGAACAGCAGAGGGACTGTTGCCACTTTTGGGACAGTTTTTCTCCCTGATTTCCCTCACTCTTGGGCTAACACATTTGTGTACCCATGTCATTGATACAAGGGACAGCCTCCCTGTCAAAAAAAAAATATACAGGCTGTTTGACAAACTGAGAGCCAGCATCAAAGAGGAAGTCTCTAAGATGTTGGAGTTGGGGGTCAGTGAGTCCTCCAGTAGCCCTTGGTCTAGCCCTGTGGTGCTGGTGCCGAAAGCTGCCCCACCAGGTGCCACCCTAAAACTCAGGTTCTGTGTGGACAACAGGGGGCTCAGCTCAGTCACTACAATTTATGCTAATCCCATCTCCAGAGCTGATGTGCTCGCATTTAGGAGAGGGGCTGCCAAGTTCCTGAGTACCTTTGATCTGACTTCAGGGTACTGGCAGATTGCCCTAACTGAAGGAGCCAAGGAGAGGTCATCCTTGTCCACTCCAGAGTGCCACTACCAGTTTAAAGTGATGCCCTTTGTATTGCAAAATGTCCCTGCCACCTTCCAGAGGCTGGTGAATCGGGTTTTCACTGGTATGGAGGCCTTTAGTGCTGCTTATCTGGATGACATAGCTGTCTTCAGTAGCAGCTGAAAGGACCACCTTTTTCATCTGCAGGAAGCGTTCCAGGCACTGCAGAGTGCAGGCCTCGCTATCAAGGCCAGTAAATGCCATATAGGACAGGGGTCTGTGTTGTACTTGGGACACCTGGTGGGCGGGGATAAAGTGCAGCCCCCTGAGGCCAAAATAGAGGCCATCATGGCCTGGAAGCCCTCAGAACCTCAGACTGAGGTGAGGACCTACCTGGGCTTCAAAGGTTACTATAGGAGGTTTGTTAAAAGATATAGCACCATTGCTTCCTGCTTGACTGAGATGATTACAAGAATCTGCCAAGAAAGATGATCTGGAAACGGCTTGCCAAAAATCCTATGACTCCCTAAATAGGCCATGTGCTCAAGGCCCCTGACTTTTCCAGGGAATTCATAGTAAAAACAGATGCCTCAGAGCAAGGCATTGGGCAGTCCTTTCCCAGCTTAATAATGAGGGCCTAAACCAACCTGTAGCTTTCATCTCTAGGAGATTACTTCCCAGGGAATGGAGGTGATGTGCTATTGAGAGAGAAGCCTTTGCTGTGGTCTGGGCACTGAAGAAGCTGAGACCATACTTGTTTGGGACTCACTTCCACATTCAGACAGACCACAGGCCCCTCAGGTGGCTAATGCAAATGAGGGGTGAGACTCCAAAATTGTTGAGGTGGTCCGTCTCCCTACAGGGAATTGTCTTTAAAGTGGAACATATACCTGGGTCAGACCACTGCTGATAGTCTCTCCAGGTTCTTTCGCCTTAGTGATGAGAGCTCCCAGGAGGTTTGGTGGTTCTCCCCACTTTCAGATGGGAGGGACATGTGTTAGACCTGTCAGCCTTAGTGTGGTCATCCCCAAAACCTTTTGCCTGCTTACCTCCACTTTTGCTGGATTATTGCTTCTGTTGGCTTTAGGACTCTGTGCACTGCTAACCAGTGCTAAAGGGTTTGTGCTCACTCCCCTAAACATGGTTTGATTGGCATATACCTAATTGGCCTATTTAATTTACTTGTAAGTCTCCTGTAGAGTGGTATACCATATACCCAGACCCCTAAATTACATGCTACCAGTGGGCCTGCAGCACTTATTGTACCACCCACTTTATTTTCAAAATATTTGTATTGGCATTTAAGGAAAAAACAATACAGCTGTACAAGGTATCACAGGAGTTTGCTTTTATGCAGGCCATTTACGATCATCTGTCTCGTAAGCATTATTACAGTGACATGGTATCAATACTTCATTGAACAATTATCTAAGTGACGCTATAAATGGATAGGCGTTATTCCCTATCAATTAGGCATTTCTGTCAACATTATTAGTCGTAGTAATATGTATAACTTTAAGATGTACCAAGTTGTTATCTAGTATATCCTGTACCCTTACACCTTCTTGTGTCTATGCAATTGACTATGCAACATGGTTTGATGCTCTAGGAGTCATGGTCGTGGAGATCGACTTTTTTATTGTCAACATTATATATAACAGAAGATAATGGTTCCAATTCTATTGCCATTAGAAAAAGTTATCAACAGAGCATAAAAGAAACAAGAAAAAGAAGAATTAAATAATCATAATGTCACCCAATGAGTGTGTGTGCAGGCTGGTCTCCAGTGGAGCCCTCAATCAGGTATTTGAGCAATGATGTGTAGGTGTCGAGCCGGTGGCAGGGGCCAGGAGGAGGGTTCATAAGCGAGCAGGTCCTAGTGTGTCCCTTCGAGCCAATACTACTCTATCATACACTAATTATTTAAGTGGAGGATTCCTCTGGGGTCCCTGTTGGTAGTGCACCTATCTGGGTTTCATCTGTCCTGGCAGTATGGTGTGTACTCCATGTTCTGAGCAGTTCCATCCACTGCTCTGCCATTGGGCGGCGTCTGAGTCCTCGGGCGTCCTCCCTTTTTAATGCCCTCTCCTCCGCCCTGGCCCATGTTTCTACGTCCCGCTCCCAGGTTGTTGCCGAAGGACTCATCTTCGACATCCACTTTAGGGCTATGCGGTGAATCGCTAATATCAACGCTATGTCTATGAATCTAGGGCCCGATTCACAGAACTAACTTAAGACAAAATCCTAAACTTACTACCATTTTGGTATTCACAGAAGGCACTTACTCATTTTGGTATTCACAGAAGGCACTTACTCATTTTGGTATTCACAGAAGGCACTTACTTATCAATGAGTAAGTGCCTTCTGTGAATACCAAAATGAGTAAGTAACTCAAAATGAGTAAGTAACTCATTTTGGTATTCACAGAAGGCACTTACTCATCAATGAGTAAGTGCCTTCTGTGAATACCAAAATGAGTAAGTGCCTTCTGTGAATACCAAAATGAGTAAGTGCCTTCTGTGAATACCAAAATGGTAGTAAGTTTAGGATGTAGTCTTAAGTTAGTTCTGTGAATCGGGCCCCTAGTGCCTACCTGTTGGAAAGTGGATTATTGGTAGGGGCAAATGTAGGTCTACCACTGGCAATAAGGCCACTAACACAGTATAGGGCTCAGAATAGGTCTTAGAAAATTATTCCTATGCTCAACCCTTGGTAACGTGGCTGCGAGCAGGCAGGCATAAGTTCAAAGACAGGTATGTAAAGCATTTAAAAACACCAATTCAGTAAATAATTGAGACACAACACAAAATAAAAATCCAAAATCAATTGATAACAATAGGAAATATTTTTATCTTTTAAATGACACCAAAACGAAAAAAATCCACTGTAGGGAACCAGAGATATGAATTTTTAAAGATGTCACTTTCTAGTGCTTAGAAACCAACAGTGCCCCTTTTTGTCATTTCATTGCCTCTGACAGGGACACATGCACCTTTAGCAATTGTTCTGGAGGATCTCTCACCAGTCTCGTGCAGCCCCCTCCAGCAGGCTGGGTCCAGTTAGAACTCCTTCCTGAAGTTCTTCTTGCGGGTCCCAAAGTATCCAACACACAATCCAAGGTTCTGGAATCTCCAAGAGGGTCCTTGAAAGTGTGAGACTTCAATCCCCACAATCCACTTGAACAAAACCTTTACAAATCCACTGGTAGTACTCCAGGCTGGTGATTCTTGTGGTGATGTTCCAGGTGAGCTCTGTTAACCTGTAGCTTGCAGGGAGTCCACTCTTTAGTCCTTTTACAGCAAAGTAATCCACAGGCTGTAGTTGCAGATGGTGCAGCCTTCAGAGTGCAGGCCTTTTGAAATGCACATCAAACTTCCAGCATGGCCCGTCTTGCTTTCTTAAGTTTCAAGCAGCAGATCTGAGAGGCACCGCCCCTCTCAGATACTTATACAGTGTTCTCTGAGGTCAAGCAGGAGGGCACTCCTTTCCAATGAGCTGCAGGGTTCCACCCAAAGGTCTGACCACTCCCTGCAGAGTGTGGCAAAATGCTAACACAGAAACCCCTATTCTTGAAAAATTCAATATGTCAGAATTTTCAGCAGGCAGAGAAGACCTGGTTAAACACACCCCTAGGATGGCTATTCTCCATAGTCTCTCCCCCTGGCATCTGCTCATTCCTTCCTTAATCCTAGCATCTGGCTCTAGGTGAACAGTTTAAAGTTGTAAATGACACTGAGGCCTTCTCTTTCCTTTGAAGACCATGGTTTACGACTCCTCCCCCTGCTCTGGCATTCCTATGCCCAGCAACCTCTCCTCCCCGAGAGGCTTCCTAACCCCAGGGGTCATTTATCACCTCTACAAAGCAGCCAGGCTCACCCACTTATCTCTGACCAATCAGGGCAGAGCAGTACAGGGTTGAATTTTGGCTTATAGACAAAACAAATCTTATAACTTCTTGTCTGTACATTTTACAATAAATTCAACAATACCATATTGTTGGATTTATCATTACCATTCTACTGAGTCCTTTAATCCTAGTTTTATGGCTTTTCTTTCTCCAGTTATTAACTAATAACCTTTTCCAATGTTAACCTATGGCATGGGATTTGCAATAAGAAAAGTGACTTGGGCCATTTTTCCAGCACCAGGGCTTATAAAAGCATATTTTATAAGTACACTACATATATCTACAGGACCCCCACCCCAGGAACACCTAGGTGAGACTTTAGGGGTTCTGAATATGTAAAAATATTGCAGATCCTCCCTCTACAGTGCTCCTACCACCAAAGTCGATTTTGGGCAGAACTTTATCACAATGTGGGGAGTGAAATGTGCAATTTCACTTTACCCAGGGCATATAAAACATAAGGGTCCACCTTATAGATATCTGACCCCCCACCCCTAGGACACCTAGGGGAGACCCTGGGGGTACCTAATATGCCCAAACATTGTAGGTTATCCATTTTTAAGTGCCCCAAACACAAAAGTCGAGTTTGGGCACAATTTACTTTTTAAAAGCAGTCCTGCCACACAGAGCCACTTTTAAAAATGACCTCAGGCTTCAGCAGTGCACACATGCAAGTGCAGAAAGGTCTGCTGGTCTCTAAACTGCCATGCCCTATTATATACTAGGGACTGATAGGTAGTTTCAATCCCCCTGCCCTAATATGTACTAGGGCCCTATGGGGTAGGTCATGCCAATCACAGGGGTACCCCAACCCTTAGTGTACCCTAGTGTATGTAGGTGTCTTCACTGTATTCTAAGTGTTTTCAGCATAGCACGGGCCCTGGGCCTGGTTAGGCAGAGCCCAGGGTCAGTCAGAGTCAGTTACCACCAGTACCAGTCAGCAAAAAGTTGAGGGGTGCCCAGGGCACAGGATGACTTTGCAACACTACCCTACGGGCGTTAGGCCTGGGAAAGAGTCCAAGCAGACAGACCTCTGCCGTGCATACGAGGATGTGTTTCGAAACCGCATTAATCGTGGCAATGACCGCTTCCCAGTATCTCCTCAGCCCTGGGCATTCCCATGTCATGTGTATGAACCCCGCATCGGGCATCCCACACCTAGTGCAGGTCCTGGGTTCCCCTCCGTGCATAACTCGGAGTCGGTGCGCGGCCAAATATGTCATATGCAGGTAGTTGAATTGGATATATTTAAAACTGGTGTTCCTAGAAATACGTTTAGGGCTTTCGATAAACCTATTCCATTCCGCGTCTGTTAGCTTCCTGACTAGCAGTGATGTCCACTTGTCTCTTGTCTTCATTAGAGGTCCCAGGTCATCTCCATTTGCTCTCTATAGAGCCATTTTATCAGATATTGGGCAGAGCCCAGTGTCACCAATGCCTGTAGAACCGCATGTACATCTGGTTCTCCCTGACTCCCAGGCCATTAGTCCTAACTATCATGTGGTATGTTAGGAACTGACCAGATGGCAACCCACATTGCTCCACCAAGTAATTAAATGGGAGGTGCTCTCTGAATTAAAAGTAGTCTCCAGTTGTAACCAGTCGTGACATCGTCCATTCAGCTAATTGGGCACTTGTGAAAGGGGAGGGGGGTCTCCATGTGGTAGGCCCACTAGTGGCAGGTCTGGGGAAAGAGGGGTGTCCCGTGCACGCACCCCACACATCTCCTCCAGCATTGCAATGCTATCCCTAGCAATACCCCAGCGGTGGGCATATTCACCTTTGGGTTGATCAGTTTTGCCAGTAGTAATCCTTGATTTGAGGACTTAACAATAGGGCCCATTAACTTGAGGTCCCTGCCATCCAGCCAGTGAAACAGCCATTGTAACTGGGCTGCTAAGTAGTATCATTCAAAATCTGGCGCTCCCAATCCCCCTTTCTCCAGAGCTCTCTGCAGAACCACCAGGGAGCCCCTATGTCACCCCCCATCCCAAACCGGCTCTCGGAACAACGAGTCCAGGTCCTTAAACCACGAGCCTGGTAGCAAGATCGGGAGATTCACAAAATAATATAGGAGTCCGGAAAGCATGATCATTTTAGAAAGTGAAATGCGTCATCACTGATAGTTTTAAGGACCTCCAGATCTGTACGTTAGTGTTGAGAGATTTAATTACTTGTCCCAGAATACCATCCCTTACGTCATCTACAGCATGAAATACTTGTATACCTAAGTATCGAAACGACAGAGGTGACCACATTTATACCTGCCGGTACAGTCAGCTGCCGCATCATGTCTATTCTGATGGGGAACAGGTGTGTCTTGGCCCGGTTGACCCCTATGCCTGAAAGACCGGCAAACTTCTCTAACAGTGCTATGGCGTTCATCACACTCTTGTGGTCATCTCTTAAGTAGAGCAACAGGTTGTCGGCGTATAATGATATCACATGTTCTTTTCCTTCCACTGTCAGCCCATGTCCCGCTTCTCTCTGTTTGAAAAACACCGCCAGGGGTTCAATAGCCAGTGCAAATAACAGGGGTGATAATGGGCATCCCTGTCTAGTGCCGCGGTGAACCTCATATGTCGCTGATACCACTCCTCCAGTCTTGACCCTCGCCATCAGGTTCGTATATTATAGGCGTACCCACCGGATGCAGCCCTCTCCCAGTCCCATGCGTCTCATGACCAAATCTAAAAAATCCCATCTTAAGGAATCAAACTCCTTATTGTGCCACCCACTTAAGTAGCACTCTAAAACTTTTCCTAGGTCTGCCATTGCAGCCTGAATACTGTGTCCAACTGCCATGTCGACATTTAAAACCCCATGCCAAACCTTAAACTCCCCTTTTATTACATATAGGTCACACCTAAGGTAGGCCCTAGGTTTCCCATAAGTCAGGGTGCTGTGAATTTAAAAGGAACTACATGTACTTTTACGCTTTACATGTCCTGGTAGTGAAAATCTCCCAAATTCATTTTTCACTACTGTGAGGCCTACTCCTCCCATAGGATAACATTGGGAATTCCTTATTACATTTAATACAATGTAATTTCTAATTGAGAGGAGGAAGATATGTCATGTTTGGGACGTACGGAATTGTAGTGATAAATACTCTTCAATACTAAAGTTGGATTTTTCATTACAATTTTGAAAATGCCACTTAGCATCTTCCTGCCATCAGCACTTTGTGCCTGCCTTGGGTAACATGACTGAGTATAACGGACAGTTAGACTTTGTGAATTCCTCCCAGACAGTCACACAATAGGGGGATTTGCTGTGCCTCAATGGGCCATCACTGACAGGATGGGGGCGGAGCAGGGCACAGCCTTGCTTGTACCTGAAAAAGCTGTGCCCTGTCTCCTCACAATAGGCTTAACGACCCTGTATTGTCACTGCAGCCAGTTTGGAGCCGGGGCAGGGGAAGGAGGAAATTCTGTGCACTTCAAAAAACCTTTCCAGAACCTTCCACACCTTCTAGAAGAAGGGCACTAGG
This sequence comes from Calotriton arnoldi, assembly GCA_963921515.1. Taxonomy (NCBI): domain Eukaryota; kingdom Metazoa; phylum Chordata; class Amphibia; order Caudata; family Salamandridae; genus Calotriton; species Calotriton arnoldi. The sequence goes on along the minus strand of CAWUFW010010852.1, from coordinate 541,643 downwards.
GTATAAAAATAGGACCTTCAGACGCACCCTGAACCTGTGGAAAGACTCTTAGATGACTGACTGCTGCTGTGACCAGCTGTGCACTCTACCAGACTACTGCTGTACCTGGAATGACTACTTGCTGCTTGGAGCCTGCCTTGAATCCTCAGAAACAAACCCTGCTGTTGAGCCCTGCATTTTCATCTGCACCCAGGATTGTCAGAAGTGACTCCAAGGGTTAATTTGCTGGACTTCTGTTCAGAGCCACAGGGACATAACAAGCTCCCACCATCTTAAACCCGCATCTGGAACTAGCCTGAGTGAGTCCTGAATTCCCAAGAGGTCTCCATCCACTATTGGACCCTTGGTTGTGGTGCTAAAGGTACCCAGAGGGCCTATTTCCAAAACCGAGGACCCAAAGGTGCTCTGGGAACTAGCAGGAGACAGGGACCAACCTGCTACTTTGCGGCTTCTCCCGCTATGTTCTTCTCCGAAGCAGGAAATCTGTTTCAGCGGTCCTTTGCCAAGGGGGTATCCAACCTCGTAGAACTGTCTTCGGCTACAGTCTTCTGCTTTGTCCCGCTGGAGATTTTTGACTTTCATCTGGACGACTAAGACTAAAGGTAAAACTTTTCACCACGGCTTCACTCCACGGGTATTTGATGACGATGCTCCCTCCACTGACACTTCTCAGACATTTTTCTTTCAACAATTTTCTAAGTTCAAAGGTAAGCGCTGACCTGGCCCAATCCACTTTTTGTGTCCGAATGTGTTCTATCGCAATCGGCCTTAACTTCTGACCTTGACCTGGTCGCGATTGCGTGGACAGATTTCCTTGGTTGGCGCTTTGATCTTTTAGGCACTAGATTTCACTCAAAACATGAGAAATTCATAACTCCCGTTCTACTGGTTTGATTTTTGTTGTTTTGATGTCAAATAATTTATTAAAATGTACTCTTTTTTCTAATTAGGTTTAGGATTTTTCTTGTGTTGTGTTTTCACTTTATTACTGTTTGTGTGCTGCATAAATATTTTACATATTGCCTCTAAGTTAAGCTGACTGCTTTTTGTGTGGCAAGCTACCCAGGGTTAAGCACAGGTTCATTTAGTGACTTATTGTGATTCACCCTGCAAGGGATTGTGGCTGTTGCTTGACATGGGCTCACACCCAGTGAACCAACAGCCCAATTTCTTACAGTCGAAGAGATAAAAGACTGATAGGACAAAAGTGTACAGAAACGTGTTTATTAGTTATGATTACAACTAGGAATCAATTCAAGGATACTTAACCATGGCACACTAATCTATCATCTTCACAAACTCATATTGGACCCTATTTGGAGCAAGTCAGAGGCTGTACATTAAAATCAATGTTTTGTAATTGTTGAAAAAATTATCTGTTACACAAATACAAAAACAGAAAACAAATGATAATAGCCATTGCTTGAGAAGGCAAGTAGTTAATAATAAAACTTGCAAATACCTGATAAATAAACACACTGTTTGCTCAAGAGTTTCAGGCAGGGTTCAGTACATCGCTCCAAGTAGTCTTCTGTTTTGTTTCTTCTGAGTGACATTGGGTCCAACTTAGATTTTTAACCAAGCTAGCTAGTAAGTCATTTATAGCAGCTCAGAAGAAGATAATAGCCAAAGCTTGTGAGACCTGAACTCTGATATGGAACAGTAGCTGCCACTCGTATTGCGAAGTGGTGGGGCGGGGCGGGACACAAGCAAAAAAAACAATTATAAATAAAGAAAATAGCACTTACCTGCTCCGACGACTGCTGCCTTGCTCCCAATCCTGGGGTCCCTTCCAGGAACTGCTGCACACTGCCTAGGCTCCCAGCTCCCAATCCCAGCGCTTCTCTAATGCTGGGAATAATATTCCCAGCATGTGAGCAGTGCTGGGATTGGCCTGGGCACCTCAGTTCGGCACTCAGACATAGACTGGGAGCCTGTGTTGTTTTCTCCACCCAGCTGTACAACACAGCTGGGGTGGAGAACTGGTAAGTGCGCATGATGGTTTGACCGGCCTCAGAGGGCCGGCCAGACTGTCATGCGCACTTGGCCGTGGCCACCACTCCCCCCTCCTCCCTGGTGCTGCAGCATGAGAATGGGTGGCCACGCACCTCCCTCGGCTCACAGCCTGCAGGACAAAAAAGAAAGTGGTAATAAAAATGTTTTATTTTAATTTTCTTTTTGTCCTTCACCTCTGCTGGCTCTCAGCAGGGGGGGCGACGCTCCTCCGCCATAACGGTGGAGCTGCCCCTGATAAGGAAAGCTGCTCAGGGCGCCACTTGTTTATTCAAGATAACAGATGCATGTCTCCCAGACTAAGACCCCTCCAAAGAGTTTCCAAAGCGCTTCCAGGGACTTTCTGTTCATACCAACTTTACAGATTTCAACTCAGGGACAAAAAATACTCCTTGCACCAAACCATGAATTTAATGACTGTCTCTTCACAGGCCAGACGTGCAATTAACTTTCTGGCAGTCTACATTTGTAAAAACTGCCCTTTAATTATCTTCAGTCAAATGTATTCAAATGTTGAGAGTTTTGAAAAATTGTAATTGGTAAATCTGTGAAAAAGTATCACTACTGTCAATGACTAACGCAGCCCCAGAATTAATTATTCATGAACAAAATGCATTTGATGAAAGTCTAGCGGAATCTGGCAGCTTCTCGGATATTTTATGCGCCACAAAAGGCCACACAATAATTTTGTTTAGACATGAAATGTTCAGACTCCCCGGCCACACAACCTAAGAAACACAGACAGTCCAGGGCCGGACTGGGAACCGAAACCGGGCCTGGCAAACTGCTTGGCCGCCCCCCCCTGGGGGGACTGAGGGGCTGCGGCCGAGCTGTTTGCAAAGGCCGGTTTCGGCCGATTATGTTACCGGGGGCCGATATTGCAGGCCACCGGTAACAAAAACGGCCCCCCAGGGGCCCAAAACCGAACCCCACCCTGGCGGCCCACCGGGGAAACGCCCGGTGCCCGCTACGGCCAGTCCGGCCCTGAGACAGTCAAACACGTGTGGTCCTTCGGTGCTAGCCAGATTAAAGATTAAAGCGAGCTGTAATTAGATACCTCTTGGTCTTAAGTAGTGCCCTACCACAGTCTCAAGTCCGTGTCATGCTAGAAGAGGCCACAATGGGAGAGAAGTGAACATCATTATAAAGACAACTTTAGCTGAGAACTGGCAGAGTTGTCAAATCCAATAAAAAAAAACTTCTGGGGGAGCGCCATTGACAGATGAGATTTCTTATAAGAAAGTCAAAATAACACTAGTATGCAGAAATTAATGAGAGTGGCAGCGGATAGGAGGATTCAACCACGGTTTCATGCCAATCTGATCTTGTTTCTCTTGCTTTTTTCTTCAGTCCACTTAATGTGTGGGAGTAGGATATTTGACTGTGCGTTACACACCTAGTTGAGAAATTATATATCAGTTGAATGGGTCAGAAGTGCCTGGATTACAGCATGTTTTCTTTTGCCTTTTGGATAATTATGGAGCTATGCCACTTGAAATCTGGTTAATCTTAAATATGTACGCTACTTTATACAGGAGTTTGCAGATGTTAGGAGATGAGTCATTTTTAATGACCTCCTGTGGTAATGAGTCTGACGTAGCACTAAAGTTGCAACATCACAAAATAAAATGATGGACGGAGTGTTGAAACTTTTGAAACACTCACCCCCAGTCACAGATCTGGGTTTATCCATGGTTAATTTGCTTGCCAAGTCACCCCAGTTTGGACTCAGCCATATCCAAATCAGTCTTGACCCTGCTTCCCATGGGAACAGTCCAGCCCAAACTGCCAGGCCAGGTCCTCCCTGGATCAGACACAAGCATCCTGGGACCGGTTTCCGAGTTTCACCGGGGTACTTAAGTTGGACATGGGCAAAGCATGTTGAGAATAAAATGCTGTCTCATTAGTGCTTTGGGAGGAGGGGATAACGATGCAAGTTTGAGAGTGATTGGCTGTGGGTCAAATGGGAGAGTTGGAGAATGATGGGGTCATGGGTGAGTCAAATAGTGATGGTATTTATAGTGTAGGGTTACGCAGTACTGGTGAAGTGCTGCCAGCAGTTTCCTATGAACTTGTAGCCTATTGATAAGGCAAGGAAAATTGTCTGAAATGCTTCTAGGCCATTTTATAACTATATCTTTTAAGGCTAATACATACAGTAAGTACACATTCTAACTATTTTCACATTCTGTCAAAAAATAGCAGGAATGAGAAACTAAGCTTGAGGAAGGAAAAGAGTTTCTGCACAAACATTATTTGAAATATGAACAAAATAGTGGGACTAACAAAGGACCATATTAAAGAAGAAATGGACTGTGGAGAATATGCAGGAATTGGGTATTAAAGATTTCAATCAATGTTGGAATAGTTCCAGTGTGATTTGCCTTTTAAAACATGTCCTCTGAATACTCTAGACTGAAAGTGAATTTAGGACGGCCCAGAGACTGCAACTGATATAAAATATACTAATAGAGAAATTGTGCTAGCTTATTGTTGCTAATATTACAAAATACTTAAAACATCCTACGAAATTAAAAAGATTAATCCCAAAGACAGTTATGGTTGTGAAAGAAATATTCTGTTTAATTGAAAGTTACAGAACTCATTTAAATTTCTAAAAGCGAAGTTGTACAAAATTACCAAATCTGTGTGTATAAATATATTCACTGAACAAAACAAAGGTTAAAGTAACTTTATAGTTAGGTGTGATATAAAGATCTGTTTTTGTTTTAAATAAAACCTTAGAAATTCATGGAAAAAACAAAGCTTAAAGTAAGATTATAGTTAGGTGAATATATCCATGACAACATTAATGTTTTGTACTAAAAAAACACAGCATCTCACCAGTTATAGTTATCAAAGCTAACTATAACTTGCGCCCCCACTAGGCACTTCTTTTGACCTCGCATATTACATCACTAATGACATGTTCTATGACATCATTTATGACATCACTGATGACATCTCAAATGACATCACTGATGACATCATCCAATGAGCATGTTAGTTTGTTTCATAGTTTACATAGTGGCGGATAACTATCCTATTACTTTTCTACCTAATGGGTGTAAGTGTTTACAAGACACATGTGCTCCTAATGCATCAGGTGTATAGAGGTATTGAACACATTATAAATCTTTGTATTGAAGAGTAGCTCTGTGTGCAGATGACAACTTGTGTCCAGTATGTTCTACACAAGTTTTTTAGATCTGCAGAAAAGCTTTCTAACAGGGCAAAGATTCTATGTGGTAGATGGTAAGTATTGTAAGCAGTCTTGAGTTATTAGACCAGATCGTCTCAGGGTGACAATTTCTACAGAACATAAAAGACTGTGTACACCAGGTACTAAACTATGTACATGTGCTTGTTTTGCTTCAGAAGATGGGCTATTTGCAAGGTTTTCACCACAGTAAGAAGGCTGCAGGTAGTATAATCTTTAGCACCTTCAGACCTGTTCAATAGATACTCTTTATTACTTTGTGGTTTATTTCTCATGAGAATTTCACTGTCTGCAAACAAACTGATACAGAGTAAACTCTCTCTGTAGTTTAAACAGTGTCAACAGTACCCTCTCTTCTACTTATATCCACTTCTTTTCTCAGTATTGGTACAATGACTGTCAGGGATTTGATACAGGTAAAGAGTGTCCATAGTAGGGCATTAGTTATGTAACAGTGCTTCAGTATATGGAGGAACTTGGTTTTCCCTGAGCAGTTGTATACAGATTGAACACCGTGTGCAGAATAGGTTACCCTTTCATCTGTGGTTCATAGTCAACATGAACTTGGCTACCCATGAAGTGTATGGTCTAGGGAGAAAGTTGCATATAACACATGCTTGCTTTACCCATGGGGGTTGTATGTATGATAGCAGTAATGACACGTTATATTATTCTGAGCTATTTTGCACTTACTTTCAAAGCTCTAATGGTACACCCATTTATAGAGCAATGTGTACAAAAGAAGCTTGGATGATGTTATGAGTATGTCATAAATTATGTCATAGAAAATGTCATGAGTGATGTCATATGTGAGGTAATAAGCAGTGCATGGCGGGCCGCAAGTTATAGTTAGTACTGCTAACTATAACTGATGAAATTCTGTGTTTATTTAGTTGAAAACATTAATGTTGTCAATGACAAATTCACCTAAGTTTAACGTATATATATATATATATATATATATATATATATATATATATTTATTTATATCAAAGCTCCACAGTCTCAATGGGTAATCGTACCCAAAAACGAGAAGTACTCGCGGGGGTGAGTCCTCTATTTTATTTCTGGAACTCGTGCAAAACAAACGCGTTTCGGCTAACGCCTTCCTCAATGTTTACCAGGCGCGCCAGAAACCACCATTTTTTTAAACAATCTTGCATGCATAAACACAAATGAAGGACAAAGAAGTCATTGTACAAAATTCCGACATCTTAACATGATGTTATTCGGCTATTCCCCTAGATCACGTCATGGGAGTACGGCAGTGAGGATATGCATATTAAACATATACATCATTAATTTATATAAACAAATAATATCTCGCCCAGAATGGACCTTGTACATGATCATGCCATAATAACACAATAACCCACTAAAACAATCATGCCCTGGATGGGCTGACTCAAACTCCTGATTGTCTAAATGACCCCCATTTATCTGATAGTGTTTTTAGGAAAAAGCTTTTCTGTGCTAAGTGACAGTGCATAAAAATAAGATCAAGAGTTGTAGCCGCCATTTTATCGTTCAGGAACAGTTCCCAGGGCTGAAAATTTGCGTAAAAGCTAACAAAAGGTGTCAGGGTGGAGATACTCTGACCCAATGTTTGAGAAATGGGTGTGTTAGTGTCACAAGTTCTGTGTCTACATTTTTTTTTTACTGCGCGCAATATTCGCAACAACGCTGCGACCACCAGCACGGCCCCCCATCTACCATTGTGGGGACATCGTGACTATTGCGATGTCATTGCGAATATTGGAGAAAATATGAAAAAATACACCCACTTACAGATCCACTGAGACACTCATGCACCCACTCACACACCCATACATTCACACTCACACTCAGTCACAGACTCTCTCAGAGACTTATAGACGCAGTCACTCACTGATACACTCAGAAAGTTACACACCCACTCACAAACTCACTCAGATATACATGCACCCACTCAGGGCTCATACATCCACTCACAGACCCACCCAGACACTCACCCTCCCAGTCACAGACCCACTCAGACATTCCTGCATTCACCCATTCACTCTCTGATACTTATGCTTTCACTCACAGACCCATTGAGACGCTCATAAACCCACTCACAAACCCACTCAGACACTCACACCAGTCACGGCCGGTGCAGGTAAGCACAGTGGGATGGTGTAGTGGGGTGGGGCGGTGCGGGGGGTAAGTCAACAGACGACGGAATATGTTTTATTTAATTTTACCTATTCCATCTGTCTACTTCACCCTCCCACTCTGCCCCGCCCTGCCTGCCCCACAGCGCTTACCTGCGCTGGCCGCCGCTGACTCACACACCCATACAGTCACTCACACACCTTCTCAGAGACCCACTCAGGGACATATGCACCCTGTCACTCATACACTCAGAGACTCACACAGGCACTCGCGGTCCCACTCAGAGACTAACAGACCTACACACAGAACCACTCAGACACTCACGCTCCCAGTCGTAGACCCACTGAGAGACTCATGTACATAGTCACAGACCCACTCAGACACTCATGAACCCACTCAATGACCCACCCAGACACCCACTAGACACTCACAGATCCAGTCAGACAGTTATATACTTACTTACAAGTGCACAAAGAAACTCATGTGCCTACTCACAGATTGACTGAGAATCATGCAACGAATCACAGACCCATTGAGACACTCAATCACCCACTCATAGATGCACTGAGACAGTCATGCAGTTTGTTACAGAAGCATTGATAGACTGATTCACCATGTTACAGATTCACTGAAATAGGTATACAGTGAATGAGAGACTTACTGATACAGTGATGCATGCAGTTATAGATTACACTGAAAAAGTTATGCACTGTGTTATAGAGATATTAAGGGAGTTTTATATGCTATTATACAGTTATTTAGATAGTAATGTGTTTAGTCTGTTGGTTATAATCCATTTTGCAGTTATAAGTTTTCAATGTGGTGGTGGCTATTAAATGTCTACATTTGTTTTGTTATTTTGCGACGTATTCACAGCGATCCCGGCTAACGATATCATTGCAACGCCTGACATCACCGCAAAAATGGAAAATCGGTTTAAATGGTTGTTTTTATACAAACTCCCTACAATGAGTGAGTTGGTGTATGACTGGCTGTATGGGTGACTGAGTGGATGTGTGTGAAGACCTATGAATCATTGAGTGGGTGTACGAAAGGTTATATGGGGGTGTGAGAGGGTGCATCAGAGATCCTGTGGATGATGTTATCAGTGATGTCATCAGTGATGTCATTTGAGATGTCATCAGTGATGTCACTGACCATTTCATGATGTCAGTGATGTAATATGTGAGGTCATAAGCAATGCATTGCAGTGGCACGAGTTATAGTTAACTCAACTAACTATAACTGCTGAATTTCTCTGATTTTGTACAAGTGAAACTTGAGCCTAACTATAATGTCTCTGTACCTTTATTTTTTTCAGTGAATATGTATATATCCAACATATATTGTTGGAAAATGGCCCTCTCTGCAGGGTCACCCCCCAAACTTTTTGCCTTCCTCCTCCTACTTTTCTGACCTTGTTTTTGCTGGCTTTCGGACTCCATGCACTCCACCACTGCTAACCAGTGCTAAAGTGCTTGTGCTACCTCCCTAATATGTGGTAAAATTGGCTTATCCACAATTGGCATATTTAATTTACTTAAACATCCCTAGTAAAGTTCTCTACTCGTGCCTGTAAATTAAATGCTACTTGTGAACCTTTTTAACACTTTCGCATGTATTGATTTTGCATGATTTTTCTTATTTTTTACTAACCAGGGTAATACCAAAAAATGTTTTTGGTTTTCGTTTTACTTTCTACTAACTGTCCCCTAGGTTTTCCGAAAAATACTCACTCATAGACCATCAACGATAGACCATTAATTATATATACATATTATGGTTGACAAACATGTTTGCTAATTAATATAAATGAGTCGTGCAAACATCCAATATGGCGGGCTGAATATCTTTTAACCCACTTAAGCCTAATGTTCAAACATCCAGCATGGCGGGTTGAATATATACATTTTCACCCGCGTATGTTTAATGATTAAACACAGATGCCATTGCTAACATCACTCTGTGTTTTCTAATGAGTAAGCTATACCACAGAAACGTGAGTTCTTCAAACTTAGAATGGGTGCATGGATCATTTAAACATTGATGGGTTATTTGTGCCACTCTAAGATGGCGCCCTCAATCTGTTCTGTTTTCGGCTTCCTTAAATAGCAGGAACTACGCGGTCAACTACAAGGCTCAAATTCAGTCCGAGCTCTCATCGTCAACGTGTGACAGATGCCACGGAATAGTCAAACAAGTAAGTGTATTACCAACAGAATTGTGTTGATTATTTGGTCTCTTGACCACCATCTATTGATGTTCGAAAATCCCCCTTGACGTTTTTTTGACGCTATACAGCTGAATGCATTTATTATTTGAAAAAATGCCCTTACCGACACAATTAAACCAACTCGTCTCTCTTTTAGAAATATGATATATTCAATTACTCTGTGACTTATATAAAATATTATCTATCCACTGGGCTCCATGGCAATCCTCCCAGCGAGTCACTCGATTTGGATGTATTTTGTAATGCTACACATCCATTATTGAACTGTTAATACTTCATCCTATCAGTCCAGTGTCTTCATAATAAACCAGGTTCTTTGTGGTTTTAATCAGCATATTTGATTGTATATGACATCTCTCTGTTGTATTTGAGCTCCGTTTTTGGAATTAGTTTGAATAAATTGATGGGGCACTCCCCTTATAATTTTGAGATTGATTTATTTATATATAATTTCTCAATAGGAAATTAATTTTCTTTGTCCTCTATAAGAGACCAACTGAGCCAACTCTGTTGTTAGTACTCTATATTTAATTCATTCATCCTAGTGTCAGTTAGTCTTAGCAATACTTTGATATCTTCTATCTTTGACCTGTTTTATTCAGGCTTGCTCATGGTATTGGAGATACCTCATCTGAGAAGCTTAGACATTTCTTTGACCAGCAAGTTTTTATGAAACCCAGATGTGGGATCTCTTTTTTATAAATAGGAGATGGAAATAAGGGATCTATCTCTGTTTAACAAATTTTCCTCTTTTAATCACTTTGGATGGTTTTCAAACTCCTTCATGGTATTCATTAACAGATTTACCGGGTGTTTTCTTTTGTGTTCTTTTGAGCATTTTAGTAATGTTTATACATATCATTTCTTTACAAAGGAGTCAAGAAATTACATACAAGTTACGTTTGTCCTGAAGATGCTCTCAACGAAGACCGAAACGTCGACGAATAGTCCATTCTTCTATATAGTGATTGTTAAATTAATCAAAATTTGAGTGCTGAATCCTGTGTTTAGAACAGACTCACTGTTCTTTTGGAGGAAGATGGATATATACATTGATAACTAAGATTTTGTCTGACATCCAACCCTTTATGTTTTCGGTTGTCAATGTTTGTTTTAGTTATTTGTTGTTCTTTCTGTACCCTTATATATAGTTCCTTAATGACTGATTTGTTTATTGTATGATATTCGAAATATATATCCTTTTACATTTGTTCACCCGGTTGTTGCAATTAAGTTGCTTACAGAAAAAGAAAAAAATCTTTTTATCATAATAGATTTCAAAAATTGCTTTTTGAGTGTAATTAAATATCACTCTATAGATACAAGATAAGAATTATTTCAAATTACTTTTTATTCAAACAAATCCCTTGTAGGCATCTTTAGCTTTCTTACTAGGGAGCCTGCAGCACTGATTTTGCCACCCACATAAGTAGACCTTTAAACATGTATCAGGCATGCCATTGCAGAGCCTGTGTGTGCAATTTACACTGTCATTTCTACCTGCCAAGACAAACCTCTTGCCAGGCTACACCTTTTCTTTTTGTACATATATTAGTCACCCCTAAGGTGGGCCGTGGACAATCCAGAGGGCAGAGTGCAATGTATTCAAAAGGTAGGACATGTACTTTTAAGTTTTACAACTGGTAGTGAAAAACTCTCAAATTCGCTTTTCACTTCTGCAAGGCCTATCTTTCTCATAGGATGACATTGGGATTACCTTATTACATTTTATAAGTGTAATTCCCATTTGTGAAGAGAAAGACTTTTTTGGTTTGGTGTTTCTGGAATCACAATTTAAAATCACAACTTATGGTGAAGTCAGAATTTAAATTGCAAATCTGAAAATGACACTTTTAGAAAGTTGGCATTTTCTTACGTTAGCCATTTGGTTCCTGCTGTCTGTCTTTAATACACATCTGGGGATGGTGACAGCAGGTCTTTGTGTATTCCCCCTGGGCAGTCACACACAATGGTATCTTAGTTGTGACTTGATGTGGCATCCTCGGAGAATGGGAGGGAGGAGCTGGGCACAGCCTTACACTTACACCTGAATAGGCTGTGTCCTGTCCACACACAAAGGGCTTCATACCCCCATGTAGTGAGCCTGGAGCCAGGTCAGGAAGGGAGGTCCTCGGTACACTTCAAAGACCTGTCTTTGAAGTCTCCCCCACTTCAAAGGCACAACTGGGAATACATGTTGGACCACTGACACCGCCACTTTAGTACACTTCTGGACCTGTAAAGACTCTGCCAGGAAGAAGGACTGCTGTTCTGCTGAAAGACTGTCACTCTGCTTGACTGCTGCTTTGCTGGACTATTGCCTTGCTGTGCTGCCCTGCTGCCTGCTGTTACCCTGCCTGGGTGAGAAGGATTTGACATGCATCACTTGAACCCAGAGTTACTCCAAGGTCTTGCTGGCTTGCCTCCTTATCTAAAGTCTCAGGGACATAAAAGACTTCTAACTCTTCTGCTGCTGCACCTGCCAAGTAGTGTCACCCCAGTCCTGAACCCTTGGAAGTGAGGCCTAAGGTCCTTGCTCCGGCACATCGCACCCTGTTGCGTGACCAGAACCGGCACTTTGCCTCTGCTACGTGAATCAACCTTATGCATCGCTTTCGGAACGAGCACTGCACAATGCTCTACTCGAGGTCCTCGCATCTCCGTAGATGAATTCTCAATGGCGCCGCCGAGAACTCCGCATCGCACTCCCTGCACTCATTGGAGGGGATGTATCGCCGTTGTTGCACGGACCAGGACCAGCGCATCACCACCATTGTGAGAATCGCCACCGACGCATCGCTTCGGCTGCACCCTACAACTTCTTTGACGTTGATGGAGCCAGGATCAAGGTATTTTCATTCAACGGACCTATCTGGGTCCCTGTATCCAGCCTGCGCTCCATTGTGATCAGCCTGAAAATTTGACTTAGTCCCAATCCAGCGTAATGAAATATCCCCAGTAAGTGTTTATTGCTTCTAAGAGCTATTTTACAGTTTATTCTTTAAAGATTCATATCTCAAATTCTACCTATTGGATTTTCGTTGTTTTTGTCTTGTTTTATTCATTAAATTAAGTTCTATTTTTCTAACATGGTGTGGAATCTTTTTGTGTGATGTTTTCACTGTTTTACTCTCTGAAGTGTTGCACAAATAGTTTACACACTGCCTCTTATGTTAAGCCTGACTGCTCTGTGCCAAGCTACCAGAGGGTGAGCAAAGGTTAATTGGATTGTGGTTGCTGCCTGACTTGAGCTCATACCCTAGTCATCCAGCAACCCACTTTCTAACACATATGTACCTATGATCCTGGTTTTTGATTTTTGGTCATGCCACACACCAATCCCATGTGCGTCAGTTGACCTAGGTCTGGTCTTTGATACTGATAGGTTCTGGACCTTATTGTGAACCAAGAGTGGCACACCAAGCGCTCCCTTATAGTGACAGAGGACTACCATCCATTTTGCGAAGGTTCATGCATGGAGCGTGCTAGCGGCAGTATACCATGTTTGGAGAATTATAGTGACAGGCCTTTTTACCCATTAGACACAAATGTGTTTATAGGCCCATTCATCTAAACTTCTGTTGCTCACGATGAACCTGGAATCCTGAATGCCAACATCCAACGGTTTGTAAATGTGCGTGTGTGCTAGGATTGATATTGCGCTGCTGGGATGGGGTGTTGATTACTGAACCTGAGTACACCCACACTAACCTCCCTGAGAAACCTGTGACTGCTCGCCCTCACTACCACTGAGAGTCAAATGTGGAAAGGGTTGTACATGACCCAATTTGCAGCACCATTATAGGATTGGCCCAGATCAGCAGTGATAAAAAGCCCAGGACTCCCTGCCTCCACCATGGCCTCCTGCACAGGGTCTCAATATATGTTTATGCGTGTTTATTTAATTGCTGATCGTCTCAAGCAAAGTATTTGTACACAGGTTAACATACACACAAATGCACACACCCAAATACACACGCACACAAACAAAATGATAGATATCCAGTGTGTTTCTTGAGAGGAAGTTTATAACAGCACCTTTGTCAGAGAAGGGAAAATATATGTACATGGACGCTGCTTTCATCCAACTCTGTTCTCGGAATCCACATTTTTATTTGAAAGCATTCCAGGTACCACAATGGCTATTCCTTACTCCTTGGAGTCGGAAAATGCAAATTGCTACTTTAGGGTTGTATTTTTAAATACAGGCCGGAAAATATGTGGGAAAAGCAGTTAAAACTGTTATTTTTACCCTTCTGAATCATAGAACGAAAACAGCAAACACATAATGAAATTAGTTGAAACATATTTGAGAGCTGTCTAAATCATCAGATAATTTCCATGTTACAAATGAATCCTGACAACTTTACCATTTTAGTTACCGGCTTTTGGCAGTTCAAGAAGTGCAAAATGAAATTAAACGGCTGGCATTTTCTCTAGAAAAGGTGGCAACCCTAGCTACCCTGTTGTGAATAGAAATTCTGCCTCCTTTTTTCTGTTGCATTATTTCTAGAATCTTCAATTATTTTTTACCAGATACACAATACCGAAGGTAATTTCGGACGCCCATGTTTTCTTTAGTTTGCTTGATCTCCACCGAAGATCGCATATACCCATCATTTTTCTCAGCACTCTTAGCACATCCAAACAAGCAGAGAATAGGGTTTTGTAAGACCTGGCAAAGTAATGGCATGGTAGAGCAACACCTGTGGTAGACTATGTGCCTATCTTACATGTGTTGTTAAGTTGGCGGATATTTTTTCACGAGCAGCTGCTCCCACCTATATGACAATAGATGCAGCAGGTGAAAATAATCGGTGACTGTTGCCTCCTCACTCCAAACACACCCTTGCTCTCTTACTCTGCCCAAACCCCCTCGACTCAGTGCTAGTCCTGGCCCCTTGATATACTTCCGTAAAAAAATAGTTGTCTAGAGATTTTTATTTTTGTTTTGTATATTTGTACCATTAGAGAAGTAATTTAGCTTGGAGAGACATTGCTAATCCAGGCTGAATTTTTCTGGACGACATTTTAAAAAATGGCGGATGTGTTGCAGTGATGATGTAAAATTTCAGGAACCATGAGACCTATATGCTTCAAACATAGGTTTTGGAGATCAAGTATTCTTATAGAGACAGAAAATAACTCCTCAGAGCAACCCTTCTGCCATTTTCCAAAATGGCGGCTCTATAGTGATGTGTTTTAGCCATCACATTGGTAATTTATTTTAATATTGTTTTTGTTTTAGGTTTTTGTTAATTCAAATTCGGAAACATGAGTGAAGCAGGTAGTAGCAGAGGATCTTTACCTCCTGAAAGAGTGTTGCTAACTACAGAATCTGAGGACTCCTTCAACAAAGAAAAATGTGTCATATGACAAACTAATCAAAAAGAAAAGCCTCAACTGCGGCTGGACAGGAGAGAGTTCGAGATGCTGCAGAAATACGGCAAGACGAAGTTCACAAAAGATTGAAACTGATGGATGAAGAGGATCAAATATTCTATCATTGCATCACAAGTGCTACAAGTCATATACAATGGAACAAATCAGCCACAAGTCATATACAATGGAAAAAAGCCTGGAAAAAATGTGTCAAAAAATAGCAGAAACCAGTGAATCACTACAAGTATCCGAGTCTTCTGAGAAAGCGACGAAAACCAAACCCAATGCCCATCCACTTAGAAGAATGATGACTAACCATCGTCCACCTCCAACAGCTGAACAGAAAGCATAGGATCTTCAATGTGTTATCTGTGGTTTAGCCAGAACAAGGGCCAAAGGGATTGACGAAAGAACAAAGCAAAGAATATTTGAGTCTCAAAGGGCAAACATGTTTTTATCTGCAGCTAGTTTCTTCCAAGATTAAGTTTTCAGCCAAGTAGTTGATCTAAACAGCGAGGTGAATGCATTTGCAGCAGATTTGTATGCTCACCCGAACTGCATGTGTGTATACATTCAGCAATATGAAAGCACAATGAGCTCCCAGCAGCAACGTAGCGCCAGCCTTCAGTTAAGTTTGCACTCTATGGAAAAGCAAACGTAGTTCTAAAGCCACTCTTGAGTGTTGGCTATGGGTTCACACTCAGTGAGATCAGAGAAATAATGGTCAACATTGATGAAACTGTATTGATCCATAATCATGAAATAAAGTTTTTTTCTGGTGAGAATGTACAATGACAGAATTGGTTTTTGTCAGTCTAACAAAAAGAATGAGCCACTTACGGTGTTCTCTGCTGATTTGACTCCTGAAGTTCTTACTGTCAAAATAAGATCACAGGATGCAGTAAAATCAGCATGAACCATTTTAAGAAACGTCCTGAAAGATTTAGTTTCTGGACTTAATGACAAATTTTGTGATGCCCCAGAGCTCCGCAAATCATGGGAGTCAACAAGAATGCCTGATGTTGTCTAAACATTTTTACATCATTGTTTAATATCAGCAAAGCAAAACTGTTACAAGCTAAAGTTCTTGAGTTTGGAAAAGAAAGTCGACAACATTGATGATGACTTTGAAGATATAAGCGGAGAAGTGGAAGACAATTCCATGAACCGACAGGCTTATGCCATGCAAATGTACTGTCTTTTCCAAATCATGTTTTATGAATTACATCACGGCAAAAAGAAAACTCCGCTACACTTGATGATTGCCCACGCAATCTATTACAAGTGCAAAAGTAGAGAGCTAATCACTTCAATGAATAGGATTGGTGTATCAGTTATAATGACATAGTACGGAGCAGGAACTTGTTAGTAGCTCATGCTGTAAAATCTTTTGAATCTGACAGCACACCACTTCCAAGTCACTTTACCAGGAAAGGATTTACAATTGCTGCTCTTGATAATTTTGATTTTGAAGACAGCTCTTCTTTGTCTGGAACATCCAGCACATATGATACTGCCATGGTTCTGTTTGAAGATTGTACCAATGAAGTAGCTGCTGGAAAACAAGCTGTGTCAGCTGTAGGCATAAGCAAAGCTGCAAACTTATAACCCAACTGCCTTGCCAATGTGTGCAAAATCACTACAAGCCATCAACATGTCCCAGTCTACCAGAAAGTTTAAAAGTGGCTGAGGACATGGATCTTCTTCTACCTGAATCTGCGGTCCACAAGGCTGATTTAACTGAATTTATCATATCACTTTTTCAGTGCGGACTGAAGGATGAAGAAAAGCCAATTCCTCTGTGGGTTGGAATTCATGCTCTGATCTCCCAGTCCCACTGAAGAAGGTTGGGTTTTACCAGTAATACCATCTCCAGTCACAAACTACGCAACAGTATACACAGCTTTAAAAAAATTCCAAAATGTGCATGCTCAGCTTGAAGACCAACCTATCCTGCCAATTTTCTGTGGTGAAGGTGTTTTCCGTATTGTTGCTGACATTTTTAGGAGCAATCCAGTAGAATTTTAGGATCTTTATCCAATGATGGGTGTTTTCCATATGACAAAAGTTGTGTTGCGGTGTTCAGGAAGTTATCTCAGTGGATGTGGCATAGACTATGCACTTATTGAGGCTGAAATATTTGGAAGCAAAACTGTCTAGTCAGTATTGAGTAGAACTCAGAATGTTTGTTTGTTACAAGGTATGCACATCATATCTGAGGCTCTACAAACATTGCTTTCTAGAACAAGAATGACAAAATAGGTTTTGCAAATCTTATCTCAGAAGTGAACAAGGCACAGGGTGCACTTCATTCAAAAGACATTATGTAAAACTAGGCAATTTTCAATACACTCAGTTCAAAATCAGAAAATCAAGTTTGTAGAGATTATCAAAGTATGTGAAGAAAATTCAGAACTTTGCAAGTACTGGGAAATTGTTTTACACATGATAGCTCCAGTGCAAAACTTGGTACATGCTGATTGTGAAGGTGATTGAGAGCTGCACGTGAAGACTGTAGAGCCACTGATTCCTGTCTTTTACAAATTTGATTGAATAAACTACCTGAGAAAGAGTGAAGAAGCTAGAGGTGGAAAAACCACACCTCTATCGAATGTTCATCCAAAGACATTTTGTGGTGAAAGACAGAGAGGGAAGGTTCAATGCTGTGGCTCCAGAAATGAAAATGGAACAGACGATTCAGAGATCACAGAAAAGCTCCAAAGAAATTGTTGGTCAGACATGTAAAAGTGAATATGTTGCTCAATGGCATGAAGTTCTTTCTATTTACAATGTTTTAAGAGAGATGACAATTTCTAAATGAATGAACCATTGTGAAACTGTTCCTCACCACGAACTTGTGGGAAAGAGAGCGAAACATTTTACTAAACATGTTGAAAGCCTTTTACATTTTATGCAGCAGCAAGGAATCCTCTTTGAAATGACTGAGACCATGCGACTACACAAATTCGTGACCAAACAATATCTGAATAACGATGTAAAGACACGTCTAGTAGATGTCCTGGAACATGGATTGAAACTATACGCAGAACTGAAGCAGGAAAGATTTGCATTGAAAGAGAAAAAGCTGTTTGCCATTATCACTGAAGCTAAACTTCCATGCTTTAATTGCCATAGTAAGAGTTTCGTCCAGCCAGCCACTACAAAACAGGTTAATAGGGAAAGTGTTGGATTGCGGGGGGTAAAATGTACTATTCTCACTCCAGTCAGTTCAAAATTAAAAACAAACAAAATATCATCAGCAAAATAAAAATATATTTTTTTAAAGTAAATAAAAAAATATATAAATATGTCAAAAATGAAAATAAAAATATATTTAATATTTAAAAAAATCATATTATAATGTTAAATACATATCACAAATACCTACAAATACCTACAAATATTATATTAAATAAAATAAAATAATTTTCAAACAAATAAATGTTTTTATTTAGAAATTATTTATTAACAAAAACCTTAATGATTACATAAATGTAGTCTATTCACTTCCTACCCTATAACACCACACAACTCACAACCCACATCGGAAAAAAAATGGATTCGGATAATTAATTATCAATTAAACAAATATTATTATTTTAAAAACAAATTAAAACACATAAAATTTAATTACTTTCCCGCCCTTTACACCTATAATCCCACAACCCACACCTAAAATTAACCTGTAAAAAAATTAATTATACAATTAAAACAAAATTTCAATTAAATAACTAATAGTATTTAACAACTAATTATAAAGTAAGTAAAATTAATTTGATCCACACCTTCATCCCTATAAACCCAAAACTCAGACACAAAATAAAATAATTAAACAATTACCCTAATTAATTATCAATTGATTAATTAATATTAATTATCAACTAATTATTAATTAATTAAAAATAAATTACTTCCCACCCTTTACCCCTATAAACCCCACAACCTGCACCTAAAATTTACCCCAAAAAATAAAAACACAATTAACATTATAAAATCTCAATTAAATAAATATTAATAAATAAAAAATATTCATCAATTTATTATAATTAAATTACTACCCACCCTATTTCCCTATAAACCCACAACCCGCTACGGAACTAAAAAACACAAAATTGAATTAAAGTAAAATTAATAACTACTAAAAATGTAACACATAAACAGTACTTCACATACATTTAAAATATATACTAAAATACATAACACTAATTATAAAATCGATATTTTAAAGAACTATATTTTTGCAAACGATATTAAGGACTTCTATATTTTTTAAATCGATATTTCTTACTTTAAAGTCGATATTCTTGACCACAATATTCTTGCTGTTGATATTTCCGTGTCACAATATTTAAAACTCGATATTAGTGTAAGTCGACATTTCCAACTCGATATTTTGACTGAATACCCTTATTTGCATGTTCTGTAGGTCAATATATTTCATGTTCAGACATAGCTTAATACATCTTCCCATGGACTATTCTAGTGAACCACATTTGTCAATGATGCTTCGCTTGTGCAACTGAGAAGAAACAGGAATGAATATTATAACGACAGTCATAAATCTTTCTATTTTTGTTATTTTACTTCTGATTACTGATTCCTCAACACAACATCTCCTGAAGGCAATACAATGCAACAGCATATGCTGCAACTGCTCTGAAGCAGGTCATAGGACATGGGCATAATTCAGACCCATGAAGGCTCTGTGGTACTGAGGGATCCTGTTCTTCAAGGGGCTCATACTGAGCCTAAGGCTTGTGAATATTTTCAGACACAAGAGCCTGAGGGGCCTCTCTCCAGATTATACAGGGGAGAGCGTCATTTTGCATTATGCCATTGTCACAGGGTCCTAACTTAGGTCTCCAGCCGATTTGTGCAGGCATCTGAAGCTTGAGTTCAGAATGCCAGTTGTGCCCTCCTCAGCCTCTGGAGGCAAATGAACATTGACATTGGCAAACATAGAGCTGGGTTGGAGTTACAAGGGAAGCACACTGATTAGCACCAACCTCACCACCATCATCAA
Organism: Calotriton arnoldi; assembly: GCA_963921515.1. Lineage (NCBI taxonomy): Eukaryota > Metazoa > Chordata > Amphibia > Caudata > Salamandridae > Calotriton > Calotriton arnoldi. The sequence goes on along the minus strand of CAWUFW010010852.1, from coordinate 521,639 downwards.
CTCCTCCAGCCTCAGTAGAAACTTTCTGAACAGCTGGAAATAGGCAGAGGTCACAGCTCTCCCGAAGAAACCCTCAGCTAACCGAAAATACCTCAGCAACTTCAGGCATATCTCTCCCCTTCACTTCCTGGCCAAAGTCCTAGAGAAAGAGAACAAGCAGCTCTCCACCCATCTTGAACAGCATCACCTGCCGGAACCCACCCAGTCAGGGTTCTGCAGCTACCAGAGCACGGAAACCGCCCTCCTGGCAACAATAGATAAAATCAGTTCCATCATGGACAGAGGAGAAACTGCAGCTCTCATCCTGCTCATGTCCTAATGTAAATATAACTCCGGCAAAACAATGGGCTGACACAAATGACTGCTCAGCTCTGTCTCTTGACCGAGGACCAGGCTTCCATTTCCGGGCGAGGTCTGGCTACCCTTGCAATTCAGGATAGACAGTCCGAGCTCATCCACAAGAGTTGAGCCAGGGCCCCAAATCAGAGCCTCTCCTATGTTGCAGAATGTCGTTGATTGTGGGAGCAAAAAACATAGCTCTGATCCTGGGCAAAAGATGGCACTGGAGAATGCACCTTTGTCATAATCCTTTGCCCATTAATACACCACCACACCTGTTTTGATACAAGATTAAAAGCACGCCTTTAACATATGTCCAGTGTGTATATATTTCATGCTACAAAAACATGAGGGTTAACTATTCTCTGGTGCTAATGTAACATTACAGAGGCAATTTTATTGTGGCAGCACTACAGCCCCACACACCCTTTTGGCATACCATGTTTGCAGCTCATCCATATTCCTGAGTCTGGGTTAGGGATGACTGCAGGATCCAAGGCTTGATTTTAAATGCACTGTCGCCTGCGTGTTTTTGAATAGATGATTGTTTTTTTGTGGCTTTTAGAGATCGTAGGTGTGTTTGAAGCATGTGAGTGGGACATTCCACAGTGCTAATCATCCCCTCGTTTTCCACTGCAAAGGCACTTAAAGAATGCCACTATTCCTGAACACATTATGAGCCATGTGTACAACTAGTATACTGAGCAACTATGTCAGTGATAATGTGATTGGCACCTGAGACTGTGTGGGATTTCATTGTGTGAGAAAACTGGCGTTGGCATCGAACCCCCTTGACATACTGTAAATCAGCGTATGTGTCTGGCTTTTACACAGAACCCCCTCCCCCCCGACATGCTGTAACTGAGCATATGTGTCTGGAAAATCGATATGTGTTCTCATATGTACTATCATTGCAGCTACAATTTGATTCAGGGAGAGTAACACTGCACTCTAAGACGCATCTTCTGTCATGGCCACTGTGAACTGAAGGCATATCGAAAACACTGTCATATGTGTTCATTCTTTACTGGCTGCTCTCTATATCATGGCCCATTATAGGTCAAACTTCCATGAGGTCACCCAGGATGTGCCTAATGAACTTTAAGGTCCTGAAGTCAAGTCAATCATTATGAACCTGGTTCTAAAGATCCATTCCCTCCTTCTCTACGTCCTCCTCCTTTGCCACTGAGCATTCGGCCTCACTGGTGTATAATGCTGTAATTATGGGGAGTGCATCGCATTGTGGACCTCTTTTTAAACTTTGCTGGACCTGTTTGCCCCTCCTATGATGTAAAGCAAAGGTAGCCCCTTTGTGTTCAAGACTTTTTCACTGTGGGACAGATTTTCTAACATTTTGCATCATCGTTGCATCACTTTTGTGGTGCATCCATAACACAAAATGCTAGAAGATATTTACAAAGCTAACCAGGAGCAATTTGCACCAAATTGCATGGCTTTGTTAAAAAGAAATTCATGCAAGGCAGTGGCTTGCGCTGCATTGCATTACATTTCATTCTGGGAGGCGTTCCATGGGTGGAACATGGGTGTTCCCATGCAGCTACCCATGGATTTCACGCAATCCCAAATTTACAAAGGTTTGTAAAGTTGGGATTGCATGAAATTGCTATGCCTCCCAGAGGATGGGGTGACGAGGAGAAAAATCATTTTTTCTCCTTGTTATTTCCTCTTTCTATGTGTGCTGCAATCTGCAACACACATAGAAAGGGAAAAGTCTCGAGAGATTGTTTTTGTGCAGGAAGCTATTCCTTCCTGCACAAAAACAATTCTCCTTGTAATGCAGACACACGTGCAGACACACGTGCCCCGTGGCGCAAGGGTGCCTGCTTTGGCACTAGACTGCCTGAAGTGCACCAGCGCAGGGTGAGAGCAGAAAGGCTCCATATCTTTGCAAATATGGAGCATTTCTGCCCTTTCCCTTTATAGCAGCGCAGCTGCCCTACATTGTGTGAAAATTTAGTAAATGTGCCCCTAAATTTGGATGTTTGCTGCATCTCACGCATGATTTTCTAACTTTGATTTGCATTGGTGGTGCAGCAAATTTGCACTTGTGTGTGCTAAGTAACTTTACCAGACACTAAGGGCCATATTTATGGCTGAGTCACGCAGTGCAGTGCAGCAAGTCGCCTTACTGTGCTGTACTTTGTGACAGGGAAAGGGCAGGAATGCACCAAATTTAAGGCAATACGTGCATTCTTTCCTTTTTCCCTGCGATGGTGCCCTTTTGGCTGCCTAGCGCCAATGCAGGCATCTTTGCACTATCGTGCAAGGGTGCCTGTGTTTCAAGGAGTATTGTTTTTATACAGGAAGGGGCACCATCCTGCACAAAAACAATCCCCTGAGGCTTTTTACTCTTTCGATGTGTGCTGAAGAATGGAACACACATAGAGGAAAAAAACGAGGAGAAATAAATGTATTTCACCTCGTTACGCCTCACCTGGTGAGCAGTAGGTTTTTGGCATATTTCCAGGTCTACCACTTCTGGTAAATCTGAGAATGCGTCAAACCCCCACGCAATGGCATCGGAAATGCTTTTTTGGATGCAGAGTAAGGCAATGCAGCGATTTGCCCTGAGTTGCATTGCTCGAGATTTATGAATCCACTCAGGGCATTGCAAGGTGGCCTTGCGTGGATTCATAAATATCATTTTGAAGTTGCGTCACTCTTGCACCACATTGCGTCATGCGAGAGACGCAAAGGGGCTTGTAAATTTGCCCCAAAATCTGTAGTTAGTGTATGCAAGTGTCTCTGTGCTGTAAATTAGTCATTGAACATTGAGAAGATCCTTTGCGTGTTCGAAATCCTTGTTGCAATATGCGACGCATTCGCAGCTAGTATGTACATGCACTCCATGGTTTCCCAAAACTTTAAGAAAGAGAGTTATTTAAAATAGTTCATAAAATGTGTATTTCCGAAATATTGTACCATATTGCTAAGTTTGTCAGGTTTCCCAAAAGGAAGTCGAACTCTTGTTGCCTTTGTGCTCTACTGGGCCACCCCACCTGCGTTTGGAACTCCCTTTAGATGACACAGCAGAACGCACTATTTGTGGTTTTCCTCAGATATATTTGGTGAATCCTCTGCGAGACTCAGATGTGTATTTATTGCAGTCAGCAGACCTCCACATGTCAACGCACGAACATCACAATCCCTCCTTCTGGTGTGTGGGACGTTCTCCATAAGTTTTGTTTCATGTTTTTGTTTTTCCGCAGCGAGCCGAGAACAATGAATATTTAAACGGCGCTCGACAAGGCCTACTGCCCACTTTTTAATGCCATTATTTCTTCAGTAAACAACAGATGTTCAGCTTCGCTTCTTGTTGGTCTTTTTTTTTTTAGATAAGACAGTGACAAAAATGCAGACTGGTATTATTGAAAGGGAAAATATGTTGTAATCATTCCACTCCCCACTGCTAGCTATATTATGGGCCTTGCAGTGTGCTATTACTTTGGGCATATTAATTGCTACTGAGCTGCAGAATAATGATGCTAAGCAAATGAAACTTTCTAGTGCACTCATTAGATTTCTTATTTATGGGTAAATGGAGATTTCTTTAAGAAGAGCAGGTGGTAAATTGTACAGGGGTAGTAATGTAGTGCTCAAAAACATCGAGCATGAGGAAAATGCATCCTGTATGTCTCAGGTGGGAAGGTTCTGTGAAAGAGATGGGCAGGCTTCTTGAGGGTGTGCTGAAACTAGTGTGAATGACAGGAAACACCTATCATGTGTGTGTGGACAGAGTGCTATCAATTGTGCTTCCATTCACGTGAACGAACTGTTTTATTTAGTTTGACAGCAATTTAAGTCGTGCAAATGACTGTTAATCAGCAAAGTGTAGAACAATATAAAAATACAACCAAAAAGCGTACAAAATACAGAAAGTGCAAAATTCAGAAAATGTCAACACAGGTGCTGCACACAGCCACGAAAGACAATATTACACATCAGAGAACCCAGAGGAGCAGCTTCATATTTCCTTGTGGCATTAGTCAAAAACCAAGATGCCTGTTGACATTCTGTCCGTGATCCTACATTTACCAGCACCTGGTGGACTGCATGCCACCTATCCATTAGAAGCACCCATGGATGTTCAGAATAAGAAAAATGAGGAAGAACCTACATTTAGAAAAAGTTTTGCATTCTGTAACAATGTGATGTACTGGTTTCTTTCAGATCACACAAGACGACAAATGCTTGTCCGCTGACCAAACCTTACCAGGCGCCGGTGGTCTTCAGGAATGGCAGGGTTCCTAAACGAAATAATGTGTTTATGCACCTGGTCTTAGAGCTGCTCTTAGAGCTCAACCCTATATTAAGACATTGCTAGGTCTGTACTGTATTGAAACATCAGGCGTACATTAACATGATATGCTTAACCTTTAATTATCTTCTTGTAATCAGAGATGAGGGAGAGAGAAGCTGCGATTCATTCGGCTTCCGGCCAATAGAGGTGTAATCAAAGGGGAATGAATCACTTGTCCTGTGTGTTACCAGGGTCTGGGGTTCTGGTCATGGACGTAGGAAGCATGGGGGACCCGGGGGATATATCCCCCCCAGATTTTGGAGTGGGGGGGACATAGGGGCAAGGATGGGGGGGGGGGGGCGAGGGGACGAAAGGATTTCCCCTCTCTCTTCTGTCTCTGGCAGGGCCATTGGTACGTCAAAGCGCGAGTGCTTTAGACGTGCTAATGGCCCTGAACTTGACTTGTGACCTTCCTTTTTGTGGTGTGCAAAAGCTCAAGGAATTTTTCACACCTCGCCCTCGCCACCCCTGCCTGCAGTCAACTTACAGGACAAAGGAAGAGAGGTAGTTTGTTGATTGCTGGCTGCATCCTGCCCCTCCTCAGCTGGGACCCTACTTCATTTGACTGTTTCACACTGCGCAATTCAGCCACTCAAAGTCTAATGTTTTGTTAAAATGTTTATTTTGAGCAGTTGAACCTCGCCCTGGAACATGAGAACAATTAGCATCAGACATAGTCTAAGCACACATCTTGCATTATGTTGTGTCAGAGGTGTTTGTCTGTCCTAATATTTACGCAAATAACAATTTAAATACCACTATTTTGTTTTATTTCTTATATAGCGCTACTCAACCCAATCCAGGATGTCGGAGCGCTTTAAATCAAACATACATTTACAATAAACCATATGTGTGTAAATCAATTAACAGGAAGTGTTACATAAGTTAGTGGGGGTTACAAGGTGTAGGAGTCACATGTCCTTTCCTTTATAATTCGCTGTGCTATATTAGAAGGATTACAATTTATGAACTGCAAGTAACTAAAGGATCTCTGTGTTAAAAGCAATAACCCACTTACCCATCTACATAAAACAAAAATCCGTCATCTGTGTGTCACATGATGTGCTTTTCGTGAGACATCTTAACCCTCTATGCTACATTGAATCAAAACTGGGACTAGTTAAAACACCTGTCTCTCCAGCAAGAGCATTAACCTCCAGAGTTATCTTGCCAATATCATGAATTCCTGCGATTTACTGGGTACATAAAGATCTATGCAGCAGGTGCCTTAACCCCATAAGATATTTTAAAATGCAGACTTTGCAACCAATTAAGCAGAACAGATATACAGCCACATTTATCCTTGTTGCCAATTTCTTTCAGGCAGAGTTTTAATAAATAAATATATAAGTGGGGGCCTAGCTCTTGCACCGGGGTTGCATCACTTTTTTGGCACAACTCCGATGCAAACTCTAATTTGTTAAATATTGTAATGCGCTCAAATGTACTCATGATAGACCTGCTTAACATATGCAAGGTCTTAGAATCTGATGTAATTTTTTGTGATATCACTCCCTGTGAGGTCATGGGTTGTGATGTCACATGCGATGTCATGCGCTGTGATGTTACTTACATACTGCCTAACTTGGTTAGTGCACCACTTCTTTTTTTTAGGACTTGTGCCCTGGTGGGAGAAGTATATTGGAGAACTGGTGTTAGTGGTTGTAGGAAGCTGGGTTAGTATATGGTGCACACTTTCAGAAGTGATGCACCTTGCACTAATCCAGGCAACCCTTATGGTGATTTTAGTGGTCTTTGATAACCATATAAAGCTCTCAAAGAGGTAGCTGTGGAGAGAAGCCTTCAGGCTTATCTTGAAGGAGTGTAAAGCAGTTTGTTTTACCACATATAATCAACAGTGTAGATTAGATGAAAAAGAACCGCAGTGTTTATAAAAATAAGGCTATTTATTATGCAACACAATCACTAACACATTGGTATATCTCCTACCCGGAGATATCAACAATACACACAATAATACTTCAAAATAATTAAGTAAGTAGCACAAATATACACTGGGAGTTTCAAGAGTGAAGCTGGTGACCTTGTTGCTGCAGCTGAGAGGACCAGGCGATGCTGTGGAAGACCAGGAGTCATGCACGAGCTGTCCCATATTGGGTGTCGGTGTTCAGGTGTTCAGGTGGTCGGTGTCTAGCGGGAGAACCAACAAGCCTTGGTAGCCGCAATTGGCGTGGAAAGCAAAAAGATGCAAACTTTGGGACCAGTAACATCCAAGCGACTCACCAGAGCAGGCCCGAGCAATCAGGGGAGTCCAGTGAAGAAAAGGAAGACCCTCGAGAGGACCCACAGGCCGAAGGCACAGGAGTCGCAAGAGGACCTCAGGCAGCTCACCAAAGATGGAGGCCCACGGTGCAGAGGATGCAGTGAGGATGCTCATCTTTGAGGGATGAGGTGCTAGAGACTAAAGCTTCTCGTAGCCCAAAGATCTCTGGAGTGCAGAGCAAACAAGCCTTGGCAACGACAAGTCGACGCAGTGCACATGGGTTTGGTCCCAGTGGCTTCGATGAGAAATACTGTCCTCCAAAGTGCAGCGAAGACAAGTCAGGCCTCTAGGGAGCTGTAGAACCACCACCTGTGTTGCTGGGCCTCGGAAGTCTGTTGGATGACAGGAGCAGCAGACCGGTCAGCTTTGTTGCGGTGCCTGCAGATGCAGGGGAGTGACTCCTTCACACCAAGGGAGATTACTTCGGATGTCCTTGATGCCCACAGGCCTTCTGGAGAACCTGGATGCTGCACAGACAGAGACGATGCAGAAGACTTGAAGAACAGCGAGACCAGGAGCAGTAGAAGTCTTTCTTGATGCAGTCTCGGGTCCAGGTGAAGTCCGACGAAGTCAAGTGTCCAAACGGTCGAAGAGTATCTTGGTTTCAGAGGCGAGTCTTGTTCCACAAAGAATCTGAGGACCTACCCACGGGGGAGCCCTTAAGTACCCTAGGGAAAGGGTTGGAACGACTTGGGGGTCCCTCCCAGAGGAGGGGCTGGACAGAGGGAGGATACTCCCATGTTTTTTGTCCAGTTTCGCGCCAGAGTGGAAACCAGGGGTTCCTGAACAGTCTCAAACAGAAGTATGCAAGGAAGGCCCCAAATTTGCTCTTCAAAGCAGTCTGGTGCCACTGGCAAGCGCCCCCACCCCAGCCGAATACACTAAGTCCTGTCTGGGAGGTGGTCACACTCCCTGTGACAGGAAACCTATTGTTCTACCTTCCCCTGCTCAAGCTCAGCTCAGCAGCAAGAGGACAGAATCGTGTCTGTGGTCAACAGCAGCACTATGTTGCTGGCAGACCCTGAAAGGCTGTTACTTGGAGTACAGGGGGGTCCCCTAAGGAGCCCCCCCAGTACTTGGGATCATTCTCCTAGCACCGGAATCGGTGTTGGGGTATGATTCCAACATGTTTGATACAAAACATGACAGGGTCCAGTGCAGCTTCTATATAGTTAGACATCTCGTAATAACTGATGTCCACTATATAGCTTAAAATGGCTGACCGCTCTTACAAAGCCTGGAGAATTGACACCGGGGTTTTTAGGGGTGTCCTGCTCATGCAGGGGCACCCTCACATTTGTAACCAAGCACTCTGCCTACCATAGGGGTAACTTATAGTTTTTAAGCGCAGTGACCTCAGATATAAGGAAACTTATATCTGTTGTGAGAGGTGCAAGCACCATCTCAGTCAGGCTGCAATGGAAGGCCTGTAGTCAAGTTTAAGTGGACTCCCATGGGTGGCAAAATACATGCTGCAGCCCATTGGAGCCTCTGCTGTACCTATGCCCTGGCTACCTTAGTACCATATACTAGCGACTTATAAGGGTACACCAGTAGCCAATTGTGGATGTACCAAAGTACTTACCAGAGCCAATTAAGGGGAGAGAGCACAGTTGCTTGGGTCCTGACTAGCAGGATCCCAGCAGTCTACAGTCAAAACACACTGACACCAGGCAAAAAGTGGGGGTAACCATGAAAACAGATCCTACTTTCCTACAATCCCCCCCCAAACGTAAGGACGAGGCTAACCTTGGCCATTTAAGTCTTCATTTTCTAAGTGGAAATATCTGTAGAGTCCATCTGCATTGGCATGGTTACTCCCAGGTCTATGTTCCACTGTATAGTCCATCCCCTGTAGGGAAATGGACCACCTCAAAAGTCTGAGGTTTTCACCCTTCATCTGTTTAAGCCATAAGAGGGACTTATGGTCTGTCTGAACAATGAAGTGAGTGCCAAACAGGTATGGCCTCAACTTCTTCAAGGTCAAGACCACAGCAAAGACTTCTCTCTCAGAAGCTGGCCAACGCTTCTCCCTGGGGATCTACTTTCTGCTTATAAACGATACTGGTTGATCCTGGCCCTCTGCATTAAGCTGTGACAATACTGCACCTATCCCTATCCCAGATGCATCTGTTTGGACAATGAATGGTTTGGAGTAGTCAGGACTTTGCAGAATGGGAGCAGTGCACATGGCCTGCTTCAGGTTATCAAATGCCTTCTGACAGCTAAATGCTAGATATGCCACACTATAGACTTCCAGACCTGTTAAGACTTTATTCACCAGCCTCTGAAATGTGGCAGGTGCATTTTTCAACCCAAACGGCATCACAATAAATTGATAATGCTCACTGGGGGTTGAAAATGCTGTTTTTGGTTTGGCATTCTCATTGAGTCTGATTTGTGAATATCCAGCAGTCAGGTCAAATGTACTGAGATATTTGGGAGAGGCCAAAGTATCAATCAGTTAATCTGCCCTTGAAATTGGATGGGCATCAGTCCTAGTGACTGCATTGAGGCCTGTAGAGTCAACACAAAACCTCATCTCTCTCTTACCACCCTGGGTGTGAGATTTTGGTACAAGGACTACAGGACTAGCCCAAGGGCTATCCGAAGGCTCAATGACTCCCAACTCTGGCATCTTTTGGACCTCTGTCCTGATTCAATCTCTGACATGGTCAGGCTGTCTGTGTATTTTACTCTTCACAGGCAGGCTGCCACCTGTGTCCACTTCATGGGTACACCAGGTGGTTTGACTGGGTGTCAGAGAAAAGAGACCAGAAAACTGAGAACCTGTCTACAGTCAGCTTGCTGTTGATCAGTGAGGCTGTCTGCCAAGGCTACTCCTTCAACTGATCTATCAACAAGGTCCTGAGAGAGGAGATAAGGGAGAGAGTAACTCTCTTCCTCCTGTCCCTCATCAGTGGCGATGACAAGCTCATGTCAGCCCTGTCAACAAAAGGTTTTGCGCGAATCACATGAAGTCCCCTGAGGGGACTTCTTGAAGTACCTAGGTCAACTAAGTAGGTGACCTCACCTTTCTTTTCCAGTATAGTTTGGGGACCACTCCACTTCTCATGGAGAGCTGCTGGGGCCACAGGCTCCAACACCCACACTTTCTGTCCTGGCTGGTAAACAGTAAGTACAGCCTTTTGGTCATGTCAAGCTTTCTGAAGCTGCTGGCTGGCCTTCTTCATATGCTCAGCCATGTGAGAACGCAGGCCCAGAACATAGTCTACTATGTCCTGTTTAAGAGGCTTGGGAGGTTACTCCCATCCTTCTTTGACTAGACATAATGGACCCCTAACTGGATGTCCAAACAGAAGTTCAAATGGGCTGTAGCCCACCCCCTTCTGAAGAACATCTCTGTAGGAAAAGAAAAGGGAAGGTAGTAAGACATCCTATTTTCACCTCAGCTTTTCTAGGAGTCCCATGATTATACCTTTGAGGGTCTTTTTGAACCTTTCAACCACCCCATTGCCCTGTGGATGGTAGGGTGTGCTAAACTTATAGTTAACACCACACTTTTTCCACATAGCAGTGATGTAGCTAGACATGAAGTTAGTACTTCTCTCTGACAAGACCTCCTTAGGGAACCCAACTCTGGAAAAGATTCCCAGGAGGGCCCTGGCCACTACAGGAACTGCAGTGGTTCTAAGGGGAATGGCCTCAGTTTTATCTTAGTGGTGGTGGACCATGCCACTAGATATCCAATGTCCAGATGCTGTTGGAGGGTTTAAGGGACCTACAATGTCTATCCCTACCCTCTCAAAGGGAACCCCAACCACTGGTAGTGGGATTAAGGGGGCATTTGTAGTGCCAACTGACTTACCACTGACTTGGCAGGTGACACAGGAGTGACAAAACTCCTTGATATCTTCAGACATGTGGGGCCAGTGAAAGTGAGGGACAAGCCTGCCCCAAGTCTTGCTATGCCCAAGATGTTCTGCATGGGGAATGCCGTGTGCCAGGGTCAATAAGAAACCCCTGAAATTCTGAGGCGTGACCAACCTCCTGGTGGCACCAGGCTTGGGGTCTCTACTTTCAGAAAACAGGAGCCCTTCTTCCTAATAAGTCCTGTGGGACCCACTGACATTCCCTGCTTCCTCAGCAGCAGCTTGATGCCTGAGTTGTTCAAGAGAGGGCCAGGCCTTCTGCTCCAGACTCAAGTCTTCCCTTGAAGGACCCCCGCCCCCAGTTGCTCTGCCTTGTCAGGCCCAAGCTCCTCTGGGACAGTTCCTTCACAGGTACTGAAATCATCTCCCTCAGGAGGCTGATTCTCATTGGGAGTCTGAGAGGGGGATACATCTTTATCCTTCTTGCTCCTTCTCTTGGGAGCTGGCTGGTCCATTTCTTCAGGATCCAGAGCTCCCTCAGTGCCTAACGTCTTGGCCTCAGCCCTAGTGACAGCAAAGACACTGGCTGAAATTCCCATCATTTCTGCATGAGTCCTGAACTCCACTTCAGACCAGGCTGAAGTTTCCAAATGATTGCCCAGTAGACAGTCCACATGTAGGTCGGGGGATGCCACAACTCTCTTTAGGCCAGTTACTCCTCCTCAGCTGAGATTAACAACTGTCATTGAATGATCTGTCCTGGTATTGTTAGCATTGGTCACTTGGTAAATCTGACCAAGTAGAATCTGCTCAGGAGACACATAGTGACACTGGCCCCTGTGTCCCTGTATGCCACAGCTTCCTGACCATTGATGAGAGGCTGTTGTCTGTATTTGCCTAAGTTAGTGAGACTTACAATAAGGGTGGCAAGCTCAGTGCCACCATCTCAGACTAAAACAGCCTGAGTGGGTGTCCTGACTAGGCCAGAACCCACTTCAGTACCCAAGGTTAACACAGCTAAACTCTTGTGGGCACTACTACTACCAGTGCTATTGCTAGGGGCACTAGGAGGTTTAGGAGTAGTAGTAGCAGTATTGGTGCTAGTCTTAGAGAAATCGGCATCCTTTGCCCCTTGGCCTTTTTCCTTACACAACTGGCACCAAGGTTTCTTGTTAGAGGAGGAATAGGAATGGGACCTACCCCCAGAGGAAGATTTTGAGGACCTTCAGAAGACATTTTCTTTAGATTTCTCCCCACCTTTCTCTTGGGCCTTAGAAGAATCTTGCTTCTTCTGGTCACCACCACCACCATGAGACTTTTGTTTCACCCTGGTGTGGACCCACTTGTCTGCCTTCTTTTCCAGTTCTTGGGGAGAGGTCAGATCTGAGTCCACCATGTACTGGTGCAGTTGCTGATTTTGACAGTTGTTAAAGATGTGCTTCCTCGCAAGTAAATTGTACAGTCCCTCATAATCATGCACATTACTTCGATGAAGCCAACCTTCTAGAGCCTTATTAGCACTATCTACAAAATCTACCCAGTCTTGAGTGTTTGCCTTCTGTGTGTCCCTAAACTTAACCCTGTATTGCTCAATGGTTAACCCAAACCCATCTATGAGGGCACTCTTCAAGACTTTGTAATTGTCTGCAACTTCTTCCTTCACAGTCAAGAGTTTGTCTCTTCCTTTGTTAGCAAAGGAGAGCCACAGGATAGCTGCCCACTGCCCTGAGGAACCTTCTGAACTATACAGACCCTCTCTAAAGCAGTAATCCACTTATGCATGTCATCACCCTGCTGGTAAGGAGGGACTATCCTTCTCAAGTTCCTAGTGTCAAAGGAGTGTTCCCCAACTCTAGGTTCACTAGTGCTGCCACCATGGGATTCTAATCCAAAATTCTTCCTAGCCCTCTGTACTTCTAGGGTTTCCTTATCTAGGGCCAACTGTTCATTCTTGATTCTGAGCGTGGCTCTCTCAAATTTGATCAGATGGTATTCCCTTTCTAAAGAATCCTCCCTTTTGCTAGAGATGGAGGTCCGTATTGAAGTGGCAGAGGAGGCTGAATTAACTGTGGAGGACCTGGACCGCCCCTGAACCCTTTGTACCCTCCCAGGAGGAATAAAGGGGGTCCTACCTCAAGGGCACCCCTCTGTCACTAGAGCTATTTCCCTGGGGGACAAGAGTTCTCCAGTAAGGGGTCTTCAGACTCCTCCTGGACATGCTCAGAAGCAGAGTCATTGGTGTTGGACACCCCTGGCTCAATTTCCAAAGCTTCACCCTCCATATCCAAGTTATCCTGCCCATCTGACTTTTTTTTGGCAGCAATAACTATTCCCCAAAGATTACTTCACTGTTAATATGCAACTCTCCAAATGTCACTTGTAAATAGATCATCATAGTCTTGAGCAAGGCCTCCACGCCTTCAATCATTGTTTCAATTAAATGCTCAATATTTTGGCTCGAATAATCCTAGCACGAGGCATATTTGCTTGTTTTGAGTATTTTATAGTTTTTGTGAGCCTCCCATATAACAAAGTTTTTGTGCTTTAGTGCATTCCATGCACTACTCATTTGTGACTTTCCACCCACTGTATTAATTTGTAAGCTTCACACACAAACACTGTTTCTGGTGTTCATCACTAACACCTCATATCTGAGCTTTGCCACACACCTCATTCTGCATATCTCACTATACCTATCTTCTGTGAGCATACGTGTCTCGCACAGCAGGCCTTTTTACATTGGGAAGCATCTCTCTTCCACAAAAACACTGTACATCCCATTTTTGTGAGCATCCCATACATGGCTAATTCTTATTGCAAATTTATCTCTTAGGGCTTCTTATATTTTTGTGCAAGATAATGCGGTTTGAGTGCACTCTATACTGGTATCATCCATCTGCAATAGCGCTTCTCATAGATTAGACAACAAAAGTTTCTGCATGGCGTTGCATACTTTGCGAAGCATTAAGGGTTTCTTCAACCTCCAGTCACAGGAATGCAGGCGATAAACTTCCAGTGTTTGAGAAACTATTCTCGCTCTCGTTCTTGTGCCCTGCTAAACCAGGGGTATCCAAAAGGGATCCAACTGGCTTCAATACTCAGACACACAGAATCCTATATCTTACTATTAGACCTGCCAGCCTTAGGGTGGTCTTCCCCCAAACATTTTGCATGCTTACCTCCTCTTTTTGCTTATTCTTTTTGTTGGCCTTAGGACTCAGAGCACTTTACCACAGCTAACCAGTGCTAAAGTGCATGTGCTTCTCCCCCAAACATGGTAACATTGGTGTATACACAACTAGCATATTTAATTTACTTATAAGTGCCTTATTACAGTGGTATACCATATACCCAGGGCCTGTGTAATTAAATGCTGCTAGTGGGTCTGCAGCACTGATTGTGCCACCCACACAAGTAGCCCTTTAAACATGTCTGAGGCCTGCCACTGCAGAGCCTGTGTTTGCAGTTTTACTGCCATGTAAACTTGGTATTAAAAACCCCTTGCCAAGCCTTAAACTTCTCTTTTATTACACATACTCCACCCCTAAGGTAGGCCCTAGGTAGCCCATAGGGCAAGGTGCTATGTTACTAAAAGGTAGGACATGTACTTTTATGTTTTGCATGTCCTTGTAGTGAAAAACACCTACATTTGTTTTTCACTTCTGTGAGGCCTACTCCTCTCATAGATTAACATTGGGAATTCCTCAATACACTCTATTGAGCTGTAATTCCTGTTTAGAAAGGAAGAGCTGTGCCATGTGTTGCATCTTTGGAATTGCAATGATAAATTTTCTTTACTGGTAAGGTTGGATTTCATATTACTATTTTAGATATGCCACTTTTACAAATTGGACATTTCTCTGCTCTTACAGCTCTGTGTGCTTGTAGCCTGTCTCCAATACACTCCAATATTAGTCCAATTGCATTTTGAGGTTTAGGAATGTCGCAAAGAGCATTCAGTTTATTCTTCCTTTTTGGTCCCACCTTTGTTTGCTTGGTGCATGAAGATGTAAGATTCAAAAACATGTTTTTTCACATTTGGTCTAATTACTTTGTGAATGTAAATAACAATTAAAGCATACTTGCAAACTGTGACTACATGCCTGCCTTTATCAATGTTTCACTACAAAACTAAGCGATTTTATGCGTTTAACGGAGTGTACGGTTCTCAGACAATGGTCGATTTATATCGGGTCACTGGAAAGTCCAAACGGTTGTCCTTGTCCCCCCCAGAAATTTAGTGTCTCCTACGCCCCTGGTTGTCTTAAGAACCCTCATTCACGAATTAACCTTGGGTGCGGTAAATCTTGGTTCTCCGCTTGGTAGGTTACGTGAAAAGCATCATCATCAGGTCTTGGTTATGCTTTCCTCCACCTGGAGGAAGACTGACTGGTATTTACAGTAGTGATTAGAAAAAGTGAGGGTGAGAGTGCAGTGTCATTAAAATTACCTCCATCTGTCGATCTTGGTTTTATTGTGTCTAGGATGGGGTAAAGGTAAAAGCAAGGTGGTGATGTGGAGATAGAAGAGCTACTGTTCTATCGCACCTGTTCAAAATCGTAGCTGGTCGACATGTTTCAGCCCATGTATGCCCAATCGGGTCACCGGGCTTTCTTCAGGACCAAGGGAATGCACGTTATTAGGTAGTAACGTGCAGGGGTAAGTTGTGCACTTACCCTTCTTATTAAGTGCGCCTGTTCACAAACTTGCGAGTTATAGATGAATTTGTGTCTATAACTGGATTGGAAAAAAGACTGTAAAGACAAAAAGACTTGTACAAGACAACAGTACAAAACAACATTATAAGATCTATTGTGATCAAATTTTGTCAAAGGTGATGCTAGTAGTTTATAACTGTGAAATCTCTGAATGTTAGTGGGAATAATAGCAATGAAAAGACGAGAAGTTGTGATAGTTGCGGGTGCGAGCTTAGTCTTTACAGTGGTGGAAGAGTATGTCGAACGATTTGGAAAGATGCATTGATATTAAAAGTCAGTTTTTCAAGCTCTGTCATACACTGCACATGGCAATTGTGGCGGAGAGTATTGTGTGTGCCTCAAAAAACAAGACTTTGTGATAGTCGTAGTGGTAGGCAGGTGCGACTGCAAATTAAGTCTTATTAGTGATGCAGGAGCACTTTAAGCGATTTGGAAAGCTGCATAAACATTAAAAGGCACCAAGTCGGGGGAATTCCATGCTCTGTCGTGCACTGCGCTGGGAAAATGTGGTGGTGAGTGATGCAGAGCGATGTAGAGGGCATTGAGCGGGTTAAGTGCCGCGTTGTCATAAAAAAGGGAAATCTGTTACCTTTTCCGGGAGACTTTTGGGCTCCGTCGGGGGACGGGCGGTCGGACTCTCTCTATGGAACGAGAGTGAGGGCTGAGGTTATGGTAAATTGCGCGCAATAGCAGGCAGATTCTTCATGCGTGGTGTGACATATCTCTGTGGGGTCCTTTGAGCAACTTGTAATGGCGCCGTCTTCCGTGCCCCGGAGGCGAGGGCCGGTAGAGGATGCTCTTTATGGTGATGATCGCATAGTTTGCATAGTGGAAAGACTACGTGTTTGGTGTTGGACAATTCTAGATTGGTGAACGTCCTCTGTGTATATGGAAATATTTAAGCCTATTTGATGTTCTTGGAATGGTGTATTACCAAGCAGTATTCTTTTAAATATTATTGTGTAGGGCGCTGGGAAAGGACTTCGTTCCACCCGATTGGTTGACATAAGTGGAGACTGTGTGTTCACCTGAATATGCATGTGTCACGAGTAGTTGAGAAACATTCAAATTCAGTACGGATAATTTATGCGGTGTGGCCCCTCTTTACAAAGTAAGGAGCGGAATTTGTTTAATGATTGCAGTTTGATTGTGGTATAGTTTGGCTCTATTAATGATTTGAGATCTTGATGAGTATTCAAGGTCAGTGTAGCATTGAATGCCACGGTATATTGTCATTCAGCCCTTCTTCATACGTTTTGAGACGGTGGACCCACCGTTGCTCTTTTTCAAAAAGGATGCGTTCTGCATTCTCATTTTTCGTGATTAGTGTTTCCAAGACCACCCAGCTGATTTCTTCAATCGTGTGTTTAAAGTTGATGAAATGGGTGCTCATTTTGGTGGTGGTTTTGTTGCACTTGATGTTACTCCTATGCTCACAGATTCTCTGTTTGACCTTCCGACAGGTCATGCCTATATATTTCAGGTTGCACGGACAGGTGATCGTGTAGATGACGTGGGTCATGTTGCAGTTTGTGTGGTTCCTCATGGTCCGCTTTAGGTCAGTTTTGAGTTGTAGAGTCTGTGATTCTTGTGAGTTTGCAGACAGAGCAGGACCCGCAGGGATAGTGACCAATTATGGGTGCAAGGTTCCATGTGTTTGTTATTGATTCTATTCTCGACCTGTTGGAAGATGGTCTGGTGTGTACCAGTAGGTCGCGGATATTCCTTGTTCTCTTGTTGGCGAATCTCGGTTTTGGCCATTTGAGGGTTCCTGATGTGAGAATTCACCAGTTTTTGTTTACAATTTTTTTTACTGTGTTCGAAGCCATGTTATATGTTGTCACGCATGTGAGGATGTCCTCGTTTTCTCCTTTTGTGGAAGTCTCTAGAAGATTGTCTCTGTGTTGATTTCTCGCTCTCTTATGGCACTTGTGTATTATTTTTTTGGAATAGTTCCTTGCTTTCAGTTTGTGGCTCAGGTCTTACGCTTGTGTTTTGTAGTCTTGTATTTTATTACAGTTTCGTCTGATCCGTAAAAACTGACTGTATGGCAGATTCCAATCGGGTGGAACGAAGTCCTTTCCCAGCGCCCTACACAATAATATTTAAAAGAATACTGCTTGGTAATACACCATTCCAAGAACATCAAAAAGGCTTAAATATTTCCATATACACAGAGGACGTTCACCAATCTAGAATTGTCCAACACCAAATACATAGTCTTTCCACTATGCAAACTATGCGGTCATCACCATAAAGAGCATCCTCTACCGGCCCTCGCCTCCGGGGCACAGAAGACGGTGCCAGCACAAGTTGCTCAAAGGACCCCACAGAGATATGTCGCGCCACGCGTGTAGAATCTGCCTGCTATTGCCCCCATCCGCTTTTTCAGGTACACTGAAAATCACATGACCAACAGGTGGGATAACTTTGAGGTTGTGGTTAGAGATGCATTGACCTTGCAGAGAGTATGGTATTGTGAATGCACATTGCTTGTGAATGTTTTAAAGGTAGTGCCAGAGAGCTGCCAACATGTGTACTCTAATGTGAGTGTTATGCCTGATCTGCATTCGAAATGTTCACAAAGTCCTACCTCGAACTACGGAAGCGTGCTGCGATGCCCTACTTATGGAAGACTGTGTAGTATAAAAGCGCTAATTAACAATAACTATATGGTAACCAGCAACAATGTATAGCGCTAGATCCACCTGGGACATTTTGTTACTATGTTACTCTATCCTACAATAGCGCCATTAAACAAGAGGCCAAGGGTGTCATCAAATTCATGTGGCAAAGAATGACTGTATTGCAATGCAGAAAGTGCTGAATAAAGGTATTTAATCAAATGTTATAAAAGCTTTTTCTTTCAAGGGCAGAAGGTACTCATACCTGAAGTAACTTCCATTTTTTTTTATAAGCAGACCACACGTGAGTCTTTCTATGCTTAGATTGGGCAATATTTTGTGCGTTCTTCTTGGGGCAGTGGTGGGTCTGCTTAATTATTTCCTCAATTTTCTACAGGTGATTAGAAGTTGTCTATAGGATCAGTGTTGGTTTATGCCATCCCCTCTCAACTCTGACTTCCCACATCTGAACTTGGTAGATAGACTGCAGTGCAGAGCGAGGAACCAGAAGCAGTAGCAAACCTTGCAGTGGCATCTGAGCTGTGTTTTTGACCAGTGATGGCTCCTCCGCTAAGGCAGAGGAGCGTTGCCCCACTGTGCAAAAAGGAAAAATAAAATGACAATATCGTATCGTTATTGTCATTTTATTTTTCCTATTGAGTCAGTGGCCTGTGTGTAGTGTGGGCAGGGCTGGGCAGCGCAGGGGGAGAAGTGGTTTGGACTCCCAAAGTGAACATGAACTGTTTGGCCCACCGTCTTGGGCCAGCCAAACAGATCATGCGCACTTTGCATGTTCCTACCAGGCTTCATTACACAGCCTGGTCAGGAACATGCACAGACTCCCTGTTCGAGTCTGAACGCCTATCCACAGCGCTCAGACCAATCAGCGTTGTGATTGGCTCAGGGGAGCCTGTGTGCCGGGTGCTTCCTCTCCCAGCCAGACTGCAGAGGAAGAAGGAAGAGGACGCAGGAGAGGCGGCGGCTGGCCGGCCGGCCAGCCTTTATAAGGTATGTTTTTTTTATTAATTAATCCCCCCGCCCCACCACCCCGTCCGGTAGCAGCCACTACTGTTTTTGACTAGGATAGGTTGGGTCATGCATTCAGGGTTCTCGCAGGTGCAGAGGCTCCAAAACAACTCCTAGATACTGGCACATGCCAGCCTCAGAGTAATAAAGTGATATCTAGCTTAAGCAAGCCATGTGACTGTTGAAAGCAGACCTCTGGTTGGAGTCACTGGAAAGTGATGCAGGGAGAAACCCACGAAACCCACTCATGCCGCAGGGAAGCATTTAGGGGTCGAAACAAGGGTAGAACATCCTTCTAGCTTCTTCAGTCTTTCTGCTTTTGTGAGAGGCAGAGTCTCACTCCCTAGTGATCTTTTAGACCAGAGGTCTTCAAACTTTTTGATGCCGAGACCCCCTTGTCAAACCTTTTTAGGTGTAAGGACCCCCTTCTGACAAAGTTTTCTAGAAACTGGTACACCTCATCATCGACAACTATCGACAACCATAAATGCCCCTGTTAGACCTGGCATCTTTTGGCATGTTTCCCCTGTCTTTTTGCTTTCTGGCCTCCTAGTTTTGACTCTGTTTTTGTTGGTTTAGTGTCTCTGCTCACTTTCTCACTGCTGTTCAGTGTTAAAGTGCAAGTGCTCCTATTGTAAATTGTATTATGGATTGGTGTTTCCATGATTGGCATGTTTGGCTTACTAGTAAGTCCCTAGTAAAGTGCGCTGAGGGTGCCAGGGCCTGTCAATCAAATGCTGCTGGTGGGCCTGCAGTACTGATTGTGCCACTCACCCAAGCAGCCCTAAAAAGGGATATCAGACCTGTCACTGCAGTGTCTGCACGCAGTTTGTAACTGCCATGTCGACCTGGCAAGTGCACCCACTTGCCAGGCCCTAATCTTCCCTTTTCTTACATGTAAGTCACCCCTAAGGTAGGGCCAAGGTACCCATGTGGGCAGGGTGCCATGTATATTAAAGGTAGGACATGTACTGGTGTGTGTGACATGTCCTGGTAGTGAATTACAGTGTGTTTCATTATTCACTATGGCAAGGCTATCTGTCCCATAGGATAGAATGGGAGTTTACTTATAACATCTTATAAGCATATCCTCCCATTGGGACAAGATAGAGAAATGGGGTTTAGTATGCCTGAACTCAGAATATAAAAATGCATCTTTTAGTAAAGATGATTTTTATGTTCTGTGTTTGAAAATTCCACTTTTAGAAAGGAGGTATTTTCTTGCTTAGCCATCCTGTGTGCCTCTGCTGGGTTTGTGGATTGACTGTCTGGCTTTGGAGTGACAGGGGTTGGGGATGTGCATTCTCATCCGACAGCCACTGGGGGGGGGTGGTCAAGGTGTGTCCTGCCTTTCCTGGATGAGTCAGGGCTGGGCTGAATAGACCTGGGCTGTATTTAGAGTATTAGAAGGAGATTTCCTTGCCCCTGAATGGGCCTGGTCTGCCTTGAACAATGCTGTCTCCCCCTCCTGCCAGGAAGCCGGGCCAGAGAGGATGGAACTGGTTTGGGCTGGGCACAGACACTCTCTGCCCAAAAGCACAAAGAGAAGCTGAGTATAAATATTGGAGTAAACC
This sequence comes from Calotriton arnoldi, assembly GCA_963921515.1. NCBI lineage: Eukaryota > Metazoa > Chordata > Amphibia > Caudata > Salamandridae > Calotriton > Calotriton arnoldi. Next base: position 500,920 of record CAWUFW010010852.1, on the reverse strand, counting down.
CAAGCCCTGAGCACATACAAAAAGTGTCCAAGAAAATAATCTCCACGTCTTGTTCCAGTTTTCAGCCAGAATTCATTTTATTCTGAACGTCACAACAGCCTCACACCAGCCAACACGTGTTTCGTCTTCGGGTACAATGTCACCCTATGACTTCTCCAGGGCTCATGTATACGATGATTCTAACTGCTAAATCCTATTCAAATCTCAGTCCAGTAAAGCAAAATCGTGTGTCTTTTGATGACACTTCCCGAGTACGGCAAGAAACGTCAATACTCGTCTTCGTGAACAATAGCGGTGTGTGAGGCTGTTGTGACGTTCAGAATAAAATGGATTCTGGCTGAAAACTGGAACAAGACATGGAGATTATTTTCTTGGACACTTTTTGTATGTGCTCAGGGCTTGGGTTTATGTTTAAGAATATTTGGGGTGTTGGGTTGACACCCTTTCCCTTGGAGCACTACTTACATTTGGATTGAAACACAGGGGACAACACTGACTGTGCGCTGGATTGCCCCATTCAACCCTCCTTTCGGTTAGTAGTATAAATATTGGGGCCCAGAACTTTAGAACTCGCTGGAATCAAGGAACCTGCCAAGAAGAAGAGCTGGAAGAACTGCCAAGAGGAGTACTGCCCCTTTTCTGTGTTGTTGCTTTGGCCACAGGGTTGGCCTGCAGTTGCTGCTTCTGCCTTGAGCAGTGAAAGGACTGGACTGAAATTTCTTTACCTGTTGCCGAGTATCTCCAAGGGCTTGAAGTAGAGCTTGCCTCCTGTTCTGAATTCTCAGGGACCGCAAAGACTTCACCGACCTCTGGGTACTGCCTCTGGAACTGTGGTTTCAGTTGCCACAGAGGGGGAAAGCAACCGACTCCGTCGCTGGCTCCATGTCCTGAAGGATCCGCAGAGGGCACCGCCCCATCTCGCACCGCAACCCTGGTCTCACCGATAATGACTGCCGCCGCCGAGCTGCTACTTGCACCGTGACCTGTGGGCACCGCACTCCTCACCGGCTCGCTTCACTTCACCGCCCTGGTCTCACCGACGCCGTCGCTGTCCGCTGACTTTGACACCTGTGACCACACTGTGGCTTGGGGGCACCGCTCGTAAGTCTTGCGATGCACCGCCTCGTCCCACACCGCAGTCCGGACCGACCAACACCAGCTCCCCGCAACCGGCACTGTCACCTGCACCGTGATCTGTCAGCACTTCAACGATCACCGACTTCACTCTGCACCGCATCCCTGGTTTCACCAATGCCGCTGGACGTCAGTCACCGAGCCACTGCCTGCACCGCGACTTGAGGGCACTGCATGCTGCACCACTCGCTTCATACTGCAACCGCGATGGTGGCCAGGACCGGCCTGCACCAACGTCATCAGCTGCAACGAAAAGGTACTGTTTACGAGTCTGCTGACACCCCGACCGACACTGTCAGACGGAACTGTTGGATTGTGTTGTTCTGAGCACCACTGTAGCACCGGACGGAGCTACTGACTTCAAGGAACTACATTTTTAAGGTTATTCTTGCAAAGAGCATATTTTTAAGTACTGTATGTTGGATTTTTATCGTTTTGGTCTTGTTTTGAATATATAAAGGATTGGATATTTTTCTAAACTGGTGTGGTGTCCTTTTGTAGTGTTTTCACTGTATTACTGTTGGTTATGTGCAAATGCTTTACACACTGCCTCTGAAATAAGCCTGACTGCTCGTACCAAGCTGCCAAGGGGGTGAGCAGGGGTTATTTCAGGAGTGTAGCCCTCTTACCCTGACTAGAAGGAAGGGTCCCTACTTGGACAAAGGTGCAAACCATTGCCAGCTAGAAACCCCCATTTCTAACAGCCCCAATTACTACAGCAAATCATTTTTACAGTGGGGAAATTATTAAACAGTGTTTAGCAAACCAAAGGTCAGTGAGCGTAGGGGTGTAGCCAAAGGTGTAGCTAAATACAAAGGGCCTCATTTATGAGGAATTGGCATAGGGCAGCGCCGCAAGTCTTCTTGCGGCGCTGCCCTATGCCAATGTGAAAGGGCAGGAATGCACTGTATTTATGAAATACGGTGTATTCCAGTCCTTTTCCCTTGCGTTGGTGCACAAATTGCTGCCTAGCACCAACATGGCAGGATTGTTTTTGTACGGGAAGTAGCACCTTCCTTCACCAAAACAATTCTGAGGGGCGTTTTCCTCTTTCTATGTGAGCTGCAGAATGCAGCACACATGGAAAGAGGAAAAAACGAGGAGAAATTAAAATATTTCTCCTCGTTATGCCTCTACTGGGGTGGCGTCCATTTTTGGAGCTGCCCCAGGTTTACGTGATTTTGTAAATATGGGACAGCATCAAAATCCATGGGTGTTGCGTGGGAACCCCACACAAAAAGCCCATGGAACACCTCCTTGACGCAGAGTAAGGCAATGACTTGCGCTGCTATGTCTTACTCCATATCTGTGGGGCCATGTAAAGCAATGCAAGGTGACTTTGCACTGCCTCATAGGTATGGTTGAGACGCTTACGTCACCGGAGCATAAAGAAAATGATGCTCTGGCAATGCAAGCCTCTCATAAATAAGCCCAAAATATTCTGTACTTTTTTTTAGGTCTTTCACCATCAGGTATCTACATATAAAATAATGGGCTGCGTAAATGAAAAATAAATAAAAAAAAGTTATTGCTCAGTGGCAAATGCACTGTAGTACATTATGAAACCTCTATTAGTTAATGCACCGCAGAGGTCTGGGTCTAACCAGAGAACCCCAGAATTAAATCTTGATTGGTGCAGTGGAGAATAGAATTAGTGCTATGTAGTCACAGCCTGTGACAGAAAGCACTGTGAATATGTAAGTCATTTTTTTATACTTGCATTACACACAGATAGAACGCTGAAAAACATGCAAATAGTTTTACGATAAAATGTTGCTTTCAAAATGTAGATTTTAATAATACCAGAGTGTATGTAATGCAAATTTCTTTTTTACATAACTGTCCCTTCAGCACCTCTTTAAGGGCACTAAGGACTGTGTAAATGCAGTTAAAATTAAAAGCAAGAACTTCCCAGCCCAGTTGTTAACTCTTTGCACTTCCACTCAAAAAAACAAATCATTGTCATCACAAAGAGCCAGAACTGCTCCCAAGCATCCTTTACACTTGCAGATTAACTGATAAGGCACATTCGCCTCTCATTCAGGCAAGCACCTGATAACGATCTAAATTAGCCGTCCCAGGACGGATGTCTTTTTGCAGAGACAAGTGAAGCTGGGACATCTGCGACCCCCTTCCAGGGACTACACGGCCCCCCTGGGGGTCGCGCCCCACAGATTGAAGACCTCTGTTTTAGACACACCTCATAAATGGGGGTGGGGGAGAATGTGCCATGGAAAAGAGAGGACAGAGGGATCCAAGATCCATCAAATGAGCTCCGAGTCTGTCTCAGACTTCTGAAGAGGATAAGCGTGAAGAGGACCAAGAGCACTCCCAGGCCACGCGGCACACCCTGTTTTGCAACTAAAGTGTCTAGGTTTATATGTAGCAAGGAGTGGTTGAAATGTAAGAGCAGCAAATGCAACAAAGGTAAGGAAGTCTCATGGTATGAGGGATGCTAGTGGCCAGGGGCGTAGGAGACACTAAATTTCTGGGGGGGACAAGGACAACCGTTTGGACTTTCCAGTGACCCAATATAAATCGACCATTGTCTGAGAACCGTACACTCCGTTAAACGCATAAAATCGCTTAGTTTTGTAGTGAAACATTGATAAAGGCAGGCATGTAGTCACAGTTTGCAAGTATGCTTTAATTGTTATTTACATTCATAAAGTAATTAGACCAAATGTGAAAAACATGTTTTTGAATATTACATCTTCATGCACCAAGCAAACAAAGGTGGGACGAAAAAGGAAGAATAAACTGAATGCTCTTTGCGACATTCCTAAACCTCTAAATGCAATTGGACTAATATTGGAGTGTATTGGAGACAGGCTACAAGCACACAGAGCTGTAAGAGCAGAGAAATGTCCACTTTGTAAAAGTGGCATATCTAAAATAGTAATATGAAATCCAACCTTACCAGTAAAGAAAATTTATCATTGCAATTCCAAAGATGCAACACATGGCACAGCTCTTCCTTTCTAAACAGGAATTACAGCTCAATAGAGTGTATTGAGGAATTCCCAATGTTAATCTATGAGAGGAGTAGGCCTCACAGAAGTGAAAAACAAATGTAGGTGTTTTTCACTACAAGGACATGCAAAACATAAAAGTACATGTCCTACCTTTTAGTAACATAGCACCTTGCCCTATGGGCTACCTAGGGCCTACCTTAGGGGTGGAGTATGTGTAATAAAAGAGAAGTTTAAGGCTTGGCAAGGGGTTTTTAATACCAAGTTTACATGGCAGTAAAACTGCAAACACAGGCTCTGCAGTGGCAGGCCTCAGACATGTTTAAAGGGCTACTTGTGTGGGTGGCACAATCAGTGCTGCAGACCCACTAGCAGCATTTAATTGACAGGCCCTGGGTATATGGTATACCACTGTAATAAGGCACTTATAAGTAAATTAAATATGCTAGTTGTGTATACACCAATGTTACCATGTTTGGGGAGAAGCACATGCACTTTAGTACTGGTTAGCTGTGGTAAAGTGCTCTGAGTCCTAAGGCCAACAAAAAGAATAAGCAAAAAGAGGAGGTAAGCATGCAAAAGGTTTGGGGGAAGACCACCCTAAGGATGGCAGGTCTAATAGTATGATATAGGATTCTGTGTGTCTGAGTATTGAAGCTAGTTGGATCCCTTTTGGATACCCCTGGTTTAGCAGGGCACAAGAACGAGAGCAAGAATAGTTTCTCAAACACTGGAAGTTTATCGCCTGCATTCCTGTGACTGGAGGTTGAAGAAACCCTTAATGCTTCGCAAAGTATGCAACGCCATACAGAAACTTTTGTTGTCTAATCTATGAGAAGCGTTATTGCAGATGGATGATACCAGTGTAGAGTGCACTCAAACCGCATTATCTTGCACAAAAATATAAGAAGCCCTAAGAGATAAATTTGCAATAAGAATTAGCCATGTATGGGATGCGCACAAAAATGGGATGTACAGTGTTTTTGTGGAAGAGAGATGCTTCCCAATGTAAAAAGGCCTGCTGTGCGAGACACATATGCTCACAGAAGATAGGTATAGTGAGATATGCAGAATGAGGTGTGTGGCAAAGCTCAGATATGAGGTGTTAGTGATGAACACCAGAAACAGTGTTTGTGTGTGAAGCTTACAAATTAATACAGTGGGTGGAAAGTCACAAATGAGTAGTGCATGGAATGCACTAAAGCACAAAAACTTTGTTATATGGGAGGCTCACAAAAACTATAAAATGCTCAAAACAAGCAAATATGCCTCGTGCTAGGAATATTCGAGCCAAAATAGTGAGCATTTAATTGAAACAATGATTGAAGGCGTGGAGGCCTTGCTCAAGACTATGATGATCTATTTGCAAGTGACATTTGGAGAGTTGCATATTAACAGTGAAGTAATCTTTGGGGAATAGTTATTGCTGCCAAAAAAAAGTCAGATGGGCAGGATGATATGGAGGGTGAAGTTTTGGAAATTGAGCCAGGGGTGTCCAACACCAATGACTCTGCTTCTGAGCATGTCCAGGAGGAGTCTGAAGACCCCTTACTGGAGAACTCTTGTCCCCCAGGGAAATAGCTCTAGTGACAGAGGGGTGCCCTTGAGATAGGACCCCCTTTATTCCTCCTGGGAGGGTACAAAGGGTTCAGGGGAGGTCCAGGTCCTCCACAGTTAATTCAGCCTCCTCTGCCACTTCAATACGGACCTCCATCTCTAGCAAAAGGGAGGATTCTTTAGAAAGGGAATACCATTTGATCAAATTTGAGAGAGCCACGCTCAGAATCAAGAATGAACAGTTGGCCCTAGATAAGGAAACCCTAGAAGTACAGAGGGCTAGGAAGAATTTGGGATTAGAATCCCATGGTGGCAGCACTAGTGAACCTAGAGTTGGGGAACACTCCTTTGACACTAGGAACTTGAGAAGGATAGTCCCTCCTTACCAGCAGGGTGATGACATGCATAAGTGGATTACTGCTTTAGAGAGGGCTTGTATAGTTCAGAAAGTTCCTCAGGGCAGTGGGCAGCTATCCTGTGGCTCTCCTTTGCTAACAAAGGAAGAGACAAACTCTTGACTGTGAAGTAAGAAGTTGCAGACAATTACAAAGTCTTGAAGAGTGCCCTCATAGATGGGCTTGGGTTAACCACTGAGCAATACAGGGTTAAGTTTAGGGACACACAGAAGGCAAACACTCAAGACTGGGTAGATTTTGTAGATAGTGCTATTAAGGCTCTGGAAGGTTGGCTTCATCGAAGTAATGTGCATGATTATGAGGGACTGTACAATTTACTTGCGAGGAAGCACATCTTTAACAACTGTCAAAATCAGCAACTGCACCAGTACATGGTGGACTCAGATCTGACCTCTCCCCAAGAACTGGAAAAGAAGGCAGACAAGTGGGTCCACACCAGGGTGAAACAAAAGTCTCATGGTGGTGGTGGTGACCAGAAGAAGCAAGATTCTTCTAAGGCCCAAGAGAAAGGTGGGGAGAAATCTAAAGAAAATGTCTTCTGAAGGTCCTCAAAATCTTCCTCTGGGGGTAGGTCCCATTCCTATTCCTCCTCTAACAAGAAACCTTGGTGCCCGTTTTGTAAGGAAAAAGGCCAAGGGGCAAAGGATGCCGATTGCTCTAAGACTAGTACCAATACTGCTACTACTACTCCTAAACCTCCTAGTGCCCCTAGCAATAGCACTGGTAGCAGTAGTGCCCACAAGAGTTTAGCTGTGTTAACCTTGGGTACTGAAGTGGGTTCTGGCCTAGTCAGGACACCCACTCAGGCTGTTTTAGTCTGAGATGGTGGCACTGAGCTTGCCACCCTTATTGTAAGTCTCACTAACTTAGGCAAATACAGACAACAGCCTCTCATCAATGGTCAGGAAGCTGTGGCATACAGGGACACAGGGGCCAGTGTCACTATGGTGACAGAGAAACATGTGTCTCCTGAGCAGATTCTACTTGGTCAGATTTACCAAGTGACCAATGCTAACAATACCAGGACAGATCATTCAATGACAGTTGTTAATCTCAGCTGAGGAGGAGTAACTGGCCTAAAGAGAGTTGTGGCATCCCCCGACCTACCTGTGGACTGTCTACTGGGCAATCATTTGGAAACTTCAGCCTGGTCTGAAGTGGAGTTCAGGACTCATGCAGAAATTATGGGAATTTCAGCCAGTGTCTTTGCTGTCACTAGGGCTGAGGCCAAGACGTTAGGCACTGAGGGAGCTCTGGATCCTGAAGAAATGGACCAGCCAGCTCCCAAGAGAAGGAGCAAGAAGGATAAAGATGTATCCCCCTCTCAGACTCCCAATGAGAATCAGCCTCCTGAGGGAGATGATTTCAGTACCTGTGAAGGAACTGTCCCAGAGGAGCTTGGGCCTGACAAGGCAGAGCAACTGGGGGCGGGGGTCCTTCAAGGGAAGACTTGAGTCTGGAGCAGAAGGCCTGGCCCTCTCTTGAACAACTCAGGCATCAAGCTGCTGCTGAGGAAGCAGGGAATGTCAGTGGGTCCCACAGGACTTATTAGGAAGAAGGGCTCCTGTTTTCTGAAAGTAGAGACCCCAAGCCTGGTACCACCAGGAGGTTGGTCACACCTCAGAATTTCAGGGGTTTCTTATTGACCCTGGCACACGGCATTCCCCTTGCAGAACATCTTGGGCATAGCAAGACTTGGGGCAGGCTTGTCCCTCACTTTCACTGGCCCCACATGTCTGAAGATATCAAGGAGTTTTGTCACTCCTGTGTCACCTGCCAAGTCAGTGGTAAGTCAGGTGGCACTACAAATGCCCCCTTAATCCCACTACCAGTGGTTGGGGTTCCCTTTTAGAGGTTAGGGATAGACATTGTAGGTCCCTTAAACCCTCCAACAGCATCTGGACATTGGATATCTAGTGGCATGGTCCACCACCACTAAGATAAAACTGAGGCCATTCCCCTTAGAACCACTGCAGTTCCTGTAGTGGCCAGGGCCCTCCTGGGAATCTTTTCCAGAGTTGGGTTCCCTAAGGAGGTCTTGTCAGAGAGAAGTACTAACTTCATGTCTAGCTACATCACTGCTATGTGGAAAAAGTGTGGTGTTAACTATAAGTTTAGCACACCCTACCATCCACAGGGCAATGGGGTGGTTGAAAGGTTCAAAAAGACCCTCAAAGGTATAATCATGGGACTCCTAGAAAAGGTGAGGTGAAAATACGATGTCTTACTACCTTCCCTTCTCTTTTCCTACAGAGATGTTCCTCAGAAGGGGGTGGGCTACAGCCCATTTGAACTTCTGTTTGGACATCCAGTTAGGGGTCCATTATGTCTAGTCAAAGAAGGATGGGAGTAACCTCCCAAGCTTCTTAAACAGGACATAGTAGACTATGTTCTGGGCCTGCGTTCTCACATGGCTGAGCATATGAAGAAGGCCAGCCAGCAGCTTCAGAAAGCTTGACATGACCAAAAGGCTGTACTTACTGTTTACCAGCCAGGACAGAAAGTGTGGGTGTTGGAGCCTGTGGCCCCAGCAGCTCTCCATAAGAAGTGGAGTGGTCCCCAAACTATACTGGAAAAGAAAGGTGAGGTCACCTACTTAGTTGACCTAGGTACTTCAAGAAGTCCCCACAGGGTACTTCATGTGATTCGCGCAAAACCTTTTGTTGACAGGGCTGACATGAGCTTGTCATGGCCACTGATGAGGGACAGGAGGAAGAGAGTTACTCTCTCCCTTATCTCCTCTCTCAGGACCCTGTTGATAGATCAGTTGAAGGAGTAGCCTTGGCAGACAGCCTCACTGATCAACAGCAAGCTGACTGTAGACAGGTTCTCAGTTTTCTGGTCTCTTTTCTCTGACACCCAGTCAAACCACCTGGTGTACCCATGAAGTGGACACAGGTGGCAGCCTGCCTGTGAAGAGTAAAATACACAGACAGCCTGACCATGTCAGAGATTGCATCAGGACAGAGGTCCAAAAGATGCCAGAGTTGGGAGTCATTGAGCCTTCAGATAGCCCTTGGGCTAGTCCTGTAGTCCTTGTACCAAAATCTCACACCCAGGGTGGTAAGAGAGAGATGAGGTTTTGTGTTGACTATAGAGGCCTCAATGCAGTCACTAGGACTGATGCCCATCCAATTTCAAAGGCAGATTAACTGATTGATACTTTGGCCTCTGCCAAATATCTCAGTACATTTGACCTGACTGCTGGATATTCACAAATCAGACTCAATGAGAATGCCAAACCAAAAACAGCATTTTCAACCCCCAGTGAGCATTATCAATTTATTGTGATGCCGTTTGGGTTGAAAAATGCACCTGCCACATTTCAGAGGCTGGTGAATAAAGTCTTAACAGGTCTGGAAGTCTATAGTGTGGCATATCTAGCATTTAGCTGTCCGAAGGCATTTGATAACCTGAAGCAGGCCATGTGCACTGCTCCCATTCTGCAAAGTCCTGACTACTCCAAACCATTCATTGTCCAAACAGATGCATCTGGGTTAGGGATAGGTGCAGTATTGTCACAGCTTAATGCAGAGGGCCAGGATCAACCAGTATCGTTTATAAGCAGAAAGTAGATCCCCAGGGAGAAGCGTTGGCCAGCTTCTGGGAGGGAAGCCTTTGCTGTGGTCTTGACCTTGAAGAAGTTGAGGCCATGCCTGTTTGGCACTCACTTCATTGTTCAGACAGACCATAAGTCCCTCTTATGGCTTAAACAGATGAAGGGTGAAAACCTCAGACTTTTGAGGTGGTCCATTTCCCTACAGGGGATGGACTATACAGTGGAACATAGACCTGGGAGTAACCATGCCAATGCAGATGGACTCACCAGATATTTCCACTTAGAAAATGAAGACTTAAATGGCCAAGGTTAGCCTCGTCCTTACGTTTGGGGGGATTGTAGGAAAGTAGGATCTGTTTTCATGGTTACCCCCACTTTTTGCCTGGTGTCAGTGTGTTTTGACTGTAGACTGCTGGGATCCTGCTAGTCAGGACCCAAGCAACTGTGCTCTCTCCCCTTAATTGGCTCTGGTAAGTACTTTGGTACATCCACAATTGGCTACTGGTGTACCCTTATAAGTCGCTAGTATATGGTACTAAGGTAGCCAGGGCATAGGTACAGCAGAGGCTCCAATGGGCTGCAGCATGTATTTTGCCACCCATGGGAGTCCACTTAAACTTGACTACAGGCCTTCCATTGCAGCCTGTCTGAGATGGTGCTTGCACCTCTCACAACAGATATAAGTTTCCTTATATCTGAGGTCACTGCGCTTAAAAACTATAAGTTACCCCTATGGTAGGCAGAGTGCTTGGTTACAAATGTGAGGGTGCCCCTGCATGAGCAGGACACCCCTAAAAACCCTGGTGTCAATTCTCCAGGCTTTGTAAGAGCGGTCAGCCATTTTAAGCTATATAGTGGACATCAGTTATTACGAGATGTCTAACTATATAGAAGCTGCACTGGACCCTGTCATGTTTTGTATCAAACATGTTGGAATCATACCCCAACATCTATTCCGGTGCTAGGAGAATGATCCCAAGTACTGGGGGGGCTCCTTAGGGGACCCCCCTGTACTCCAAGTAACAGCCTTTCAGGGTCTGCCAGCAACATAGTGCTGCTGTTGACCACAGACACAATTCTGTCCTCTTGCTGCTGAGCTGAGCTTGAGCAGGGGAAGGTAGAACAATAGGTTTCCTGTCACAGGGAGTGTGACCACCTCCCAGACAGGACTTAGTGTATTTGGCTGGGGTGGGGGCGCTTGCCAGTGGCACCAGACTGCTTTGAAGAGCAAATTTGGGGCCTTCCTTGCATACTTCTGTTTGAGACTGTTCAGGAACCCCTGGTTTCCACTCTGGCGCGAAACTGGACAAAAAACATGGGAGTATCCTCCCCTCTGTCCAGCCCCTCCTCTGGGAGGGACCCCCAAGTCGTTCCAACCCTTTCCCTAGGTTACTTAAGGGCTCCCCCGTGGGTAGGTCCTCAGATTCTTTGTGGAACAAGACTCGCCTATGAAACCAAGATACTCTTCGACCGTTTGGACACTTGACTTCGTCGGACTTCACCTGGACCCGAGACTGCATCAAGAAAGACTTCTACTGCTCCTGGTCTCGCTGTTCTTCAAGTCTTCTGCATCGTCTCTGTCTGTGCAGCATCCAGGTTCTCCAGAAGGCCTGTGGGCATCAAGGACATCCGAAGTAATCTCCCTTGGTGTGAAGGAGTTACTCCCCTGCATCTGCAGGCACCGCAACAAAGCTGACCGGTCTGCTGCTCCTGTCATCCAACAGACTTCCGAGGCCCAGCAACACAGGTGGTGGTTCTACAGCTCCCTAGAGGCCTGACCTGTCTTCGTTGCACTTTGGAGGACAGTATTTCTCATCGAAGGCACTGGGACCAAACCCATGTGCACTGCGTCGACTTGTCGTTGCCAAGGCTTGTTTGCTCTGCACTCCAGAGATCTTTGGGCTACAAGAAGCTTTAGTCTCTAGCACCTCATCCCTCAAAGATGAGCATCCTCACTGCATCCTCTGCACCGTGGGCCTCCATCTTTGGTGAGCTGCCTGAGGTCCTCTTGCGACTCCTGTGCCTTCGGCCTGTGGGTCCTCTTGAGGGTCTTCCTTTTCTTCAGTGGACTCCCCTGATTGCTCGGGCCTGCTCTGGTGAGTCGCTTGGATGTTACTGGTCCCAATGTTTGCATCTTTTTGCTTTCCACGCCAATTGCGGCTACCAAGGCTTGTTGGTTCTCCCGCTAGACACCGACCACCTGAACACCGACACCCAATATGGGACAGCTCGTGCATGACTCCTGGTCTTCCACAGCATTGCCTGGTCCTCTCAGCTGCAGCAACAAGGTCACCAGCTTCACTCTTGAAACTCCCAGTGTATATTTGTACTACTTACTTAATTATTTTGAAGTATTATTGTGTGTATTGTTGATATCTCCGGGTAGGAGATATACCAATGTGTTAGTGATTGTGTTGCATAATAAATAGCCTTATTTTTATAAACACTGCGTTTCTTTTTCATCTAATCTACACTGTTGAATAAATGTGGTAAAACAAACTACTTTACACTCCTTCTAGATAAGCCTGAAGGCTTCTCTCCACAGCTACCTCTTTGAGAGCTTTATATGGTTATCAAAGACCACTAAAATCACCATAAGGGTTGCCTGGATTAGTGCAAGGTGCATCACTTCTGAGAGTGTGCACCATATACTAACCCAGCTTCCTACAACCACTAACACCAGTTCTCCAATATACTTCTCCCACCAGGGCACAAGTCCTAAAAAAAAGAAGTGGTGCACTAACCAAGTTAGGCAGTATGACCCGATCGCGTTCACCAAGCAGCCCATTCACCGGTTCTCAAAGAGCAATGGCTTCATTACTTATGGCCGTAGATAATAATGGTCTATGACACCGCTTGGACTCATTACATTGGATGACTCCCATATTGGTGCCAAAAACACTTAAGGACTTAATACATTTCCTTTGGAAACCGAGGGCATATTAGCAAGACCGGCGATAAAATTATCGCCGTTTAGCGGCAGGAAACTGCCGCTAAAACGCGATAATGGGCTTGCTAATATGCGTTATAGAATTCCAATAGAAGCCCAGGTTAGATGTCCTGCACATCTAACCTGGGCTTCTATTGAATTCTATAACGCATATTAGCAAGCCCATTATCGCCGCTTTAGCGGCAGTTTCCTGCCGCTAAAACGGCGATAATTTTATCGCCGGTCTTGCTAATATGCCCCCGAGTCTCCATACAGAAATTTCCCTCCATGAATTTTGAGGGGAAACGTCTTACCTTTTGCCCTGAAGAAGTCCTTGATGGACGAAACGCGTAGGCTACAATCTATCTTTTAAGAAGATTTTGAATAAAGAATTGGAACGACATCAGACCTGCTGAATCATTCTTTGAACACTTTTCTCATTTACTGGTGTAATTTGAATTTGTTTATAGAGTGCTGGATTGTTTTTGTGTTTTAATGTTAGGTGGAATCTTGTATCCCAGGGGACTTAAGGGTATTGAGTCTCAGATCCTTGGCACCTAGTTAGCTTAAATTACCTATTACCCCACACAGGGGATAGGTGCAGTCACTATTGCCCCATACCCTTTCTCGTTGTGTTATGGTTATCAAAGACCACTAAAATCACCATAAGGGTTGCCTGGATTAGTGCAAGGTGCATCACTTCTGAGAGTGTGCACCATATACTAACCCAGCTTCCTACAACCACTAACACCAGTTCTCCAATATACTTCTCCCACCAGGGCACAAGTCCTAAAAAAAAGAAGTGGTGCACTAACCAAGTTAGGCAGTATGTAAGTAACATCACAGCGCATGACATCGCATGTGACATCACAACCCATGACCTCACAGGGAGTGATATCACAAAAATTACATCAGATTCTAAGACCTTGCATATGTTAAGCAGGTCTATCATGAGTACATTTGAGCGCATTACAATATTTAACAAATTAGAGTTTGCATCGGAGTTGTGCCAAAAAAGTGATGCAACCCCGGTGCAAGAGCTAGGCCCCCACTTATACATTTATTTATTAAAACTCTGCCTGAAAGAAATTGGCAACAAGGATAAATGTGGCTGTATATCTGTTCTGCTTAATTGGTTGCAAAGTCTGCATTTTAAAATATCTTATGGGGTTAAGGCACCTGCTGCATAGATCTTTATGTACCCAGTAAATCGCAGGAATTCATGATATTGGCAAGATAACTCTGGAGGTTAATGCTCTTGCTGGAGAGACAGGTGTTTTATCTAGTCCCAGTTTTGATTCAATGTAGCATAGAGGGTTAAGATGTCTCACGAAAAGCACATCATGTGACACACAGATGACGGATTTTTGTTTTTTGTAGATGGGTAAGTGGGTTATTGCTTTTAACACAGAGATCCTTTAGTTACTTGCAGTTCATAAATTGTAATCCTTCTAATATAGCACAACGAATTATAAAGGAAAGGACATGTGACTCCTACACCTTGTAACCCCCACTAACTTATGTAACACTTCCTGTTAATTGATTTACATACATATGGTTTATTGTAAATGTATATTTGATTTAAAGCGCTCCGACATCCTGGATTGGGTTGAGTAGCGCTATATAAGAAATAAAACAAAATAGTGGTATTTAAATTGTTATTTGCGTAAATATTAGGACAGACAAACACCTCTGACACAACATAATGCAAGATGTGTGCTTAGACTATGTCTGATGCTAATTGTTCTCATGTTCCAGGGCGAGGTTCAACTGCTCAAAATAAACATTTTAACAAAACATTAGACTTTGAGTGGCTGAATTGCGCAGTGTGAAACAGTCAAATGAAGTAGGGTCCCAGCTGAGGAGGGGCAGGATGCAGTCAGCAATCAACAAACTACCTCTCTTCCTTTGTCCTGTAAGTTGACTGCAGGCAGGGGTGGCGAGGGCGAGGTGTGAAAAATTCCTTGAGCTTTTGCACACCACAAAAAGGAAGGTCACAAGTCAAGTTCAGGGCCATTAGCACGTCTAAAGCACTCGCGCTTTGACGTACCAATGGCCCTGCCAGAGACAGAAGAGAGAGGGGAAATCCTTTCGTCCCCTCGTCCCCCCATCCTTGTCCCCCACGTCCCCCCACTCCAAAATCTGGGGGATATATCCCCCGGGTCCCCCATGCTTCCTACGCCCATGCTAGTGGCCGGCATGATGAGTTGGATGAGGTCACCTCCCGGCTGGGGGCTTCCCCACTGAGTTCTCACCTCACTGCTCGATATTACTGGCCAGCTTCCTTGATGACAATAGCCCCACTGCACCCATCACCACAAAAATCAATCCTTAGGAGCCATGTTATTCCACCCAAGCTAGCAGTTCTTCCAAGACTTATTCTCTTAAGTCTCAAGTATGATAGCTGCATATTTGTATGAAACACTCCCTGCCCTTTCTTTACCCATGGATCTTTGAAAAAGGCCTGCAGCTGTTTTCCTCTCAATCCCATATCTACTTCCTCGTCCTTTTTTCATCTCTTATATTTCTCTTAACCTGCTAAAAATGAATAGTGGTCTTAAAACCTATGCCCAATACTCGTTATGGTATTGTAGTGATCAGTAGAGATCTGGGGGGCATATTATCAAGAACGGCATTACAAAGTATCGCCGGTTTAGCGGCAGAAAACTGCCGCTAAAGCGGCGATAATGGTCTTGATAATATGCCCTTGAGAATTCCAATAGAAGTCCATGTTCTGGTGTGAACATGGGCTTCTATTGGAATTCTCCAGGGCATATTATCAAGCCCATTATCGCCGCTTTAGCAGCAGTTTTCTGCCGCTAAACCGGCGATAATTTTAACGTCGTTCTTGATAATATGCCCCTGGGTTCCGCTACTCAACCTTATCTGTTCTTAGCAAGGATCATACAAAACTTTCTGGAAGACTTATATTTTTTACCACAGTGACCTAAGTCACCACCGATTTGGAAATCAACACAGTATTAGGGGCCCTTATCAGAACCCCTTTCGTACCTATTCATAAGTCATCCTTACAGATAATTTCATGAAAAATGGCTTTCTTCGAGGCAATAATCTCTGATAGGTAAAAGAGGGGTATGGAAGATTTTTCAGTTAAAATGCCATTTCTAAAGTTTTCCAAGGACAAGGTCATGCTAACCACCCACCCACATTTTATTACAAAACTGCCTTCCATTTAATTGAGAAAGTCAATTTACTGACATTCTTTGCTCAATCATTCACGTAGGCAAAAGAGAGTACACACATTAGACGTAAACAGATGCCTGATATTCTACATAGGCAAAATAAGTACTTTATGCAAATCTGATCAACGTTTTTGACTTTTGGCAATAAGGGTAAAGGCTCCCCTATTTCAAAATAAGGTGTTGTAAGATAGATCTCTTCTCTTGACCCATGAGCTGCTCCTACTGAGATTCTGTGAGGTGTCCTTTCTGCCCACTTGTCTCCTCAGATTTTACTGAATATGAAGTGCCTCTTGTGCTACTGCTGCTCCGTTTTCTCACTGACAGGAACAAGTGCCTGCCACAACAGGTTGTAAGGACTAAGGGGCTTATTTATAAGCCTTTGCCGCCGGTGCGTAATTTTTGTGACGCTTCGGTGGCGCAGTAGCCTGCAGCATATTTACCAGGCAGCACTAAGCCACTTTTTTGGCTTAATGCTGCCTTGTAGTTATCGTTCCCTTTAACACAGTTTTTTGTGTTAAAGGAGCGTGCAAGAGGTGTTGCTGTGGGCGTTCCCAGCAACATCCATGGCTTTGTGACACTGCCCCAGATTTACGAGAAATCGTAACTTTGAGGCAGCGCTAAAAACTTATTTTTTTTCAACTTTATTTTTCATGTTTTGCAACAAGAGAAAAACAGGAAGAGACAGTACAGGTATTTTCAAGATTTTGCACTTACATTTTGTGACCTTATATTATCGAATTAAGAAAATACTGGCAATACACATTGTCCTACACATCACGTTCTGACATTGCATATTTGGCTGGTAGTGGTGCTCAGTGGTGCCCTATAGCGTAAGTACTACCTAATCAATACAGTGTTTCTAGGGGTCGACCGACTAGGCCCTCACATTCATTGCCCCGGTACCTCCATGTATAAGCCCCATCGTCGCCTGCCGCAGCCTCGCGCTCCTGCAAATATATATGTAGTGGTTCCCATATGTCTCGAGGGCGAGACATGGGTGGCATCAATTCCGCATACACTGACATTTGTTCCTGGCAATATATTAGGTCCCCCAGCCATTCCTTGAACTTGGGCGCTCTTCCCCTCCCCCATTTACAGGCTACCCTACGTTTAGCTAGAAGTAGGCTTAATGATATGAATTTCCGGAATGGTGCCTTAAAGTCTCTCGTGTATCCCAACAATGTGGTGAGAGGGGTATTGGTAACATGTTCCCCTATCATCTGGCTGATACTGTCGGTAGTCTCTGCCCAGTACGCTAATACTGTGGGGCATTCCCACGCCAGATGTAAGAAGTCAGCCCCCTCTTTGTTGCACCTGTCGCAATTGTCGTTTTCCCTGAGCCTGAATCGAAACAGACGTGCCGGGGTGTAGTAGAGCCGCTGGATGAATTTAAAGTGAATGATACTGAGCCTGCTGCTAGCCGAGGTTCTCCCCGTCTGATGGCAACAATAGGTCCATTGATCCTCAGTGATGGGGGCGTTGAGGTCTTTTTCCCATCTGGTCCGCGCTCTCTGGGCGCTAGGCCTGCTATTGGTTTGGGTGATTTGGTACAGCAGGGATACTATGTGTGTGGGGGAGGAAAGTTGCAATAGGGTGTGCAATGGAGCGAATGTGGGGGGTTCAGCGGGGAAGTCGGGGTGGCTGATTTTACATCGCGGCGGAGCCTCACGTACATGAATAGCTCCATGGTTGAGGGTTGGCAGTCTTTAAAGAGGGATTTGCGTGTGCGGAAGATCCCGTTCTCATATAGAGCTCCCCAAGTCTGGATGTCGTGTTTACGTAGCATTTGTTGACACCGAACCTCCCGCATGACCGGGATGTCCAGTCTGCCGTCTAGTGGCAACAGTGGGGAATATAGTGTGTCCACTGCCATGCAGTTGGCGATGGCCCTCCATGCCCTGTTTGTACATTCCACTGTAGTTGGGTACGTGCATTTTGGGTTGATAGGCGCGCTGATATAGGCAGAGTATGGGGTCGGAACCATGGGCCAGTGTTCTATTGCCAGATGTGGCATATATGGAGGTGGGTTCATCCAGTAGGTGGCAAAGTGCGCTTGGGCACACCAGAAATAGAGCTCCATGTCAGGGACCTCAAAGCCTCCTTTGTCAAAGGGTAGCGTTAGAACCTCCCACTTCTGCCTAGGTTGTTTGCCCCCCCACGTCAATCGTATAAGTTGTGATTTGAGGGCTTGAAAAAAGGATTTGCTGGATGCATAGGGGATACAGGTGAAAAGGTAGAGTAGCTTTGGGAGGACGACCATCTTTATCAACGCTGTTCGGCCCGCTAGAGAAAGGGGCATTGCGATCCAGTGCGTAATGGAGTCTGTGAGTGTATCAAGCACTCTGCCATAGTTAGCGCCAAGGTCATGGCTTTCTTCGAGGCAATAATCTCTGATAGGTAAAAAGGGGTATGGAAGATTTTTCAGTTAAGATGCCATTTCTAAAGTTTTCCAAGGACAAGGTCATGCTAACCACCCACCCACATTTTATTACAAAACTGCCTTCCATTTAATTGAGAAAGTCAATTTACTGACATCCTTTGCTCAATCATTCACGTAGGCAAAAAGAGAGTACACACATTAGACGTAAACAGATGCCTGATATTCTACATAGGCAAAATAAGTACTTTATGCAAATCTGATCAACGTTTTTTGACTTTTGGCAATAAGGGTAAAGGCTCCCCTATTTCAAAATAAGGTGTTGTAAGATAGATCTCTTCTCTTGACCCATGAGCTGCTCCTACTGAGATTCTGTGAGGTGTCCTTTCTGCCCACTTGTCTCCTCAGATTTTACTGAATATGAAGTGCCTCTTGTGCTACTGCTGCTCCGTTTTCTCACTGACAGGAACAAGTGCCTGCCACAACAGGTTGTAAGGACTAAGGGGCTTATTTATAAGCCTTTGCCGCCGGTCCGTAATTTTTTGTGACGCTTCGGTGGCGCAGTAGCCTGCAGCATATTTACCAGGCAGCACTAA
The DNA here is from genome assembly GCA_963921515.1 of Calotriton arnoldi. Lineage (NCBI taxonomy): Eukaryota > Metazoa > Chordata > Amphibia > Caudata > Salamandridae > Calotriton > Calotriton arnoldi. The sequence continues at coordinate 482,177 of CAWUFW010010852.1, read as the reverse complement.
GCCACTTTTTTTGGCTTAATGCTGCCTTGTAGTTATCGTTCCCTTTAACACAGTTTTTTGTGTTAAAGGAGCGTGCAAGAGGTGTTGCTGTGGGCGTTCCCAGCAACATCCATGGCTTTGTGACACTGCCCCATGAGGTGTTCTCTGTCTCTGGTTATTACTACTCCAAGATATTTTACTTCGTCTTCACACCAATCCAGTGGGAAGTCCAGAGCGTATTTTTTTACTTTGTCTGTGAGGGGAAAAATTTGTGATTTGCTTCAGTTGATATTAATCCCGGAGTAGTGTCCGAATTGCAGGAATGCCCGTAGTATAGGATTTAAGCTCTCCTCGGGGTCACGTAAGTACAATGTGAGGTCGTCGGCATACAGTGAGATGAGAATTTGTCTTTCTGGGTATATAAGAGCATGCTCCCGATGGTGTTGTCTTAGTTTGGCCGCAAGCGGCTCCATAGCAAGGGCGAACAGGAGCGGGGAGAGTGGGCATCCCTGCCTTGTCCCCATTGTGATAGCAAATCTTGGAGAGCAGGCCCCATTAATGAGCAGTTTAGCTTGTGGCTTCGTATATAATAGCTGGATCCATGGCAGAAAGGGGGTGGGAATCCCATTCTCACCAGGACGCTGGCCAAATAGTCCCATTCGAGGGAGTCAAAGGCTTTGGTGGCGTCCAAAAAGACCGCCACCGCTGCCTGGTCTGGCTCGATGTCCTGCATTAGGGTGAAAAGGGTGCAAAGATTATGCGATGTTGCCCCTCCGGGTATAAAGCGCGATTGGTCTGGCAACACTAGTGCTGTCATTAGAGGACTGATTCTATTCGCGAGGAGTTTGGCCAGGATTTTAACGTCACAATTGATAAGCAAGAGTGGTTGGTAAGAATCTCACCTATCTCTTGGTTTGCCGGGCTTGAGGAGCAATATGATGAGTGCCTCACGCATCGTGGTTGGATGTATACCTGTCTCTCGCGCCTCCTCGAAGACCTGTTTTAGGATGGGTATAAGGGTGTCACTGTATGTCTTATAAAATTCAGCAGGTAGGCCATCTGGTCCAGGAGCACGGCCAGATTGTAATTGCATGATTGTAGAGCGTATCTCCTCGTCCTCAAAGTCCGCAAGGAGGAATTCCCTCTGACCATCCCCCAGCCAGCCCAACGCAATGTCATCGAAATAGGGCACAAACTCCTCCGGGTGCGTCCTATGTGTAGTGTACTGTGAGAAGTTGGCCTGGTATATGCTGTCCACTAATTATAGTGGGCACCTTGCACCAGTCCAAACAACCCCTTATTGGAGATAGGTTAAAGACAACCTTATTGAAAGCTATCCTAGTGGTAGCTATGGAGAGCAGCCTTCAGGCTAAGTCTTGAAGGAATGTAAAGCAGCTTGTTTTACCAGTCTATAATCTCTTGAGTGACCAAATGAAAGAGCACCACACCAGGTATATATTCAAAATATATGTATTTATTGCTAAACAAACCCCTCTAGTCTCTTTATGAGGCTAGAGTTCGAAGTACATAAGTTATTAAATCACAGTAATAGCACAAATACACGTTTGGGCCCTAGGGGCGTACCAAACCATATACCAATAAAGTGGTATGCGAACCACGACTGAACTAGACACTAGGCCTAGAGCCTCTAGAAGTGCTTGGACCACAAGGAACCACCCAAGGTAGTGACACAGGGGACCTACGGGAGACGCGTGCAGTGTAAATACACAACCGCGATACGCCGTTGACTTCTATGGAGAAAGTCGGGATCGGGAAAATAGAGAAAAGGGACACTTAAAAGAGGACTAGGACAAAACCCTTTGAGATCTAGGACTTTGAAGAGTCTCTACCCACGGGAGCACCGGAGTACTCGTGTTACCTCACCCAGGGAAGCCGGGTGCATAGGTGCCTTTCGGGGTCGGGTTTCGTCGTCGCTTCGAATGGCGATCTGCTGCAAAGTGCTGCTGGCGGCCAAGAGAAAAGTGTCCGGGTGGATCCAAGAGTGGATCGGAGTTCTGAAGAACCTGAAAGCAGAGGGGACAGAGTCTGGGTCACTAGCCAGTGACCAGGAAGGCGATGGACAGATGCCCACCGATGTCGAGTGCTTCAGGTGCGTTGACGGTCGTCTTGACTCTTCAGCCACGAGGTCCAGGAGGTGTTGTCGGCGACCAGGAGCAGGATTCGGGCTGGTACACGATGTCTGTCGAGTGCTGAGGTGTCGGCGACCGGATTGGACCCAACAAGCCTTGGCAACGGCAAGTCTTGGTGAAGATGTAGATCGTCGATGGTGCAGACCAGCAAGGTCTGTGGAACTCACCCAGCGAGGGTAAGTGAGGGCAGGCCTGGAGCAACCAGGATGCCAAGTTAGGCAAAGATTGGCCTTCGTTAAGGGCTACTAGCCAACGGGCTAGCGACCGCGAAGGAGCCTTGTGACGCCGCACGTGGATCTGGCTTACAGGACACTCGTGGAGTGGGGGCCAGTGATCTTCGGTGCAGGTAGTGCTGGAGGCTAGGGCTACTCGGAGCCCAAAGCACGACTTCTTGGGAGACCCAGAAGAGGATGCACTTGCAAATGTGCTCGGTGTCCAGGGGTCACGGTCTCAAGTCACCCACGATAGCCACGGGCCTCAGCTTTGCTGGGGACTCAGGGTAGCCTCGGGAAAGTCTGAGAATCCACCTCTGGTGATGCGATGACTTCGGCGTCCGACGGGAGCTTCAGAAATGCGAACCAGACAGATGCTTCTTTGGTGCCTGCCAAGCAGGGGAGTCACTCCTTGACCCCAAGGGAGATTCTTCAGTCCTCTAATCGTGAGTAGAGCGTCGAAGGTCCAGGATTCAGTTTCAGAGTTTCGTCCAGAGATAGTCTAAAGTCCTAAGGACTGGGTTCCTACCTTTATTCTAAAGATAGGGGTTGGACTACTCTGTGGCCCCACCTATGGGTGGGTCAGGGCAGAGGGGTGGCTACACCCCTTTCCCTTTGTCCAGTTCACGCCAAAGCAGGGGCTGCAAGCCCCTGATCCGGTTTGAACTGGGGTATGCACAGGGACACCAAATGTGCCCCCAGTGCAGGACTTCAAAGCACCCGAAAGTGCTCCCGCCCAGCCCCAATACACATTATCCTGTCTGGGGAGGTGGTCACACCTCCCTGGGACAGGAAACCTATTGTCCAGGCCTCCCCTGCCGGAGTTTCGTCCAGCAGCAGGAGGCCAGACTCGTGTCTGTGGCAGCAGCATCCATTTTGTGATGCCAGGGCTCTGGAAAGAAGTTACCGGACTAGTCAGAGTTAACATGTCTTTCCCTCTAGAAGGGTGGAATGCTACCCCCGCCGCCAGGATTGGCGGGGGGTAGTATTCCAAGATGTTTGACACCAAACACGACATGTTTAGGTGCAGCCATTCCAAAGTTAGCATTTTACCGCGAGGATATAATGCGCTTAAGAGTATATGGTCAGGCTGCACTACAAACAGCATCAGAGAGGGTCTCCGAACGCTGCAGAGGGGCCCTGCTCATGCAGGGGCACCCTCTCACATAGGAACCACGCACTCTGCCTTTAGGATTGATAAGGCCTGCCTTAGGAGTGACTTATAGGTTTATATGTGTGTATGTATTTCGTGATATAGGTAACCTATATCACAGTAAGGGGTGCATGCACCACCTTACCCAGGCTGCAGTAGCAGACCTGTGGTGTCAGTTTGGGTGGCCTTCCAGGGGTGGCATAATACATGCTGCAGCCCCTGGCAGGCCTCTGAGGTACCTATGCCCTTGGTACATAGTATACCATATACTAGGGACTTATAAGGGCACTCCAGATCCCAATCAGTGATGTGCCTAAGGCACATGGAAACCATTTTAGAGAGGAAGCAGCTAGGCTGGGGTTCTGATTAGCAGGGCCCCAGCCAGACTAATGTCGAAAAACAGTGAAGCATCAGCAAAAAGTGGGGTACCCATGTGAAGCAGATCCTACTCTCCTACACAACCCCCCCAAACGTAGGGACATTAAACTAACCTTGCCCAGTTAAGTCTTCATGTTCTAAGTGGAAATACCTAGAGAGTCCATCTGCATTCGCATGGTTACTCCCAGGCCTATGTTCCACTGTAAAGTCCATCCCCTGTAGGGAAATGGACCACCTAAGCAGTTTGGGGTTTTCACCCTTCATTTCTTTTAGCCATAAGAGGGGCTTATGGTCTGTCTGAACCAGGAAGTGTGTACCAAACAAGTATGGCCTCAACTTCTTCAGAGCCCAGACCACAGCAAAGGCCTCCCTCTCTATGGCTGACCAACGTTTCTCTCTAGGGGTCAGCCTTCTGCTAATAAAAGCTACTGGCTGATCCTGACCTTCTTCATTCAATTGTGACAGTACAGCCCCTACCCCCAATTCAGATGCATCAGTTTGAACAATGAACTTCTTGGAGTAATCAGGACTCTGCAGAATTGGAGCAGTGCACATGGCCTGCTTGAGGTCATCAAATGCCTTTTGACAGCTAACTGTCCACTGAACCTTTTTGGGCATTTTCTTAGAAGTTAAGTCATTCAGGGGTGTCACTATTGATCCATACCCCTTGACAAATCTCCTATAGTACCCAGTCAGGCCTAAGAAGGCTCTCACCTGAGTCTGGGTAGTGGGAGCAGTCCAGTCCATGATGGTCTGGATCTTGCTCTGCAAAGGTTGAACCTGGCCTCCACCCACAAGGTGGCCCAGGTACACAACCTGACTCTGCCCTATCTGGCACTTAGTGGCCTTGATAGTCAGGCCTGCCTTTTGCAGGGCCTGTAAAACATTCCTGAGGTGGACCAGGTGATCCTCCCAGGTGGAGCTAAAGACAGCAATATCATCTAGATATGCTGCACTATAGGCCTCCAGTCCTGTGAGAACTGTATTCACCAACCTCTGGAAAGTGGCAGGTGCATTCTTCAGACCAAAGGGCATTACCACAAATTGATAATGCCCACTAGGGGTTGAGAATGCTGTTTTGGGCTTTGCAGTATCAGCTAGTCTGATCTGCCAGTAGCCAGCTGTTAGGTCAAATGTGCTGAGATATTTGGCAGAGGCCAAAGTATCTATGAGCTCATCTGCCCTGGGTATTGGATGGGCATCAGTCCTAGTGACTGCATTGAGACCCCTGTAGTCCACACAAAACCTCATCTCTCTTTTTCCACCACTGGTGTGAGGTTTCGGTACAAGGACTACTGGACTAGCCCAAGGGCTATCTGAGGGTTCAATAACTCCCAATTCCAACATTTTCTGGACTTCAGTCCTGATACAGTCCCTGACATGGTCAGGTTGCCTATAAATCTTGTTTTTAATAGGCAGACTGTCCCCAGTGTCCACTTCATGAGTGCACCAGGTGGTCTGACTGGGTGTCAGTGAAAACATATGTCTAAACTGATTGAGGACTTGCCTGCAATCAGTTTGTTGCTGGGTAGTGAGGCTGCCTGCCAAGGCTACACCATCAACTGACCCATCGTCAGGGTTCTGTGAGAGCAGGTCAGGGAGTGGGTCACTCTCTTCCTCCTGCCCTTCATCAGTAGCCATGAGCAAGCCCATGTCTGCCCTGTCCACATATGGTTTTAACCTGTTGACATGGAGAACCCTGTGGGGACTCCTGGGTGTTCCTAGGTCTACTAAATAAGTGACCTCACCCTTCTGCTCAACAATAGTGTGGGGTCCACTCCATTTATCTTGGAGAGCTGCTGGGGCCACTGGCTCCAACACCCATACCTTCTGTCCTGGCTGGTAAACAGTCAGAACAGCTCTTTGGTCATGCCAGGCCTTCTGAAGTTCCTGGCTAGCCTCAAGGTTTTTGGTTGCCTTTTCATGTACTCAGCCATCCTGGAGCGGAGACCAAGTACATAGTCCACTATATCTTGCTTTGGGGGCTTGAGAGGTAACTCCCATCCTTCCTTCACCAAGCACAGTGGACCCCTCACAGGGTGGCCAAACAGAAGTTCAAAAGGGCTGTAACCAACCCCCTTCTGAGGCACCTCCCTATATGCGAATAAAAGGCAGGGCAAGAGTATGTCCCATCTACGCCTAAGCTTTTCTGGGAGCCCTTTAATCATGCCCTTCAAGGTTTTGTTGAATCTCTCAACTAAACCATTGCATTGTGGGTGATAGGGTGTGGTGAACTTATAAGTCACTCCACACTCCTTCCACATTGCTTTTAAGTACCCAGACATGAAGTTAGCACCCCTGTCTGATACTACCTCCTTAGGAAAGCCCACTCTTGAGAAGATTCCCAGGAGGGCCCTTGCCACCACAGGTGCTGTAGTGGTCCTGAGGGGAATAGCTTCTGGGTACCTGGTGGCATGATCCACTACCACCAGGATAAACCTGTGCCCAGAGGCTGTTTGGGGATCCATGGGACCAACAATGTCAATCCCTACCCTTTCAAAGGGCACCCCCACCACAGGTAGTGGTATCAGGGGGCCTTTGTAGTGCCACCTGCTTTGCCACTGGCTTGGCAGGTTACACAGGAGCGACAAAACTCCTTACTGTCTTCAGACATGTGGGGCCAGTGAAAGTGAGGGACAATTCTGTCCCAAGTCTTGTTCTGGCCCAGGTGACCTGCTAAGGGAATATCATGGGCTAGGGTCAATAGGAAGCCCCTGAACTTCAAAGGTATTACCAACCTCCTGGTAGCACCAGGCTTGGGGTCTCTACTCTCTGAGTACAGGAGTCCATCATCCCAATACACTGTATGGGGACCACTAGCTTTCCCAGCAGCCTCAGCAGCAGCTTGCTGTCTGAGGGGTTCAAGGGAGGGGCAGCTCTGCTGCTCCTGGCTCAGATCTGCCCTAGAAGGTCCCCCTGTCCCCAAGAACTCAACCTGGTCAGGTTCAAGTTCCTCTGGGACAGTTCCTTCTTCAGGGCTGAGATCATCCCCCTCAAGGGACTGATCTTCCTCCTGAGCCAAGGGGGAAGGCACTGCCTTAACCCTACTACTCCTCCTCTTGGAAGGCACTTGGTCCATTCTTCCAGAATCCAAGGCCTGTTCAGTGCTAGACATTTTGGCTTGTGACCTGGTCACAGCAAACACATCTGCAGGGATCCCCAGCATTTCTGCATGGGTCCTGAGCTCCACTTCTGCCCAAGCAGAAGTCTCTAAGTCATTGCCAAGCAAGCATTCGACTGGTAGGTTTGCACTTACCACAACCTTCTTAAGGCCAGTTACCCCTCCCCAGGAGAAGTTAACAACTGCCAGAGTATGGTCTGTTCTGACATTGCTAGCATTGGTCACTTGGTACATCTCACCAAGCATAACTTGCCCAGGAAGCACAAGGTCTTGTGTCACCATTGTGACACTTGCCCCTGTGTCCCTAAATGCCAAAGCCTCACGTCCATTGATTAAAGGCTGTTGTCTGTACTTGCCCAGCTTACTGGGACTCACAGTGGAGGTCACATCCATGCCTCCATCACAGACTAACACAGCCTGAGTCAGTTCCCTGACTAAGTCAGAGCCCAACTCAGTTCCCAGGGTGAACCCTACTAAACCCTTTGCTGGAGCACTTCCACCAACTGTACTAGGGGGAACAGGTGCCTTAGGGGCATTGGTGGGTGCTGGACTGGAGTCTTTGGACTTGGTGCAATCACTGGTCCAGTGGGTCTTTTGCTTACAGACCTTGCACCATGGTTTTCTTTGGCCTTTCCCTTTGGTAGACTGTGAATCCCCACCAGAAGAAGATTTTTGGGGGCCTGATGAAGACTTTTGATCTTTACCCTTCTCCCCACCCTTGTCAGAGTTCTTAGCATCTTGCTTCTTGGTTTCCCCACCTTGGTTCTGTACCTTCTGCTTCACCCTGGTTCTGACCCATTTGTCTGCCTTCTTTCCCAATTCTTGGGCAGAGGTCAGATCAGAGTCTACCAGGTATTGATGCAACAGCTGATTTTGACAGTTATTAAGAATCTGCTCCCTCATTATCAGATTGTACAATCCTGAGAAGTCACACACCTTACTGCCCATCAACCAGCCTTCCAGAGCCTTGGCAGAACAATCCACATAGTCTACCCAGTCTTGAGTCTGTGCTTTTTGGGTGTCTCTGAACTTCAACCTGTACTGTTCAGTGGTTAGGCCAAACCCATCAATAAGAGCACTCTTCAAGACCTTGTAATTATCAGCATCCTCCTCTCTAACAGTGAGGAGCTTATCTCTACCTTTGTCAGCAAAGGAGAGCCACAAGATTGCTGCCCACTGCTCCTGAGGGACCTTCTGTACCTTACAGGCCCTCTCTAATGCAGTTATCCATTTGTGGATATCATCCCCACTCTGGTAGGGAGGGACAATCTTGCTCAGGTTCCTATGGTCATAGGACCTTTCCCTGTCTCTAGGGACATGGCTGCCACCATGGGACTCTAGTCCCAACTTTCTTCTCTCTCTAAGGAGATCTAGGGATTCCCTATCTAAAGCCAATTGCTTTTTTCTGATTTCCAGCTGAGTTTCCTCATACTGGACCAGTCTGGTTCTCCTCTCATGAGAGGATTCCCTCCTGTGAGAGGAGACAGAGCTCCCTATAGAGGTGCCAGAGTGGTTAGACTCCTGAGAAGGAGATCTAGACTTCCTGGGCACACTCTTAATCCTTCCTGGGGGACAAAGAGGGTGTCATCTTGATCATCCTCATCATCATCCACAGGAGGGATTGGGTTTTCCAGGTCAGGGTCATTGTCACCCTCCTGGCCAGTTTCAGAGGGGGCTGGGGGTATTGGTACCCCTGGCCTCGTCCTCTTCTTCTGCCCCACCCTCAGCTCCTACCCCTTCAGTCCCTACAGGCTTACTAAGGTCATAAGCCACCAACAACTCCTTGAGGTGTTGGGTGGTGGGGCTTTGGCCTGTCCTTATTTTTCTCAAGTTACATAAAGCTCTCAATTCCAAGAATGGGAGTGTATCATACTTGGAGGGTGGAAGCTCAATGGCTTCCTGCAAGGATTCTTTGGATCCTGCCCTTAAAGACATTACTAGTGTGGTGTGGTGTATGCACTACCTACTCTAGTGTGGCCTACTAAACTCTCTTGAGTTGTAGAAAGGGTTGTGCTATCCCTTAACACACAACTCTAAGTTCAGTAGAACTTACTGTATTCTAAGCTTAAATTATATGTACCTTAGGTACCTTTAGTGGTTTTCAGTTGATCAATTCAATTGAGATTATCTGGTAAAACAATAGCAAGCTGGAATCCCACACGCTGCACACCAATGTGAGAAGTTGGCCTGGCATATGCTGTCCACTAATTATAGTGGGCACCTTGCACCAGTCCAAACAACCCCTTATTGGAGATAGGTTAAAGACAACCTTATTGAAAGCTATCCTAGTGGTAGCTATGGAGAGCAGCCTTCAGGCTAAGTCTTGAAGGAATGTAAAGCAGCTTGTTTTACCAGTCTATAATCTCTTGAGTGACCAAATGAAAGAGCACCACACCAGGTATATATTCAAAATATATGTATTTATTGCTAAACACACCCCTCTAGTCTCTTTATGAGGCTAGAGTTCGAAGTACATAAGTTATAAGTTATTAAATCACAGTAATAGCACAAATACACGTTTGGGCCCTAGGGGCGTACTCAAACCATATACCAATAAAGTGGTATGCGAACCACGACTGAACTAGACACTAGGCCTAGAGCCTCTAGAAGTGCTTGGACCACAAGGAACCACCCAAGGTAGTGACACAGGGGACCTACGGGAGACGCGTGCAGTGTAAATACACAACCGCGATACGCCGTTGACTTCTATGGAGAAAGTCGGGATCGGGAAAATAGAGAAAAGGGACACTTAAAAGAGGACTAGGACAAAACCCTTTGAGATCTAGGACTTTGAAGAGTCTCTACCCACGGGAGCACCGGAGTACTCGTGTTACCTCACCCAGGGAAGCCGGGTGCATAGGTGCCTTTCGGGGTCGGGTTTCGTCGTCGATTCGAATGGCGATCTGCTGCAAAGTGCTGCTGGCGGCCAAGAGAAAAGTGTCCGGGTGGATCCAAGAGTGGATCGGAGTTCTGAAGAACCTGAAAGCAGAGGGGACAGAGTCTGGGTCACTAGCCAGTGACCAGGAAGGCGATGGACAGATGCCCACCGATGTTGAGTGCTTCAGGTGCGTTGACGGTCGTCTTGACTCTTCAGCCACGAGGTCCAGGAGGCGTTGTCGGCGACCAGGAGCAGGATTCGGGCTGGTACACGATGTTTGTCGAGTGCTGAGGTATCGGCGACCGGATTGGACCCAACAAGCCTTGGCAACGGCAAGTCTCGGTGAAGATGTAGATCGTCGATGGTGCAGACCAGCAAGGTCTGTGGAACTCACCCAGTGAGGGTAAGTGAGGGCAGGCCTGGAGCAACCAGGATGCCAAGTTAGGCAAAGATTGGCCTTCGTTAAGGGCTACTAGCCAACGGGCTAGCGACCACGAAGGAGCCTCATGACGCCGCACGTGGATCTGGCTTACAGGACACTCGTGGAGTGGGGGCCAGTGATCTTCGGTGCAGGTGGTGCTGGAGGCTAGGGCTACTCGGAGCCCAAAGCACGACTTCTTGGGAGACCCAGAAGAGGATGCACTTGCAAATGTGCTCAGTGTCCAGGGGTCACGGTCTCAAGTCACCCACGATAGCCACGGGCCTCAGCTTTGCTGGGGACTCAGGGTAGCCTCGGGGAAGTCTGAGAATCCACCTCTGGTGATGCGATGACTTCGGCGTCCGACGGGAGCTTCAGAAATGCGAACCGGACAGATGCTTCTTTGGTGCCTGCCAAGCAGGGGAGTCACTCCTTGACCCCAAGGGAGATTCTTCAGTCCTCTAATCGTGAGTAGAGCGTCGAAGGTCCAGGATTCAGTTTCAGAGTTTCGTCCAGGGATAATCTAAAGTCCTAAGGACTGGGTTCCTACCTTTATTCTAAAGATAGGGGTTGGACTACTCTGTGGCCCCACCTATGGGTGGGTCAGGGCAGAGGGGTGGCTACACCCCTTTCCCTTTGTCCAGTTCACGCCAAAGCAGGGGCTGCAAGCCCCTGATCCGGTTTGAACTGGGGTATGCACAGGGACACCAAATGTGCCCCCAGTGCAGGACTTCAAAGCACCCGAAAGTGCTCCCGCCCAGCCCCAATACACATTATCCTGTCTGGGGAGGTGGTCACACCTCCCTGGGACAGGAAACCTATTGTCCAGGCCTCCCCTGCCGGAGTTTCGTCCAGCAGCAGGAGGCCAGACTCGTGTCTGTGGCAGCAGCATCCATTTTGTGATGCCAGGGCTCTGGAAAGAAGTTACCGGACTAGTCAGAGTTAACATGTCTTTCCCTCTAGAAGGGTGGAATGCTACCCCCGCCGCCAGGATTGGCGGGGGGTAGTATTCCAAGATGTTTGACACCAAACACGACATGTTTAGGTGCAGCCATTCCAAAGTTAGCATTTTACCGCGAGGATATAATGCGCTTAAGAGTATATGGTCAGGCTGCACTACAAACAGCATCAGAGATGGTCTCCGAACGCTGCAGAGGGGCCCTGCTCATGCAGGGGCACCCTCTCACATAGGAACCACGCACTCTGCCTTTAGGATTGATAAGGCCTGCCTTAGGAGTGACTTATAGGTTTATATGTGTGTATGTATTTCGTGATATAGGTAACCTATATCACAGTAAGGGGTGCATGCACCACCTTACCCAGGCTGCAGTAGCAGACCTGTGGTGTCAGTTTGGATGGCCTTCCAGGGGTGGCATAATACATGCTGCAGCCCCTGGCAGGCCTCTGAGGTACCTATGCCCTTGGTACATAGTATACCATATACTAGGGACTTATAAGGGCACTCCAGATCCTAATCAGTGATGTGCCTAAGGCACATGGAAACCATTTTAGAGAGGAAGCAGATAGGCTGGGGTTCTGATTAGCAGGGCCCCAGCCAGACTAATGTCGAAAAACAGTGAAGCATCAGCAAAAAGTGGGGGTACCCATGTGAAGCAGATCCTACTCTCCTACATGTACAACTTGGTGTAAAATGCATGGAAGGTGTCTAGTATGTCTGGGGTGTCTCTGTGGAGCACGCCTTCGTGATCAGTAATTTCGAGTATAGCAGTAGAGAATCTGGGTTTACGGGTGAGTTCAGCTAAGGCCTTTCCGGGGCGCTCTCCTTCCCCGATAGTATTTCCCACGGAATTTACATTCTCTCTCAGCAGCATCTTGGTATTCAGTTAGTTTGTCTCTGAATCGCCCCTTCAGGTGAGAGCTTGGGACTGACCTCATTTGACTTTCGAGGTTTTGAGTTCCGTTTCTATGGTGCAAGGGGTGCCTGTGTTGGCGCACGGCAGCCCATAGTGCGCAGCGCAGGGGAAAAGGACAGGAATACGCTGCATCTGATAGATACAGCACATTCCTGCCTTTTCTTTTGTTGTAGGGCAGTGCCGCAGGAAGGCCTGCAGCTCTGCCCTATGGCAAAAACTCATAAATGAGGCCCAAAGCAGCTTATTTATAAGTCCCTTGCACTGCTGGTGCGTCACTTTTAATGTGTACTATACTAGTGCACACGCTGCAGCACTGACCACATACTGTCATGCCATCATCTGCTCATTAGGTCACTAAATGATTTCATGTCGTGCAGCACCACAGTCCAGTTCAGATTTTCTTCTACAACCTTTGAAGTGTTGAACTTTAGTGCAGTTAGTTACATTTAAGTGAACCAGGATTACAATTACAAGACTGGCCTGTAATATACAAATCCAACATTGGAACATGATGGGCTTTTATTATTGTCTCTGAAAGCACTGAGTACACCACAAACCATGTTATCCTTTATCTATATATGGGTGAACAATACAGAAATGAGGAGGCAGAGGGAAAGAGCAAGTGAGTTGGACACCAGAGAATAACACAAAAGGCATTCAGCCAGTACTTGAGAAAAGAGCAGAGACCTCGAAGCGTTCCTGAGTCATTCACACATATCCCTCCTTAGAAGGTGGCTTTTTCTGCAGTAATATCTCTTAACTGGCTTCCCACTCTACCAGCCACCTGCTGTTTTAGAATCCCCATGCTGCTCTTCTAACTCTTTTCTGACCTTCCAATGAGCTACTGTCCTATTTACTTCTGATTTTACCATCCATAGTTTACCTAACAGTAATTTGCAGCCCTACGAGCACCCTCACGGTCCCTCTGTGCCAGACTAAAACCCTACTGTTACATCAGCCTATTCTGTTTTCTCCATCATCCCTGCTGCTCACCAGCCTCTGATTAATTTTCACCACTTTGTGCTTTTCCACTACCGTGCTGTCCTTCCTCCTTTTCCACTCCTACCATTCCCCTGATCCCTACCAGCTCACTGCGCCTCTATTAGTTGCCTGCTTCATTAGCCTCTCGCTGCTCTACCAACTTCATTTTTTGTGCGCCTAGGAATCAGTGAGAAAAGAACAGATGATGGACGGAATGCTGAACATATCAAACATTCAACCCCAGTCACAGATCTGGGTTAAATCCTTCGTTTTTTTGCATGCCACGCATTCCAGTTTTAACCCAGCCATATGCAAATCAATCTTGACCCTGCTCCTCAAGGGAACAGTCCAACCCGAACTACCAGGGCAGGTCCTCCCTGGACCAGAAACAAGCATCCTGGGACCGGTTTTGGGGTGTCACCACTCATCAGCCAGGCTAGCTTGAATCTGGTGGCATAGCAAGCACTGGACCCACGTCTGGGCATACCCTCCCACTTAGGGCGACAAATGCAAAAAGAACAGATGATGGATGGAATGCTGAACAAATCAAACATTTACCCCCAGTCACAGATATGGGTTAAATCCACCGTTATTCCCATGAGGAGCAGGGACAAGACAGATTTTCACATGGCTGGGTCCAAACTCAGGTGTCATAGTGAGCAAAAGAATGATGGATTAAACCCTGATCTCTTGTCATAGTGAGCAAAAGAATGATGGATCAAACCCAGATCTCTTGACTGGGGTGAGTGCTTGAAATGTTTCAGCACTCCGCCTATCATCTTGTTGTGTTTGCTAAGTTCGCCCTAAGTGGCCATGGTTATGCCCAGACATGGGTCACTTGCTCGCTGTGCCAGTAGATTCAAGCTAACCTGGCTGCTGAGGGCCCGAAACCGGTCCCAGGGTGCTTGTTTCTGGTCCAGCGAGGACCTGACCTGACAGTTCTGCTGGACTGTTCCTACGAGGAGCAGGGTCAAGACTAATTTGCATATGGCTAGGTCCAAACTGGGATGGCATTGTGAGCAAAAGAATGATGGATTAAACCCAGATATCTTGACTCGGGGTGAGTGGTTGAAAAGTTTCAGCACTCCCCCATCATCTTGTTGTGTTTGCTAAGAATCAGTGAAAGCAGATCTAGCAGAGTGCGTAACCACATGGAAACTTTTGGGACTATAATGATTGGATAAACAGACATGTTTTGTCTGAGCTGCCCTGCTGCATCCAATTAACTGAACAATTTGTTTATAAGCAACAGAGCACATCACCCGATGGTAGGGTGACCAGATTTTGAAAACCAAAAACGAAGCAAGACAATAGAGCATACAGCAGTGGTCTTCATACTTTTCAATGCCGTCCCATGTGAAAAAAAATCTTTGGGACCACCTCATAATTTTTCACAATTATTCTGTTAAATTGCCACTGTTTAAATATGTATTAACATAGTTACACATTGCAGTTACGCTATCTCTTTTGAAAATTCAACCAAATACACCTACTAGCAGCCAGGAAATAAATGAAAAAGATGTTAGGGATGGACCATTACAGAGTGGCTTACTGCTCCTCATTTTTTGACATAAAAGAAAACACTGTTATCAGCTTGATGCTTCTTTTGGCCCCCCTCCCAAGATCAATTAAGGCCCTCCCAAGGGGGTTCACCCCCCAGTTTGAAGACCTCTGGCCTAAAGTGAGAGCACCTACTGAAGTAGAAGGACTACAAGGGTACATCCCTCAGATATATAAGACAGACCAGATATAGGCACACTATTGACCAGTTTCAGAGGCTAGGCATATTGTGCTATTTCAGAAAGTTTTGTCCACCCATGGAAGAAGAGATGTAGAACAATGCAAGTTGCCCCATTCTATAGGTGTAGCACATTAAATCCCGTTTGCTTAGCATCCTGGGACTTGTAGTCTTTCATATATATTGATAAAAAGATAGCAACAAGCTCCAGAAGGGAAATGATAAAATCAGTACTGGTTAAGCTTCTGTGTTTCCGTGGGGCGACGATGGTGGAAAGACGAACATACTGGAATTATCTTCAATAGCTGTACATGTAGCCCAAAAAATAAATTCGGGTTACATTTTTCAGAATTAATACTGCCATTAGAATTATGCACAGCACATTTAAAGACGCTACACAGAAAATATTTGTTGGTATTACATTGCAGCTTTCTTTCTCACTTCTTCATCACACCCTTGCTGTGTTGAAGCCCACAGAGAGGCTCCGAGCCAGGTTTTGACTAAGGATCTCCACCTATACCACTCCATACCTCATTAATACCTGCTGTGTGTCAGGGTTGGATTGACAAGGCAGGCAATCGGCCAGTGCCCGAGGAGCCTGTGGCACAGGAGAGCTAGTGGGCCATTTTTTTCTCTTTTGTGGGTAAAGCAGCCCCACATACCTGGGCTGATTTTTCTAACCAATAGAATGCTGCAGCTTCAGGTGAGAGGTAGTCTGAGCAAGCCATAAATTAGGTCCATTAATTGTTATTGGCAGAATGACAATTGGGCGGACGGAGGATGCCTCAAAAGGTGTCAGTGAGCCTTTGTGGGAGATGGGTCTTTTGAGCAGCACAATTAACAAGTCTTCGATGTGGGGAGTAGGTGTTTGTCTTCCACAGCAGGTCACAACAATTGGACAGAGAAACTGCAGGTGCCTGCTGCCCGTTTTCTCAGACTGAAATTGGGAGTCTAAATCAAATACTGTGCAGTGGAATGAGAGAAAAAGCACTAAGAACCACAAAAGTTTTACATAACTTTGCAATTTGTTTTAAAAAATGAATAGAAACAGATTAAAGGAAAACACCTTTTTTGGCAGTGTTGCTGTAAAAAAGAAAAGAAAAACATTCATCCTCCACCCAGAGATGAAAGGGGAGTGAAAATGAAAGAAGAGAAAGAGAGACAAAGGAAAATGAGAGACAGAGAGAGGAGCAGAGAGACAAACAGGGAAGGGAGACGAAAGATTGAGTGGCGAGAAGGGTTGAATGATAGATTGGTATAGGGGTCTCCAAACTTTCCTTTAATAATAGCTACTTCTGTTCAATGAAAATCATCCCGAGCTACTAATATTATTAGTGTTGTTATACCTACCACATCAGAAAAGATTACATTAGTGGACGCCATTTGCAAGATTACAAGCAGTGGTCACCTCAGTTTTCCAGGCATGGTTGCCAGCAGTAAGGTAATAAAGGCTTTGTCAATGTAGAATGTGAGTAGTACATAACAGCTATAGCAGTATTGCCACTGACATCAAGGTAATATTAGTAATAAGTCTTCCTAACATCGCATGATTTATTACTCAAATATCAGCTTTAAATATATTTTGGAAATTAAGTCATTTTTCTCCAAAAGTCAGTTTACGACTTCTGAAAATCAACACTTTTTCAATGAATACATGCTTTCAATTTTGGTGTACATATATTAATTCAACAAAGCAAAAGCTTCTAGTTTGGTAGGCAAGGGTGCACACAGGAGAGCTACTTATTGGAACCTGGAGAGCTACCAGTGGCTCATGAGCTACACGTTAGAGAAGCCTGGTATAGAGAGTGAAGGATGGGAAACAAAAGTGGAGAGAAAGGAGATGGCAAATGGAGAAAAAGAATGTACAGCAAATGATGAAACAAAGCGTTGATGGAGAAGAGGATGCCAGAAGTTTCCTGGCCAGTGAGAATAAGGAACAGGCAGATTAGTGTCTCATACACCTTCGTTAGTTCTCTGACAGTCCAGTAGTCTATGGATTGATTTAGAAGTTGGTGGACAACTAGAGAAAGTGCTGAATCCACTCCCGAATCACCTTTGGAAGACTGCAGAAATCAAAGTACTCACAAAGACCGAAATCCATTTAATTTCTATGGGGAATGGTGGTCTTCTGAAAATGTTAAGGTTTGCTGAAGCAGGTAGCTACTGACTGCAGGAATCACTGGTGCAGTCAGGAGCCTTAAAGACCTGAGAGTGAGCAATGCTTTGGGTAACTGAAAGTGAGTATGAACCCCAGGAAGCTGAGGATGAGCTGAAGGCTCAGGGACCTAAGCCATGCCCCTGAAAGAAATATTCACCCCCACCAATGCACAATTAGTGTAAACGGGAGCTTTAGAGATCTGGTGGTGACTATCTGTCAAGCAGCAAGGGAACTACACAGAAATATAAGCTTTGCAAAATCTCCTGGTGAACATGGTTCACAGCGAACTGAGGGTATCCTGAAGCTTTTAGGTATGAGTGAGGAAGAGCTACTGGGCCTAAGGGGAAATCAGGTGACCAGGAGATCAGCTGACATCCAAAGGCTCCAGAGAGTGAGCTGAAGTCTCAGAGATCTGAGCCTCAGCAGGATCCTAAGGGGGCCAAAGAGTCGAAATGAGCTTAAGGGTCCTATTGCTAAGTGGATAGGTTTGGCACCAACTGATAGGGAGCATGTACTTAGGATTAGCTGAACCCATGGGTCCTTGAGATGAGCAGAAGCCTACAGACTTGAGGATGAGTGTGAACCTCAGGGGCCATGTTGGATAGAAGTTACTGAGAATCCCTAAGGATGACCAGGAGATTTAGGTCCTAATAGGGGATCCAGAGATCCGAGGGTGAGCCAGGGCTTGGGGATCTAAGAGAGACTGCAATGCGTTCAGGGACCTGACAGTGAAAGCTTTATTGACCTGAAGGTATGTGTCAGAAGACATAGGTGATCTGTAATGGAATAACAGTTTTTCCAGTCTTTGATGATGCTACTGGCCTTTGGACCGTTAAAAAACATAACCTACCACAAATTTCTCCCCAAAATATGCCCCTAATGTTAACCACACAGTAATTCTTGAACGGTTGCGATCCGCAAATATGGACCACTTTGTTTTTGGGTGCCCGGGCCAATTTTTCGCCCAATCCGACCCTGCTGTGTGTCATGGCCTGATGATGACACTAGGATGCTGCAGGACTTGATTCCCCCAGGACACTAGACATCAGTTTCTTTCCCACCAACTGTACAGGAAATGAGGGGAGGGGATTAAGTCACTGGGCCAGTACTAGAGCACGTATAATAGGGAGGGCAAGTATAATAAAGCTTACCTTTTCAGTACTATAGGTGTCTGCATGATCTGTTACCCAACACTCGGAACCGTACACTGTGGGGCATATGTACAAGGAGTTAACGCCACATTAGCGGCACTTTTCCGTCGGTTTTGCAGTGATATTTTTATCGCCATATGTACAAGCTGTCGCTAACCTCTGTTAGCGGCAGTTTTCCGGCGAAAACGTCCATTATAAAGATCTCCACTTCTGTTAGCGATAATGACATGCAAGGGAGGCATTGCCATGCAAAAACGGTTGCTAACCCCTCTTCGCGATATTTACAAGGGGATTCTTTAAGTTTGGAGGACTAAAAAACTGCCTCTAACTGCAGTTAGAGGCAGTTTTTAAGACCAGAAAATAGCTGGTCTTAAAAATGGAGATAACACTTGGGGCCTCATTTTCAGCAGGTTTTGTTGCTGGACTGCGCTGCAAGCAATGTTGCTGCGCTGCCATGCAACAAAACTACAGGGCAGGACTGCGCACCATCAATAAGATAGTGCACATTCCTGGGCCTCATTCATGAAAAGTGTTGCAGCGTTGTGACAAGACAGCGTTGCAACACTTTTCACTACCCTTCTTGCGACACTACGGATGCGCTGTATTCACTGGACAGCGCTCCATGACGCAAGTAATGACAGATACGTCTGGAATCCTGACGTATCTGTCTGCGCTAAAGTCACGCATTGCTGCAGTCGTGTCACAACCATGACGCAACTCCATCAATGCATGGGGCCAGCCTATCCCTGTGGCACTGCGTCACCCCTACGTCTGCCATCATGCAGGCGTAAGGTACTGATGCAGTGCCATTCTTGAGGGGTGCCCGGGTGTCGGCGCAGTTGGAGATCCATCGGTGGCGGTTAGCGCGCTGCGGTGTCATAGTCTGTAAGCGTTGGCGGAGTGGTGGTGCTGAGGGAGTTGACAAGACGTACTTCGGTGGCCTTGATCCAGCTGCGAGGGAGGCGATGATGGCGGTTGTGTACGGTGGGCATGGTGAAGATGTGATGTATACAATGATGGTCAGTCCAGGAGAGTCCGGTGGTGTGGCTGTAGTTGAAGGTCCCGCTGGCGGAGGAGACGTGCTCGACCGTGTGTCCTGCTATGTGGCTTGCTGCAGTGACTAGCTGCTTGAGTCTGATGCTGGGGAGCTATCCCAGGAGGGGGTGGTGTTCTGGTCACTGGGGTTGTCCAGGTGGAACTTGAGTTCGCCGAGTAGGATGTCGTCGATGGATGGGAGAGCCTGGTGTGCAATGAGGTCTACAATGGTATTTGAGAATGGGTGTCCATGGCTCGGGGGCCTGCAGATGAGGGTGCTGCAGAGGATGGGGTTGGGGTTGGTCCTGATCTGGAAGTTAAGGTGTTCCATGGTCACCATTGGGTCATTAGAGTGCGTGGTCAGTCGGAGTGTGCTTCTGTAGGTGATGGCAATGCCTCCTCCTGGATGGTCGGGGTGGTCCTTGCGGGTGATTTAGTAGCAGTCAGTGATGGCGATGGCGATGTCTGGTCCGGAGTAGAAGTTGGTCCTGGCAGGCGATGTGGCATCCAGGGTTGATGGCAAGGAGGGTGCTGGCGCCGTAGGGGTGGAGTGTCCGAGAGGAAGGCTCCTTGGTGCCGAGGGCAGTCCAGGGGCAGACGGATGCAGACGGGCTTGCCTATGACTTGCCTTTGGCACGGGAGACGTCCATTACAACGCAGGCATTACATCGTAATGCCTTTACAACGCAAATCCAACAACGCAGGTGCCTTTACATCGCATTCCATTACAACGCATTGTGAGGTCAGTAATGGGGTATTTTTAATTTTTAGGGTGGGTATGTGTTTCGGGTGTCGGAGATGAAATGTGGGGTGTATTATGGGGTAATATTTGAAATTTAGGGTGTGCATTTGCGGTCAAACATGAAAATTGGGGTGTGCATTTGGGTCAAATATGAAAATTGGTGTTAGAACTGGGGGTCTCTAGTTGGCTGAGGTATGTACCTTAGTCCAAATAGGGACCCTTGCTTCTAGTCAGGGTAAGGAGGGACACACGCTTAGATAACCCCTGCTCGCCCCCTGGTAGCTTGGCACGAGCAGCCAGGCTTATCTCCAAGGCAATGTGTAAAGTATTTGCAAACACACCCAGTAACACAGTGATAACACCACAAATGGACACCACACTGGTTTCATAAAAATAGCGGTATCTTTATAAAAAGGAATACGATGAGACCAAATGATAGAAATCCAACATATGTGTATTCGTAATATTTCGCTTTGACGGTTATTAGCGATACCAAAGGGGACGATGGATGGAGCGTTAGAGCAAATCAAACACTCACCCCCAGTCAACTGATCTGGGTTTAATCCATCATCATTCTTTAGCTCACTCCACCACCCCAGTTCAGACATGGCCATATGCAAATCAGTCTGACCCTGTGCCTCATGGGAACAGTCCAGCCCGAACTGCCAAGCCATGTCTTCCCTGGACCGGAAACAAGCATCCTGGGACCGGTTTCGGGTTCAAAACCCTCATCAGCCAGGCTATCTTGAATCCAGTGGCAAAGTGAGCAAGGGACCCACGTCTGGGCATACCCTGCCAACTTAGGGCGAACAAAGCGATACCAAAGGGGACGATGGATGGAGCGTTAGAGCAAATCAAACACTCACCCCCAGTCAACTGATCTGGGTTTAATCCATCATCATTCTTTAGCTCACTCCACCACCCCAGTTCAGACATGGCCATATGCAAATCAGTCTGACCCCGTGCCTCATGGGAACAGTCCAGCCCGAACTGCCAAGCCATGTCTTCCCTGGACCGGAAATAAGCATCCTGGGTCCGGTTTCGGGTTCAAAACCCTCATCAGCCAGGCTATCTTGAATACAGTGGCAAAGTGAGCAAGGGACCCACGTCTGGGCATACCCTGCCAACTTAGGGCGAACAAAGCGATACCAAAGGGGACGATGGATGGATGGAGCGTTAGAGCAAATCAAACACTCACCCCCAGTCAACTGATCTGGGTTTAATCCATCATCATTCTTTAGCTCACTCCACCACCCCAGTTCAGACATGGCCATATGAAAATCAGTCTGACCCTGTGCCTCATGGGAACAGTCCAGCCCGAACTGCCAAGCCATGTCTTCCCTGGACCGGAAACAAGCATCCTGGCACCGGTTTCGGGTTCAAAACCCTCATCAGCCAGGCAATCTTGAATCCAGTGGCAAAGTGAGCAAGGGACCCACGCCTGGGCATACCCTGCCAACTTAGGGCGAACAAAGCGATACCAAAGGGGACGATGGATGGAGCGTTAGAGCAAATCAAACACTCACCCCCAGTCAACTGATCTGGGTTTAATCCATCATCATTCTTTAGCTCACTCCACCACCCCAGTTCAGACATGGCCATATGCAAATCAGTCTGACCCTGTGCCTCATGGGAACAGTCCAGCCTGAACTGCCAAGCCATGTCTTCCCTGGACTGGAAACAAGCATCCTGGGACCGGTTTCGGGTTCAAAACCCTCATCAGCCAGGCTATCTTGAATCCAGTGGCAAAGTGAGCAAGGGACCCACGCTCTGGGCATACCCTGCCAACTTAGGGCGAACAAAGCGATACCAAAGGGGACGATGGATGGAGCGTTAGAGCAAATCAAACACTCACCCCCAGTCAACTGATCTGGGTTTAATCCATCATCATTCTAAAGCTCACTCCACCACCCCAGTTCAGACATGGCCTTATGCAAATCAGTCTGACCCTGTGCCTCATGGGAACAGTCCAGCCCGAACTGCCAAGCCATGTCTTCCCTGGACCGGAAACAAGCATCCTGGGACCGGTTTCGGGTTCAAAACCCTCATCAGCCAGGCTATCTTGAATACAGTGGCAAAGTGAGCAAGGGACCCACGTCTGGGCATACCCTGCCAACTTAGGGCGAACAAAGCGATACCAAAGGGGACGATGGATGGATGGAGCGTTAGAGCAAATCAAACACTCACCCCCAGTCAACTGATCTGGGTTTAATCCATCATCATTCTTTAGCTCACTCCACCACCCCAGTTCAGACATGGCCATATGCAAATCAGTCTGACCCTGTGCCTCATGGGAACAGTCCAGCCCGAACTGCCAAGCCATGTCTTCCTGGACCGGAAACAAGCATCCTGGGACCGGCTCGGGTTCAAAATCCCTGATCAGCCAGGCTATCTTGAATCCAGTGGCAAAGTGAGCAAGGGACCCACGCTTGGGCATACCCTGCCAACTTAGGGCGAACAAAGCGATACCAAAGGGGATGATGGATGGAGCGTTAGAGCAAATCAAACACTCACCTCCAGTCAGCTGATCTGGGTTTAATCCATCATCATTCTTTAGCTCACTCCACCACCCCAGTTCAGACATGGCCATATGCACATCAGTCTGACCCTGTGCCTCATGGGAACAGTCCAGCTCGAACTGCCAAGCCATGTCTTCCTGGACCAGAAACAAGCATCCTGGGACCGGTCTCGGGTTCAAAACCCTCATCAGCCAGGCTATCTTGAATCCAGTGGCAAAGTGAGGAAGGGACCCACGTCTGTTCTGCATTCTGTCCATCAACTGTTGTTTTTGCATTTGTCACCCCGAGTGGGACGGGTATGCCCAGACATGGGTCCCGTGCTCTCCATGCCACTGGAATCAAGCTATCCTGGCTGAAGAGGGGTGAAACCCCGAAACCGGTCCTAGGATGCTTGTTTCCAGTCCAGGGAGGACCTGGCTTGGCAGTTCGGGCTGGACTGTTCCCATGAGGCACAGGGTCAAGACTGATTTGCATATGGCTGGGTTCAAACTGGAATGGCATGGTGAGCAAAAAACGATGGATTTAGGCCCAGATCTCTGTACTGGGGTGAATGTATGACATTGTTCTGCATTCTGTCCATCAACTGTTGTTTTTGCATTTGTCACCCCGATTGGGACGGGTATGCCCAGACGTGGGTCCCGTGCTCTCCATGCCACTGGAATCAAGCTATCCTGGCTGAAGAGGGTGAAACTCCGAAACCGGTCCTAGGATGCTTGTTTCCAGTCCAGGGAGGACCTGGCTTGGCAGTTCGGGCTGGACTGTTCCCATGAGGCACAGGGTCAAGACTGATTTGCATATGGCTGGGTTCAAACTGGAATGGCACAGTGAGCAAAAACGATGGATTTAGGCCCAGATCTCTGTACTGCGGTGAATGTATGACATTGTTCTGCATTCTGTCCATCAACTGTTGTTTTTGCATTTGTCACCCCGAGTGGGACGGGTATGCCCAGACGTGGTCCCATGCTCTCCATGCCACTGGAATCAAGCTATCCTGGCTGAAGAGGGTGAAACCCCGAAACCGGTCCTAGGATGCTTGTTTCCAGTCCAGGGAGGACCTGGCTTGGCAGTTCGGGCTGGACTGTTCCCATGAGGCACAGGCTCAAGACTGATTTGCATATGGCTGGGTTCAAACTGGAATGG
This sequence comes from Calotriton arnoldi, assembly GCA_963921515.1. NCBI lineage: Eukaryota > Metazoa > Chordata > Amphibia > Caudata > Salamandridae > Calotriton > Calotriton arnoldi. The sequence continues at coordinate 458,550 of CAWUFW010010852.1, read as the reverse complement.
CATGGTGAGCAAAAAACGATGGATTTAGGCCCAGATCTCTGTATTGGGGTGAATGTATGACATTGTTCTGCATTCTGTCCATCAACTGTTGTTTTTGCATTTGTCACCCCGAGTGGGACGGGTATGCCCAGACGTGGTCCTGTGCTCTCCATGCCACTGGAATCAAGCTATCCTGGCTGAAGAGGGGTGAAACCCCGAAACCGGTCCTAGGATGCTAGTTTCCAGTCCAGGAGGACCTGGCTTGGCAGTTCGGGCTGGACTGTTCCCATGAGGCACAGGGTCAAGACTGATTTGCATATGGCTGGGTTCAAACTGGAATGGCATGGTGAGCAAAAACGATGGATTTAGGCCCAGATCTCTGTACTGGGGTGAATGTATGACATTGTTCTGCATTCTGTCCATCAACTGTTGTTTTTGCATTTGTCACTCCCGAGTGGGACGGATATGCCCAGACGTGGGTCCTGTGCTTTCCATGCCACTGGAATCAAGCTATCCTGGCTGAAGAGGGTGAAACCCCAAAACCGGTCCTAGGATGCTTGTTTCCAGTCCAGGGAGGACCTGGCTTGGCAGTTCGCGCTGGACTGTTCCTATGAGGCACAGGGTCAAGACTGATTTGCATATGGCTGGGTTCAAACTGGAATGGCATGGTGAGCAAAAACGATGGATTTAGGCCCAGATCTCTGTACTGGGGTGAATGTATGACATTGTTCTGCATTCTGTCCATCAACTGTTGTTTTTGCATTTGTCACCCCGAGTGGGACGGGTATGCCCAGACGTGGTCCCGTGTTCTCCATGCCACTGGAATCAAGCTATCCTGGCTGAAGAGGGTGAAACCCCGAAACCGGTCCTAGGATGCTTGTTTCCAGTCCAGGGAGGACCTGGCTTGGCAGTTCGGGCTGGACTGTTCCCATGAGGCACAGGGTGAAGACTGATTTGCATATGGCTGGGTTCAAACTGGAATGGCATGGTGAGCAAAAACCGATGGATTTAGGCCCAGATCTCTGTACTGGGGTGAATGTATGACATTGCTCTGCATTCTATCCATCAACTGTTGTTTTTGCATTTGTCACCCCGAGTGGGACGGGTATGCCCAGATGTGGGTCCCGTGCTCTCCATGCCACTGGAATCAAGCTATCCTGGCTGAAGAGGGGTGAAACCCCGAAACCGGTCCTAGGATGCTTGTTTCCAGTCCAGGGAGGACCTGGCTTGGCAGTTCGGGCTGGACTGTTCCCATGAGGCACAGGGTCAAGACTGATTTGCATATGGCTTGGTTCAAACTGGAATGGCATGGTGAGCAAAAAACGATGGATTTAGGCCCAGATCTCTGTACTGGGGTGAATGTATGACATTGTTCTGCATTCTGTCCATCAACTGTTGTTTTTGCATTTGTCACCCCGAGTGGGACGGGTATGCCCAGACGTGGGTCCCGTGCTCTCCATGCCACTGGAATCAAGCTATCCTGGCTGAAGAGGGGTGAAACCCCGAAACCAGTCCTAGGATGCTTGTTTCCAGTCCAGAGAGGACCTGGCTTGGCAGTTCGGGCTGGACTGTTCCCATGAGGCACAGGGTCAAGACTGATTTGCATATGGCTGGGTTCAAACTGGAATGGCATGGTGAGCAAAAAAACGATGGATTTAGGCCCAGATCTCTGTACTGGGGTGAATGTATGACATTGTTCTGCATTCTGTCCATCAACTGTTGTTTTTGCCGGTTATTAGGCCAGCAATCACTTGTAGGTTCTTGCGGTATTAATGAGCAATTCACGATCTCTAATGCAGTCCTAATGCAATGCTATGCAGTTCGTAATGCAGTTTGTAATGTAGTAATAAGACAGTCCTTAATGCAAGAATCAGGCAGTTCGTAATGCAAGAATAATGCGGTTCGTAATGCAAGAATCAGGCAGTTCGGAATGCAAGAATAATGCGGTTCGCAATGCAAGAATCAGGCAGTTCGTAATGCAGGAATAATGTGGTTTGTAATGCACGAATCAGGCAGTTCGTAATGCAAGAATAATGCGGTTCGTAATGCAAGAATCAGGCAGTTCGTAATGCTAGAACAATGCGGTTAGCCAATCTGCGCTGTCAACTCGGGCACCACTAGGCCCCAACAACAGAGACAACGGTCGTAAGCTTACAGGGGCGGCCCCGGTACTGCTGGGCAGGTACGGGCCTCTCGGGAACTCAGCGCATCTAACGCGGTGCAGCTGGAGAGAGCTCGGAGCACTCCTGTACTCCTCCTGCACGCCTCCCCAGGCCACACACGCTTGCGGCTCCCGACCGGAGTCCAAGCCTTACCTGGGGGGGTGCGCTGCCTCTCTCTCTCTCTCCGCTCGTCGGACATCCTGCTGGGCGATCGCGATCACTTTGCAGCTCTGTTGCTGGGCGACGCTGTAGCCGGATGGGTTATGGCGCTGCCTTCTCCTTCATTGACGATCTTGGGCAGATTCCTTTCGACGAACACCGATCGCGATCCCTTTCACCTTGTAGCTTCCTTAGCTTCAAGAAATCCTTTAGCACATTGCGGCTCGGGCCGGCGGCGGCGATCTTTACTCACAGCCTCAGTTACGATGACGGCTCGGGCCACAAACAGCAATGCAGCAGCGTGGATGATGTTTCACGCTGCGGGGCAATGCGGTCACGGGGCACCTCGTAAACAGCACCACGGACCACACAGCAGTCTCAGGCATGCAAAAGCACACGCACACAGCGTCGCTGAGACACGGTCCTTAGTTTCAAGGAAGCCTTTATTACGTTGCGGCTCGGGCCGGCGGCGGCGATCTTTACTCACAGCCTCAGTTACGATGACGGCTCGGGCCACAAACAGCAATGCAGCAGCGTGGACGATGTTTCACGCTGCAGGGGTAATGCGGTCACGGGGCACCTCGTAAACAGCACCACGGACCACACGGTAGTCTCAGGCGTGCAAAAAGCACACACACACAGCGTCGCTGACGCACACTTGGAAACTTTTATGTTCCTGAGTTTCCACAACAGGGGACCAGCTCTCCTCGGGCCCTTGGAGACAAGTTACTTCAGGACACAGCACACAGCAAAGTCCTCTCAAGCAGGGGGACACAGCACACAGCAAAGTCCCTTGTCCTCTCCTCAGTCAAATCAGCAAACTGCAGGCCAGCCCCAGAACACACAGCAAGGGCAGTCCTTCTCTTCAGTCTCTTCAGCTGTTCTTCTTTTGCAGAGGTTCCTCTTGATCACGAAGTAGTTTTAATCCTTTTTCAGTATGGATTTCAGTCTTGAGTTCAGGGGTTTCAGCTCTTACATTTATACCCCTAAATGCCTTTGAAGTCTTTGTGTTCAGGGGCTCTGACCCCGGTCCAAACCAGACCTGGGTGTCTTCCTGCCAGTGCACACCCTCTTCCTTTGATAGTCAGGGTCTGGGGCCCAGACGCTCAGCAGGAGGTGGAGCCATCCTCTGGGGGGAGCAACACAGCCCTCTTCACATCCAGGGGGCTACTCCTCCCCCCCCACATCAAACGCAGGCCAGGCTGTTGCTGTCTCACTTACTCCTCCCTGGGGTCAGGACACTTCCCAGACCCTGTCACATCCAAACCCAGACAGGCAATACACAACCAGGCAGAGGCACACAGGATGGTTTAAGACAAGAAACCAGCCACTTCTAAAAGCGTGGTTTCTAAACACACAATCCAAAAACCATCTTCACAAAAAGATGTGTTATTAAATTCTGAGTTCAGGCACACTAAACTCCATCTCTCCATCTTATGCCTATGGGAAGATATGCCGGAAACATTGGACTCAGCATTCCCCATTCTGTCCTATGGGCAAGATGGCCTTGCAACAGTGAAAAACGAATTTGGCAGTATTTCACTGTCAGGACATGGTACACCTCAGTACATGTCCTACCTTTCACATACACTGCACCCTGCCCAGGGGGTACCTTGGGCCTACTATAGGGGTGTCTGATGTGCATAAAAAGGGAAGGTAAGGCCTGGCAAGTGGGTGCACTTGCCAGGACAACAAGGCAGTTAACAACTGCACGCAGGCACTGCAGTGGCAGGCCTGAGATCTCTTCTTAGGGCTACTTGTGTGGGTGGCACAATTAGTGCTGCAGGCCCACAAGTAGCATTTGTATTACCAGCCCTGGCACACAAAGTGCACTTTACTAGTGACTTTACTAGTAAGGCAAACATACCAATTATGGACAACCAATTACCATAACACTTTATACAGGGAGCACTTGCACTTTGACACTGATCAGCAGTGGCAAAGTGCCCAAAGCATCAGCAACATGTCAGAAAAAGGTCTAGGAGGAAGGCAAAAAGTTTAAGGAACTTTAGCCAAAAAGGGCCAAGTCGAACACAACCCCCTCCCAGCCTAAAGCCAGGGTAGGCCAATCAACTACCTTGATGGACTTCCCTGCTTGCGGCGATAGAACCCGGAGGCGGGCCTGCTACTGCAGGGACACTCTCCTGTTCTATTCCTTCCTGACCCCAGGGGGTTCCCTTGGTTACAACTCCCTGGGCCAACTAAGCTACTCCACTGATACTTCCTGGCAGTCGAGGGCCCCCTAGGGGTGCTTCTCCCTTGTCAACTACAGGCGGGGTTACCTTGGTGACTTCTAGGGGACCCAGCCCTTCTGGCTGGGCCCTGACCCACGGGTTTTCCTACTGGGGAACACCCCCTCTCAACCTTTCATCTAGACTTCTGGGCCTGCCACTTAGGAATGGCACCCACAAACTTCAGGACCGTGGGAGCTCTGGTTACAGATGCCCCATGACCTCCTGGCACTAGGTGTTCTTCCTCGCACAGCTGGCAAGTAGGCTCTAGACCTCCAACCGGGTGCTCTCCTAAGGAACCCTCCAGCCTCTGGGGTGGGGCTGCGGACCCCCGGGGACGCCGCTCATGCTCCCTCCCTCTCCTTTGAGACAGGGTGCTAGCCTGCACCCCCCCACTTCTCTAGGACATGACTGTACCAGTCTGCCCTTCTTCCCTCCCACGGGACCGGAAGATCTCTGAGTCGCTGCTGGGGTTCCCCCTTAGTGCCTCTCCAGACCCTCTGTCCCTTAACCAGAGGTCTGTCTCTGGTGCAAGCTCCTGGGAATCAAAGAGCTCGCACTCTAACAGGTGTTGGCACAAATCTGAAAAATGATTACTGAGCCGGGGCTCCCTGGGGCCCAAATTGAGCAATCCCTTTAAATAATTTGCCATGCTAACCATCACCCAATCATCCAGTGCACGCGTGTACGCATCCACACCCCCACCCCAAGGACTGGATTTCAGTTTCTTGAAGTTCCTGAATTTCTGCCTGTACTGTTCAGGAGTGAGCCCATACCTGAGGCATAAAGCCTCCTTCATATTGGCGTAGGTCAGGGTTCCCGCCTCTCTAAGGGTGGTAAAACATCCTCCCAGAAGCCTCAGGGAGTGTTTCCTTAGGCCCGCCCCCAATGCTTCTCAGGCACCTCATTCATCCTCAGTGCGATCTCATATGCTGTGAACCACTCATAAATATCATCACCCCTTTGGTAATCTCGCACTAAGTCTTTGGGAATGTACACCTTACCCGCTGGCACTGGCTGTGCGCTGCCACCATTCGAACTGGACTCCACCTGTTTAGCCTTAATGTCCAGTTCCCTCATGCTTAACTCATGAGCTAAGAGAATCTTCTTCTCTTCCAAGGCGAGAGCGTTCTTGCTCTCCTCTGCTCGCTTTTCACTTTCAATTAGCAGCTTTTTCTCCTCTGCTTGAGCCTTAAGTTTTAAAACCTCCAACTCATGCTCTCTGACCTTTGGTTTTCCTCCAGCTCCTCTGGGGAAAAGCTCCTCCCTGAATGGTTACTACCAGCCCCTGAGGCTGGTCCTCCCACCGGCAAATCCTGTGGACCAAATCCATTCCCTGGGTCATCCTCATCCACCTCAGCATCACCTGTCTCCTGAGCCTCTTTGGCTTCCCACCAGGCCCTCAAGGCCGTTTGCAGCTCCTCCTTCTTGGCGCTACTTTTCATGGGACAGCCCAAAGCTCTGCAGAATTGCCTCAATTGATCAACTTTGTAGGTAAGCAATGCCTCAATGTCGAATTCCAATTCTGCAGCCTCACTGGCTACTTGACTCTTTTGAGACATGATGTGTGGCTTAAAGGTCACTCAAAAATAGAACCAAAAAATCAAAAAGACAATATGTGGTTGCGTCGTGGTCTGCACTAAAACTAGTGATGTACACCAAACACTGTGAGTCAGTTGCAAATACACGTTCAAATCCCTAACCGCTGACCACCAATGTTAGAAATGGGGGTCTCTAGTTGGCTGGGGTATGTACCTTAGTCCAAATAGGGACCCTTGCTTCTAGTCAGGGTAAGGAGGGACACACGCTTAGATAACCCCTGCTCACCCCCTGGTAGCTTGGCACGAGCAGCCAGGCTTATCTCCAAGGCAATGTGTAAAGTATTTGCAACCACACTCCCAGTAACACAGTGATAACACCACAAATGGACACCACACTGGTTTCATAAAAATAGCGGTATCTTTATAAAAAGGAATACGATGAGACCAAACGATAGAAATCCAACATATGTGTATTCGTAATATTTCGCTTTGCCGGTTATTAGGCCAGCAATCACTTGTAGGTTCTTGCGGTATTAATGAGCAATCCACGATCTCTAATGCAGTCCTAATGCAATGCTATGCAGTTCGTAATGTAGTAATAAGACAGTCCTTAATGCAAGAATCAGGCAGTTCGTAATGCAAGAATAATGCGGTTTGAAATGCAAGAATCAGGCAGTTCATAATGCAAGAATAATGCGGCTCGTAATGCAAGAATCAGGCAGTTCGTAATGCTAGAACAATGCGGTTAGCCAATATGCGCGGTCAACTCGGGCACCACTAGGCCCCAACAACAGAGACAACGGTCGTAAGCTTACAGGGGCGGCCCCGGTACTGCTGGGCAGGTACGGGCCGCTCGGGGACTCAGCGCGTCTAACGCGATGCAGTGGGAGAGAGCTCGGAGCACTCCTGTACTCCTCCTGCACGCCTCCTCAGGCCACACACGCTTGCGGCTCCCGACCGGAGTCCAAGCCTTACCTGGGGGGGTGCGCTGTCTCGCTCTCTCTCTCCGCTCATTGGACGTCCTGCTGGGCGATCCCGATCATGTTGCAGCTCTGTTGCTGGGCGATGCTGTAGCCGGACGGGTTACGGCGCTGCCTTCTCCTTCATTGACGATCTTGGGCAGATTCCTTTCGACGAACAACGATCACGATCCCTTTCACCTTGTAGCTTCCTTAGCTTCAAGAAATCCTTTAGCACGCTGCGGCTCGGGCCGGCGGCGGCGATCTTTATACACAGCCTCAGTTACGATGACGGCTCGGGCCACAAACAGCAATGCAGCAGCGTGGATGATGTTTCACGCTGCGGGGGCAATTAGGTCACGGGGCACCTCGTAAACAGCACCACGGACCACACAGCAGTCTCAGGCGTGCAAAAAGCACATGCACACAGCGTCTCTGAGACACGGTCCTTAGTTTCAAGTAAGCCTTTAGCACGTTGCGGCTCGGGCCGGCGGCGGCGATCTTTACTCACAGCCTCAGTTACGATGGCGGCTCGGGCCAAAAACAGCAATGCAGCAGCGTGGACGATGTTTCACTCTGCGGGGGCAATGCGGTCACGGGGCACCTCGTAAACAGCACCACGGACCACACGGCAATCTCAGACGTGCAAAAAGCACACGCACACAGCATCGCTGAGACACACTTCGAAACTTTTATGTTCCTGAGTTTCCACAACAGGGGACCAGCTCTCCTCGGGCCCTTGGAGACAAGTTACTTCAGGACACAGCACACAGCAAAGTCCTCTCAAGCAGGGGGACACAGCACACAGCAAAGTCCCTTGTCCTCTCCTCAGTCAAATCATCAAACTGCAGGCCAGCCCCAGAGCACACAGCAAGGGCAGTCCTTCTCTTCAGTCTCTTCATCAGCTGTTCTTCTTTTGCAGAGGTTCCTCTTGATCACAAAGTAGTTTCAATCCTTTTTCAGTATGGATTTCAGTCTTGAGTTCAGGGGTTTCAGCTCTTACATTTATACCCCTAAATGCCTTTGAAGTCTTTGTGTTCAGGGGGCTCTGACCCCGATCCAAACCAGACCTGGGTGTCTTCCTGCCAGTGCACACCCTCTTCCTTTGATAGTCAGGGTCTGGGGCCCAGACGCTCAGCAGGAGGTGGAGCCATCCTCCTTGGGCAGCAACACAGCCCTCTTCACATCTAGGGGGCTACTCCCCCCCCCCACATCAAACGCAGGCCAGCCTGTTGCTGTCTCACCTACTCCTCCCTGAGGTCAGGACACTTCCCAGACCCTGTCACATCCAAACCCAGACAGGCAATACACAACCAGGCAGAGGCACACAGGATGGTTTAAGACAAGAAACCAGCCACTTCTAAAAGCGTGGTTTCTAAACACGCAACTCAAAACCATCTTCACAAAAAGATGTGTTATTAAATTCTGAGTTCAGGCACACTAAACTCCATCTCTCCATCTTATGCCTATGGGAAGATATGCTGGAAACATGGGACTCAGCATTCCCCAGTCTGTCCTATGGGCAAGATGGCCTTGCAACAGTGAAAAACGAATTTTGCAGTATTTCACTGTCAGGACATGGTACACACCTCAGTACATGTCCTACCTTTCACATACACTGCACCCTGCCCAGGGGGTACCTTGGGCCTACTATAGGGGTGTTTGATGTGCATAAAGGGAAGGTAAGGCCTGGCAAGTGGGTGCACTTGCCAGGGACAACAAGGCAAGTTAACAACTGCGCGCAGGCACTGCAGTGGCAGGCCTGAGGTCTCTTCTTAGGGCTACTTATGTGGGTGGCACAATTAGTGCTGCAGGCCCACTAGTAGCATTTGCATTACCAGCCCTGGCACACATAGTGCACTTTACTAGGGCCTTTACTAGTAAGGCAAACATACCAATTATGGACAACCAATTACCATAACACTTTATACAGGGAGCACTTGCACTTTGACACTGATCAGCAGTGGCAAAGTGCCCAAAGCATCTAAGTCGGCAACATAAAGTCAGAAAAAGGTCTAGGAGGAAGGCAAAAAGTTTAAGGAACTTTAGCCAAAAAGGGCCAAGTCCAACAATTGGGGTGTGCATTTTGGTCAAATATGAAAATTGTGGTGTGCATTTGGGTCAAATATGATTTTTAGGGTGTGTTTTGGGGGCTCAAAGATGAATTTTAGGGTTCAGGGTTTGCTTTGGGGTGGAAGGGTCAGTTTTAGGTTGCACTCACTGAAGTGGGAATAGTAATGTTTACATCTCCGCAATCCAACACCTCTCCCTACTGCTGCAATATGCCTAGTATTACTATGCATTGTAATGGAATGCGATATGATGGTATGCGTTGTAACTCCATATATACCTTTGGCACACCAGTGGTACGCTCAAGCGCATGGCACACGCACAGCGGCCGCCATTGAGAAGTGCTGCGGGGGGACTGGACAGCTGGGAGGTGGGAAACGCCGGAAAGAACACCGGATGGGGTGTTGACGCGGGGGTGTGTGTGAGCAGGTGTTGTAAATATTTACATGAGAGAAATCTTACCTCGAGGCCGGGTCCCGTGTCTTCGTTGCTCCTGCTCTCCCGAGTCTGCTTCCAGGAACAGGAAGTAGGCAGCCAGGCTCCTTCTCTAAGTTAATCACAACGCTGCAATGCAGCGTTGGGATTGGTCATTGGCGCCGGACGAGGCGTTCAGCCAGGGGCTGGAGGTGTGGGCTCTGCTCTCCATGCAGGCTGTAATGCAGCCTGCATTGAGAACAGGACAGTGCGCATGACTGCTTTGAGCGGCCTGAGCGGGCTGACCAAACAGTCACTGCGCACTTGGAGTGGGCATGCCACTCGCCCCTGCCCTGCTCCGTGAGTGGAGCAGCCCTACCCACCCTCCAGCCCGCAACGGAAACATGGCACCATAACATCAGGAAGTTATCATCATGTGATGATTGTTCCTTCTTCTTGCACTGCTTGGAAGCAGTGGGCGACGCTCTTCCGCCATAGCGGATGAGCCGACACTCGGGGTGCGTCATCTACTGGTGCTAGGCCTGGGTGACTCGACCCCCGGCTCCCTCCGCTACATGTCCCACCTTCTCCTTACCTGGACATTAACACCGTGGCGCAATCCGCTAAACTCTCTCCAAATCTGTGACTCACCCAGCAGGAGCCTCAGCCAGGTGGGATTTCACAAGCGTGGGTACAGCAGTCGCCGCAAAGTCCGCTGGTGAACCTCCCGATGCAGTTGATGCAGCAGGGCCAGTTGATGCAGCAGGGCCCCCTTAGGCGTGAACTTGCAGCGCTCCCGCAACACAAGTTTGGTGCAGCTCAGGGGCCTCACCCTCCACAGTGTCCGGCCAGCACAACCTCATCCGGCCTGTGATGCAGAAAGGTGCCGCCCACCGTTGGTAATCCTCTCTGTGCACCCCGGTGTAGTGCTGGATCGTAGTATGCGATGCAGACCTCCCTACGTTGGTGCGCAGGAGTGCCTCTACCATTCACAGCTCCAAGGAGCGCAAGGCGGTCTTCTCACACAGGTCAGCAACGTGTCTCCATGCGACCGACCAGACTTCACCACCAGGTACGGGCGATCGCCGCGCCTCAATGTCTACCGCCACGGCACATCGACTCCACAGCTCCTCCGCATCCCACTCCAGGCTCCAGACGCAGGTCCAGCGAGGCATCCACGCTCCAGATGCAGGTCCAGCGAGGCATCCAGGCTCCAGACGCAGGTCCAGCGAGGCATCCAGGCTCCAGATGCAGTTCCAGCGAGGCATCCAGGCTCTCATCCTGGTCATCCTGGATGTTGGGTGGGTTGAGGGAGTTGTTGATGTGTGCTGCACTTGGCCCTGGCTGCTCCATTCTGCATTTAATTGGTTTTTTGCCTATTTTCTATTGGAGGTCGACTGATAGGCTATTTTTTCCATTAGAGGCAAAAAAAAACTCACGTTGGGCTGACTAACGTGCGTTTTTTTTGCCGCTAATGGGCCTTTCGTTGGTTTTCGCCCGCTAACGCCGGAATTCCTATCGCCATCACGCTAATGTTAGCTGCAATTTTCACCGCTGATCCCTGAAGCTATCGCCATGTAGTGACGTCTTGTACATACGTCGCTAACAAGGCAATAGTTTTCCGCGGTACACAGCGATAGAAAAACTGCTGCTAACTAGCGTTAGCGATAGTTATCGCCATTTCTTGTACTTATGCCTTCATGGCGCATCGGCAGAGCGGTGTGCCATCCGATGCATAAAGAAAGCGGCGACAAAGTGCGTGTGCCTAAAGCGCCATTCTTTGCAACGTCCCTGGTTTTATTTCCTCTAAGATTTTTATACTTACCCTTTTTTTAAAACAAAAATGGTGTCACTAGAAAGTCTTTGCACAACTGTATTCAATTCAACTCCACAGGTATTAATATATGGCACACAACCGAGCCGATTTATTTCGTACTAGCTGCTTTTTGTAACACTCCAATATAGTTAAGCGGCCTCCATCTTCCCCAACACAAACAACTATGCTACCAATTTTGGTGTACTTGTGCCCATAATTTCCTAAATTGTAATAGTGATCTACCAGTTGTGATTCCGCATGATCTAGTATAATAAATAATTAATCAGCAGTTCCATTTTGTAGCTAAGAAATTATCGGCGTTTCATGACAAAAAAAATTTGACCGATTATTGATTGCCAAACTCTATTTTGCCGCTAGGGGATGCTAGCGTGCTATTTCTGAACCTCAAAGGCAGCAAATGCTATATCGCCACCGAGGTACGTAAAGGTTGTTTGCCTACTTCCCGATGCAGCATCAGGACGCTTAGTTTAATTCTCTTTATAGAATGCAGACAAACATCCCGGATCGAGTGTCCCAGTGAAGGTCAGGTTACCACATTTTTCACCCAAAAAGAATGAATGAACATTTTAAACAAACCAGTATAGCTTTAACCTCTGTTCTCCTCGCCGAAATGCTTCTAATACTGATCTTCCAACTGGAGTGGGGGGACGGCGGAGTCATCTTGAAGAGAGGAAGCAAGTGAGTCACAGGGGTGAGCATGTAAAGCACAATGAGGATATAGGGGCAGATTTACAAGCCCCTTGCGCCACTTTTGCGTCACTTTTCCCATGTTAAAAGTGACGCAAAAGTGGCGCAAGTGGCTTGTAAATCTGCCCCACAGTGTTTTACTGAGTTTATTGATATTTTTACCCTCGTTAGGACAATTGTCTGGCCGTGATCTGGTGTGTTCAGCAGTCCCAGCTGTTAATTTCCAATTACAAAAAACAAAAATTGGTGAGATACAGGTTGTGGCGCCTTTTTGCTTCAGTCTGACTAACTACTTACTGACTTATTGATTTGCGAATTATTATTTCGGTAAACCAGTGCGCGCATGTCAAAAATAAAAAAGTAGTGGGTTTGGAAAGTGCGCGCCACAACTTGGGGAGTGCGGGCAACTTGCTAATTGTTCACTTAAGAGTCCAGCCTCATACAAACCCCCCCTCCTAGAAGGTACAGGGCTGCGGTTCTCAACTACAGTGGCGCGTGGGGACCTAAAATACTAGCTGGAGAAGAAAGTGGTACACAGGCGCTCAAGAAGAAATGTATTTAAATATAAACATGGGACAAGAAAAGAAGTGACACAATGTGACAATTTAACTACATTCACGTTGCATAACAACAATTTGGTTTATTTATGCAGCCAAGGCATGAAGTGGGGGGACTAAACCAGTCAGGCAGTATGCAAGTGACATCACGGCGCATGACATCAAGGCGTGTGACATTGCACGTGGCTTCACAGGAAGTGGCATCGGAAGCCATGTCTTTACAGTGAGTGTCATCACATGAAGTAACATCAGATCTTAAGCCCTAACATATATGTTTAGCAGATATATCATGAGTACATTTTTTAGCAGATTTCGAGTATCCATGCAAACCCTCCTGCTTTAGGCAGAACACATTTTTGTAAGCAACACATAAAACAATGGGGCATATTATCAAGAACGGCGTTAAAAGTATCCAATAGAAGCCCATGTTCACACCAGAACATGGACTTCTATTGGAATTCTCAAAGGCATATTATCAAGCCCATTATCGCCGCTTTAGCGGCAGTTTTCTGCCGCTAAACCGGCGATAATTTTTAACGCCGTTCTTGATAATATGCCCCAATGTTGCCTTTTGTCAGCGTTAAGTCTCCTTTACCCAAGGACTGAACAAACTAACTCTACCGCCAGCCTACTCACCCAGGCATAATATTCCATATGCAGCACATTTCCATGTAGATGCAATAGCTTTAGTTGCCTGTGCTCTCCAGAGGTGAGAAAACTCTTCTATGCAAAGTATTCTTACTCAGCCGTACCCACCTGCACCCATTTTAGGAGATTGGGGCTCATTTTTTGCCAACAGACCATGACCAAAAGCAAGAGAGAAAGACAGAAAGGGAAGAACGGAGAAAGATAAGGAAACAATGATGAAGGCAGAAAAGGGGATGAGAAAAGAACCTGCAAGAATAAGCAATTTTAGGGTAGAGAAAGAAAAAGGTTATGACAACCTTGGCATTCAGCAATAGGACCCTAAGAAAAAGTGTGGGGCTCTGCATTTATGTTTGTACAGATTACACACTGCCACCCAAAATGTCACCTCCACATTTAGCAGCAGGCATCTCTCATGTTCATATTATTGGCATAACTATATCTAAACCACCCTCACATTTACCAGCGCAACCTGACAGCTCACCCTGGAATCAGTACCACCAGAATGCCCACACCAAGAATGGACCATACATATCAAAGTAAGAGGTATCAGCTCCACATCAAAATAAGTGTACGCTGCACAATATCCAAGGATGAAAAGGAAATGGTGACAAAGGAAACTCACAAGAAAAGGGCACTTGCAATTCCAGTCCCAATTAGCACTTTCAAGAAAATATTGTCCTTCCGAAGGAAATATTACTAGTTTGCGTAGAAAAACTACCCAAGTGGGGAGATGTAGGAACAGCAAGAGACACCACAATCTATCTCCAGTAATCAGAATCTACACTAGACTATGCTCGCTAATAAGACATCTGCATATTCTAGACATGTTACACCTCCAACATGGTGCACCAGAGACGGCCTACTTGTTTAAAGTAACACTGCCCTGTGGGCTCACCTATTCACTGTAACCTCATACTGAAGGAGCCAGCCATAGGTAAGCACACATGATCTTTCATTTCATAGATAGCATAACTATGAATTACATCAGCCTCCCAGACCTAAGAGCATCATAACAACAAAGCTAACCTGCGTGATTGTGTTTTAATACAGTAGATTGCAAACTTTGCAATATCACTGCAGTAGGTAGGTGTGAGAAGGGCATAAAACAAAACCACCCATACCTTGGCAGGGTAACAACTTGGCAAAATTTAACACAGCCATATCCAGCACTCTCGAATTTCCAGAGTTCCAAAAATGGAACTTGTCTTCCTTTCAAGGAAACACGCTCTTCAACATTTAGTGACTGGAACTGGTAGATAAAGCACACAATTTTAAATGTTTAGAAATCATTTTTTGTTGTGGTGTGACAGATTTAGATACTTCTGCACAAAGCTGAAATATTTGGGTCATGGAGGAGCAAGCAGGATTATGCAAGATAGTCCTTATTTGAAGTAAAAAGTCATAATTGCGGCATCTGCCCGTCACCCACGCTTCAACCTAATTTGCCAAGAATTAAAGACAAAGCATTAGCCTTTAATGTAAAACAGGAGAAATAAGAGAAATAAAGATATGTCCATCTTATGGCTGAAATGAACAATGTGAAAGCAGAAAACCTGGGATCAATCCCGGCTTCCCAGCTTGACCAAATTCTGTGATCCTAGGCAAATCTCTCTCTTGTGTTTAATTTAATAGGCTGTAATGTTGCACCATGTATATTAAGAATTTAGGCTGCGGGAAAAGGAGGAACCAAATAGGTTCACGGCCAGGAAGAGACTTTTGATGAAAGTTTGACCAAAAAGTCCACCTGCCTCCTTACCCTCAAGGAGCTCTAAATAGGATGCTACTAAAGAAATGCGAACATAGTGACCAAATGGGTCGGTATGCATGACATATATGAGTATGGTGAATGGAAGTTTCACAATTGAATGCAAACAAATAGGATATTAACGGGATCCTTGTGAGGTCCTTATGAAAGCTAACTAGCCCAGTGAGGCATTGGTGTGATGGCTGAAACATTTTGACCCACGGTTACAGAGGATATTAATTTCCTTAGTGCATCCCCACCTATTTTTAACTCCGTCAGTGTGCCCTTTGATAATGAAGCTAACCTTCAGGACACTCTAGACTATTTTAAATCTAGGATCCCACCCAATAAGCAAAGAGCTTCCTTGGCTACCAACATTGAGCCCGCCCAGATACATTAGGTATCTAGACGAGAACTCTATGATGAAGCACACCACTTGGAATTCCAGTGGGTGAAAGCACTTTTAATCCCATAGGGTGATCCCCTTGGGCTGGAATGGAGAGATACACTAAGCACAGTGAGGGTTTGCTCCTGTTGTTTTTGTATGGTTAGGTGTTTGGGAAGATGAGCGAACCCTGTATCACTTTTCACTCCCTACTTCTTGGAATATAGTAATAAGAATCTAAGCCACATATATAATGAATTTGACACTTGACTTTCAAGTGGCTTCTACCTGCCAGCCACACTGTGACCTCATGCACCAAGAATTAAAGACAAAACATTGACCTTTGATTTGAAATAGGAGAAATAAAGAGATGTCTATTTAGTGACTGATTCGCACAAAATGAAAGCAGAAAACCTATGTGCTGACCATGACCTCCGTATGCCAGGTGGGAGCCGCGGTGATCATTGAGGGCTGTCGTTCTGGTTCATTACTCTACCGAGAAGAGGGCCGTCACACTGTGCAATGCTCTGACCTGTAGGGGCCATTTTTCTGTGTACGCTGTCCCAAACCCTGTATGCCAGGAGAAGGGCCCTT
Source organism: Calotriton arnoldi (assembly GCA_963921515.1). NCBI lineage: Eukaryota > Metazoa > Chordata > Amphibia > Caudata > Salamandridae > Calotriton > Calotriton arnoldi. The sequence continues at coordinate 442,583 of CAWUFW010010852.1, read as the reverse complement.
GGTGAAGTGAGAGGGCTGTCGCCCTGGAGCTGAGTGCAGCTTTGACAGAGAAGCATACCATTACTCGCGGAGAAAGAGCAACGTTTAAACTACCCAACAATTCAGGAGGACCCAAGACCTGTCGCATGATTCAGGGAGGCTTACCACGTAGGCGGAGGACCGTGTGGATGCCTGCCACCTCTACCATAGCATCCAGTCTTCTGCTCACCACCGGGCCACAACGCATGACAGGTCAATCTGACCCTCCACTCCAGCGAAAGCAGGCAAGACTGAATACTGGGCCGCTAATACTGGGCTTGCTCTGACTGACATTCTACAACGCAGAGGCACTTTTCCTGTCTCAAATCCATTATGGAACTTCTAAGGCTTGAACTCACTAGCGGGGCCTAGCTGGACTGTTTCGTCTTATAAATAGTGAATAACCTTGATCCTTTTACAGGGAAGTGGAACTCGAGAGCTGATCCAAGGAAAGCTAGTGCGCCTGCCTTTAGGAGACTGCGTATATTATTTGCACACAAAATACGTGGGTGGATGTACGGGAACGCCAATGCACCACCCATGTACAACCTACCTGACGTGCAATAACGCAAGGCAGCGCAATGGGCTGCCTTACGTATTTATTTTCCCAAAGCCAATCAAAAACTATCATATAAGGCTATTTCCTCTTTGTATGTGTGCTGCAGAATGCAGCATACATGCAAAGTGGAAATAACGAGGAGAAATGGATATATTTCTCCTTGTTACGCCGGCCTGAGGTTACTAACCAGTTTGGTGCAAACCTATGTTTACAAGTTGTTGTAAATTTGGGTATGCATCAAAATACATGGATGGATGCAGAGGAATGCCCTAGCACCACTCGTAATGCCTACCTAACGTAAGGTAACGCAAGTCAGGGCAATGTGCTGCCTTGCGTTCGTTTTTTTTTTATTACAAACTCACACAAACGGTATTTGTGTGGTACTGTATATCCCAAAATAGATTTTTCATCAGGGTTGTGCCAGAAAAGTGACTCAACACTGACGCAAAGTCTGAGCCTCAACTTATACAGTATTTTTTAAAACTCTGCCACAAAGAAAGTGGCACCATGGATAAAACTGACAGTAAATCTGTTCAGCTTAACTGGTTGCAAAGACTCCATTTTTAAATATCTTATGGGGTTAAGGCACCTGCTGCAGAGAGCTGTGTGTTCCCAGTAAATCTGAATGAATAATAATGGTAAGACAACTCTGGAGGTTAATGCACTTGCTGGAAAGATTTGTTTTGTTCAGCCTAAGTTTTTACACAAAGTAGCATAGAGGGTTAATGTGTCTCCTGCAAAGCACATGTTGTAACATGTAAATTACAGATTTTATTTTATGTAGATAGGTAAGTGGGTTACTGCTTTGAACACAGAGATCCTTATGTTACTTGCAGTTGCATTGTATTCCTGTTAATATAGCACAGTGAGCTATGAAAGATGATGTGTGACTTCTACACCTTGTATCCCCCCACTGTTTTATGTAACACACCCTGTACATTGATTTACAAATTGACAGGATTTATTGTATATGTAATATATACGTGTAATGTACAGCACTCTGACATCCTGCACTGGGAGTAGCGCTGTACAAGAAAAAATAGTGGTATTTAAATTACTTCAACACCTCCTCAGGGGTAGTTAGTGCTATATAAATGAAATTATTTTGTGCAAATACTGGGAAAGACCAACACATCTGACATTCTTACAGTGCATGTATATCTAAACAGGAACTGCACAAAGTGAAAAGCTGCCTCTCTTAAGTATTTGTGAAGTGCTAACAAAGTGTGAACCTTTGTTTCCCCTCTGCTGCATTTGCATCTAGGTGTGAGGCTCTGACAGCTCCCACCCAGGAGAATCAAACAAAAGGAGGCCTGATGACCTCTCAAATTGGGCCTTTGTTATGAGTCCAGCTGGAGTCTGAAATAAGAGAGCCTCCTCCCCGCCTGCACGTTGTTGCAGATCGAAAGAAGACAACAACGTGCAGGCGCTGCTGAATGTGTCCCGGTGTTTGAAAATTACACCGGGACGAGTTCAGCACATTTTTCAGTAGGGCTCAACTTCTTGGCAGGGTGGATGGCATCCTCCCTGTGAATATAGTACCCCCGACTTGTGCCCTGTATACAGCTTTTACTAGTGCAATGTTGCAACACTGAAAATCATTGGGCCATATTATATAAGCTGCACCACAGCAGAACTGCCCTTTATTCGTAATAGGAGTGGTTTCAAATTGTATAATACAGAATCAGGGTCGGTGTAGGGTAAAAAATAGGCCTAGGCACCAAAAAACACGTGGCCTACATTTGGGAATCGTGACTTTTTGCACAAGATTGCTTGGTTAGTGGGAGAAGGCCAATAAGAGCGCAAATAGCAGGCAAAGAGGGTAACAGTGTACCCAAAGTGAGTCTACGTCATGGGTGTGGAGCATCCGCGCGAGTAAACGGAGAGTAAATGAGGCTGATATTAAGGATCATGTGGAAAAAACAGTATCTGAAAAACGTATGATTAAGCATGATCTCATAAAGAGATTTAATGAGAAATGAGCAAACCAATTTTTTTTTTATTGAAATGTTCCATTAGCAATTAGCAATATCATACATTGGGAAGGGACAGTAGAACACTTAGCTGCTTACAAAAGAACATATCTCAGCAGAGAGGATAACTGCTACCCCAACGCTCCTGCACTAGTGTAACCAACGATACTCATCAGTGCTAATTAATCACACCCCCCCCCATTCCTCTTCGTACCCCTGTTTGCTACAGCTGGGCGAGCCTGACGCGTGGCTCTGGCTCAGCTCAGGGTGCTCTAGGACTCTGGAGATAAAAAGAGCCAAGCTTTCTTGCAGCTTCTAACTGCTATGCACCAGGCTTAATTTGTAAAAAAATGAGTGCTGGTGCCCAAAACTCTGCTCAACAGTCTGCGGCTGGGCCTTTTAAATGTGGCATGCCATCTACCAAGGCTGCGTGGCATTCAAACCTCATCATGCCTCTTTAATCCACTACCTAACCTTGATATCACTCTTGCAGGTTCCTGCTTTCTCCCTTTGTGACAGCTTTCCTGTCTTTCTTTTCATCCATTCTTCCTTTTTGTGTTTTATGCTGTGTCCGACTCTTGATCAATGTCTGATGAGGAAAAATAAGTGCCAGTCCCCAAAAAATGAGTGCTGGTGGGCCGAGCTCAAATTAAGCACTGCCCATGAATCTCTTCGCTTTTCAAGGCTCTTTTATTATTTTCCATGCCACTAAGTGCAGCAGAGCAGAAGCTTGCCAACAATGCTGTCTTTTTGCATCTTGCTTATCAAAATGCAAAACTCCTGTGGCTCTGGCCAAAGAAGAGCAACTGAGAAGCAGACAATGAGATTGACAAACATGTTATCCATTGTTTGGGCTTTTTGGTTTGAGGTTTTCAACCCATGAAAGCTTAATAGCATGCTCTTATGGGTGCAGGGTTACCACCACCATTTTCCAGGTAGAAAACTACATGTTTTCTCAGCACTGAGATTTTACTGAGAATTGTAATAGAGTAAATAGCATTACAAAAAATATGTAGGACAGGTAGAAATGCTTGATAGCTTGATTACCATACATTTTTCCTATTACAACATCATCTTAAATAGTGCAGAGGTACTTACTTCCCAGGTGAAGGGAAAATTGTAAATTATGCCATACCTCTCAAGGGAAACCCTAGAAGAGATATTGCTAAGGTAAAAGGGTTGCCCAGCAAGTAAACCAAAACTGAAAAAACATTAACCTTCTAAGAGCAGAAAACAAGCAAAAATTACTGTAAATAGCAGAACTTACTTATTTCGTCTGAACAGACAGACCCAAGTGGAGCATAGAATAAAGGCAACAATCTCATATGACTGTCAGAATAGCCACAACCAATTTGTATAACTATGCCATGCAGAATTATTAATAATGCAAGAAAATAAAAACATACACAATTCCTGGATGATGACTGGGATACTCTACTGGCAGAATATAATAAAGGACTAGGGGAAGCATGCCTAAAGTATGTTTTTTAAAGATCCTGCACCTTTGGCACTGGTCCCCAGTAAGGTTACACAGAGCCCAACTTGCTGTTGATTCATGCTGCTGGAGATGTGGTTTACCGGATTGTGGTATACTCTGCATATTATGGGAATGTGACCGTCTGAAGGCCTTTTGGATGCAGGTTTGGGATCTTATGAGATGGGCCCTCGACAGCCCGGTTGGTGCTACTACATGATACATCTGACCTCCCTTCAGTGAATCAGCATGTTTGTAGATGACTATCCTTCGCTCTATGGGTTGCTAAATTGATTATACTGTGTCTTTGGAAGTTGACTCTAATACCCACACTGCAGACCTGGTTGGACCACATGTATAATATGGCATGCTTTGAGCATCTTATTTGTAAGTTAAATGACAAATTGCAGATATTTGACGAGGATTGAGCTCTTTTCTTAATGATTTAAGTGTCAAGCTCACCTATTCATTTAAGGTGTCTACGTAGAACACATCCTGCTTCATATTTCTTACAGACCCCTATTCTCCACTCCTGGTCCCTCCCTCTTGGGGTTTCCCATCCTTTGACCCCTATTGCTGGATGTGTTGGAAGATGTGGATAGATTGCCATCTTATCTTATTTCTTCCCATGTGGGAGTTAACCAATTTCATCTTTCCTCCCCTCTGTGGGTGCGTGTTTTCCTTTACCTTCACCTTTTCTTTCTTGTTGGTTGTGGTCTTCTTTTTCAGCATTTTTTTTGGTTTTAGCAATCAATTATTATTTGCTTTAAAGAAGATATGGTATACAGTCGGACTTTGGATTATCATTTAATTCTGTTGATTTTCTAGCCCTGCGTGTCGACTGGTTTTTGAATTTTTATTGTGCAACTCGTGTTACAGTAATAAGAAAAACTCAATAAAGAATTGAAATACCAATAATGTAAGAATACATGGAGGTGATTAATGGTCAGGCTGGTATTACTTGTTTACAACAAGACGTGGATTGAAATGTTTTTAAGCACCACCGCTGATTTTTAAATATTCTCTGTACTTGTCTTGAAAAAACCCACATGAACAACCTCATGTCCTAAACATTGTACATTTTTTGGCATAGAAGTGTTTGTACAGGACAAGTTGCGCCAGACATTGTGCACCTATTAAATCCCTGAAGTCCCAATGTTGTCAGAATCTTATGTATAGTGCACTAACTAATTCCACTCAAATTCTAGGGCACTCCACTGTTTTGATACATACTTTCTATTTGGCAGATATATTTGTTATGTATTCTAATTATTTAGAATAAGTGCCATATAATTGTTACCTGTACACATGTTTGCTCTGTCTTATCACAGGACTATAAGATAGCTGTTGTAGCCTTGGTACATTCCGTCCACCCCTTCCTGCCTTCACCCTTGGTTTCCCCCGTCATGAGCTTACCTTAGAATGTTGGGAACTCAGGCAGCGTTATGGAGAGTGGATGGTCAATAAAGAAGTATTCCTCAACTCCTGTTTCTGTCATCCTTCATACTTCCAACACTGGCGACGATACTGCGTAGGGGGCAGTCTTGACCATCTCCCCTCTGAGTACTCTCTCCACTCCATCCCCTACACACCGATTAAGAAGAAGAGACTGACGTCCTTATCCGGACCCCTAAGCGTGAGCAACCTCTGAAGTAGTTGCATGCCTGGGTTTTGAGAAGAATCCCTAACTCTGCAGGCGAATTTGGCTGTCCCTACACGTTGTAGGAGACTGCCACGCATTTTACGAAACTGACATTCCAGAACGGGCCGCGCTCCTACCTCGGATGACAGCGGGAGAGTCCTTGTGCACATCACGGAGGTACAGAGGCAGCGTTAATAACTGTTGGTGTTGAGGAAATTAAAGAAGAAGTGTGGGAGGAGTGAATTCGATCCTGAGAAGACAGTGCCGCAGTAGGAAATGAACGCAGCAAAGGTTCGTTAGAGGCACAGTGTACTGTTCCGCTTTATTCCCCCTCCTGAGCGAGTGCCTTTTCGACTTCTGTCCTTGTCGATTGCCGGCTGGTGCGTGTGTGCCATCGTGTGGAAGCAAGAGACTGTAGAGGCGCAGTAAGGATTCTCTTGGAGAGCGTGTACATTCCCCAGCTTGACGTGGTGGACCCGCCGCCGGCTAGTGAGGAGGAACGAAGCTGACACTGCATCCTGTCAGCGAAGGAAGGCACGTCAGCGAGACTTTTCCCCTTTCGGATTCCAAATGTGCAGTTCCACTTTTCTCCACGTTGCTACACGGATTTCTTAAACGTTGCACATCCGATCCTCATTTTCCGGTAGAAAAATATTTTGAGGTGTAATTCAGCGTCGCAGAGCGGAGAACAGCATCTTGCTATCTGAGGACAGTGAGTGAAGAGCGGCAGAGCAGAATCTATCCCCACATGACTATCTACTGTAGTGCGTGCTTAAGGGCATAAGGTACTTTGGTTGGAAAAAAAAAAAAATAATATGACTTTCCATCATCCGTGTGGTTGTGTGTGAAAGGTGGAGTGTTTCTTAATTCCCCTTTATTCTCTCCATACCTTGTAACTTGGGCGTGGGGGCCTTTCCTGTCATTATCTCCTGGCTCATCCGGGGGTTATTTACCTGTGTTTTCGGGGCTCATCCATAGCCTTATTGATCCGACGTTATCCCCTAGGGGTATCGTTCCACTATTATCTTTAACTGTACCCATGATGGCGGCGGCGAGCATGAGCCAACCACCCCCTTTCCTAAATGAAATAGGCGAGCCGGAAATATGTTGGAAAGAATGGTTCAAGCTATTTGAGTCATACATCATAGCTATTGGGGAGAGCGATTTACGTCCCTGCGCAAACAACATATACTTCTCCACAATTTAGGAGTACATGGTAGGAAAATATACGAGACCTTGCCAGAACCTGCTGGGGGAGTAGAGGGTGGAGATGTAGATCTATTTATGTGCACTGTGGAAAAATTAGGAACGCATTTTGGAGATAAGATAAATGTCGTTCTGGAACGCCATAAGTTTTTTAATAGAGCGCAAGGGAAACAGGAGTCAGTCCAGAATTACATTGCTGCCTTGTGGGGCCTCACGCAGCTGTGTGAATTTGGTAATCTCACCGATTCTCTGATAAGGGACCAGTTGGTGCGTTGCACTAACAACATTCGCATTCAGGAGAAGCTCTTAACCAAGAACCCTTGGTGGAGAGAAGCGGTTGAGATTGCCAAATCCATTGAGCACACTGCCAAGTGCATAAGAGAAATGAAGCCTAGCTGTGAAGTGGTAGCTAATGTGAAAGAGAATGAAGAAGAGGGCAGAAATTTACAAGGTAAAATACAAGGGAAGCGTGACTAGCAAGGAAACTGAGAAGGGAAGTCATTTCAAGTGTTACAGGTGTGGCAGCAGCAATCACTTTGCTAATAATCCTATGTGTCCAGCAAGAAGCATAACATGTAAGAAATGTAATAAGAGGGGGCATTTCGCCAGAGTGTGCAGGGAAGGGGAACCACACACTAGGGACAGTGAGAGAGAAGGTGGGAGAACACAGAATAGAGATGTAAATTGTATGATATCCAGCGAGAAGAGGTTTGTACTACAACTTAAGAGTAATGCAGGCACTATCAATGCCATTTATCCCAAATGCGAGGTATTGTTAAATAACAAAAACGTCACTATGTATGCCGATTCGTGTTCCCCATTCACCCTAATCAACAAGGATGATTTTGAAAACCTGGGGGGACAATTAATGACATCCTTACAGAAACCGGACATCTCTCCCACAGGGTACAGCAAGGAACCCATACCTCTCATCGGGATGAAGGAAATGACCATACAATTCAAAAACAGGAAAGCTGTCGGAAAGATATACGTCGTGGAGTCTGGCTCCAACCTGTTGGGATGGCAGCACCAGAAGGATCTAGGTATCATCCTGGACCCTAATAGCAAAGAACAAGTCCTACTTACTGAAGACACCCGAGGAAGTAGCACAATTTGTGAAGAGTTCACCGAATTATTCCAAGAAAGGTTAGGCTGCCTGCATGATTTCCAACACAAAATCAAACTAAAATCAAGTGCCAAACCGGTAGTCCACAAACTGCGCCCAGTGCCACAACTCATGAGGGAACCCCTAGAAAAGGAACTGAACAGGCTTTGTGACATGGGGATCATACAACCTGTGGATTGCTCGGAATGGTTGGCCCCGGTGGTCATCGCAGCCAAAGCCAATGGGGAAGGTATCCGTTTATGTGTGGACTTACGCAGCCTCAACGAAAATATTTGGGTGGAGAGACACCCTCTACCGAATATTAACGAGATGCTCAGCACCATGGAACAGGCGAAATACTTCAGTGTGATCGACCTGTCAATGGCGTACCACCAAGTGGATATCCATCCAGACTCCAGGCCACTCACTGCGTTTATAACCCCCCAAGGTGCTTTCATGTTTAGGAGGATGCCTTTCGGTTTAGCGTCTGCTGCGGCGGTTTTCCAGAAGATAATGCAACAAATTCTCAAAGGAGTAGACCGATCGATGTGCTTCCAAGATGACATCCTGGTGTACGGGCGGAATTTGGAAGAACATGATCTCACCCTCAAATCAGTGTTTCAGAAGCTGACGGATGCTGGGTTAACGGTACAAAGGAAGAAATGTAAAATAAGAGTGACAAGCGTCGACTATTTAGGTCACTCAATCTCGGAGGAAGGGTTCAGACCAAAAAACAGCTTACTGGGGGCAGTAAAGGACGCCCCTTACCCAAAAAACAAAGAGGAACTCAAATCCTTCCTGGGACTCATGGAATATATGGCCAAGTACATTAAAAATTTTGCAGCGAAATGTGAGCCCATGCGTAATCTTTTGAAGAAGAACACAGAGTTCATATGGAAGGAAGAACATAAGGGTGTCATGGATGGGTTGAAGGAAGAAATCCTGAACTCACCGGCATTAGGGACTTTCGACACAAGGAAAAAAACTATCCTCACCACAGATGCTTCAAATAAGGGCCTAGGAGCCACCCTCATACAAAAGGAAGGGAAGGAAGAGAAGATAGTGGTGTTTGCTTCCCGCTGCCTCACGAGCGCAGAGCACAATTACTCCGTAATTGAGAAAGAAGCTCTGGCGTGTTTCTGGGCGGTGAGGCATTTCAAATTCTTCTTGTGGGGTTTGACTTTTACCATTAGAACGGACCACAAGCCTCTAACCTCCATTTTCACAGTAAAAGGGATGGAAAACTGTACTCCACATATAAGCAAATGGATATTGGGGCTGGAGAACTTCAACTACAAAGTGGAATACGTTCCAGGAGAAGAAAAGAAAATTGCTGACTATTTATCAAGATCACCACTACAAACGGAAGAGCAGGAAGAAATACTGGATAACCCCATCATGGTAGTAGATGACCCGGCCATCACAGAAGAAGAGTGGGCCAAGTACATGGAGGAAGATAAGAAGTTACAAAAGCTCAGAGAAATCATGGTGAAGGGTGGCCCGACAAGAGAAATGAGCTCGAGGAGGAACTGAGAGAATTCTGGGAAGTCAGGAACGCAATTGAGTATCATAGGGAACAGAGTATACCGCCATTGCAGAGTAGTACCGCCCACAGGACTAAGGGAGAGAATAATAGAATTGGCGCATGAAGGACACTTAGGACGCAGCATCACGAAACAGAGAATCAGGGCAACATTCTGGTTCCCCAAGATGGACACTCATGACAGAACAACTCGTCAAAGACTGTGTGAGTTGTGCCAAGAGTGACAAGTCAAAAACCTTGCGTAAAGCACCTTTGTCCCCTGTCAAGATACCTAACAAACCATGGAACAAACTAGCCATGGACATCATAGGACCCATGGACAATCTAGGGATCCAAAGGCGATTTATGATTGTCCTAATAGACTACACCTCACATTGGATCACCCAGAAGTTTGTGCATCGCGTCAGCACCAACACGGTGTTGGAATTCCTCAAGGATGTGTTTTCCAAGGAGGGCATACCCGCAACTCTGATCACGGACAACGGTGTACAATTCACCTCACAAACCATGAAGGATTTTCTGGACAACATGAACATAAGGCATGAATTGACGGCACTCTATTGCCCAAAAGCAAATGGCCTGGTTGAGCGAGCCAACAGGATGATCAAAGAACACATTCAATTGGCTGTGGCCAACGGGCACGATGTAGAACAACACCTACGGAATTGTCTGTGGGCATATCACACCTCCCCGAACCTAGTGTCAGGCATCTCCCCTTTCGTCTCACTTCGTAGGAGAGAACCGTGCACCAAATTCAACCCTAGTTGGCTAGAGGGAGGCAGGAGGAAACCCCGACCAGAAAGAAATCACCAGGAAGATAGATCTGCATCAAACCAGTTACAAAGGGTGGTATGACCAGAAGCACGGGGTAAAAATACCAGTTTGGAAAACTGGTGATGTGGTACAAGTCAGGAGAAACACCAAAGACTGGCACACCCAGAGTAAATTCTATCCTCCTTGCCGCATTGTTAAAACCCTCAACAATGTTGTCCAACTTGAAAATGGGCAGTGGTGGAGTTGTGACAAAATTGTGAAATCGTAATGTGACTGTGTGTTAAATTTCTCTGGTTGCGATTTTGCGTTTAATTCTCGGCCTGCAGTAAGGCACATGTTCCTATCTTGGTTTGCCCGTTTTGGTCCCACTGTTATTATTTATAATATCATCTCCTGCATTGTATAGGTAAGGAGGTGTGTTGTAGCCTTGGTACATTCCGTCCACCCCTTCCTGCCTTCACCCTTGGTTTCCCCCGTCATGAGCTTACCTTAGAATGTTGGGAACTCAGGCAGCGTTATGGAGAGTGGATGGTCAATAAAGAAGTATTCCTCAACTCCTGTTTCTGTCATCCTTCATACTTCCAACAATAGCCTTCTGAAAGATTTGCATTAATGGACAGGACTAACACATTAGATTAAGGACTTTGTTAAAAAATGAAGTTGTGTGACTTGAAGAATAATGAATTTGAGTTGAGGTATTTTTAGACATGTTGCAGTCAGTTCTGGACCAAGCAAAAGAGGATTTTTGTTGACAACTACAGTAATAAAGGAGCTGGCTATGTTATACTCTTTCAGTACAAAGTGTGGCTTTTGCTCCTACTTGAAGGAGTGCAGCCTCTTATGATGAGAATAAAGCATATGCTGAGAAATTACGTCTTTTGAGGTGGCCATGTCTTACGGGCTATTGTAGCCCATGAGAATGCTGCAATCATATTGTGGATAGTAGCTATACATAGAACTAGCAGCATTTTTGCCCAATACAATCTCTTCATGTACCTCTGGAGGCAAAAAAATGGAGTGAGATAAGCATTGCTCTATGCATTTGGTTACTGCAAAGTTACAAGTATGTCAATGAATGGTTAACTCTATGGGCATGTCTTTGTTTGCAGGTCAGTGCAATGCACCAGAGAAAAAATAACAAATTCTAAGGTGGATACTGACAAATCCCACTTTGTATAGTGGTACATGAGGTCCACCAAGCCGTGGTCCATGGTTGTATGATGATACCAGGCTTGCCTGAACAACGCATGCCAGTACCACGCGGTCTCTACCATGACTGCGTCTTTACCACGCATGCCTTTACCATGCAATTTCGTGGTAAGGACATGATGGGTAAAGGGACATGCATGCTAAAGATCATACCCCTGCCCCCTGCCCTGTAAACTGTCCATTTTGTCTCTGCCCTGAGCACTAAAAATGAACCCCACACCCCTGAAGTACCCCGACCCAGCCACCCCCGCTCTGAGGTCTAAAACTGCCCCCTGCCCTATAAACAGTCCCTTTTACCCCCGCCCTGCCTCGAGCCCTAAAAATTAACCCCACGACCCCAACCCCAACAACAGCCCCCCCACCCTGAGCCCTTAAACTGTCATCTACATCCCTAAAGTACCTCGATCCAGACCCCCCACACACTGAGGCTTAAAACTGCCCCCTGCCCTGTAAACTGTCCCTTTTTCCCCGCCATTAGCCCTAAAAACTGTCCTCCCACCTTAAAAACTACAGTGACCCCATCCCCCCTTCCCTGAGCGCTAAAAACTGTCCCCTACACCTGCTAAGTTCCCCTACCCAGCCCCCCTGCCCTGAGCGCTAAAACTTCTCCCTGCCCTACAAACAACCCAACCCCTCCTGAGTCCTAAAACATACCCCCACCCCGAAAAGCGACCCCCACACCCTCACGCCCTAGCCCCACTTACCTCACTGCATCCTCTCCCGATTCCTAATCGTCCTTCCTCTTCCTGTCTTCCTCTTCCGCCCATCCGCTTGGCATCTTGGCCGTGCATTGCCTTAACCACACATATGCATAGTTAAGGCATATGCGTGTGTAGTATTCTGTGTTACGTTATCTTACTTGTTTCCTTTAGTTTGCTATTTAATGCACTGTCTCTGTTCTTATTAGAATGTTCCTGGTTGCTTAGGAACATGAGAATGTATGTTGATGTACTCTTGAAGCTGCGCCTGTTGGAGCCGGTTACCTTCTGCCTGGCTCCTGATCCATGTAGCCTACAATAAACCTCTTCAAGACTCTACTGGTCTCCGGTGCATTTACTACATTTTATTGGCGACGATTTTGCTACATGGATCTACCCAGTGTGCAGTTTGCCTTCTCAAGCCTGAAGCCTGTCTACACTTCTCATCTTCAAATTTTCAAGCACTAACAAGATAAGTCTTGTTCTTCAACCTACTATCTGCCTGTACTACGCTCTACCAAGGTACTGTGATTATTTTTTTTACTTATATTTTTCTCCACGTTATTCGCAACTTTTCAGCGCTTTCAAACTGCCTCCGTCTCGCGCTTGCCTTATGCGCTGTACTTTCTACCTTCTCGCGCATTGCCATTGTCTTCCTCGGCACGCACTGAGAGGTCACGCGCACTCGACTCCACGCACTGATCTCTAACTTCCCTCTTCACTGCAAAACAGTTGTAAGGTGTATCCTACCTTATCTCGATGCAGCACAGGAATAGAAGTCTGGCATGAGTTTGGATTCCCACTATTTTGTCTAAAGACATGTGGCAGTGAAATTTGTCTCTGCTCTTCGGCATTCTCACAGCGATCCCGCTTGAGGAAGATTACGTCCTGCTACTTGTCACGTGATACTGGCACGCCATGTCATCACTACAGCGGCCATTCCTGCTTGGTCCATTAGTGTTTGGGGATAGTGACGGCAATATCGTTGGAGTTGAAGATCACGTCCTGCTCTTTGTCACGTGATACTGGCACATCACGTCATTTCTACAGCGGCCATTACTGTTTGGGCTCAGTTTCAAGCAACGATCAATCACCAATATTCAGGCAGCAACGTTTATTTTGTCTACATTTCATTCACTTATCTTGTTGTTTAATATATTTTTTTTCATTCAAGCAGCAATATTCAGGCAGCAACGTTCTTTATGCATTTTCTACAGTTCTACTGTTCAACTACTCATCTCATCGATTTGTTGTGCCCATCTCGGTGATGTGCACACCTTTACCTTTAACTGCTGACTTTATCACACTATTTACAATTTACTATTTCTATTACTAACATATTATAATTTTTTTTTTTCTAGTGCCCCTCACACGGTGACGTGCACACCTTTACTTTTTGGATTGAACATCACTTCTCTATTACTGATCAACTCTGCGGATTTTACTGCTCCTTACCACACAGTGATTCACACACCTTGTTTTATAGTGTGTTTCTGGAGTACTTTATAACACATTACTTATTTTGTTTTCATTTAATTTTCTTATTTCTTTCCTTTGGTCTATTGGATTGTAACATGTGTACATTACAATCTGTCAATCCTCCTCCTGCGTTTCTAGACACTCCTGGAGAACCTTCTATCAGATGGGAAGTTTGGCATGATGCCTTTGAAACTTATCTTGGCGCCATTGGCGCATCCAGATTCAGTGCTGATAGAAAGAAATGTTTACTTTTATATTCCCTCGGGTTTGAGGGCAGGTCTGTATTTAAACACTTACCTGATTTACCACAAGAAGAAGGTGCACAAAATGATGAGTATAGAGATATAATACTTAAACTTAAGCTTCATTTTGACAAACAACCTAGTCTGATGGTCCTCAGGCACAAGTTTTTTAAGAGGAAACAGTCTGAAGCAGAAGATGTTGATTCCTATATTTCTGTGTTGCGCAGGTTGGCAGCTGATTGCAGATTCGAAAATTTTACTGACCAACTTATTAGAGATCAATTTGTATGCCATTGTAAGGATAAGAACATTAGACAAAAACTTCTTAGTATGAGTGATCCATCTTTAGATGATACTATTAAATTAGCTAAGAGCATAGAAATTTCTATGGTTTCTTTAAAAGATTTGGATGACAAAGTGTTAGAGTCTGTTAACGCTATCAATATTAATTCTTCTGCAAAACCACACAAGAAATCCATAAGAGGGAATTCTAATCCCATAAGCAAGGCATCTAAACCTGATATACCATTTAATGTAGGTTCTAACATATGCCTGAGGTGTGGTAATCCTCCTCATTCCAAGGGTTCCAGATGCCCTGCAAGTAATGTTACCTGCAATTATTGTAAAAAAATAGGGCATTTTGCTAAAATTTGTTTAAAGAGGAGAGGGCAAAAGAAACCAGTTGTGAGTGTTGTTGAGTCAGATTCCTCTTCTGACACTGAAGTAGTCTCAGTTGTCACCAATTGTGATGCCAATAACTCCTCTTCTAAACAAGATGTCATCCAAGGTGATCCTGCGTCTTGTGTTGATCCCATTGTTGATATCATTGTGGGAGACAAGAGTGTTAAATTGTTGGTTGACTCTGGTGCCAAGATAACAATGATCACCCAAAAATTGTTCAAAGAAACATGGAAGGGTTGTCAGTCACTGTGTCCTCCTAATCGCTCTCCTATGAAGGGCGGAAAATTGAATTATTGGGATTATTGGGATTGAATTATTGGGATTATTGGGATTCTTTGAAGAGGAAATGTCGTTCAAGGAGAAAAATCAAAGGGAAAATCTATGTTGCAGTGAAAGGTCTTAACATATTAGGTTGGTTCCATCAAGGGCTCTTTGGAATGATTCTCAAACCTGGAACAAGTACTTGTTGTGGGATGCACTGATGAAATTCAAGTATTGAAGAATAAATTCCCTTCTCTTTTTGGTGATGATTTAGGAAAAATCTGTGGGTTTAAACACAGAATAATTGTAAAGGAGGGTTCTGTTCCTGTAAAGCACAAACGTAGAAGTGTTCCCTACAGCGTGAGAGATGACCTTGAAAAAGAATTATTACAATTGTGTGAGAAAGGTGTCATTGAGCCTGCAGAATCTTCTTTGTGGCTTTCTCCTTTGGTGGTTGCCAGGAAGAGGTGTGGTCAACTCAGGGTCTGTGTTGACTTAAGATCTCTCAACAAGGAGATTTGGGTTGATTCACATCCTCTTCCCAAGATTAATGACTTGTTTGCATCCACCAAAGGGGCTAAGTTATTTTCCAAGCTCGACCTTGCCAGTGCATACCACCAGGTCGAGCTACACCCGGATTCCCGTCATCTTACCGCTTTTGTTTCCCCTCTAGGTACCTTTCAATATCGACGGATGCCGTTTGGTTTAGCATCGGCGGCGTCGGTATTCCAGAGGGTGATGAGTAACATTCTTAAAGGAGTTGACGGTGTCTTGGTCTTTCAAGACGATGTTCTAATTTTCGCAAAAGATGTTATTTCACATGATCGCATCTTACACAAAGTTCTGAGTTTGTTTCAAGAGCATGGTGTTGTCCTAAAACCTGAGAAATGTAATTTTTTTTGTACTTAAGTAGAGTACTTGGGTCACATTCTCACTCAAGATGGGGTTAGTCCCAGACCTGGTCTTCTTGTAGCCATTACCAATGCGTCTACGCCAACTGATAAGACTGGGGTTTAATCTCTACTTGGTTTGTGTGAATATTATTCAAGATTTATTCCACACTACCCACAATTGTTCGTCCTATCAGTAATCTCCTTAAGAAAGGAGTCAAATTTGAATGGTGCAATGAGTGTGCGTCTGCTTTTAGTCAAGTTAAGTTGCTCTTAGAGAAAAGTTCTGTTCTCAAACCTTTCGACCCCAGCTTATCGTGCTGTCCAACTGTTGATGCCAGCCAGGTGGTGTTAGGAGCAACTTTAAAGCAGATGGAAGATGGAGTGGAAAATACCATTGGTTTTGCATCTAGAGTTATTAGGACTGCGGAGTTACAGTATTCCGTAATTGAAAAAAAACTCTTAGCCTGTTCATGGGCGATTGAAAAGTTTCGTCCATACATTTGGGGAAAACGTTTTCTTCTTCAAACGGACCACAAGCCTTTAATTAATATCTTGGGTGGCAGCATGAGTAAATGTTGTACTCCTAAGATTATGAGGATGGTTACCAAGGTCTTGCAGTACCAGTTTGATGTCAAGCATATTTCTGGTGGTAAGAATGGCAGGGCAGACTATTTCTCTCGGTTTCCTGCCAAAGGGGATGAGGATGATGAAATTTCTTTTGCGGATCTCATTGATGAAGACTGTGATGACTGTCTGGTGCCAGCTATGGATATACCAGAGTTAAAGTTCTGTTCGGAAGATGAGTGGAGGTCTGCTTTTCGCAATGATTGTGTTCTCCAAGAGGTTTGTACTCTTGTCACGAATGGGTGGCCTAGAGAGAAAATGCTATCTCCTATGTTACAGCCATTTTCTAAAATTGAGAGTGAAATCTCCTTAGAAGATGGTCTTCTCTTGCGGAGTGATAAGCTTATTCCTCCGCATGTTTTCCGGAAAGGGATCATTGAAAGAGCTCATGAGGGACATTTAGGTTCTTCTTTCACCAAACGTCGTGTTCGCGATGCTTTTTGGTGGCTGTTAGAACTGGGATTTCTGGTTGGCTAGGGCATGCGCCTAAGCCAGGCAGAAACCACCACTCTAGTCAGGGCAAGGGAGTTACACACTGATGATAACCCCTGCTCACCCCCTTGGTAGCTTGGCACGAGCAGTCAGGCTTATCCCAGAGGCAATGTGTAAAGCGTTTGCGCAACACACACACACAGCAGCAACACACTAGGCACACCACAAAAGGAACTCCACACAAGGTTATATAAAAAATAGCCTTTGTATTGTCATAAACACACTAGAAACATAATCACATATTTACACTGTGCCAACTGGCACTAGGCAATATTCACAGGGGATTATATACAGGACCAGGCCAATCGGGCCACGGTCAGAACCATCAGAACAGGTAAGTAAATGCAAATATAAAACACAACCAGTAACTACTGGTACCATAAGGACCTAAGCATTATCCTATTAGCATTAGACATAAACCCACATTAGGCCCAAACCTCATCAGCATAAACACATTACGCAATGGGCCTCACCAGCATAAACACATTATGCAATAACCTCATAAGCATAAACACCTTACGCAAATAGGTACTCCCCCAAACATCATAACATGACATTAGGCGGTAACACGATAGGCCCCAAACCTCCTTAGCATAAACACATTACGCAATATCGCATTAGGCATAAACACATTATCCTAACCCTCAGGAGCCCAAACACTGAAATGACCACCAGGCCAACTGGCCTTCCACTGGGGCTCAAATGCCCTATGTCCCGCACAGTCAGGGCTTCGCCAGGGCTATCCCATTAGCCCCCTAGCTGCCAATGCAGCAATCAACTGTGCGCAGTTGCACAAGCCTAAACGTAGCAGCTGCCCACTAATTGCTGGGCAGCTGTGGAACAAAACGTGGGCCTGGGCACTCACTCTGCCCTCTCCTGTCCCAAAAATGTCAGGGTTCTCGGGGGGGACCTTTGACAGGGCCCCCTGGCTGCCTTAACAGCGACCACAAAGTGCGCAAATGTGCTGGGGCATGGGGTGTACTCACCCCTCCTTTACTTAAAAGAACTGGCCCCCACATTGCAGCTGCCCACTGCCAGGCGGGGCAGCTGTAGAACTAGCATGGGCACTACGGTGCCTTTAGAGGGACCACAGGGGGGGGTGAGCACCGACAATGTGCCCCGACGCACCCCCCAACAACCAGTTCACCAATGAGCCCCACTCACCGGGCTCTCTGCTGCTGCGAAGTCTCCGCTCTCTCCGCGGCTCGGGGCAGGACTCTGTTATTCACCCGGTCCCTCTCCTGGGACCGTGACTTCTGCAAGGAGCCTGCAAGGCTCCGGACGTCCTGGGCTGCTCGCAGGGCTCCTCCCAACAACACGGGAGCCCCGCTCGGGCCGGCAGCCACCTCCTTCCTTCCGGCGGTCTCCGCCTCTTCTTCGGCACCGGAGCGCGGGGTAGGCTCCCGTCCGCTTCCTCTCCTCTCGCAGGGGCGCCCCGCTCACAAACAGGCAGCTCTGCTGGACTTCCGGGTCGCCTGGCAGCGGCCCGGCGGCAACTTCTTTTCTCCTGCTGCGGTGGCAATACGGGGTAGGCTCCCGTTCTAAATGAAGGCACTTGCGGGGTGGGCACCCGCTAAGTGTATATAAAACAAAAAGGCAAAGATGCAGGATAGGCACCCGCAATCCAGACGGCATAAATCCGGGGTGGGCACCCGCTACTATTAGCACAACCAGCGGGGTGGGCTCCCGCTCACAATACGCAGTAATGCGGGGTGGGCACCCGCTTCCAGAGCATCACGGGGGAATCCCTACGCTGGGGATTCCCTCAGCAGCACTGTGCAGCCCAGCGCTCCGAAGCTCCCACGCTCCAGGGGAAATTAAAGCACAGCTCTCCCCTTCAGGATAAAAATAACAGCGCTCACAGGGCGCAAGAGGCAAGAGTCCTGCTTTAAAGGAGAATAAGTCCCAGCAAAGGTTCTCCTAGTTCCATGGGGCATAGCTGGGCCCAGGGAGGCCAGCACCCAGGGTCCTCCAGCAGGGAGGTAAGCCCCCATGGCGGTTCCTCCTGGGCCCCAGCAGCAGCAAGCCCCCAGCAAGTCAGGAACAGCACACCAGAACAAGAACATTTTCATGGGGTCACAGCCCCTACCTTTATACACCAAATCTCTTTGTCTGCAGGACAGGGCATGGGGGAACAGATGCAACTGGTTCAGTGGGGATTTGGAGCACTTTGTTTTCCAAGCTCCTCTTCCCCTTTGTCAGGTGGGGGCTCAGTGATCAGACACACCACAGGGGGCGGAGCCAGCATTGTACAGGCTGGGCACCGTCCTATTCAGAGTCAGGGGATTACTCCTCCCACTACTCCCAGCACAGATGTCCCATTCAGCCTAGGGCTGACTCACCCTGCCCCTCCTGGAGCCACACACACCTCCCAGCCCCTGTCACTCACAAGCCAGACATGCAATTCACATCAGGCAGGCAGACACATAGCGCACAGAAATGCCAACTTCTAAAAGTGGCATTTCTAAAATAGTTATAATAAATCTGCGCACACCATTGCGCAGCATTTATTATCACTATTCCAAATATACCAAACTTGACCACGCTGCGCCTCTCATATCAGGAATTACCCCTGATATACTTATCAGGGAATCCCCAATGCATTCCTATGGGAGGGCAGCCCCACAGTAGTGAGAAACCAAAATGGCTGTTTGTCACTACCAGGGCATGTCACACACTTAAGGTACATGTCCTATCTTTTACCTACAATGCACCCTGCCCATAGGGCTAGCTAGGGCCTACCTTAGGGGTGACTGACATGTAGTAAAAGGGGGGTCACGGACATGGCACACACTTTAGGTGCCACGTCACAGCAGCAGTAACACTGCGCGCTCAGGCACTGCAATGGCAGAGGACTGAGATAGGTTTGAAAGGCTACTTTGGTGGGTGGCGCAATCAGCGCTGCAAGCCCACAAGTAGCATTTAATTTACCAGCCCTGGGTATATGAGATACCACTTTACAAGGGACTGACAGGTAAATTAAATAGGCCAAACAGGTGTAGACCAATCTTACCATGTTTAACACAGAGAGCACACGCACTTTATACTGGACAGCAGTGCTAAAGTGCCCAGAGTCCTAAAACCACCAACACCATGTCAGAAAAAAGGCTAGGAGAAAGGCAAAAGTTTAGGGATGACCCTGCAAAAAGGGCCAAGTCCAACACAACCCCTTCCAGCCAAAACGCAGGGTAGACCAATCACCACCTTGATGGGCTTCTCTGCCTTGGGCGATAGAACACGGACGCGGGCCCGCAACTGCAGGGACACCCTCCAGGTCTACGCCACTCTGACCCCACGTGGTTCCCTCTGTCAAAGCTCTCAGGACCAACTAGGCTACCCCACTGGTACTCCCTAGCTGTCCACGGCCAGGACCAGGCCCTAGGCCACCTAGATGTATCTGGTCCTTGCCAACTCACTGAGTGGGGGTCGGTAGCCCCCGGCACATAGTAGCCATTCTCCAGTCTTCCTCCCATCAGGGCAGTTCCAAACTGCCACTGATCCTCCAACCTAGGGTCCGCACCCTCAGGCTGACCAGAAGTCACGGGTGAGGCTCTCCTCCCCCTACCTCTTCTTCTGGGGTTCTGTACCCTCCTCCTTGGAGAGGCACCCTCAGAACACAACTCTCCAACCAGCTGAAACTCCCTAACAGGAGGCCAGCTCACTCAGACCCTCGGAGACTCTTGTCTTCAGAAAAACAAAGCACACAGCACAGTTCCTCTTCAAGCATGGGGGACACAGCACACAGCAAAGTCCCTTAGTCCTCTTCCTCAGCAGAAACAGCAAACTGTAGGTCAGCCCCCAGACACACAGCAATGGCAGCACTTTTCCTAAGTCTATTCAGCTGTTCTCTTTGGAAGGGATTCCCCCTCGATCACGAAGTTTCCAAGTCTCCAAACCTAGGGTCTAAACCCTCAGGTTGCACCAGGGTCAGAGGCGAGGGCTCCCTCCCTCTGCACCCCCTTCCAGAGTTCTGCACCCTCCCACCTTGGAGCGGTACCCCTGGAAGCCAACACCGGTCAGGACACTGATTACAGATGCCCTTCCCTCCAGGTCAGGCAGATCCTGAACCTGGCCTCCCAACCTTGGGGCTGAACCCCGCAGTTGAGCAATTGGCTGGCACGCCAGGACTTCTGGGGATGCACACAGTAGCCCCCCGAGGGTAACACATGACTAATGTGTTGTGTGACAGTCTGCCTGGCGCAGATCTCCCGACCCCTGTCCATCTGACAGTACGCGAAGATCCCCCAGGACAGAAGTGGTGTCGCCATGGTCACTTCTAGGAGACTCAGCCCTTCTGGCTGGTCCCTGACCCACTGGTTCTCCCACTGGGGAACACATCCTCCTCTCACCCCTCACTATGGACTTCTGCACCCTCCCAACTGGAGCGGCACCGCCAGACACCAGAACCGCTGGAGCTCTGATTACAGACACTCCACGTTCTCCTGACACTAGGAGATCCTCCTCAAATGGCCTACAAGTACAGCCTAGGCCCCCGACCTGGCGCTCCCTTAGGGAACCCTCCAGGCCCTGAGACTGGGTTTCGGGCACCTTGGGACACACAGTCCCACACTCACTCCTTCTCCACTGAGACAGGACGTGAGCACCTACACCCCTCCCACTACACTGGGACCTAGCTGGGCTACACTGAACCTCTTCCACCACACAGGACCGGAAGATACCCAAGCCACTACTTTTGGAATCACTCCCCAATGCCTCTTCAGACCCTCTAGCACCCAGCCAGAGGTCTGCCTCCCGTGCAAACTCCCAGGAATCAGAGAACTTACACCCCAACAGGTGTTGGCGCAACCCCGGAAAACAATTACTGAACACGTGTTCTCTGACACACAGATTGAACAGCCCTTCAAAATCATTTGCCGTGCTAACCATCACCCAATCGTCCAGTGCATCACAACATTCATCCACAAACTCCCCCCCAAGACTGGTGAGACAGTTCCTTACTGCCCCTGAATCTCAACCTGTACCCCTCTTACTGGGAACCAGGTACCATACTCTGGGAACGGGGAATGGGACTTCCTGCACTGGACTCCATATTGCTGCCACCACTGGATCCCACCCTTACTGGTGAATCCAGACAACTCATACTACACTCCAAGGATAACCTACCCTCCAGAGCTAGCTTTTTCTCCTCCACACTCCCTTTCTTCCCTCCTATCCACCCACTCCTCTGGGGACAGGGAAAGGGAAAGGCACTAGACCCAGCAAGGGACTCCCTATCTATGGGATCCTCTCCACCTACTGGCGTCCCCGCCCTGTAATTTTCTCTCTTCTGCCACCAAAATAAAAGCGCAGAAAACACCATTTAAAAATGACACTCCTGAGGAGAAAACAAAATCAGTAAAAATAATCCTCAAACACGTGATTCTCTAAATGCAGAGTTTGTAGTGCAACCAGTTGTCGCTGTGGTACTGCGCAAACGCAAGTCCTATCCTCACCGCTGACAACCAATGTTAGAACTGGGATTTCTGGTTGGCTAGGGCATGCGCCTAAGCCAGGCAGAAACCACCACTCTAGTCAGGGCAAGGGAGTTACACACTGATGATAACCCCTGCTCACCCCCTTGGTAGCTTAGCACGAGCAGTCAGGCTTATCCCAGAGGCAATGTGTAAAGCGTTTGCGCAACACACACACACAGCAACAACACACTAGGCACACCACAAAAGGAACTCCACACAAGGTTATATAAAAAATTGCCTTTGTATTGTCATAAACACATTAGAAACATAATCACATATTTACACTGTGCCAACTGGCACTAGGCAATATTCACAGGGGATTATATACAGGACCAGGCCAATCGGGCCACGGTCAGAACCATCAGAACAGGTAAGTAAATGCAAATATAAAACACAACCAGTAACTACTGGTACCATAATGACCTAAGCATTATCCTATTAGCGTTAGACATAAACCCACATTAGGCCCAAACCTCATCAGCATAAACACATTACGCAATGGGCCTCACCAGCATAAACACATTATGCAATAACCTCATAAGCATAAACACCTTACGCAAATAGGTACTCCCCCAAACATCATAACATGACATTAGGCGGTAACACGTTAGGCCCCAAACCTCCTTAGCATAAACACATTACGCAATATCGCATTAGGCATAAACACATTATCCTAACCCTCAGGAGACTAAACACTGAAATGACCACCAGGCCAACTGGCCTTCCACTGGGGCTCAAATGCCCTATGTCCCGCATAGTCAGGGCTTCGCCAGGGCTATCCCATTAGCCCCCTGGCTGCCAATGCAGCAATCAACTGTGCGCAGTTGCACAAGCCTAAACGTAGCAGCTGCCCACTAATTGCTGGGCAGCTGTGGAACAAAACGTGGGCCTGGGCACTCACTGTGCCCTCTCCTGTCCCAAAAATGTCAGGGTTCTCGGAGGGGACCTTTCACAGGGCCCCCTGGCTGCCTTAGCAGCGACCATAAAGTGCACAAATGTGCTGGGGCATGGGGTGTACTCACCCCTATTTTACTTAAAAGAACTGGCCTCCACGTTACAGCTGCCCACTGCCAGGCGGGGCAGCTGTAGAACTAGCACGGGCACTACAGTGCCTTTAGAGGGACCACAGGAGGGGGGGCGCGCACCGACAATGTGCCCCGACGCACCCCCCCAACAGCCAGTTCATCAATGAGCCCCACTCACCGGGCTCTCTGCTGCTGCGAAGTCTCCGCTCTCTCCGAGGCTCGGAGCAGGACTCTGTTCTTCACCCGGTCCCTCTCCTGGGACCGGGACTTCTTCAAGGAGCCTGCAAGGCTCCGGATGTCCTGAGCTGCTCACGGGGCTCCTCCCAACAACACGGGAGCCCCGCTCGGGCCGGCAGCCACCTCCTTCCTTACGGCGGTCTCCAGCTCTTCTTCGGCACCGGAGCGCGGGGTAGGCTCCCGTCCGCTTCTTCTCCTCTCGCAGGGGTGCCCTGCCCACAAACAGGCAGCTCTGCCAGACTTCTGGGTCGCCTGGCAGCAGCCCGGCGGCAACTTCTTTTCTCCTGCTGCGGTGGCAATACGGGGTAGGCTCCCGTTCTAAATGAAGGCACTTGCGGGGTGGGCACCCGCTAAGTGTATATAAAACAAAAAGGCAGAGATGCGGGATAGGCACCCGCAATCCAGACGGCATAAAGCGGGGTGGGCACCCGGTACTATTAGCACAACCAGCGGGGTGGGCTCCCGCTCGCAATACGCATTAATGCGGGGTGGGCACCCACTTCCAGAGCATCACAGGGGAATCCCTACGCTGGGGATTCCCTCACCAGTGCTGTGCAGCCCAGCGCTGCAAAGCTCCCACGCTCTAGGGGAAATTAAAGCACAGCTCTCCCCTTCAGGATAAAAATAACAGCGCTCACAGGGCGCAAGAGGCAAGAGCCCTGCTTTAAAGGAGAATAAGTCCCAGCAAAGGTTCTCCTAGTTCCATGGGGCATAGCTGGGCCCAGGGAGGCCAGCACACAGGGTCCTCCAGCAGGGAGGTAAGCCCCCATGGCGGTTCCTCCTGGGCCCCAGCAGCAGCAAGCCCCCAGCAAGTCAGGAACAGCACACCAGAACAAGAACATTTTCATGGGGTCACAGCCCCTACCTTTATACACCAAATCTCTTTGTCTGCAGAACAGGGCATGGGGGAACCAGATGCAACTGGTTCAGGGGGGATTTGGAGCACTTTGTTTTCCAAGCTCCTCTTCCCCTTTGTCAGGTGAGGGCTCAGTGATCAGACACACCACAGGGGGCAGAGCCAGCATTGTACAGGCTGGGCACAGCCCTATTTAGAGTCAGGGGATTACTCCTCCCACTACTCCCCGCACAGAAGTCCCATTCAGCCTAGTGCTGACTCACCCTGCCCCTCCTGGAGCCACACACACCTCCTAGCCCCTGCCACTCACAAGCCAGACATGCAATTCACATGAGGCAGGCAGACACATAGCGCACAGAAATGCCAACTTCTAAAAGTGGCATTTCTAAGATAGTTATAATAAATCTGCGCACACCATTGCGCAGCATTTATTATCACTATTCCAAATATACCAAACTTGACCACGCTGTGCCTCTTATATCAGGAATTACCACTGAAACACTTATCAGGGAATCCCCAATGCATTCCTATGGGAGGGCAGCCCCACAGTAGTGAGAAACCAAAATGGCTGTTTGTCACTACCAGGACATGTCACACACTTAAGGTACATGTCCTATCCTTTACCTACAATGCACCCTGCCCATAGGGCTAGGTAGGGCCTACCTTAGGGGTGACTGACATGTAGTAAAAGGGGGGGTCACGGACATGGCACACACTTTAGGTGCCACGTCACAGCAGCAGTAACACTGCGCGCTCAGGCACTGCAATGGCAGAGGCCTGAGATAGGTTTGAAAGGCTACTTTGGTGGGTGGCGCAATCAGCGCTGCAAGCCCACCAGTAGCATTTAATTTACCAGCTCTGGGTATATGAGATACCACTTTACAAGGGACTGACAGGTAAATTAAATAGGCCAAACAGGTGTAGACCAATCTTACCATGTTTAACACAGAGAGCACACGCACTTTACATTGGACAGCAGTGCTAAAGTGCCCAGAGTCCTAAAACCACCAACACCATGTCAGAAAAAAGGCTAGGAGAAAGGCAAAAAGTTTAGGGATGACCCTGCAAAAAGGGCCAAGTCCAACAGTGGCCCAGTATGGATTCTGAAATTGATGATCTTGTTGCCAATTGTTGTGTCTGTAGATCATCAGACAAAGCTCTTAAAGTTTCTGTCCCTTCCTGATACCCATTGAGTGTTCTGATGGCCCTTGGGTAAAACTTGGTGTGGATATTATGGGGCCATATGAGATGCTCTCAGGTGGTTCCAAATATATTTTAGTCCTTATCGATTATGCCTCGAAATGGCCTGAGTTTAGGCTTGTCAAGGAGGCTAACACCAAAAGTGTTGTTGATTTTTTGAGGGATGTTTGGTAGAGAGAGGGTTTTCCTGAGGTCCTTGTTTCGGACAATGGGAAGCAGTTCGTCAACAATGAATTTCAATCCTTTTTGTCTGTTTCAGGTGTGAGACATATCAAAAGTTCTTTATATCATCCTCAAGGCAATGGACTTGTGGAAAGGATGAATCGCGTTGTTGGTGATTGTGTGAAGTAGGCTAAAGCTGGCAACCATGATGTTTATGGTGCCTTGAGTAGCATGTTTTGGTTTTATAGAACCACTCCTCATTCTTCTACAAAGGTCTCTCCTTTCGAACTAATGAGGAGCAGGAAGGCAAATACATCTTTCAGACCTGGATGGATGTCCAAGTGTATAAAATCTGAGTCAGACATTACAAAACTTATGTCCATTGTCAAAGAGAACGTGTCTTCTACCCAATCTAAGCAAAAACTATGTTATGACTCCAAGAAAGGTTCCAAAACTTCAACTTTGGAAGTTGGTGATATGATCAAGATAAAGAAGTCGTATCATGTTAACAAAGGTGAAATTTAATTTGGTAGACCTGTTAAAGTTATTAAGTTGGTGGGGAATGCTGTGCAGGTAGACGGCGGGTTTTGGTAGAACCTTAGCAAGGTCGCCAAGATTCGACAAGATGATTCACTTTCTTCTTTTAAAGAAAGGAGTTTTGTTCCCACTAATGCAGATTCTATCCAAAATAAATTGAGAAGAAGTTCCCGGGCGATTGTTAAACCTGCAAGATTTAGAGATTAAGTTTCCTTTTTTTTTTAGAAGAGGGGAAGGTAATGTAGTATTCTGTGTTACGTTATCTTACTTGTTTCCTTTAGTTTGCTATTTGATGCACTGTCTCTGTTCTTATTAGAATGTTCCTGGTTGCTTAGGAACATGAGAATGTATGTTGATGTACTCTTGAAGCTGTGTCTGTTGGAGCCGGTTACCTTCTGCCTGGCTCCTGATCCATGTAGCCTACAATAAACCTCTTCAAGACTCTACTGGTCTCCGGTGCATTTACTACAGCGTGGTTAAGACAAGCGTGGTTTGGCTTGTGGGGAAACAGCATGCATGGCTGACCCCACATTGTTAAGGCCATTTCCCATGGTCCACATTCAAGAAATCTGCGTTGGATCCTAATCAAAAGATTTATTATATTGATCCATCCAGTAGGTGTTACAATTTCTTTCAAGACTGATGACATTAAGATCCAGTCTTCAACAATATGAAAAAGAAACTGGTGGCTCCCACCTCCTAAATAGTGGTTAAACTTTGGGTTTCCAAAGTGTATCAAGCAGCTATCATATCTAAAGGGCTGATTTAGAGGTTGGCAGAGAGCGTAATCTGTCACAGCAATGGAGTAACCTATCTGCCAAACTGAAGGTCCTCTCACCTGATTTACAGTCGGGCGGATCTTAAGTTTGTCAACAACAGAGACTACTCAATCTCCGTCACTGAAATACTTTTCTGGTGGCCCAACAGATTAAGGGTTGTCGGAGGTTTAGCCATTCTACCACCCTCCCGATTTAGAGTGGGCAGTAGAAAGGTTAGTTTTTATTTTTCCTGACTGCCTTGAAAAACCTACCAGTAAGGGGCAGTAAAAACATTTAAATGACTCTTCATGTTGAGGTTATAATTTTTTGTTTGGTTCACTTTGGAAATTTGTTTAAAAAAAAATAAAATCATGTTAAAAATCTGATGAACAGTACTGTCATTTTGACAGTACCACCACCAAAACTTTTAACTCATTGACAGAAACTGCCATGACAGCCGGTCCTGTCAATGACTAGAGATGTCTCCTGGCCTGACGGACATCTCTAAATTCAGAGTACGAGTACTTTGAATTCTAATCAGGCCCTTAGGGGCATATGTATCAAGAAAGCGTTTTGCGAGTCTTTAATAGCGAATTTTAGCGATTCGTAATTAAGGACTCACAAAAGGCAATGTATGTAGGATTCGCAATATTAATTGCGATTCCTACGTATTCCTTAATTGCGAATCGCAAATTGCGATTCGCAACTGAGGAATACCTTCCCATTCATTCCTATGGGCCTAGAGGCCCATAAGAATGAATGGGAAGACATTCGCAATTTGCGAGTACCCATTAGGTACTCGCAAATTGCGAATGCAATTTCAAGGGTGCAAGGGTGTCAAAAGGACACCCTGTTGCACCCCTGAAATAAGCATGTGTGCACATGTGGCGCACATACATGCCCTAAGGGCATGTATGCGCGCCACATGGCACTTTGAAAAAAGCAAAAAA
The DNA here is from genome assembly GCA_963921515.1 of Calotriton arnoldi. NCBI lineage: Eukaryota > Metazoa > Chordata > Amphibia > Caudata > Salamandridae > Calotriton > Calotriton arnoldi. The sequence goes on along the minus strand of CAWUFW010010852.1, from coordinate 414,511 downwards.
GTGCATTTTACAAAGAAATCGCAAATTACCACCAACTTGAAGTTGGTGGTAATTTGCGATTTCTAAAGGCAAAATCGCACAACTTGGGTGCTTCCAGAATTGCATTTAAGGAATCGCAATTTGCGATTCCTTTAATGCATTCGCAGAATAGGGAATCGCAAATTTTGCGATTCCCTATTGTGCGAGGGCCTTTTGGGATGATACATCCCAAAAGGCTTTTTCCCGTTCACAATCGGCCCATTTGCGAACGGGAAAAAGGCTTCATACATATGCCCCTTAGTCTCTGGGCCATCATTCAAAGATGTGTGTCTTGCTTAAAAAAAACTGTGAAAGGCTGTTCTGTCTGCTCCTGTGTTTGTGTCCTCCTGCAGCTCCGAGATACCCCATTGGGGTGATTCGTGCACGATATAAAATTAGAATAACATAACATAACAAATACTAAAGCACTTAACGTCCCTTTCTTGTGTGTCTCTGCACTGCAATGAAATACTGTAATAAAGAGAGTGTGTAAATTGGGGCATGGGTTCCCAATTGTTCAAAGATTTGTTGTGCAATTTTTCCCGTGAGATAAAAAAATCCTCCTTTTTCTTTATAAATCATTACTGAACTTGAACTGACAGTGTGACTGAAATTTTTTGTTGGCAACTAGTTCGGAGAAGGTTTTCCCCTCTATCTTAGTTAGCACCAATGTTTGGAAGGACTGTGATTTGAAATCTTGTTTCTTTTTAGGGGCACAACGTGTGGCATCAGTGTGAATGCAATAATGGCGTAAAAATGATTAATCCTGAAATGGTAGAGGAGTGGTATGGATTTTCTGCATAATTCTGTGATTGATAAATGGTGAAAAATTGTACAGATTTGTTTTAGAATTATGGTAATAGCTGGCACTATGTGCAGTCTTGTTTGCTCATGTTAACCATAGTTGTGCAGGCCACTTCGCCTCTGACATATTTACCCTCACTCTCATGCTTGGCAACTCCAAGCAAAGATTCCTAATTAGCTAGCTCAGCATTTATAAGACCCCTTTCTTGTATCTCCTCTGAAAGTTTTTTACACTCTTCCAATAAGAGAAGATGGCACCTGCAGTATTATTAGAGTTTCGTTTTCTGTCACATGTATTCTGTTGTGTGTATGGAAAAAACCTACAAAACGTCCATGCAAAGGGTAGGTTGATTAGCATTAGATCTTCATTGCTTTGAGAGAAAACCCTTGACGTTTTGCATTATGATGATTAGGGGTGTGCAAAATTCGCACAATTTGCTTTTGCGTAATTAAGTGTAATTATGGGGAATGCACATCTTTCATTTTGCTCTATAATTTAGCATGAAATGTATCCTCGTGTCAATTTTTGGCATGAGGATGCATTTAAACAAAACATCGTGAACAACAGCAGCTTGCGTTCTGTTGTTCCTGTGTATTCGTGGTAAATTTTTATCACGAACGGTGCCATTCGTGGTAAATTTTTACAGCAAATGGCTCGTAATTATGCAAAGTGGCATAATGACATAATTTTGCGTACATTTTGCTTAACAAGAAAAATGTGAAATTCCCCAAATTACGCCTGTGTAATTTAAATTTTGCCCAGGCCTATTTATGATAGTGAACTTTGCTTATTTTCCCTTAATAAACATGTTCAAAAGTAGGTGAGTGAGCAGTTCCTCCTTTGACAAATCTCACCCTTCCACCAGGAACCGTCTACACTGGAGGTGGGAACAGGCTGGATTGAACACACGAGGACCACAGGCACCAAAGGCAAGAGCGATATTTCTCCAGTGGAGCTAGAGTGGAGCGGGGTCCAGCACTCGACCTGATGATCAGGTCAGGCAGCATTAGCACGGTTAAATTATGAAATATGAAATCTGTTCATGTTCATTTTCTTATAACCTTTTTGATGATATTTTAAAGGTATAGTCTGCGTAGACTAGGTAGAGACAGGGGAGGTTTGTAAGCCATTGCAAAGTGCAAGTGGGCTCAAGAAATAGTGTGTAAAGGGAAAGATAGTCAGGAGTGCCATTACCCAAGCACAGATCATATATGGATGAATTTGCATGCGAAAGAGGTTCAACGATCGAGCAGCCCTGGACTTTCTGCAAGCTACACTGCTGAGACTGTAGAAATGACAAAAACAAGGGGTCAGTGTGGGCAAGTAGAATATACTTTCCAGCCTCCTGCCAGGAGAACAGTCAGAGACATAACTGTAAGGTCCTTCTCTTCCTTTTATCCCCATCTACCCTACCTCCCTCGATGGATGAGCTGAAGCAAAAGGCTGGTAGACCCCATACTAGTTTCCTCAATGTGAACGAGGAAGAAAGATGGTGTTGAAGAAATCTAAACAAGAAGAGCCCCAACAGGACTCTCTTTCATGCTATGTACCACCAGTAGCAAAGGAGCACATGAACATTCTCGAAATAGTGGGTGGGACTCACTAATGAGGAAGGAACAAAGTCCTTTCCATAGGAAGATAGCTTTGAATTAAAGTGCTTCCACAATTTGAGAGGAAAATTTGAGAAGATGACTGAAAGATTCCAAAAATAAGAATGATATGGATCTTTGGGCTGTGTATTTCAATTGGCATGAGTAAGCAAACAAACGGAAACATGAGTCTCAAGTGCATGGGATAAAACAAATTCATGAGAGACTCCAATATGAAATTAGTCACTTGAGAGACAGGGTTAAAACCTGTACTCTTACTACCCCACACCCACCTCACTTAGTTATTCAAACCAAAGATAAATGCAAGCAAGAAGAAAAGAGGAGGATATTCTGGATGTGTTGAATTTCCCCATGCTGATTGCAAATATCGGGATTGCACCAGCTCATGCACCTAGAACCAGGGCAGTGTAGGCTGTCTCCTCAGCAATAGTGGTACATGGAGATAACATGCAAGAGAGCCCTGCGGAGAGTCCCCAGCCATTCTCTTGCCATTTAGAGACTATCAAGCTCTGGGACACAATGTTACCGAGAGCCCGATTGCTGGTAAGAGTAAATGCTGCAGCATGCGGCAGTGGTATGCCCCAGCCAATGATGCTACTTTGACTGCAGCCAAAGATGGGTTGTTGAATGCGGTGCACCTACTACCTCAAGTTCGTTTTTCTCAGATTGTAGAGCCAATTGCTTTTGCACATGCTTGCATGTTAGTCCCAAAACAGATGCTCAGTGTATTTACTGATTCAAATTTTGCTTTTGGTATTGCCCACAATTTGGGCTTTTGTGGATGCTATGGTTGGTTAATATATCTGTCAGAACCCCAGGAAGAATGGTACTGTAAAGAACTTATTAGATGCTCCTATCTTAGCATGTAAAGTAAGTCTGGGCGGAGTTTTCAGTGCCAGGTGCTTGTCCACACTGTGCAATCATCGCGAACCGCACCATGCACAGCGCAAGCAGGCGATGCTTCCTTTCTGCCACTCTAGTAGATTTTTACTCGAGCTGCAACTTTCTCAACGTGAACGGACAGTTTCTCAATGCGAGCGGTCGCGAGCATATGTGACCACTCGCAATGAGAAATCTGACCGCCCGCGTTGAGAAATCTCGCCGGGAGGTTGATTTTCCATGCTTGCGAATGCCAACTTGATGTTGACGATTGCGAACGACGTAAAAAAGTTTTTCGGAGCTCCGCGAGGCTCGCGTAACCCGGAGTGCAGAAAACTCCGCAAACTCCACGAGTGGAGCGGAGTTCACCACCCAGACTTACTGTAAAGTCAAATGCCAACATAGGAGCTGCTCACCAATCCACCCAAGATGAAGTATCCCAAGGCAATGCAGTCTCACATCAGATGGCTTAGACAGCTGCACTGTTCCCAAAATCTGAGATAACAATGCGATTGTACCAAATGATGAATTTCCTTTTCAAAAATGTAAACATTTGTCTGTGTTGCAGTAGGAGGCATTCGCCATGGAAAAACAGGCATGGATTAAACAGAATTGTAAAATGGACCCTGATGGAGTATGGGGAGACAGCACTGGGAGAATGGTAACCCAAAAATCTTATTCCCGAATTTTGTATGCTTGTAATATGGTCTTGCCCATTTCAGAAGGGATGGTATGACTGACGCTGCAGGGACTCATTGGTGTGCACCCTTATATCCTTCTATTACTCAGCAATACTGTCATTTATGTGCCACTGATTGAACCCATAACATTGGAAAAGGGACCATCCGCCTCCTTGCAGCCCTTTTGTCAACTTACCAATGGACTTTATTCAGATGGCCAAAATCTTCTACTATTCATGGAAATTTGTGATTGTTTGTTTTCTGGGTAAATAGACAATACCCTTATGTACGTGCCAGAACTATTATGGTAGACAAAAGGTTGCTTAGGGATTTCATTTCAAGATTCATATTGAGACTTTCCAGTAAAATGGGTGCTCACTTTGTCTCTTCTGTAGCACAGGAGTTATGCAAAGCACTAGGAATAAGGCAACATTTTCATTGAGCCTAGCATCCAGAGTTGAAAGTTGAGCATTATCATGGGACCCTGAAGACTAAGTTAGCTAAGATTTGTGCTGAGATCCATCTTAAGTGGCCAGATGCACTACCTTTGGCTCACTGGTCAATGAAAGCCATACCATCTCAGAAAATTAAACTCAGCCCTTATAAAATTGTTGTGGGCTGATCCATGATACTACCTCTAATACTACCTCTAATTCTCCAGTCTCTCCAGTGGCCCTTGATTTGCATTTTAATGATGATGTAATTCTATGATACAACAGGCAACTGGAATTGTCTATGGAATATCCATTCTCAGGTTGAAGGTGCATTGCCTGATTGCCTGACTGAAACATACCACATTCTACAGCCCAGAGAGTGACATCACTAGTGAAAGTCTGCACTGCAGCCCTGCTGGAAAGGTCCCTACCAAGGTCTGCTCATCAGAAATACCACTGGGAAGTGATGTGGAATTTCTGCCTAGATTTATTCCTTCCACTGTAAAAAAAAAGAGTGAGTGAGACTCTGGATTCCCACCGCTCTGCAAATGTGGTGTTCACCGCAGCTGCCACTTCCACTCCTGCTTCTGCTTCATTGAATCAACAATCAGTAGTCACAGTTAGTGTGCCTCCACAGCCTTTTCTGTCCCAGGATGTAGACTCTCCTTCTCATCATTACTAGCCTTGACCGCTGTAATTGGCCTACCTAATATCTCAGAATTTTGCAGTAGAGCTAGACAGCTATATTTGTAATAAGCTTTGTTTGTTTGGGTGGTGGTATGGACTGTATCAATGTGAAATGTGTTGGGTGTCCTGAAAGGAATTGCGCCATGCTCGCAGCCCATGTTCGAAATCAATGTTCTTTCTTTCTTGCTGGATTTTCACACACCTGCCCGCCAACGTGCAAAGGCATGCATCTTTGATCGCTGTGCCATTTGAGAAGGAAAAACAATGTGTTGAACTGCATGTTCATGTTTTACTTCCTGAGGAGTGTAAATAGTCCTCTATCCCAGGGGTCTCCAACCTTTTCTGTAGTATCAGCTATTTATGTTCAATGAAATCATAGCAATCCCATAACAAGAGTTTTAATACACGTGAGACAAGTTTACATTAGTGTCCACCATGTGCAATATTACCAGTAATGTGAGTGCATCAGACACAGTTCCCAGCCGTAATGTAAACGATGCTTTGTCAATGTGAAATGCCTCTACATGGATAATACATAACAGCCATACCTGCAATGCTGCTGGCACCAAGTAATTAGTAAAATGTCTCCCACATCAGCTCAGGAGTTCTGAATACACACATGCATTTCCATCTCAAATACACACTTTTCGATTTAGGTATGCATGTATTAATTCAGTCAAGGAAAAGCTTCTAATTTATTAGGCGAGGCTGAACACAGGAGAGCTACTTATGAGTAGCTGGAGAGCTACCAGTAGCTCACTGGCTACTTGTTGGAGTAGCCTGCTCTATCCATTCTCCTTTAACAGCTGCGGATTTCCATTATCCCAACAAGAGTATCATACCTGAAGATATGATTCTTGCTTTACTGTGAATGGTGTCATGGAAGTATCTTTACGGGACAGAGTGAGTATCTCTTATCTGTCCAAACCTTTCTAGATTTTAATGCTTTTGTGTTCACTTCTGACTGCCCCCTAGGTGTAATATATGCTTGCAGTAAATTGCAGGAGCAAGCTGGAACATAATATGTGTGTGGTAATAGAGTCCATGTTTGGCCGCCCACAGACTGGTCTGGATCCAGCTATTCGGCTTATATAGTCCTTGATATATGTCATAATTTCTCTGAAACTCCTGACTGAGTTGGAGCGGGCAGAAAATATCCAACATTTCAAGATTTCTTACAATTCTCTTTCCCATTGTTAGAATGTGAATCATTTTCCATGAGGTCCAACCTGTTGCCAGAACATTAGAGGAGGTTGCAAATGTGAAAGCTGTAGCCTTAGAACATATTTTTGATCAGCTCGATCAGAAGGAACTGTGATTTTGGAAAACTGTATGGTTCTGTGTTTTCAGAATTCTGTTCTTATATTCCCAATGTCTCTCTCAGCATTCATGAACAAATAGATCATGCTAGAGACAGAGTAAATGAGTTGCATGTTATTAATGATAGATCCAACCTGGATGGAGATAGTATTTGTTCATGGTTAAAAGGTGGATGAGGAATGAAGATCATCAAATAGTACTTGCTGTTTTTATCATCTTGATTCTTATATACAAGGTGAACATTTTAAGCCACTCTCCTTCCTTAAGCTCATTTTTATGCTGCCATACTTACTTCTTGTTGGATGCACTAAGCAGGGTGATAGTTTGGTCGTTTCCAGGATTGAATCCTCTTCTCCTAGCAGCTAAAGCCCTGCTGAGGGCCTGCTTGCTGGCGATTAGGTCCTTTGGGTGACGGGGGATCTGAGTGGGTGGTAACCATTACGGGGTTTTCCATTGGCCATTGCCCAACACCTTTAGGAGGTCCACCACAAGACCCTCCCACTGCTCAGCTGCAGTGTTAGGACTAATTAGGTTGCAGGCTATCTTCCTTTCTTTTATCCAGGCAGAAAGTTTATCCACTAAATTGATCGACCATTACATTCTATGTAGATATTTGTGGTGCTCTTCCCCTATGGGTTTGTAGAAACTAGATGCCATGTTGTACGTAGGATCTGTAATCACTTTCGTCCCTATCGTCAATTCCAAAAGCGTGGAGAGTGGGAACCAGCCCTTTGCTAACAAAAGTATAATCTATTATGGACTCATTACTGAAAATGAGTTTGGGGCACCATGAAGGAAAGCAGGCTTCCTTTATAGCTTGGGACCAGGAGAAGTGATGATTAGAAAGGAGAGCATGTAAGGGTGTAGCCATTCCAGGTGGCTCAATACTATTGTTATTTCTGCCTAAATCCCTGGTCTTAAATTCTCCAGCAATAATTGCTGGGCGCTACTTGTGTTTGTTCAGCAGATCGTTGATGGAATTTACGAACAAGTTCAAGGCCTGATTCTTCCGGTGCAATGCTGGGTTAATGTAGCAGTTGTTTACCAGCAGGCATAAAGGTTGTGAATTTAGCTTTGTGCCTTTGATAAGCAGGGCTTGGAGTGCATTTGACTTAATGGGTAGTACCATGGCCCCTATTTTCCGATGAAAATGGAAAGGCTGCCTGACAGCCGGCCAAACATGTTATGTTTTGTGGCAGAATTGTGAAACTTGGAGTATCCAGCCAGCGTCAATGTTGCCCTGGCCCATGTTTCCTGGAAGCATAATATGTCCCCTTCTCCTCAAAAAGTTGCTTAATACCTGCTACGTTCCATGAAATGAAATGATTGTTAGTTGATGGGAACAGTCTTCCTTACTGTTGATGCTGCTTTTTGCCTGACTGGGGCAAATGTTAGGGATGATACCTAGGGTGACTTTCGAGCCTCAGTAGTTCCACCTTAAGTGGACTTAAATGTGCGACTTCTTCATTATTGCTGCAGGTTATTCGGAGGTCCTTAGAGGGCTTTGGCGAAGTTTTATGGCTTCTCCCACCGGTCTTGGTCCACTTGGTACAGCGCAGAATCGATTGAGCCTCCTTTCCCTGCAGTGGGGAATAAAGGGCATGCGGGTATTTCTCCTGGGTTGAGGGTTGGATGTCCATTCCCCTTTCCGCTAGCTGTAGACCTTCCTTGAGAACTGCTGTTTGAAAGGTCTGTTGGTGGAACCCCCACCAGAGAGGATTCGCCATGCATGTATTCAAACATACACCAGCTGTGTGTATGAGGGAACCTATAAAAAGGCCATACAATGGTGGAGCTGATTATCATTAGATGCGCCTTGCTTTGAGGGGACACCCTTGATGCATTATATTCTGGAATTGTGCTCTGCTTATTGTTGCCTAATAAATATGTTTGGACTTCATGCAGGCGTGTAAGCAGTAAGTTCCTTCTTCCACAATGGCATCCAGAATTCCTCTTCTTCCAGGTGCAATAAAGTGAAGAATAGCTTAGGAATGACGGAAAAAGCATTACCTGTGTGAAAATATCATATAGGTCCAAGTTTGAAAATATTTTAAATGAACATGATGAAGCTGTTGAGGTAATGCTAAGCTAATATTAGGCTGAAATGTAATGTAGTACATTGTAACTAGTTTGTATGTGAAAAGAAATAGTAATTTCAGCTTGCATTAAATAAATAGAGTTTTATTCATACAGTAGGGCACATGCTTCCCCGGCAGTAGCTTACAGCAACCGATTTACCATGGTATCATTTGTCCATGTTCCACATAGCATTGTATATAACATTCCAACCTAAGAACATCCTTTAAAGAGATATAGGACATGACACATCTCCCTCATTATGGAGATACTGCAAAAACACTGTAGAATTAAAGAATTATATCATTCTTGCCTTCTTGGTTAAAACAAGTATATATCTATGGAGAATAATTAGAATGAGAATCAATAATGAATATACATTACAGACCTTTACACTTTGTAATCTTTCAACCATGCCAGATGCTTCTTGACTCTTATCACCCGCTTCTCCTCCTCCTTCTCAACCACATTCCTGTTCCTTTCTTCTACACCTTCCGTTCCTTTGCACAAAGCTAAGCTTCTAACATTCAGTCTCTCTCAGTTGTCCACAATAACTGTGTTGCCAAACACCAACTTGCTCTTCCTGCCATCAGAAGATTGTGCCTTCCCTTTTACCACCCATCCTCCCAGCTTGACACAAACAATATCACCTGCACAAAATAGCCGCACACATCTACGCATCCTTTCATTATGTCTTCTTGTGTAAGTCTCCTGCTTTTTCACCACCTCCTTTGATACTTGCAGCAGATCAGATATCAACACCCAACTTTTTCCCATCCAAGGTGGGCTCATCGTGGTGGCTGGAATCCTTCCATCAAACAGTACACATGGTGATTTTCCTGTCACAGAATGTGCAGTGGCTGTTTCCACAACATTTTTAAATTCCTCCTTCCACTTCAAACCACCCTTCACAGAGAGCTGTAGACAGTTATTAACTCTCTTTTCAATTAACCATTTTCTCTGCGATCAGATAAATCTGTCCTGTCGTGAGTTATTTCCTGGCTCATCAGAAAATCTGGCATGGCTCCAGATATGAGCCGAGGACCATTATCAGTTAATATTTCCCCAGGAATACTTTCCCTCACGAAGATCTTCTCAAGTAAAGAAATGATATCCTGTGTTCTCACTTCATTCACCATCTTTACCTTAGGCCATTTGGAAAAACTGTCTACCAAGACACTTATCATTTACATCGTCATAGCAATGGGATCCACAAATATCTAAACCTACTTTTCATAAATACTTTATTTCGGCCAAAGGCCATAAAAAGTTTTACAATAAAAACAAGATATTCAACTGTCTGTATTCAGCTGTACTGCAAACATATATAAACATTTCAATTTGAATTTCAGCCCTGGATGTTCAGTGGACTCCTTAACAATCAATATAGTCTAGAAATCCATCGAGCATATATACAATAGTAAAATTATCTTCAATCTCAGTGCAAAATTCAAGATAGGGATGGTGTAGATTGTTCGCTGAATTTTCCAATATAACCCCATTATATATATCGCTTTGACGAGCGAAACGCGTCATGGCAGGCACTATGCCTGTGTAATTCTGTGGTTTATTTTTCATTAAACTACACTGCTTTCTCCACGAGACTTCGATTTGATGCCTTTCTGTGAGTGTGGTTGAGGTCCGTGCCTGCTGGTTCTGCCGATGATTGGCAGAGAGGAACTTTTGGCGATATATATATATATATATATATATATATATATATATATATATATATATATATGAAATCAGTTGAAACTATGTATAATACAATATAAAATATAATTTCAAATGGAATTAATATATTTCAAAGTGCAAATTTCAGACAAAGGAACGCATTATTCATTACAACATCACAACTTTAACCCCATCCTGTTTCGTATAATTCCTACTGCAAGCAGTAGTAGATGTGGCAAATATTACAAACGGTACTGTGTTATATTTCAGCACCCTTAGGGCATTTTGATGCTTCCTGAATCCCAACTTATTGCACAACGGGCGGATCCATTTTCTCCTTGCCCTGGCATTGTCATGTCCTTTAGGAGAGTCCCGTCCTGTACATACCAATTACATACATTTTGTCCCATCCACACGACATAACGGTCCTACACAGGTGACCTTTTACCTAGTAGCTTACTTATGTCTCTTCGACACCAGGCTCTCTGTACCCTAACTTAATCCCTGTACCTGACGTACATAAACATGTCCCCAGGCACAGCAGATTTATTCTGTATAAGGGTCACCACTTTTTTCATCCATGGCCAACAGCCAGCTAGTCATGATGATGTTTGTTTAGAAAAGGATTAGCAAAGGATTATCAAATGTTTTCAAAACATATCAACTCTAGAAAAAACCCTGGAGTGACCACTTTAGTATAAAAGACCCTCACTCCCCCTTACAGACAGAGAGGAGAATTCCTTCAAGGCTGGACCTGAGACTCTGCAGGCTGATCCTTTGACAGGCAGAGATCTGACATCCCTTGCGGGCTGCCATCCTTGACGCAGAGATGGGGTCCTTCATTCAGAACCATAAGGTGAGGGGTTACCACTTCCCCAGAGGTTTCTTTGCTCCATTAGGATATATACTAGCATTTACATATATAGGCTAGGTACATTTAGGTAGGCTACGCATCGTAGGAGTACACCAATGCTATTGTTTTATATAATCTGCTTTTATTCATCTTATTAGCACTATGGTAGAAATGTATCTGCTATTTACGATATTGGTGCTAGCGATTACATTTGTCTGCGCCTGTCTTCTGATTGTCGCAGCTAATATGTTTCACACTAGACTGACGCTTGACCAATAAATAATTATTGAAACTGTTCCAATCGTCATTCTATGTGTATTCTGAGAAAAGTAAGCACGAGTGACTGAGCGAAAGATACCGTATTGTTTCCACGATACCTGAGTAATCAGGGTTGTCATGTTCAGTGGTTGCCAAAAACTACCTACACCGCTGTAGAACACAGGGGAGTGGTAGTGACACTGTAGGGCTAGCTGGTCTAATGACTGACTCATCCTGTGGGGGTGTCCAGAGTCTGTCTGGACACCAAGCCCTCAGGTTAGGTCATCCAAAAACGCGCAGGTCCTGGGGGTCCTAGGAACTACACAACAGCATATATTAAGAGCATATGCGCAGTGTTTCCATTAAAACCTAAAGTGCATAGCTTGCAGGTTCGTTCTCCCTGTGTTCCCCAGTTTGCAGTGTAGCTTTTAATCTGGGGAATGTCATACCTTAGTTTCAAGTACAGGATTCTCGCCAAATGAGGCTGTATATTGTCAAGAAATTCTTCAAAGTATGGGTTGGGTTTAACATTGAGAAAATGTGTTGTTAATCTACCCTGATTAGGGTCGCGTTGGAGTACATTCAAAATATATGTCTAGTATGTTTGTTTCAATATATTCTTACAACTTGGTAATAACTTATGTGGCTAGGTCCAATATGAGCAAAGACCTAGTTCTATGAACCATTTCTTGACAAATCGAAGCCAAGGGAAAGTTAGGCACCTATCAATGGTTAGGAGTTCTTTAACCCCTTCTCTATACACCGCTAATTCTGGCGTAATCCATAGCCGAATCCAATAAAGCAACGGTCGCAGTGTTGCATTTTGCCCTATACGTTTTATGTTTAAGTCATGAAACATTGGGATAAGTGGTGTTGCCAAAGGTAACCCCATTAGTTTCCTCACAAACTTGTTTCCCCATTTTTTATTTGCTTAATGTCGCCAGTGCCCCAGACTTCTGATCCATATAGTGCTACTGCCTGCACTTTACATTTATAGACCTCTAGGGCTGGTGTCAAAGGTTTACTTGAGGATAGACTATACTTTTTAAGGATAACCCCTAACCCATGTGCGAGCACTAATGCTGAGTGGTTTATCTGCGGTTTCCATGCTATATTTAAGTCAAGTAATATGCCTAAATAGTTCAAGTTTGGGACATGCTCTAATTTTTGATTGTTTACCCTAAAATTATTTCTAAAGTTCTTGTGGGGATTTATAGCCATATGCTTGGTTTTCCCAATGTTTATTTCTAAGCCTTTTTCGTTGCAATACATATTAAAGTCGTCCACTAGATTTTGCAAGCCCTTTGGTGTCTGCGAAATCAGAATAGTGTCATCTGCAAATAATAATGCTGGAACCAAGTTCCTGCTCAGCTTTGGAGGGTCTTTTTTTTTTTTTTTTAAGGAATCGAGCACGTCATTATTATAGAGCGAGAACAGGGTGGGCGCCAGCACACATCCCTGTCTCACTCCTCTATCTATTTGGATCGGTTCGGTAAGCTCACCATTCATGCCCCAGCGGACTCTTGCGTAATTGCCGCGATGTAGCCTTACCATCTGGCCTAGCAGGTTTGCAGGCACTTTTTGCTTTTCCAATGAGTTCCACAAAAGGCATCTGGGCACTAGGTCGAAGGCCGCTCTTAGAAGATCTACAAATGCTATGTAGATATGGCCTCCCTTTACCTTGGTATATTTCCAAATAATACATATGAGTCTGAAGACTTGATCTACCGTACTTGTACAAGCTCTGAATCCTGCCTGGAATGGGGACAGTATATTGTTAGTGTCTATCCATTCATTAAGCCTATTTAAAAGTTGTCTTGCATAACTTTTTTGCGGTTCATCTATTAGGCTAATTGGCCTATAGTTCTCAGGTTTCTGTTTATTACCTTTTTTGTGAATATGAACAATTTCGGCCCCTCTTCATGTAGTCGGTATTGGAGCACCTGAAGCTATGGCATTGCTAATCAGGTTGACATATGGGACCCATACCTTTTTATCATGTTTGAACAGATCTCCAGGAAGTCTGTCTAGTACTGGAGATTTTCCCTGCTTGATAGTATCCATCGCATATACAGTTTCTTTTAGGGTAAAAATAATCCCATCTCCGTCACCATTTGCAGGTCCACGGTATTCAATGGTGGAAGACTGAAAACCTGAATATAGGTTAGTAAAGTGCTCGGTCCAGACAGCAGAGTCCAGATAATGCTCTGTATGCACTACTTGATCCATGCCTCCGAGCGCAATTATTTTCCAAAATTCTGTTGTGTCGTTGAATTTTGCAGCCTGAAGGAGATCCGTCAAACTATGTTCCTCCCAGTTCTTTTTTGCAGTGGCCAGTATTTTCCTATGGCTGTCCCTAGCTCTCCTTATTAAGTCTGCATTTCCCTGTTTTAGACATTCAAGTAGGCATTTTTTAGCTTTTCTGCAGTCCGGGGTGTACCAAGGATTGATTTTTGTATTCGTCTTGGAATTATGCTTAGGTTTCTTTATAGCATCTCCAGTGAGAAAGGGCTCTAACTTTGTAACCAAGAGTTTATGCATTGCAATTACTGAAGTTCCACTTATTTCTACATAAGGGTCTCTGTAAATGTCATGTAAATATTAGTAATTATCTCTATATTATCCGTGATCCGAGGCCATTTAATGGATCTGCGGTTGTTCCCTATTAGGGGCTGTGTTTTAGGCATGCATATATTAGGTGGCTCATCCCTTGTTGTGTAGCCTATGAGTTCTAGGCAAAGAGGGTGATGGTCACTGTCCTCTCTCGCGTCTATCTTGAAGCTCAAAATCCTACTCCAACTGTGCATGCTATGTATAATATAGTCTTTTCTAGATTGTGAGCTACCTCGTATGTAAGGAACGATTATCATTCCCATTGTTGGTCACCCTTCCATTGCATGCCCTTAGATGATGTTCTATAGTAAGCTGCATTATCTTTATTGCAGCGTTGGTACATGATTTTGGTGGTCCAGCCTCTACCGGGGGCAACCCCCTGGCCATGTCCTCTTCCTCAGTAAAACTTTCTAAGCCATTTAGCGGTTCGTATGTGCAGTTGAAATCACCACATAAGATCGCTGTATCATGTGGACTTACGCAGACAGGGAACTACCTAATATGTCAATAATCTTGGAGTTTTGGTTTTGCCTGGCTGGTCTATTATAGACATTAAATAGATACAAATTTACTTTGTTATTGATGTTTGTGACTAGATATACAGCCAATAAATCAGGAGAATCTATGGTGTGGATGCTAATTTGCATTCCCAGGGTTATTTTGGCCCATATTACGAGCCCCCCCGGGGGTCTTCCTCTCTGCGATGAAACCGCATTCTTGTAATATGTTTTATATCCCAGCTTATATGGGGGGATAGTAGCCATATCTCCTGGAAGAGGCAGAGACCGAATTTCTCTATGTAGTTATGCCAATCTGGATCCTCGAGTTTTTGTTTTAGACCAGCAACATACCAGGAGACTATGGCTATAGGTGTGGGTCCTTTTACCAGTGCTTTGTGAGTTTTAGGTGGTTCTTCTAAATTCAATTCTATTTCTTTGATTTCACTTATTTAGTCATTTGCTATATTTTGTGTTGAATGTCCCCATGCATCTTCCTCGTTTGGAATCTTGTTATCCCTATAGTTCCCTTCCTGATCTGATTGCTGATCTAACCTCAGGTTTATCTGTTCTCCTGTCCTCAGTCAATACACTAGTTCAAGATCTGACGTTAACTGGTCATGCAACTCTTCGTTGGCAGAGGAGGGTCTATGCCTTGTTTGTAATATTAGGGTATCTATAGGGTCGTGCAGTTTAAAACGCTGGATTTCCCCACTCGTCATGCTTGTTCTCAACTCCATTGCAATGAGACCCTGTACTATTTCTCTATTAGCAACGATCAACATAATAGTATCCGAGCTCTCGTTTCCCCCCTCCAGGCGTTCGACCCTTTCTATGTCTCGACGCACAACCGATAAGCATTGTCGGTTATGCCTAATCCAGTGGGTGACTTTATTTTTAAGCGAGTCTTCATCCTCCCTGGCTCCCACTGTAATCTTGGGTACATTAGTCAGATATATTTTCTAACCTTCTTCCCTCTTTTGTAGCCAATTATTATACATTGGTTTGGATCTGTAGTTGCCCTCTCGCTGTGTTCTCAATACAGGCCAGAATGTTTGGTAATCTCTGGGTTCTATATGGCCGATCTTTAAACTGTGTCAACAAAACATGTGCTCTGTCTGGGTGTATTGTCTGATTTGTGTTGTTATATGTGCTGCTTGGCCTGGTCTCCCTCTCCCTATACCAGTGGGGCAGTTGCTCCCCTCCAGAACCCTCAGGAAACGTGTTATTTGGAGGGTTATGTTTCACTCGATTGGGTATCTGGTTGACTACTACTCTATGCTCAATCAGCGGTTTAGCCATTCGTGCTGATGGTCCCATATCTCCTGTGTGTGGGTCAGTGGGGTGTGCTACAACAGTGGCATCCAGTTGCTTCTTCAAGAAATTTACTCGGGTTTGTAGATCTTCTACTACTTTTGTTAGAGCATGGACTTCCTCAGCTAGTGTCTGTGTCTTCCTGGTTTCATCCATGCACTTGCACTCACTTACGGGGTGTGCAGGCTCTTTGGGCACTAGATACTCTTTGTGTGTGTGACTAGGGTAACTCGCTATACACTCTGGAGGTGCCATGCCAAGATTTTCTTCGGCTAGGGGTGCAAATCTATTTGCAAGAGATATTCCTGCATTACCCCCTCCTCCTGTCATCTTTTTTGCATGGTCTATGGATTCCCTGCCTGTGACTTTCCTGGTACCAGTTCCTGTGTCGAATCAGTAGATGTGTTTTGTAGTTTGGTCTTTGTTGGTGATTGCATTGAGAGATTTTGCTGGCTTTTTACCTGCGCTGCGTGCACTATGACATCTCTTCTGTGTACTGGTGCCAGTTGCTTATGTGCTGCCTGCTTTGTATAAAAAGAAGTAATCTTTCCTTTTGGTGATACCTTATGTGTTTTTGCAGCTCCTTTTAACTTTGTCTCAACCTCTTCAATAAGGTTGTCTATTTCGGATATTGTGCAGTTCCCGTCCACACTTTGCTTTAGTTTAGGTGTTTTACCCTTTCTCATAGGCGCCTCTGCTGCTTTTCGTTTCCCCATAGTTTAAACGGTGTTGTTACCTTATTTTTATAGACTTATTTATACAATGTGCAACCACAAGAGACACTCTAGCTGAGGTATATTGAGTGAAGGAGAGGAAAAGAAGAGGTAGGGGGGTGGGGATATAAAGTGTCTAACGGTTCTTTGTGATCGGCTTTTGTGATTGTCCCAAAATAGTCCAGTCCTGTTGTTACAACTTTCTTGCACTCCCTCATTTAAACATGCGGCACAGTACCTTCTTGGAGTATCTTCTGTCTTTTCTACTCCTTACCCAATGCCCATGATGGAGAAAGACGGTATAGGCAAAGTTTCTATTTACCGCTTCAGGGTTGAAGTCTAAGCTCTCATCCAGACCCAGAGGCCAAGAGAGGGGGCCCAGCCCAACCTCCTCCAGGCTCTGACGGGCAGGGACAGGCCTGCCCTTCATCCGGGCGAGTCCCGTGCGGCGGGGGTCGAGCCTGCACTTTCAAGCGTGTTGGTCATGCCTCCCCTCTCAGCAGCTGTCTCGTGTCTGGAGCGTTGCACCCTGGGACTCTTAGTCCCACCAGGGTGATCAGGAGAGTCACAGTGGCAAAGTGAGGCGCGTAAGTCAGTATTGTTAGGCTTTATTCACATACGTGTTTGGACCCCTGCTTGCTGCTAGTTCAAGGTATTATCTCTCAAGGTCTAGGGCCAAGTTACCCAGCTCCTCGCAGTTAGGAATGTAGCAGGGTGATTTGCTCAGTAGTATACAACAGCATGCACGAGGCACCCGGGCGTCGCTTTGGCTGCAGCAGCGCGTTGTGGCAAGGCAAACAATATTCTGGCGGAAAGGAGTGAGGGGGTCCGCCCCTGCTGCTGACACGCTGCCTGCAAATCCCTTCAAGTTTGCTGACTGACTGTCACACCCGATCCCACCAGCTCCTCCAAGGATGGCAGTTACAGGCTCCCCCACGGCAGGCAATTCAGGCGGCCAAAGTTCGCTGACAGGCTTCAGGTCCTCCCATGGAAGCCCCCACCCAGGAGGTAAGCTCAGTTCAGCCGGGGGGCAATGCTTGCGCTCCGGCCACTCTCCCCTTGAGGGATGTGACTTGAGTGTAGGTGACACCTGGTTCACTAGTGGGAGACACGACAAGCGCTGTTGATACAGAGAAGATCCTTTTTTCCAGGATCCCTCTGAGAACTTGAAAGGCACAATCAATGACTCCTTTAACATATATTTATCACTGTGCATAAACTTAATGCATTCTCTCATACATCTTTCTAGATCTTGGTCCATGTTGGGTCATCAGAAATCAATTCAAGCTTTCCTCTTCATTAAAGACACGCCACCAATACCCATGTGAAGTAAATCTGTCACCTCTCAACACCACTCCATCAACCACCAATAGCTCTTGCCAAACTTTCTTACTTCTTTGCTAACTCCTCCCCTGCCATTTTTCTTTCCCAAGCTCTTGAAATGTTCTCCTTAATATAGCATCCCTGATAATTATCTATGACCAATTGCTATTCTTCTTTTGTTATAACTCCGTTAGATTTTTTTTCAATGTTTGTAACAAATCATTCATCTTCAATATTTTCTTGGACACCAGACAGCAGGACCGGCAGCTGTTATGATTTGTACACCAGGTACATATCTCACTTCAAAAGAATACTCCAATAACAAGGTAGTTGCTCTTCTTGCCTCTTTGATAGTAAAAATACCCCGAAGTGATTTGTGATCAGTACTTAATTCAAACTTTAGCACCCACAGATAGGAACGGAAATGTTGAATCCCCTATCAAAAAGCAAGAGCTTCTTTCTCAAGAACTGAATAAATCCCTTTGGCTCCTTTTAAAGTCCACAACACACATGTTATTATCCTCTCATTATTCTGGTCCAGCTGCATCAGAACACCTCCCAATTCATTCTCCCACAACATGCCCAAGATACTCTATTTCAGGTAATGCTAACTTACATTTCTCAACTTCTTTGATCATCACGGAGTCCGTCAGTCCCTTGCCGAGGTAACTCATCCTATTCCAACTTATTTTTGCCACCAAACAGAAGGTAATCCTGAAATATCACTACTTGTTTTATGCCAGACAACAAGTTCTGCATCACTCACTGGAGAACTGCTGCAGCAGAAGCTAATGACATCCTCAAAATATCTATAGGCCCTTCAGATGTAACAGAAGATGCTAAATGTCTAGAATCAGGACGGAGTACAATCTGATCATAGGCCTTTGATAAATAAATCATAGGAAATGCCTTACCTTGTACTAATGTACTCATCATCTGGTTAATATTCAACAGCGGATGCCTGTCTACTCAAATGCATCCATTCAAATCGCACAAACCAATGCAAATGTGTAATTTCCCATCAGACTTTTCAGTCAACACAACTGGACTGAGCCTACCAGAAGCTTCTATAGGTTCACCTTCTTCACATAATCACTGCAACACTCTTTTCAATGCATCCTTCAGTGATACAGGTACTCCTCCCACGTTGTGAACTTTAGGCATATTCAAAGCACCTCAGGAAATGCGTTTTTCCATTTGTTAGCCTCAGATAATTCCATCACCAGAACCTGCTATAGGTAATAACGGTCTAAAGAAATGCTCAATCCTTTCTTTCCTCTCCCCCAAGTAGCAATCACCTTTCTGCACCACATATACTTTTCCTTGGGTATGATAAATGTGATTTAAAGTAACCCACTATAGGTATTTCCTACCGCAATATCCAACAGGACTAAAATCTTTTTTTGTATCCTTAAACTTCTAAACAATTTCCTTGTCTTCCAGTCAGTTAGTGTATATGGACAATATGAACCAGCCCACATCTAAACATTCACTCCATGGATAGATATATTGAGTGTATGTGGATTATGTTTCTACCACACTACACACAGTATATTACAATCATTCGCATTGCCAATGCTGATAATCTCTATTCTATCCATCACAACTAGAACATCATCTTCCTCACTGGAGTCTTGTCGTGTAGTTCCTATAAACCTATATAGAATCTGCGTGACAACTTATACTGTAGGATTGGAGTCAGACTGGTTCTGGACACCCCTACCGAATATGCCGGTCTGTATACCAGCTAGCTCACAGTGCCACTAGAAACTCCTCTCACCAGGGAGAGAATAGTTCTTGGCAACTATCGTACATGACAACCCTGATCTCTCAGGACCGTGAAAACAGTGCAATACTTTTCGCTCAGTCACTCGTGCTCACTTTGTCTCAGAGAGATACAGAGAATAAGCGATATGGACGTTTTTCAATAAGCATTTATTGAACAGTCGTTATCCTAGTGTAAAATAGGTGTGCTGAAACAACCACTAGACAGAAACAGATATAAATGATTAGAAGTACTAGGAAAGTAAAAGGATGGTAGATTTCTACCATTATGCTAAAACCATGAATACAGGCAGGTATATAAAATACATGACAATAAAATGCGTACTCCTACGATGCAATCCTAACTAGATGTACCTAAGTGTACCTAGCATGTATGTAGGTGTTAAGCCAAGAATCCCTCTAGGATAAAGTCAACCCCATTACCTGAAGTGAGAGACTGTGGGATCTCGTCTTGGTCTTGAGTTGGACACCCCGCAAGGGATGTTAGACCACTGCGAGCTGGAGTATCTGCATGTAGGAGCCTCAGCGTCTCGTGTCAGTGTGTCGGCATGGAAGTCCTAGTTCTCCTCTGTCTATCTCAGCAAGATGTGATGTTTATATACCCAAAGGTGTCCCCAGGGGTTCTACCTTGCTGTGCCATTGTCGGACTTAGGATGACGTTGGGAATAAACCTTGTACATAGTTATTATGAAGGAGATGATGGTCCTGCTGAGTTTCCAAGAATCCTCATGCATAATGTATGAGGCTTTAACTAGGGAAAATCCCGCGTTCTGTGTGCAGTGTTGTATCTAGGTAAAAGGTCAGTCCCCAAGAACCGTTATGTGTGTAATGTAGGGGAGAATATAGGTGAAAGGTTAGGATGTTACCTGAGCCTATATTGGGGTACCTATATGGAATATAACACCCACTCCTCATCCAACTGGATGACATAATTAAATTCCAACGAACTACTAGGCTGTCTAGGCACTGGTACGCAACAACTATAGTAAAAATAGTTTCGTTAAAAATTGCTAAAAACTATAATAAATGCTAAAAAGGAAAAATTGTCACTCTAGCAATAGCTCTAATGTGTCCGTATATATAGTTTGAACGACTACAAGCATCGGAAAGCCATGCAGGTCATAAAAAAGTGTCAATTGTTTTGAAGCTCTAATTTGAGTTGTTTTCAGAATATGGCCAAACTTTTCCCAGCACACGAAGAGCCAAATGTTTATCTGGCTGGTAGACGCAACATTGCTGTTGCCTGCCTTCGCAGACGACGATCCCTGTAACACCTCAATGGTTATGTCAATTGAGCACAGATGATCTTCTGTACTGCCTGCAACTGATGCTGGGGCAGCCTGTGCGCCATCCATGGCCTGGGTGTTGGTGGGGGAGCCGGTATCCATTCCAACAGGAATAGAGACTTTCTGTGGTGGCTCTAAGAATGCCGCCATGAACATGGGAATACGCTGGGGACACTGCAGAACATGGGCCGTTATCGGGTCCAGTAAAGCATTGAATTCCAGTTGCGCAACTGATGGAAGTGTCAGACAGAGATCCAACACGCATTCTTCTCCGCAGAACAGGCATCCGAGAACAGGTAGGACACAGCCCATCCAGACTGGTCTAAATGACAGGAACCAAGAGGCACTCAGTTCCCGTAGGCAAGGTGTGCCCAGATGTTGTACCATGCGATCATGGTATTTACGCTCCAGGAGTGCTTTTTCTATCTCCTTGGTGACTGGGACGTCCATTGCCTAGCAGAAAAATTACAATCAGGATACCTGCTATTAGTAACAGTATCAGCGGAAGCCCTCCAAAAATGCTTCCAAATACGGAGTGTATAAAGTTTGGTATAACTCCGAGGACCGTCTGAAAGGTGCTTAACAGTCCCGAACCTATGGTCTTAAATAGGTGGACTATACCCGTCGTATCAGACATGTTAAAGATACGATTTACCAGTTCGTACGTATGAGTGCCTGTATCTCAGCCGAGGACCTTGCGATCTGGAGATCAAAAGTCTCCTGGTCGGAGGTTAAGGGCACGGTTTTCTGTGGAAGCATGGCTTTCATTCTGCTCAGAGTATCAAACCGTATAAAGGAAACATACAACGAAGGCCATAGCGGTGCCTCCCTGACTGTGTGTGTCGGTGGAAACAATACTTGCATACAGCAAGTAACCCTGGAGCTCACGGTGACTAGATATGCGATGCTTGGAAGCATCCCACAACAACCTTGATCGTTCAGCAACAAGTAACTCCCATTCGAAAGTAGCTTGAATACCGGGGTAATCACGGCTGCTGTGGTACCTCTCAAGTGACAGGATAGGTTTGCCACCGAACCATTACAGGCCCCATGTAGCATAATATCCTAGCATATGAGGGATCCACTTAAAGCATTCTCGCAGTTTGTACCGCTTAGAAACACTTCCAGATCCCCACTCCTGCATCGAAATCTGTACGGTAATTCCCAAGATTCCTTGATGAATTCCCTACCCATTTCTTCATATTTGCCTGCCTGTTGTTGTTCTAGGCAATATTGAAACTGGAAAGCTGTGACCTGTAATGTTATATGGCCATGGTTTAACCACTCTGTGAATGGTGATTCTGCCACAGTAAACGGTAGCTTGTCCAACTTTTCAATACGCAGCATTGTATATTTTGCTCCCCTTTGCACCATCGTTATTTGCTTTTGCATCAGATTGTAAGCAGAAAACAATGATGTACTGTTGATAAAGTGCCAAGGCATGTAACCAGTGCACAAGGATTGCAGCGTCCAGCTTAGTAACATAATAGAACGCAATTGTGATTGCCCGTGCTGTAATATTGACAACTTTTGCTCTAGTACATCAATAGCAGAAGATAGAATGCTGCCCAGTGAATAAATCGTGGATATTAACGTAGTAATACCATTGTCAACTACGGCTAACGCCTTCTCTAGATTAATCCTATCAATTTCTCGAAGTCTCTCCGCTGCTTCTTGTTGGGAGATTTTCCAGATTTCGTTATAGACAGCGTAATAGAAACGTTTCTGACGTGGGTTTCTGGGACCTAATAAAAAATCCCATAGGTCCACATCCTCTATTAGTAAGGATAACTGCTGTTTCATCTCTGGTAGGGTTGAGGTTTTTAGCCAATCGAGGCCTAACTTTCCAACACTGTCTGATGTCACCACCCCTGGATGTTCTCTTTGTACATAGCGTGGGTCTGGCCTATGGATACTAAACCCTTCGGTGGTACCCCTGAATCTTTCCTGACATCTGTTTGTGTCTGTGGGCCAAACCAACCATCCCTTCCAATTGGGGTCTGATCTATTGTATTGTAAAATGTCATCTATTGTACCCCCTTCTTGCGATGTGAAATTTTCCTCGGTATGTGATGGTGTTGGAATCCGAGGTGTGTTCAAATTCTTGTTCTTGGCTATTCCAAGACAGGAAGTCTGTTGCACAGTATCATTCAGAAATATCATCTGCTGAGGAATGAGGCATGCTCTAAATAGCGCTTCTGTTCCCTGGACTTGCCAGTCTCTAGAACCCCAGACTGATTTTAAGTCTATAGTGTCCTTCCATAAGTCGAAACCCTGTTCAGACAGTTGGGTAACGAAGGAAGCAGAGTAAATCTGTTTGGTGTTAGTCAGCATATTCTTCTATGTGGATGTAGGTGCAAGCTTATAGTAAAATGCGGTCGAGTCTGAAATGTTAAACCCTGAAAAATATGAAGATTTCTGTGCAAAGGTTTTCGAACTGCTTTTCGGCAGTGTTGGGCAATGTTCCCATTGGTGATATGTGAAAACATTTCTGGGGGTACTGGATTTGTGTAGAAAATGATGACCATAATGTTGATAACAATGCATTGTGTTAAAGTCTGATGTGTCTTCTAACATTTCATTGCTTGAAAATGCGGCAGATTGTTCTAAATCAGACAACATATTATTTACAGTTTCAAAATCCCAATCATCGGAAAATGTACTGGAGGTAATGATATAATTTAAGGAAATTTTAAATAAATGAGGTATTTTCAAAAGTTCTGTCAGGCCAAATATGTCATAATCAACCTTGTCCCATACTATACCATCAGGTATCGGTACTGCTGAAATGTTCACGTAGGACAAGTCTCTTTGTTCACGATGTGATGAAACATGAGGTTTCAGGATCAAGTTCACTTTTGATGCTGCAGAGCTTTGGCGAAGATAAGTTCCATTAATAAGTTAGCAGAAAACAGTTACTAAGCCTATCCAGAAAAGAAAGAACAGCATACACGTGATTATCCAAAGTTCTAGCCAAGGTGACACCAGATATGCTTTTTTAAGAAAAATGAAGAAGTCTTTGATTTGTTGTTGTCAAGATATTGGGGCTGGCGTTGTTTCAGGTTCACTTGGATCCAAGGAAAAGGTATCAAAGTCGATGAAATTGCCAGATGCAGTTCGATCTATTTTTGGCAGCTCAGCAGGTTTTGTTGAACTTGTAGATGGCTCTTCTCGAGGCACATTGATGTAGACATCGGTGTTAGGTCGAATTGAAATCTGTTTTTCATTTTGATTTTGAATTTCTGTTTCCAGAGGAATGAGTTCTATTGCACTGTTGCATAGTTCATCATTCCGTATAGGAGACTCTTTGAATGTGATGAGCCTTTCTGTCTGAACTTCCTGTATGGTAGCAAGAGGAGGGTGTCGGCTACCCCCAGGAGCCCACAAAGCCTACTATTCAGTATCGGCCACATAGTGTGGTTTGATCAGATCAATAGAGACGGATCTCTTCTCTTTTTTCCGGCAAGAGGCGGTAAGTACAGTTCTTGTTCCTTCAACGGCCAGGACAGGTACAGGCTTTATGTAGGATGGCCCAAATTCTTTCTTGTCCACAATCTTTTCTCTGACCAGATCCCCGACTTTAGGAATCCAGATAGGTCTTGCCGTGACTGATTTGACTATCCCAGTGGCAGTCCTTTTCACCTGCACATTACTTTGAAGTGCTTTGGATTCATTGAGATCCTGTAAAACAGCCAAACGATTATTGATGTCAAAAGGCTTTTCATCCACCACTGTGCCTTCACAATCGAGATCAGGTACCCACGTTCTAGTCCCAAAAAGGACCTCGTAAGGAGTGACACCCCCTAGAGAACTTCTTGACATGTTATTAATTGCTCACTGTACTCCTTACAAATGATTGACCCAACTGCCACCCGCACCTAATACTCTTGCAGTTAAAGATTGCTTTCAGTCCCGGTTTTTCCTCTCCACAACCGAATTTCCCTCG
This sequence comes from Calotriton arnoldi, assembly GCA_963921515.1. Taxonomy (NCBI): domain Eukaryota; kingdom Metazoa; phylum Chordata; class Amphibia; order Caudata; family Salamandridae; genus Calotriton; species Calotriton arnoldi. Next base: position 389,740 of record CAWUFW010010852.1, on the reverse strand, counting down.
GGATGGTATGGAGAGGAGTACCGCAGTGCAACACCCAAACTTCCCATGGCTTCCTTGTAGGCCCGAGAGCTAAACGCGGTGCCACGGTCAGAATGTAATGTGCCAACTGCATATGTCCCTATAAAGACTCGCAAATCTTTGATAACAGTTCAAGCGTCAGCCGAGCGCTGAGGCCATACCCATAGGAACCTTGAGCAGGAATCCACTGAAACCATAATGTACTTGTAAGCCCCATCAGATTGTAAGGTGCCGCAGTGGTCCAAAGAGACACACGCGAGTGGTCTGTCTGATATCAATAATAGTGTCTGCCCAGGACTGCTGGCAGATGTCGCATTTTAAGACCTAGTCTTTGGTCTGCTTTGTTAACCCTGGCCACCAGTAGCATTGTTTCAGTAAAAAAAAACGTTGCAGGAACTCCCGTGTGTGCAGAACCCAGTCCCTCATGTGCAGCTAGTATTAACCCTTATCTGCGATCCATGTTTGGTATTACTCTATCCCCCACTCCTGGAATCTGAGCAAAAGGAACGTTATTTGCATCTAACTTGTAGGAGTACTTGAGTGGAAAACCTTTCGGCAATGCCTTATTGTCTTTGCGTGAAGCAATGACAGCTACCATTATCTGTCCGTCTATTCTCGTTTTTGAACGAGTGATTGCAGCTACGGAAGCAGGTCGTACTGCCCCCTTCGCGGCTTCATCAGCCAATGAATTTCCTTCAACGTGAACGCCATCATGTTGATGACTCAGCGTGTGTATCACATGAGCTCTTGGTAGTGTGTTTTTCAACTCAGCTACCTGTTCCCATAGCATTTTATGCTTAATTGTGCCACCTTTTGAGTCCTTGAACCAATTTTGCCCCCAATAGTGAAGATATTCTTTGTATGACTGGACACAGTAAAAAGAATCACACACAATTAGTGGGGGGAATTCTCGATCCGTATTTATCAGTGCCAGTAATAGAGCTTTCAATTCTGCCAGCTGTGCCGTGCAGTCTCCTAGAGACTGTGTTTCTATACAGCTTGGATGGAACTTGCCATCCTGCATACAACCTTTTACAATCGCACATGCAGCGCTGTATTGTTGTTTACTTCCAATGGCCGGCTGAGCAGATCCGTCAGTGTAAATTATGTATTCATACTGATCTAGAGGCATTATTTCATTTGGTAGAGGATATTCTTGTTCATATTGCAGGAATGCTTGTGTTTTCAGACCTGGGTCATATCTGTATTCTACATCTGTTGCAGTGAGAGAATTAACCCATTGTATCCATCTTGGATGTAAGGCTTTAGCATTTGGAACGCTTGCCTTTGTAGCAGCCTCTAAGGCCGGGACCGGAGTCACAACAATTATTCATCTCCCCTGAGCCAGTGCTTTTTCTCTCGCTACACTTTCTGTGGATGCAAAACGCATCTCAGCGTTTATGTACAAATGTGATTTGTATGCTATGGGTACTGTTTCGCCTTCATTATATGTTAGGTAAGTGTACCCAGATTGACCCGCAACTATACGGATCACCAGGTTGCAGACATTTACGTGTGTCTGGAAGTGTTTAGAAGCTATTATGTCAGCTTGTAGGGAACGAAGAATATCTCTATGTTCCTGTGCCCATTGCCTAACTGAAAAATCAGGTCTTATGAGGTCGTAGAAAGGTTTAATCTCTCTGCATAATCCAAAATGTATGTTTTACCAAAATTCAGGAATCCCAGTATGGATTGTAAATTTTTCAATGATTTTGCAGGTTGAAGCAGCGTACACTTTCATGTTAGCTGCCAAGCTCTTGCCTTGACTTGAAAGCTCATATCCCAAAAATAGGACATTGAGGTGGGCTATTTTTGATTTTTTAAAGTTGAATTTGTAGCCCTCAGAGGCGAATCCCAAAATTATGGTGCTCACCCTGGTCAAGTGTTCCTCTAGGTGATCATCCGTCAGGTAAATATCATCTACATAGGAAAATGCCTCCTCATCCAGAGTCTGAAGTTACCCTAGCTGAGAACAACCCCGGGCCTTTTTTATACCCCTGGGGGAGTCGACAAAATTGACTCTGGGACCCCAGCGCTGAGAATGCTGTCAAATATCTGCTCTCAGGTGCTATATTTTGGCAGAAAAATCCATTTGCGATATCTAGTGTTGTTTTGTATTTTTTCTGCACAATGTTATTCATTAATGCGGCACTGTGTGCATTCTGTACTGCAAATGTTTTAGCGCACATGTTCAGATGTCTGTTGTCTAAAACTAGACAATATGTATTGTCAGGTTTCATTACGGGAAACAAAGGATTATTCATTGAAGAGGTGCAAGTTTCAATTACACCCTGGTATTCAAGTTGAGCTAAGATCTCCCTGACCTGTTTTTTAGCTTCCTGTTTTATTGGATACTGTCTCTGTGGAGTTGGAGTAGATTTTAATGGTATCACGTGGTGAGTTTATTCTTCATCCCACGCAACATGGTTGCAATATAGTGCAGGGGCAAGGGCTATCGCCCATTCTCGCGCGTATTTGTGTTTTAAATATATGGGAACGAGGTCGGAAAAGGCTGGAAAAATTACTGTTTCTCCCTTTGGGCAATCTATAACAATAGCAGGCAGCCAATCTCTTTCAGCTAAAAGAATGTCATAGCCATAAGTTAAGTTTTTCCCAAAAAGACCTTCAATGTTTCTGGGCTTGTCCCCCTCCATTTGGAGTGTTATTTCATGTAACCTATGTGGGACGCTCACCCTAGTATCAGGTGTTTCCACTGTGATATGTTCATTCAGCTCCGCTGTGACCAGAAATTCCATCAGGTTCTGGCGAGCTATTGTTACTTCTGCTGCACTGTCTAGCATCAGCAGTGCCCATTCCCCGTTCAGTAGTTGAGTCCTCAGAATTCTGGCATGTCTGATCTTACGACCTGCTGCTTTCTTCTTTTTAAATTGAGGTTTTGATTTTGGTTTTTCTTCTTTCTTTGAAGTATATTCAGGAGTGCGTTGCGTATCTCTGGATTTTGTGCGCTCGGCTTGTCTGTGTTCTGACCATCTTTCCCTCTCTGAGTTTTTCATTGAACCCTGAAAGGAACAAGAGGAACGTGTATCAGTGTCCTGATACCTGTCAGGTTTTCTAATAGTATCCCTATTCCTAAGGTTATACCTTCTTTCGGAGGGCTCCTGTTGAGGAGACCTACCTCTGGATTGAGATCTATTCTCTCTAATCTTTTTGTTTTTATTATTATTATCCCATTTCTTCTTAGAAGAATCAGGTGCTTGTTTTGTGTTATCCTTCTCAGGACCACCCATCTGTAGAGGTTTTACTGCTCTAGCTCCCAAACAATCTCTACCTAATTCTGCATATGCTGTTTCAATAATTTTGGGTAATTCACGTTCCTGTTGTAAAGGAGTGAAATCCCTCAGGTGTTGGCGTATTGGCACCGCTGCTGCCTCCCCTTTAATATTAGCTAATATTATAGCTGATACCTGGGCAAAATTACCTAGTAATTTCATCCCTAAGTTCAGAGCAGGTTCTGCTCCATACTCGTTCTGTATTTGTCTTAATACATCGGGTATTACTGCTAATGACGGGATACCATGAGTTCTGGTATATATGGCAGTGAAGACTGTACCCCAAGTGGTACAATCCTCTATCTGAGGAGTTATCCCCATGGGCAAGCAGATTGTTAACATTCTGTGTCACGTTTAGTGGGCATCTTATCCATGACTGCGTGTAACGTTTTTGGTGTTATTTTAGTTGTGGATGTTTGATTTGGTCCTGTTGGTATAGCCGTGGCTGGCTGAAGTGTGAGTGTGCTCATCACAAACTGTGTCATGTCTCTGTAAAGCCTTATTAGTTCTTTATGAAGTGTACGTACGTCTCCTACTGGCATTGTGTCAATGTCAGAATGTGGTGTATAGGCCGCTAGTACTGGCCATATTGCTCCGCCTCTTCTGAGTGGACCGAGTCTTACTTTATCTCTTTTATGGGGATGGGCACCTTTAAACCAGTTTATATGCTCCTGGTAAGTGAGCGGAACTTCAATGTCTTCATACGGACAATATTCGTTCGGTAGGTCTTCTTCCATGTAGTAATGAAAGGTGTTTGTTCATGCATCTGCTTGTGGTAATCTAACCCATGAATAGAACACCTCTGTTCTATATGATTCGTGTGCCTCAATCACGAAGGTTACTGGCCCACCCCTGGCTGTTAAACCATATGCTGCTAGTTTTAGGGTGATGGCATTTCTAACATTTTCTGAAATTTGTATTGCATCGGCATCTACTTCATCTTGTACTGTGACATGTAGTGCACGCACAACATCTTCCTGCTCAGTCATTGTTTTTAGTAAGAAGATTTTTCCAAGGGAACTGAGATAAGGTTTTATGCACAATAGGAACAATGTGTCCTTCAAGCTTGATTAACCAACAGCCAATACATAGGATTTGCCTACTCAGCTGTGGCGGATTTTTGTTCCCTCCCACTCCAGACGTCTCTGGAGAAATACTCAGTAGGGGTCTCAGAGAATAGCATGATTGAACTATTCAGATTTGACCGTTAAATTAGTACCCAACCAACGTTGGCGGCGCCATGTCGTCTAGTTCCTATAAACCTATATAGAATCTTCGCGTTTAGACAACATATACTGTAGGATTGGAGTCAGACTGATTCTGGACACCCCTACCGAATATGTCGCTCTGTATACCAGCTAGCTTACAGTGCCCCTAGAAACTCCTCTTACCAGGGAGAGAATAGTTCTTGGCAACTATCGAACATTACAACCCTGATCTCTCAGGACCCTGGAAACAGTGCAATACTTTTCGCTCAGTCACTCGTGCTCACTTTGTCTCAGAGAGATACACAGAATAAGCGATATGGACGTTTTTCAATAAGCATTTATTGAACAGTCGTTATTCTAGTGTAAAATAGGTGTGCTGAAACAACCACTAGACAGAAACAGATATAAATGATTAGAAGCACTAGGAAAGTAAAAGGATGGTAGAACATTATGCTAAAACCATGAATACAGGCAGGTATATAAAATACATGACAATAAAATGCATACTCCTACGATGCAATCCTAACTAGATGTACCTAAGTGTACCTAGCATGTATGTAGGTGTTAAGACAAGAATCCCTCTAGGATAAAATCAACCCCATTAACTGAAGTGAGAGACTGTGGGACCCCGTCTTGGTCTCGAGTTGGACACCTTGCAAGGGATGTTAGACCACTGCGAGCTGTAGTATCTGCATGCAGGAGTCTCAGCGTCTCGCGTCAGTGTGTCGGCATGGAAGTCCTAGTTCTCCTCTGTCTGTCTCAGCAAGATGTGATGTTTATATACCCAAAGGTGTCCCCAGGGGTTCTACCTTGCTGTGCCATTGTCAGACTTAGGATGACGTCAGGAATGAACCTTGTACATAGTTATTATGCAGGAGATGATGGTCCTGCTGAGTTTCCAAGAATCCTCATGCATAATGTATGAGGCTTTTACTAGGGAAAATCCTGCGTTCTGTGTGCAGTGTCGTATCTAGGTAAAAGGTCAATCCCCAAGAATGTGTGTAATGTAGGGGAGAATATAGGTGAAAGGTTAGGATTTTACCTGAGCCTATATTGGGGTACCTATATGGAATATAACAGTCTTTTTTCTACTAACTGTGCATTTTTACTAAGTGTATCAATGTTCTTGCTGTCACAATTTTGACTCACCTTGCATGTATGTGTAAAGTGTCCTAGATTTGCTCATCAACAACATCTTGCATTTCTTGCTGGAAAATTTACTGAAGAAGCCAGATGTTTGAGACTTTCACATCTATAACAAGGATTTTTTATCTTAGCATCCTCCTCCCTGGACATGTTTGTACCTTTATTTTGACTCTTGGTGTACTCGTCATGCCACTGGATTAAAGCTATCTTGGCTGATGAGGGGTGATACCCCTAAACCAGTCCTAGGATGCTTGTTTCCAGTCAAGGGAGGCGCTGCCCTGGCAGTTCGGGCTGGACTGTTCCCAAGGGGAGCAGGTTCAAGACTGATTTGCATATGGCTAGGTCCAAACTGGGATGGTGTGGTGAGCAAAAAAATTATTGGTTTAGGCCCAGACCTCTGTACTGGGGGTGAGTGTTTGACATTGTTCAACATTCTGTCCTTCAATTGTTCTATTCGCTAATAACAAGTCTTAACTCCTTGAAAATGGTGCGGCTCTGTTTCTTTGTTGATGATCAAAAGCACAGTGCCTCAAAACCTTGCGGCATTGTGGGTAACTCAATGAGAAGCAGAACTCTTCCGCGGTATGATTTGGCAGCATTTGTTTATTTATTACTTCATTTATTTTGCTTTGTGAATAGCCTGTTGCAAATCTGTCATCAATGAGGCAGAAACACACAATCACGATTGGATGCAGTGTAAACCTTGGTGTGCAATCGATCAGGTTGTTGTCTCCCTTTTGGCTCCGCATTTAAACAGAGACCTCCTAGTCAGTGACCCAGCTCTCCGCTGTGCAGCTCCGCTTGCTGACTCACCCCGTTGCTGCCTCTTCCTCCTCTGTGCCAGGCAGGGGTTCGAGGCTGCTGTCCTCATGTCCCGGTGGTGTGCCTGCTTGCCACTGCTGACTTGCAGAGTGGTATCAGATTTTTTTCTCGTTTTTTCGTTTTGTTTTTGTTTATTATTGCCTCTTCTCTTTTCCTGAGTGTATTTTCCCCGCCTGTTTTCTGGCCGCTGCTGCCCCGCGGCCCCTCCCCCCACCGGTTTTCCTGCTCCCGCCTCCCAGCTGCTCTTTCCTCCCCCTGTCCCCTATTTAATGGTGGCTGCTGCGCGAATGCGCAGCGGGTGTGCCGCTGGCGCGCCAAGGGGGCCAAAAGTACGCCCGTCTGCACCCGTCCGTGACCCGTCCGCGACCCGACCGTGACCAGCACCAGGGATCCTGAATCTCCGACCATCCACCGCTACGACGCAGTGGCCCTCCTCGCACTCAACCCCGGAAGAAACAAGTGCCAGCAGTCCATGCCGAACAGAACCCACGGCCAGTTCTCCTGCCGCCACTGTTGCCAGACTTTCTCCACCCCCCACGCCACCAACACTGCCGACGCCCTGAGATGCATCCTCCTCAACGTGCGCTCCATGCACAGACATGCCATGAAGATCTGGAACCTCCTGGACACCCTCTCACCAGACATCGCCTTCTTTACAGAAACCTGGACCAACACCTCCTCCGCCCCCAACATCGCCATCGCCATCTCGGACGGATACAAGATCCAGAGGAAGGACCACCCCAACCACCCGGGAGGAGGACACACAAAAACTCCCTCCACGTCTCCACCTCGAGCGACGTCTTCTCCGCCGCCGAACTCCTGCACTTCCAGGTCCAGACCAGCCCCAACTCCACACTCCGCGGACAGACCCCCCGGCCTACATCTCTCTCCTCCCATTCGCGGCAAAAGTCACCCAGAAGACCGTCAACGCACAGCTAACAAGGTTCATCGGAGACAAATCTGTCCTCAACCCCTCCCGATCCGGATTCCGCAGCAACCACAGCACCGAGACCGCCCTGCTCGCCACCCCAGACGACATCTGCACCCTCCTTGACCAAGGCCACACCGCAGCCCTGATCCTGCTCGACCTCTCAGCAGCATTTGACACCGTCTCCCACCACACACTCACCGCCAGACTACACAACGCCGGCATACAAGGAACCGCCGTCGACTGGATCAGCTCGTTCCTCACTGGCAGAAGCCAAAGAAGGAGACTGCCACCCTTTCTCCCCGAACCACCAGCAGTCAACTGCTCCCAGGGATCATCGCTCAGCCCACCCTCTTCAACATCTACATGGCCCCCCTCGCCACCATCGTCAGACAGCACGGCCTCAGCATAGTATCCGATGCCGACGACACCCAGCTCATCCTCTCCCTTACCAAGGACCCCACCACCACCAGACTCAACTTCCAGGAAGGGATGCAGGAAGTCGCATCCTGGATGAGCAACAGCTGCCTGAAGCTCAACTCAGATAAGACAGAAGTCCTTGTCCTCGGAACCACCCCATCGGCATGGAACAACACCTGGTGGCCCACCGCCCTTGGCAGCCCTCTGACCCCCACGGACCACGCCAGAAACCTCGGCATTGTACTCGACTCCTCCCTCTCCATGAATCGATTGGTCAACGCCGTCACCTCCAGCTGCTTCAACACCCTCCGTATCCTCCGTAAGACCTTCAAATGGATCCCCCTCGAGTCAAGGAAAACAGTCACCCACACACTCATAACCAGCATACTGGACTATGGAAATGCCCTCTATGCTGGCATCAAGTCTCTACTCCGCAAGCTCCAGCCGATACAGAACACCGCCGCCAGACTCCTCCTCGGCATCCTCCGACATGAGCATATCAGCCAACACCTACGGAATCTCCACTGGCTCCCCGTCAAGAAGAGAATCACTTTCAAGATACTCACCCACGCCTACAAATGCCTCCACAACACCGGACCCCAATACCTCAATGAGAGAATCACCTTCCACGTACCCAAAAGAAACCTCCGATCTGCCAACCCCGCCCTCGCCGAAACCCCACGCATCAGCAGAGCCAGAACAGGGGGAAGAGCCTTCTCCTACATCGCGGCTATGACCTGGAACGAGCTCCAGATCGACATCAGACTCGCCCCCTCCCTGAACGCCTTCAGGAAGGCCCTCAAGACCTGGCTCTTCGACTGAACGGAACTGCTGACCCCCCTCCCCCCCAGCGCCTTGAGACCCTCACGGGTGAGTAGTGCACTCACAATTCCCTGATTGATTGAGTGATGAGCAGAGTTATCTATACGCTCAGTTACAGATTAAAACATGGATATGCAGTTTCATTTTATTGCTGCCCACTTTCTTGTAAAGCGTGAGTCGTGCGCCTCACAAAGCATTGGGTTAAATGAAAACACTTGATGGTGGCTCATGGTGATGTGCCACAGATAAAAGTGGTGGCACCACTTACAATGAGCAAACATGAAGGTTGTGCACAGGTGTATAATAAATATATCTATTTTAGACAGAACGATATACACACAGACTCACGCAAACACATAAAATGTCATTTTAACTTTTTAAGCGGACTACGAATTAAACATTAATTAAACATGAAACAAGTTCTGTGAAAGGAGCAGTTGTCTTTGAAGTGTGTTTAAGTCACTCCAGTGCTTCTCTTCAAACCACTTTCTTCTGCAGTCTGTCAGTTAGACATGTATGCTCTTATTCTCACATCTCCATCTGCATTTCTCACACATCATTCTCTTCAGCATCCACTTTTCACTGAATGGTGGTGCTAAGTCCCTCGACGTCCCAGTTGTCTTGGTTTTGCTGTTGTCAACCATTATCTTTCTAATAGGTAACTCAAAGATGGGGTCCTAAGCCTTGAATCTTGATATCTCTTGTCGCCAATTGAAAGAAGTTGTCATTTCAGCTTGGATGAAATTATTAAAGTTTTATTCACATAGCATAGAACAATCTTCAACATGCAGGGCCCTGACAGCAGTTTACAGCAATTGACTCAGCATGGAATCCCTAGTCCATGTTCCAATTAGCATTCTATGTAACATTCCAACCTAACAACACCCTATTACGAGATAAAGGACATAACAATAGGATGAAGGGGTATGGACTTTAGAGGATACAAAGAGGCAGGCGGATAAACAATAAGACAGTAAAAAGTTTTTACCCCGAAGCCCATGGACCAAATCTCATAGTAAAAACAATGTTATGTAATATTAATGAGATTATTGTTAAGGAATCAATTCATATTTTATTATGACTACACCACATTGTTTTTGCTGCGTGATGTTTTTTCACTTTTTTATGTTTGCATCACAATAGCCATGTTTAAAGCTTAAGCACAGGCAAAGCTATAAGGAAATCTGGTTTGTGTGCCGAATAAGAAACAATATAAAAAATGTGTCACCTCCTCGAAAGGTAAGTAGTGTAATGAGTTGGTCATCAAAAAATCTTAAGTGAAAAGGAACTCCCGTGCAGTAGAACCAGGACTAAACCATGTCCCCATATATCCATGTATCCATTGTTCAACCACGGCAATAAGGACAAAAACATGTTTCTGTACATTGTAACTAGGCCTACCACATAAAGATGTGCTCAGGAATTTCTAAGGGGCCATAACATCCTGAGGGAAATGGGAAATGATATCATTAATAACTGGATACGGATTTTAGGTCATCCTAAGAATACAAGACAGATTAATATATTTGTTCTGCACACCACTTGCAAAGGCCTGAGCTGACATATTGGTTGAGGTAAGATTCTTCTCAAACTGTGTCCAGATTGAGGCATCGGGCTGATATTGAGCAATATGGGATTTGGGCCAACTGAAAAAGACAATCCATATATTGTTTCTATGTTTGAGCTTTTCAGTTAATCTATAAATTATTCTTCCTGTCAGAAAGAACATTTTTAAGCAATTCATTATAATAAGACAAAATCGTGAGAGCTATCAAAACAAGGATTATGTTGTTTGTTAGAAATTAAGTTACTAGTTGACTGAGGTTTGAGCCCTGGTCAAGCAGCAGCAACCACAATCCTTGTCAGGGTAAGGCACAGGCAAACCCCAAATTCACCTGTGCTCACCCCTTGGTAGTTTTGCACAGAACAGAGATGCTTAACTTAGAGGCAATGTGTAAAGTATTTGTGCAACACTTCAAACAGTAAAACAGTGAAAACACCACACAAAAAGTATCCCACACCAAGTTAGAAAAATGAAGCAGAATTTATTAAATAACACAAGACCAAAACAACTCTATGAAAGTGCCTCTTTTGGACATGGTTAGCCCCACGGCTTGCCTGGAAAATGATGTAACTTTGACTGGAAGTGCACAGAGTCCCTGCCAACCAGGTCCCCTGTGCCAGAGCTCTTTCCCTAAACTGTACCTTTTGTTTCCCAATTGGCACAACTTCAGTGACCCTTGTAAGTCCCTAGTAGATGGTAGCCCTGGTACCCATGGCATTGACACTGAAGAGGGACCCCCAAAGGCTGAAGCAGAACTTGTGCCACCCTAGTGTCCCCTCATCATGGCCCTTCACTCTGCCATTGCAGACTGCATTTCTTGGTGCAGACCAAACTGAAGAGTCAACATGGCCATGCCCACAGGAACTGCATGGGATATTGGTAAATCACCCCTATAGTAGGCCTTATAGTCCCAAGGCAGGGTGCAATATATCTCCTGTGAGGGCATATCTGCATGAGCTGATATGCCACTGCAATATCCATGTCGATTCCTGATATTGTAAGTAAACAGGGAAGCCATAGTGAGTACATGGGCTGGACACTCATTATGAGTTTCCGAGTTCAATGATTGTTTCACTGAATTATGGGATGTTTGGTACCAAACATCTCGTTGTAATAAACCTGCACTGATTCCAGTGTCAGATTTATTAAATACTGCACACAGAGGACCCTTTAGAGGGGTCCCCTGTAACCTACCAACTCACTAGTGCATCCGGCTGATCCCCACCAGCTTGCCACCTCTAGACATGTTTCTGACCCCCTGACGTGAGAGCCTTGTGCTCTCGTGGATCAGAAACGAATCCTGCTATGGGCGGAGGTGCTTCCCTCCTCCCCCCTGCAGGTACAGCATCGTAGGGCAGCAAACCTCAAAGGCTTCCCACCCTTAGTTATGCAACCGCTGGCAACTCCAACTAGTGGAGTTGCCCGCCCCCTGTCCATGCCTCACTTTTTGGCAGCAAGACAGGTGGGAAAAATAGTGAGAACACGAGGTGTGTCCACTCCTAGCCGGTGCCACCCCTAAGGTGCTCTGAGCTGAAGTGGACCCCCCGTTTCACTTCCCTCCATCTGGAATTAAGGGAAACTAGCCAACCCAGATCAGGGATATGCCCACCCCCCACGTAGGGTGAGCATTTAGAGGGCATAGTCATGCTTAAGGTACGTAGCCCATTGGCTACTATCTGGCACTCCTTTAAACACCCCTAAATGTAGTATTTACGTGGCCCCCCCTGAGCCCTGAACTTCAGTTCCTGACGACCTAAGAAGAACCGGACACCAGAGAGCCGTAAAAGCAAAGAAGACTGCAGAAAGCACCTGTCTTGGCGCCAGCCCCCCTGGCCTGTCTGCAGCCCTCGATGAACACTGCACCAAAGTCGACTCATCCCGCAGTCCAAAGACCTCCAAAACCCTGGAAGGACTGCCTTCCTCCAATAAAGATCTACACCTCCCAAGAACAGCGGCACTGTTAAAAAATAACAACCGCCTAGCAAGACCTCTGTGACCTGAAGAACCTTAAAACCCGGTTCCACCTCTGCACCCGACGCCTCCGGCCTGAGTTGAAAAGGCCTACCAGTACCACCAAGGTTCCCCAGCATTCCAGAGCCCGAGTCCACTGTTGGCTGACCACTCCTGGACTCCTCGATATCGCCTGCAGCCTCTGAAATTTGGCCTTTCTCCATTGAATTGCACTGGTCACCCGACGCTGTATTAGCACCCTGCACCCAGCCGCCCCTGTGCCACTTGTGGTGCACTGTTGGTGCTGCTTTGGACCTTGCCCAATGCTTGTCTCAACCCCTGGAGACAGGTCTCCTAAGTATCTGTTACTTGCCTGTTAGAAGCCTCTTTCTAATTTCAGCAATCTCCATAGATTTGTATTCGGCACCCAACCTCGTATTTGCACCCTGCACCCGGCCACCCTGTGCTGCTGGAGGTGTACTGTTGGTGCTGTTTTGAACCTTTCCCAGTGCTTGCCATACCGCCAAAGACTGAAACCATAAGTCGATGTTACCTACCTGTATACTGAATGTTTTCTTCCTCTCATAGGTTAACATTGCAAAGTCTAAGAATTGCACTTTCTTCTTTTTGTATTAAAAGTATTTCTATTGCAAAACGTATTTACCTGAGACGAAGTTCTGTGGTTCTACAAAATAAATATAACCAAGTATTATTTTTATAAATTGGCCTCGGATTTATTCATTGAGTGTGTGTCTCATTTATTGCTTCTGTGAGTACAACAAATGCTTAGCACTACCCTCTGATAAGCCTAACACCTCACCCACACTACCACAAAAGAGATCATTAGTATTATCTACTTCAGTCTCTGTTATGCCTCTGGGGATCCACTGGACTCTTTGCACACTATACATCATTTTGGTATAGTATATGAATAGCCAGATTCCTACAATGACAAAAATCCAATCAGTACAACCGGAGTTATGAATTTCTAAAGGATAAACTATAAAATAGCACCCAAAAGTGTATATTGCCAATTGCAGCTTTCTGCTCGTGCTGGACCGGGTCAAAGTAAAAAATGTAAGCGATGGAGTGGGGTCAGATTCAGTCCCAGATTAGTCCAGCTGAAGGTCTATCTTCTCAAGTTATGTGCCAGGTGTTCTAGAGTCCCCTTCACATTGGAGAGGGTTGCAAGCAGAGTGTCGCGGGCGGTGGTCCAGTCGTCGCGGATGGGCAGACAAGTGTTTTGCATTGGCAGTCCTCCACAGGCTGTCGATGCTGCTGTGTGAAGAGACGGGCTGGCGGCAGCTCGCACTAAATTTCAGTGCGAGTGGCACGGTTCTGGTGCGAACAAGCCCAAAAGCTTGATTTAAAGAGCCTGTGAGCCGCAACAAGGGTCCACGACCTGAGAGGCACCACTTGGGAGTCAGGAACTCGCTGAAGACTGGTCCAGGAGCTTTTGGGGAGCATTTTATTTCCCTGAGGCTTAGATCAGTAGGCCAGCAGACTAGCCCTTTGAGTCACTCTTGGGTCTTCGGCTCAAGATGAGGTTGCAGGTCTAGTTCTTCTTCCCCAGAAAAGAGGGCAGCAGGCAGCAGGTCAGTACAACAGGGCAGCAGTTTCTTTAGAGCAGCAGTCCAGCAGTATGGAAGTCCTTGTAGCAGTACAGCAGTCCTTCTTCCTGGCAGAGTATCCACAGGTTCAGATGCGTACTGAAGTGGTGGTGTCTGTATCAGGGAAACTGGGACGATGAACGTTGGAACGCGTTCCTCTCTCTGCTGTGATTTCAGAGGCAGCTGGAACCCAATGATTCCCGGTAACCATCTGATGGGCACTGAAACCAGAGTCACCATTACCCATCCGATGACCCCAAGAGAAGGGAGTTTGGGAACACACAATTAACTGACATAAGAAATTAAAATAAAAAGGAATCAACAAGTGTGAGTTTGTGCTGCTGGCTAAGGCAAATGATAGGTCACAGATCCACCTTTAAAGTTCAATTCTTAGTACCCAATGAGTATTTGCTCATGAGCATCCCTCACTGTTAGGAAGCGAGATACCAGTGGCACAACAAGCAGCGCACAGATACCTACTAAAAGTGTTTAAGTGAGAAGATTGCGAGACCAGCTCCTGCAAATTATTACGTTATAGGCACCCAATAATTACTCAACAATAAAATTGACCAGCATGCATAAACATCTGCATTATGTCTGAATAAAACTATATTGAAAGTCATACAAAAACATCTGTATGTTATCTGAAGTTAGACTATGTTAATAAGCATACATAAACATCTGGACACATACACACATACCGGGATAAAGTATTAAGCATGACATACATCTGGCCCAATCATGGTCTTGGGAGTTTTATCAAGACCTTAAGCGGTTAAGTGTACATGACACACCAAACTTCCTTCCCTAGAGGAGAACAGTCAAAAATTCAAGACATGTTGTAAGTAATGTCAAAATACAGGAAAAGCAAACTCAATGACACAGTAGTAACAATCCTGCAGGGACCCTGTGTTACATGAAAATAGCCCAGGGCAAAGAATCCCTAAAGGAGTAAAGTTCGGTGCCAAGCAGGTGTGGGGACTTATCTCTAAAGTCACAGAATTCTCTGTTTTGCCAAAGAAACCAGCTTTGGGAGCTGGCCAGAGAAGAGATGAAGAGCTGCGGGACCGCCCGGGCTGTAATTCTCAATGCGAAGCGTCGAGACATGCAGAGACGGGGTTTATATATGGCAGACCTCCACAATGGTGCCCGAGAGTTCGGCGGCTCAGGCAAGGGAGCCCTAGCTGCACCGGGCCTTCAGTGCAGCAGCTATGAGGAGTGCAGGCCCAGCCACTCAGGACCGATCCAAGTGGTCCATGAAGAGCGAGCACAACCCCAGCAGCCACGGGCCGGTCTTCACTTGTTTTTCTACTCCTCGAAATCCAGGGCGCCTAGGGGAAATAAAGGAAAACACCACTGGCAGACATAAAATAACATGAAGTGCACGTCAGTGGTAGCTGTAGTGCATTTAAGTGATATGCACCAAGAGTGCATCTCTGTACTTTGCATTGTACCTGGAAGGGGGAAACCTGCTGGTGGCCAATGCGGATTTCCTAAGAGGAGGTAAGTGACACGTGAATGCCCTATGGTGAGGGAGTGCACCCCAACCCTTCTAGCTTGACGAGGGGGCAGAGCAGCCCGGGAGATCCTGACAGTCTCAGGTCCAATATTTATACACTGTTGTGCCTTTGAAAGTGGGGAGAAGCTTCTAGAGGCATGTCTTTGAAGTGCATAGATGCCCTGCCTTACTGGCTCTGGCTCCAGACTCACTACAGGGGGGTATGCATCCCTTTGGTGAAGACAGGACACAGCCTATTCATATGTAAGTGGGGCTGTGCCCAGCTCCTCCCTCCTATCCTGCCAGTGGTGGCCCATCCAGTCACACCTAAGCCCCCCATTGTGTGTGGCTGTCTAGGAGGAATGCACAAAGCCCAACGGCCAACTACACCTAGTCATGTGCCCAGAGACAGGCTGCAGGCACTAAAAGGCAAGAAAGGCGAGACCTCTTGCATTGCAAATGCGTGCTACAAAAATTAAAAAAAAGCGTTAGGAGAGAATGTGTCCTGCCTGCAACAGCAGGCAGGACAAAGCTATTTGAGAAAATAGTGCTCGGAGGCTCTTATTAAAGATTGCCAAGCAGCAACACACATAACACAGGGTGTTGGCATGGAAGGTTTCAAAATGAGACAAGGCGGTACTAAGGAGGGAGTACTAAGCCTTTTGACCAATGAACAGCCACAGATTGGAGTGGACAATGTCACAGTCCAATGAAAAATGTGGGCGGAGCTTCAAGTCCCTACCTCAATACAGCATGCCTCACAGAGCAGCGCATGCGCTGCCCAGGCTCAACCTAAAAAGGCTTTTGAGTAGTGTAGAGGGGGCTTTGTTATCATGCAATATAGGGCTAAAGCTAAAAAGCTTTTTACCCGGTCACAAATCCTCCGATAAATCAGAGAGTAGGAAACACATTTTTCAATGCTGGTTTTTTTTCCAAACACAAGACGCATTTAGAAATGGTTACTGAACATTATTTGGAAAGGATGTGTTTTGGGCATCCCTTTGAAATAATGAATTGGTAATCTATGTATCAATGATTTGTGACCCTAATTACGGTCATAAGCCAATGAAGCTGGGGTGGTAACTCATTCACAAAAGGGAAGTAGTCATTCTCCTTTAGGAATTGGGGTGGCCGAGTCAGGGGTTGTAGCCAGTGCTCCAGGGACCATGGCCATCTCTCAATAAAACTTAAAAATCTTTTTTTTTTTTTTAAAAAACAACTCCATTTCCTTTAAGGAATTTGGGCTGTTTTGAAGAAAAATGTTTTCATTTTTTAAATGGAAAGACATGAATGGTGGCCTGCTGTCCTTTGCAGACCCCATCTCTGTGTTTCCAGCCAACCGGAGGGTGTCGCAATTTGTGACATGCCTAATGAATATTCATTGGCATTTCACTTTGTTACCCTATCCGAAACTTTACTTTGTGAACTAACATTAGTACAAAGGTCTGTTCACAAAATAATGTAGTCGCAAAAAGTTGGAATGCAAAATGCAACCGTTTTTTGCGACCACACTTTTAGTACTTATGGGCCATAGTTATACACCAATGTCCATTTCATATCACTTTTAGCGCTGGAGAATGCTTATTACCGTTTAGATCACAAATATTTTTTAAAGATCTCTATTGGTCCTATGCACTTTAATAGATTTATTTGGCAGCCCCAAGTACAAGCCAATAAAATAGGGATTTTTCTAACCTACTAAAAATGTGGCTTTTCCATTAATAAGCAGATGCACTGTGTTTATTACAGAAAAAAAAACATAATCACACATTAGAGATGGCTTATTCAAAACCTATTGCTCTTAATTTATCAATTATAGCATATTTCATATGAACATATGCTCATTTATTTTTAGGATGATCACTTATAATCTATACCACTGATAAAAATTGAGTTAAGGGCCTCTTTTCTGCATTCGTATCTTTCATCAAGTTACAAATATACCATACTTCTCATACGTGGAGAAGTGTGGCTCAATGGTTAGAGCGGCAGACCCTGATGCAGAGATCTGGCCCGGGACCAGGGTTCAATTCCCGCCTCGGCGGGTCTTGGGCTCAATTTCCTCGGACCTGATAATTCTCACCTCGGTGCCTATTCTAATCATGGGTCCCACTCTGCAACTCTGGGCAATAGCTTGCTTAATCTCCACAACGGCCCCAACAGCGCTGGGATGCCTGGCTTCACCCTGGGGGTGCCCAGGAGTGGACATTTCACAGGGAAAAGCCAGGAAGGGTTCCACAGCGGTATGCGTACAGCGCCAGGACACCTCTTTGGGGGTATAAGTGCGCTTTACAAGTACGAATTTCATTTCATTCATTTCATTTCATTTCATTTCATACCGAGTCACAAAATGCATCCATAATTACTGTGTTGATGCTGTGATTCTCAGGCTCAGCTAAGGGAAGAGCTGTTCCATAGCTTCAGGATAGTAACAGGGATAAGGAGATTTGAATACCTTGTTTTACTGCTGTTTTACTGTAAAATCAAAATATCTACTATGCTATTCCTGGTCTATTTGATCAAATAATGCTTTCCTTCAGGCTAGTATGGAAAATGTGCATTACTCAAAAGGTTAATAGTATAATTTAACCTAGTATGGCAATTTGTTAAGAAAGCAATCCTAGCAAAGCACTTTGTAAAATGCACATATCACTCAAGGGTATCAAGACGCTGAATAACAGATGTTTATTGTTACCCAAAACCAATGGCACCCATTTTTTCGACCTCAGATGGATGAAAGGCTGAGTGGACCCACTGGGATCTGAACCTGTGACCGAGAGGGCGAGCACGGGCCCCTACAGTGGGAGCATTAGGCCACTAAGCCATCAGACCCGGCTTCCACATAGAATCTTTAGCTTAACTATTTTTAAACACTTAGGGGCCCATTACGATACCCGGCGTAAAAAAATCCGCCAGGCATGGAAGCGGCAAAAATCCGCCCGCACACACCGTCTGAACACCGACCACGCCATTACGATTACACAAACCGAAAACCGCCATCGGCGGAAAAATCACACAAAATACCGCCCGCCAACGTCCGAGTCGGAGTCAAACCGCCCGCCACGGACGGAAACACGCACGACAACACAAAACCGCCCGCCCTCACGGCCGACACACCGCACGTGAAATTACGATCGCACCGCCATGAGCGCGGGAAAACCACAAATATACCGCCCGCCAGCGCAAACAACGCCGATGAGAATCGACACGGCAGAAGCCATGGCGCCCACGTACCTGCACAGAAACCATCCGCTCACAAAACCAATAGCACACAACATGGCCAACAAGTCCACACAGCAAGGCACGCACAAATACACAAGCACAGTACACAACCCGAAAACACCCCCCGGACAAACAAAAAATACAAAGGCCAGAACCCCAGACACAACACACCTGAAAACAACAGACCATGAGGACACACCCACATAGGTGAGTACAAAAGCAGCACTCCCACAGACCACAACCCCTTGCTACATTGCAAACCAGAGAGGAGAGGAGAGGACACAGTGACACAGCAAGGACAGCAGCACACCACAGAAACGCACACATCACAACCACCACCACCACCACCACCACCACCAAACACCTGCACCACAAACCCCCTGCACATTACACAACACACACCGCACCAGCACCACAAACACCATGGCACCACAAAGAATGCCCAAGTACACGCCCATTGAGCTGACGGTCATGGTCGACGAGATCATCAAGGTGTACCCACAAATCTATGGGAACATGGTCCAGCACACACCACTAGCCACCAGAAACAGAATGTGGAACCGGATCGTAGACCAGGTCAATGCAGTCGGGACCCTGC
The DNA here is from genome assembly GCA_963921515.1 of Calotriton arnoldi. NCBI lineage: Eukaryota > Metazoa > Chordata > Amphibia > Caudata > Salamandridae > Calotriton > Calotriton arnoldi. The sequence goes on along the minus strand of CAWUFW010010852.1, from coordinate 370,644 downwards.
CTAGGAACAGAGGAGAAATAAACAAACGTTGGAATGACGTAAAGAGCCTGGTCAAGAAGAAGGAGGGCAAAAACAGAGAGCTGGCTGCCGTCACTGGCGGAGGGAATCCCGCGCTCTTCAAGACCTTCAAAGCGTGGGAGGAGAAGGTGCGAGTCATAATACATCCCGAGATCCTCGCCGGATTAGCAGGGGGAGTGGAGGCTGGTAAGTACAAACTAATGTATACCAGCACACCGCTATGTACTCACATGCACTACCACCATGCCACAGCTCCCAGGGACAAACACCCCCATGTCCAGCACACAATACACAACACATCACACACACATGCAACAGACACCACCACACACAGCCCAAACCGAACAACTGTAACATACGTGGGGACATGTGTACACTCAGCCAGCCACGTAACCACCAACAGGTCCCCAAATATGCCAGAAGCGCCACAACGAGCACCCACCACACCCATGTGTCCGCCACAGCTGCACTAACCGACAAGTAACAGGTAAGTGGCAGGAACACAAAGTGCAGTGGGTGGGACGGTGGACAGCCCAAGTACAACACACACCAGGCCCCTAGTCCCACAGCACAGCAAGGAGGAGCATCCCCCACACCCCACAGCCACGTGTCAGCCACCGCAGTGCACAACGACAGCCGAAAGGCAGACATCATGGTCCACAGCAATCGGTGTCAGTGGGTGTCCAGCCACCCCCACGACCCACAACACCCCCACAGACCTGCAACATGGAGCACCCCCGCTTAGAGCCATGTGGCATCCAGTACAGTGCACGCACGAACAACTTGCAGGTGGGAAACTGGACAGGGCTGGATTACTGGAGGCATGAGGACCATAACACGACCAACACATGGGACATGTCACGTAGCAGACGAACACGCAGCACCGCCCACCGTCACGAACAAGTGAACAATGTGCACACGGACATGAACAACAGACTCACACCCCACATGACCCATCACAGACATAGCAACACCCAAGGAGCCACATCTGCATGCACAAGCCACACTGAATATAGTACCACACGGCAGCCACTGTGCAACTCATCACACACAACCGAAACACCATTGAAGTCCTGTCCATGTAGCCCCTACTGCCTGTCAACCACACACCCCACAACTACGCCTATGTAAGACAAACAACACTAGACGCAACAGAGCGGAACAACATAAATGCACACGAACACCACTGAACCCATCAAACACACAGACACACCATGCACATACAACATACCATCCATCCCATCCGTCAGCCCCAGTGTCATGAAAGGCATGTCATCCGCACAGCTGCCACACATACAGCAGTCACGCTAAGATACATGCCCATGACCAACCATGTGCCAGAAGTTAATGAAGCGCACGACACACTGTGAGCAACAACACACAACATGGGCCACACCCCCCGAGCACTGCAGTGATGCACATGGCACAGGGCAGCACGCACACCAAGGAGATGGGACAACTGCAATACGTTGGCTGGCACACAACCATCACTCACTCATAACGATGCGTCCAATGCCATGTCCAGTAATCACAACAGACAGCAAATATGCAGGCCATGTCAAGCATGCACACACCTCAAACCATGCACTGTCATGCTGCCACAACACATGTCACGTTCGGCACCCATGGCTCACAGCATGTACCCCAAAAGCATATCCCCTCCCAAATGCGAATCTGGGGCATGGCCCCCATGTTGCCATATGCGTTCCTAAGCGTTCCATTTGAACCCCAAAAGCATATTCCCTCCCAAATGCGAATCTGGGGCATGGCCCCCATGTTGCCATATGCGTTCCTAAGCGTTCCATTTGAACCCCAAAAGCATATTCCCTCCCAAATGCGAATCTGGGGCATGGCCCCCATGTTGCCATATGCGTTCCTAAGCGTTCCATTTGAACCCCAAAAGCATATTCCCTCCCAAATGCGAATCTGGGGCATGGCCCCCATGTTGCCATATGCGTTCCTAAGCGTTCCATTTGAACCCCAAAAGCATATTCCCTCCCAAATGCGAATCTGGGGCATGGCCCCCATGTTGCCATATGCGTTCCTAAGCGTTCCATTTGAACCCCAAAAGCATATTCCCTCCCAAATGCGAATCTGGGGCATGGCCCCCATGTTGCCATATGCGTTCCTAAGCGTTCCATTTGAACCCCAAAAGCATATTCCCTCCCAAATGCGAATCTGGGGCATGGCCCCCATGTTGCCATATGCGTTCCTAAGCGTTCCATTTGAACCCCAAAAGCATATTCCCTCCCAAATGCGAATCTGGGGCATGGCCCCCATGTTGCCATATGCGTTCCTAAGCGTTCCATTTGAACCCCAAAAGCATATTCCCTCCCAAATGCGAATCTGGGGCATGGCCCCCATGTTGCCATATGCGTTCCTAAGCGTTCCATTTGAACCCCAAAAGCATATCCCCTCCCAAATGCGAATCTGGGGCATGGCCCCCATGTTGCCATATGCGTTCCTAAGCGTCCCATCTGAACACCAAAAGCAAAGTACAAACCAGACCCAGGATGGGCCAGGAGCCCGCATACACCAGAGTCACAATAAGTAGGGGCACAGCAACACACCCATCGGCATGGCCAATCCGTCCCATGCCACATGTGCACAGCACACAGTCCCATTGCCAAGCACACACAACTACAGATGCTACAGCCACACACACGCCTCCGGGAAACCCATGTACGAGATTGCACGAACTGTTAATGTCAGACGACAAATACATACTTCGCCAGGTGCAACACAATAACAAATCTCATTCTCTCCACAGGTGACGAACTGCTGGATGCTGGGGATGGAGCCAGCAGCCAGCACAGCCAGCCTACAAGCCCCCAACGAGGACACACGGATCTGGAGGATCTGTCCTCCTCTTCGGACACGGACCACCAAGCAGGCCCATCTGGTGTGGCAGGGCCCAGCCGCTCCCCAGGACCCCTCCTACCCACCAACCCATCATCCAGGGCTGCTGAACATTCCCAGCCCCCTGCTGCCACTGTCGTTGCGGCCACACCCACGGTCATTGTGGCCACTACCACTGCCGCAACCGCCACCATCGCCGCACCGACCACCACCGCCGCCACCACCACCACGTCTTCGCTGGCACCAGCCCCAGCGCAGGTGGTGGCCCGGCCGACTGGATCCACCCTGGGAGCCACAGCGAGGACCGTGGTGAGCAATGTGGCTAGTGGGCAGGCCGGTGGCAGCAGGACTGGTAGGAGGAGCAGGGTCAGGGAAACGCCAGCCTCCCCTGGGAGCCATGCCCTGCCTCAAATGGCCAGAGTCCTTGGGGCCTATGAAGAGGCCCAAGGACAATGGGTCCGGTCTGCTTCAGACACGCGTGAGGTGCTGGGGGTGCTGAGGTCCATGGACGCCCGTATGGGCCAAATCGTGGACCTCATGGGCCAGCTGGTGGTGGCGGTGAGGTCACAGCCAGGGACAGCAGCTCCCCTCCGCCACCACCTGCCGGGGCGCAGGGTGGAGCAGCAGTGTCCAGTTCTCCTGCGTCCACAGCCAGTGAGCACACCTCAACCACCAGCATGTCGCAAGCAGGCACCCCCTCGCAAACGTGGAAGGGGCCGTCCGAAGTGGAAACAGATCTCCCGGGAGGACTTCGCACGCTCCAAACGCAAGTGAGGCAGCCAGCCAGCCTTCCGCCAGCCTTCCTTGACCAGCCACTGCATTGACTTGGACTACGATCCCACTCCACACAGCCATCTAGATGGCATGTGTGTGTTGGACTATGGACATAGAACCAGTGGGTACACCCTGAGCATCACGCAGCCATGACCGACAGCTCATTGTCACTGCACGCACCACTTTTGTCATCACCTTACACACAAACACATGTCACAGTTTGTAATAAATGCACCTTTTACACTAACTGCTGTTTGTGCCCTGTGTTTTATTTGTACGGAATACAACGGCCACCTTGGGCGGAAAGGCACCTGATGCGTGGCATGGCAATTGAATCCGGAGGGCCTGTAGGGACCTAGGGGTGGGAGACAGAACAGGAGCACATTCAATGAGTGTGTCACACACCCATCACACAGTACATGTCAACAACTACCAGCAATGTACACACATCGCACAGAGCAATAGGGCACAATGCCACAGCCACCAACAGTGGCATACTACCCTGGCCATGGAGCGTTGACACACAGCACGCAGTGAACAAACGGCCACCCTGACACAGCACACACACACCTGCACAGATACAGCCACATCAGCCGTCGTACATGGACACTCACCGTCAAGTGAAGTAGCGGGCGATGAGCTGCTGCCGCACATTACCAGCTTCCTCCTCTCCGCTGTCCTCCTCACTCGAGCTGTCCTGGTCTGCGGGCTGGGGCCCTGGTTGATCTCCGTCATCCACGATGAGGGGGATCTGCTTCCGAATGGCCAGATTGTGCAGCATGCAGCACGCCACCACTATCCGGCACACCTTCTGTGGGGAGTACGCCAGCGCACCCCGGTGCGGTCCAGGCACCTGAACCTGGACTTGAGGAGGCCAAAGGTACGCTCGACCACACGTCTGGTCCTCCCATGTGCCTCATTATAGCGATCGTCTGCTGGGGTGCGAGGATTCCTCAATGGACTGAGCAGCCATGCCCCATTCGGGTACGCAGAGTCACCTGGGTGTGAGGGACACAGAGAACCGTTGCAATTCCAACTGGACAGGGGACAGCATCGCACAACCAGCACGCTACACCACTCCACATACTCACCGACAATACAGGCACGATCCTGTTGCATATTGGACATCAGTCGTGGCAAGATGCTGTTGCGCATTATATGTGCGTCATGGGCCGAGCCTGGGAACTTTGCACACACGTGGGTGATCACCATGTCCGCAAGGCACACCACTTGCACATTCAGGGAGTGCGTGTGCTTCCTGTTGCGGTACAGGTGCTCAGTGGCCTGTGGTGGAACAAGGCCGACATGTGTGCAGTCAATGGCTCCAACGACGTGTGGGATTCTGCCAAGGGCATAGAATGCACCCTTCACTGCCGCCAATTCACGAGCCCTGGGGAAGCGAATGTACCTGTTTCGGTACAGCATCATGGCTGCCAGTACATCCCTCAGCACCTTGCTGAACATGGGCTGGGACATCCCTCCTCCAATGCCCACTGTGTGCTGGAATGACCCAGTGGCGAAGAAATGCATGGCGGCCATCACCTTAGCCGTGGGGGTGACAGCAGTCGGATACACCCTGCGGGGACGGAGATGGGGTTCTAACATGGCACACAGTCAATGCAGGGTTGGCCTGTCCAGCCGAAACTTCCTAAAAACCTCTGTATCGTCCATGTCCGCCAGCAATTGGTATGGGCGGTCAATGTTCGGTCTCCGCCTAGGGACAATGGCAGAGGACACTTGTCAAAGCAACACGACACATAGCAATTTCGCATACACATCACTGACATGACTGAGCAAGCACATGAGCCACAGCCCAGCTGTCAAGCTGGGACGGCACGGCCACAATACACTTACACAGGTCTCCCAACAATGGCAATGGCTAGTGATACAAACCACTGCCATGTGCATGCACATGGGGATCTAGGCCCCAATGACTTGCGGGGCGTGCTGATGGGGACTGACTGCATATCCGTCAAGCGGCAACGCCACGGCAACATGAATGTCTGCTGAGCATGGAACTGCTTCCGCGGCTGGATGAGTATGGCACACGACGACGACGATGTGGGCACAGGCTGAGCGGCCAAAACAAGTGGGACCTGTGGCACGAGGGGATATGAGACAGTAGTAGGTGTCAGCACTGCACCCTATGTACAGCACTGTACGGATCACACCTCCCGAAACATTGACAGGTGTCCACATTGACAGCCCCATGCCAAGACGGCTGTGTGCTTGCAGTCACACGTCACAGGTGAGAGGTTACATTGCACGTGCCAGGTGGCAGACGTACATATTGGGAGCTGGCATGTGTGTGCATGTGTCTACTGTTCAGGATCCACCAGATGGGCGCTGACTCTGTACTGACCATTGGACACAGCATGTTCCGTGGAAGGCTTGTGTGTGTGGGATGGTGGCACTGGATGTGCCTCCGTTGGGTGGGGGGCCATGCACAGGGCGGGTACGTCGATGATTGCGCATTGTTGGTCACGGTGGGTGCACCAACTGAAGATGTGTTGCCCTGTGTTCAATTCCTATGTCCGCATGATGATGGACTGTAGATGTGGGCAGACTACACATTGGTCGATGTGCTGTCTATATGCATGTGCCTTCACACCAGGCACAGCTGCCCCTGCGACCCCTGCTGGACTCGCTGCTGGGTCTGTGGAGCTGATGCACCTTCTGCGCGTGGGGCGGACAGCTCTCCTCACTTCCCTCATTGCGCATGTCATGACTTTGCCGCAGGTGACATGGATCATGGAGGGCCCACATGTACGCGTGGGTAGGCTACACATGATTGTACACTGGTCGCCACCCCCAGTCAGTGTTTCGAATGGGAAGGTTGTCGTGCTGGTGGTATGTTCGATGTGGCGGATGGGCGGGCCTAGGTGCGGGCTTACATTCCGGACATGGGGGGTAGTTGGATTGGCGACTAGTTGCAGTACACACGGGACACGTCTCTTCCTTTCCACAACTGGGTCATCCCTTGTACTTACTGACAGTGATACAGTCATCTTCGCCCCAGCCCTCATGTCCTCCCTCGCTCCCCCAAAATGCATGCTCACCTGCGAGGCTAGCGCCTGCACAGGCAGCCCCAAGCTCGCACCAGAGAGGGCAAGGAGTGTATGTGTGGGTCCAGTTGCACGAGTGGGCTGTCTCAGGGTATGATGTGTGGCGGGACGCCGTCCACCTGCGTGGTGCCCCAAATGGAGACCCGGCCTGCATGGACTATGCATCACAGTCTTTGCCTTCCGGATCCGCCACCTGCGACACCCAGTGGCTGTGGCTGCCCTTGCGGCCAGGCCGCGTCCGTCTGTGGCTGATGGCCCACACATTCACTCTTTGGCCTCTCTGGGGAGGGCTCGGGGTGGTGGCACACGCGCTTGCACTTAGTCGCAATGGCATGTGGCGTGGTTGGTATGATGGGCAATGGATGGGATGGTGTGAGCCACCTCCCGTGACGTCAGTGCTGCTCGTGCTGTGGTGCGTCCCCCTACACTTCCATTTGACTTGTGCCATGCTAGACGTTGAGGTTCTATTGCCTGCGTGATATGACCAGGAGGAGCGCGAGGAGACCTCTCACACACCATGCTCCACTGCCATCCCGTGCCCTGTATCGCCTGTGCGGATTGACTATGTTGGGGTTACACCTGGTCGACTGGGGCTGTGTGTGCCTTGTCAAGGGGCATGGTGGGCGCACAACAGGATCCAGCTTGTCCACAGAGGGTGGGCTGAGGTGCGCCTGGTACCGCTTTGTACGTGTGCCCGGCTGCTGTGCACACACGTGTTCACTCCCCCCGACAGGTGTCCTCTCACAATGCCCAGGGAAGCGGTGGTGTACTGTTCATGACCCCTCCCAACACGGCGTGCTCCAACTTGGCATGTGCGCATCTACCCGTCGCACCCACCCACCTGAGCACTGCGTCCATACGACTTCACACGACACATGTGTGTCTTCCACAGTAGTGCTACTCATTTGCGTTGACATCCAATACCAGTGGACTACATGGTCATGTCACGACTGCCGTGTACTTCACATACTCTCATCCTCTCTCATTCGTACTTGTGAAATGAGTCAGCGGAGACAGTTTTGGTTTCAAACATTATATTGAGTCTTCTGTCCTCTGTGATGCAGTATAGTGGACACTACTGGCAGCGGAATACATGTTGAGGATATACTGAGCATGATTGCAAATGGGATAGGGTGTGGGGTTACATGTGATTGGCTGTTGCATGTGGGATGTGGGCTTCAGAGTGACATCTGCTTGGCCAAGGCTGTGCTAATGTACATTTACGTATAGCTGCGGAGCTGCGGACTTTGACACAGACGGTATACATGTAGCCTACCAGACCTCTTGGCATCATGGGCACAGTCCATCTCAGTTCCATGTGACAGGTTTGCTGCGGTTGTTCCTCATGCACGCGTGCATGTGAGATGACATCAGGGCATGTGCTTGCGTGCATGCAGCGGCGTGCCACTTGTTGTTGCACTGTGGTGGTTACTGGACATGTCACAGTCACTGGGGTCGTGTTGTTGTTGTATGCACTTGTCGTCCATGCAAAGGTCCTGGTATGGGATTCCCGGGGCGGGGGTGGAGGGGTGCAGCACCCACAGACTTCAGGCGACCTATTCATGTCCACTGAGCGGTGTGTGTGTCCATGGGCGCTGGATCCATGTCGTGTCCTGGTTGTTCGTGCAGTTCCGTCCATGTGGGTGCGATACACAGAGCCCATGCCACTGCCTCCCACGATGCATGCGGTGTTCCTGGATGTGATGGGGAACAGTGTGCATGTCCCGGTCATATCCGATGTCATGGCGATGTCGTTGATGGTGTGGTTACAGTTGCCGGTCGTTTGGTATGGCTGTTGTGGTGGTGACTGGCCAGTCCGTGCGGAAGCTAAGCATGGGTGCGGGGTTGGACATCATAGGTCAATCGGGGAACCTGCGTTGTGGTCCGACGAATTTACAGGTTGTCAGGTATGCGAATGTAGCGGAAGGTGGCTGTCAAGGTGTTGTTCGTAAGTTGTCCCTTGGAGGACCATGATGGGGCATGCTGGGTGACATTCGATGTAGCTGTTCTCGATGATCCGTCGTGTGGAGGCACAGTGGTCCCATTTCAGTGCGGTGCGATGTTGGCCACATACGCCATGCCCCCATAGGCAGAGCAGGCCCTGTCGTGTGCGTCCAGAGGGAGGAGTAGTGGTAGCAGGTCCGCCTTCAGACATGCCGGGTTGGAGAGGCATATCTCCACGGGATGCTGGTAGGGACACCTCCGACAGTAGAAGACGGGCATGACGCAGCTGAACAATGTGATGCGGTAAGTCAGTCGGTAACTTACGTTCAGCAGGGACAGGAGATCGCATCCCAATGTATGAAACAGGTTGGTTTTGTACAGCTTGAGCTGTTCGGCGTAGTTGGGTAGGTGTGTTGCGGTTGCCATTTCGCAGCGGTGCGTTTTGGTGGCGTGCTCCGGCTGTGTGTGCAGTCTGCAATGTGCACGCTCCGAGGTTGCTGTGAGCTCTGTGTAGTCGTAGGGAGACAGGACTTGTGTTCTGTTGGCTTGTTTGGAGGACACGGGCCCTCTTCCCACATGCTTCTCAGACAGTTCAAGGTCAGTGATGTGTGACTCCTTCCAATTAACTTGCATGTGGCCGACATGGGGGAGTGTTTTCTTCTTTCTTCCCCGTCCGTTGTGTGCTTCTGTGATATGCGCTATCTGCCCTGTGGTCGGTCTCCTCGGCATGCCTGTGTTGGTCTATTCTTGGACAATGGCTGTATTCACCGGCTTCTGTCGTAGGGCTGTGGTTTCGGAGTTGGAATGGAAGGTCATTCAGTGCTGTCTGCTCTCCCTTGTGTGGGCGGCAGGCTGCCTTTCCGCTCTGCGTTGGGCCTTGTGTGTGAATGTTATTCTTGGGCCACCTGTTGTCGGTCCCCGGGCTCTTTGGTGTTCCGTTTTATATGTCTTGTTCATATGTGCAGGGTGGTATGGGTGTTTTAGTGTGGTACTGGCGTTCCTCTTCCCGAAGGGGCCCTGCTTCTCCTAGTTGGTGTTGCCGCCGCTGTGTGCTACGCCATGTTTGTTACACTGGGGTGTGTCCTGCTGTTGCGTGTCTTCACTGACATGTGTGCGTCGGTTGTGTGGCGTTGGGTGTTGTCCGTGAATTGGGCGTTGGGGACATGTCTGTGGCAGGCCTGTCACGTGTCATGTGCGTTCGGGGTGGGGCTGATGTGTGTGCTGCTTGGTTGTGTCCCTGTGTCTGTGTGCGACGCATGCATGGCGCTGCGGTTGGCCTCTGCGTTGTGCGCATGTGTGGCGGCGTCATCGCCGCTTTGGGGCCGTGACGGGGTGGTTGGTTCCTAGTCCCAGGTGGTGTGTACACATGTGTTACGCGATGTTACGATTTGGCCTGTGTGTCATATGTGGATGCAATGGTGGATGTGTAGTGTACACGCGCTGGTGGGGGGTTGTCCGCTTTTTCCGCCCTTGCACTGTGTGCGCTGTTTGCGTGCACTTGTTGTGTGTGTGCCTACCTGCGTCTCCGCGGTACGTTGCGTCCTTGGTGGTGCATCAGCAGGAGCATGGGGAGGGCCTGCAGTGCTGGATTCATGCTCGGGGAGCCGCTTCTTCGTTGTCCGTGCTCGGCGTCCGTGTTACCGCTTCGGTTTGTCGTACGGTATCTCTTGGCCGTGGGAGCCGTTTGTTTGCGGCATCGTAATTTATGCGCCGGGCGGGACGTGTTTCGTCGGACGGTGTGTGTCAGTTGTGCTGCGCCGCTACGTGTACGGGCGCACTTTGATGGCGGACGGTGTTGCTGGCTTGCCGGCGGTGTTTGGCCTACTTTTCGCATCGTAATTGTGCGGGCGTGTGGACTGCTGCGTGCCGGCGGTAACTGGTGGTTTTTGCATCCGCCAGCACGGCGGTTGTGCTTCCGCCCGCCATCGTAATGAGCCCCTTAGGCTCATAAATATATATATATATATATTATCTACTGGCGGTCGCCAGTAGATAGTTATAGTTAGGACCTATTTTCCATAGGAAATCCGCAACATTCTATTTGCAATAACGTTGGCGCCGGTTGACGAATCTTCGCGAAAGCTTCCAACTTGTTGGGGCGCTCCGGTCCGCTCCTATCCTGAAAGTCTCGGGGTGATTCGTCAAGCGGGGGCCGAGAAAAAAGGGAAGTCCCAAAACGCGTTTCCCCCATTCATTTTTCCATAGGAACCTTTCATCGCAGCTACAGCCCGAACTGCTGAACGGAATTACACCAAATTTGGCAAAGAGGTAGCCCTTGGTTCAGTGTCGTGCCTTTTGCTTAAATGGTGTAAATCCGTTCAGTAGTTCCTGAGAAAATCAAAAGTAAAGTCACATATATATCTATGGCCGAGTAGGGTCCGCGTACCCTCCCGATCACGAGCTGCATGCTAATTGGCTGTCAAGTGGCTGTCAACACTCCAAATCAGGAAGTGTTGGCAGCCATTTAGTCCCTCGGTAGAACCGAGGGACAGAAACAAGGGCGCAAAGCACAAAAAGGGGGCAGGGTAGGTCTGCTCAGGGGGTCCCACAAGGACCCCCTGGGCAGAAAAAAGCATTTTTTTTTTTAAACGGCGGGATGTGCTTAGGGTGCGCGGATCCCGCTGATTAAAAAAAACACACAAGAAACAAGTGCGCAAACGCACAAAGGGGGCAGGGTAGAAACACCCTGACCCCCTAGGTCTGCTCAGGGGTCCCACAAGGACCCCTGGGCAGAAAAAGCATTTTTTTAAAAGAAATCGGCGGGATGCGCGGATCCCGCCGATAAAAAAAAAAATCGAAGCGCGGTCTCTTGCGCTTCGATGCTAATTTGCCCCCGGGTGGCCCAAGTCCCGGGGGCATGCGGGGGTGGGTTTAGATTTTATGGGGGGGCCTCTAAGGCCCCCCAAGCCCCGGGGACCACCACCCGCCGGGGCTTTAAATAAAAAATGGTGCGGGAGGGCTCTCCGCCCTCCTGCAGCCCCGGGGACCGCCAACCCTGGGCTTCTTTTTTTAAATTTAAATAACCTGTGTGGGGGGGCTTCAGCCCCCCACACGCCCCGGGGACCGCCACCTCCCCGGGGCACTTAGAAACAGAAATGTGGGGGTCCGTTTCGGACCCCCGAAGCCCCGGGGACCACCACCTCCCCAGGGCTGTGCAATTGAAGGGAGGCAGACCGCGCGGCCCCCCTCCTGGAGCCTGTGGTGGCCCTGGGGACCGCCACCCCCCAGGGCCAGCTCCTGCAGTGTCCCGGGGTGCCTACCCCCGGGACACTGCTGTTTGCAATGGCAGGACGGGAGGCTCGCGGCTCCCGTCCTGTCATTGCAAACTTGCTTTGCTTCATTGAAGCGAGAGCAGGGAAACCTGCTCTCACTTCAATGAAGCAAAGCAGGATTGCTTTTCCATAAGGGGAGCTGCATGTCAGCAGCTCCCCTTATGGAAAAGCAATGCCGGCTCCCGCAGAACGCGGGGAGCCGGCGGGACCGTGCGGGGATTGGGGACCCCCCCCACAGTCCCCAACGAGTGGCCAGGCCCCGGGGGATGGGGTCCCCGGGGCTATTAGTGGCCTGGGAGGGGGGCCACGCAGCCCCCCTCCCCATAAATAAAAAATAAAAAATAAACGTTAAGGCCGCCCCGGGGGATGGGGTCCCCGGGGCCTTAAATGGCCTGAGGAGGGGGGCCACGAGCCCCCCTCCAAAAATTTAAATAGAAAAAAAAAGAGGACATGCCCCAGTGGATGGGATCTCCGGGGCCAATAGAGGCCCAGGGAAGGGGGGCCACGCGGCCCCCTTCCCGTTTTTTTTTATATAAAAAAAAAAAAAATCCTCAGGCCCTGGGGGATGGGGTCCCCAGGGCCAAAAGTGGCTGAAGGAAGGAGGGCCACGCAGCCCCCCTCCCAAAAAAAAAAAAAAAAAAAGACCGGCATCTGCCGGAGGCCCCACCCCCTCTCTGCAGCAGTCTGCAAACGCGCCCCCTGGCGCGTTTGCAGATGGGGAACAAATTCCCCTTGAATACTGGGGGTCCCTGGGTGCCAACTAGCCCACCAGGAACCTCCAGTATGCGCCAGGGGGCTGCGTTGCAGAGAGGTGTACAAAGGCCACGCCCCTTTTTACACCTCTCTGCAACGCAGCTCTGTGGCGCTTTTGGAGGTACATGGTGGGCTAGTTGGACTCCAGGGACCCTCAGGATTCAAGGGGACTTAATCCCCCAACTTAAAACGCGCCACGGGCGCGTTTGCACAGTGGTGAAGGGAGGGGCGGGGCTTCAGGTGACATGTGTGCAAACAGGCCCCGTGGCGCGTTTTAAGAATGGGAATTAAATCCTCTTCAATCCTGAGGGTCCCTGGGGCCAACTAGCCCACCAGGTACCTCCAGTAAGCGCCACGGAGCTGCGTTGCAGAGTGTTGTAAAAGGGGCTTGGCCTCTGTACACCTCTCTGCAACGCAGCCCCTGGCGCATACTGGAGGTTCCTGGTGGGCTAGTTGGCCCCTAGGGACCCTCGGGATTGAGGAGGAATTAATTCTCCAACTTAAAACGCGCCACAGGGCGTGTTTGCAGACATGTCACCTCAGGCCCCACCCCTTACTTCACCATTGTGCAAATATTCCTCTAAAATCAGCTGAACTACGAATTCCGATTTACTCACCTGTTATCAGGAGAGACCACAGTGCTGCATCTTTGAGCCCAGTACTAATCCTAAAAAGTAATTTTAACCGTACTTACCAGTAACTTGAATTTCCTTCCATAGGATATCATTGCCTGCTTTTTGCTGAAAAAGTTTCTAAGTGTCGATTTTTGAAACATACAAATATTCCTCTAAAATCAGCAGAACTATGAATTCCGATTTACTCACCTGTTATCAGGAGAGACCTCAGTGCTGCATCTTTGAGCCCAGTACTGATCCTGAAAAGTAATTTTAACCGTACTTACCAGTAACTTGAATTTCCTTCCATAGGCTAACATTGACTGGTTTCACTTGGAAATTCTTCTAAGTGTGGAGTTTTGGAACTTTATAATATTCCTCTAAAATCAGCTGAACTACGAATTCCAATTTACTCACCTGTTATCAGGAGAGACCTCAGTGCTGCATCTTTGAGCCCAGGACAGATCCTGAAAAGTAATTCTAACCGTACTTACCAGTAACTTGAATTTCCTTCTACAGGCTAACATTGACTGGTTTCACTTGGAAATTCTTCTAAGTGTGGAGTTTTGGAATTTTATAATATTCCTCTAAAATCAGCCGAACTATGAATTCCGATTTACTCACCTGTTATCAGGAGAGACCTCAGTGCTGCATCTTTGAGCCCAGTACTGATCCTGAAAAGTAATTTTAACCGTACTTACCAGTAACTTGTATTTCCTTCCATAGGAATCCATTGTCTGGTTTTCAGCAGAGAAGTTTCAAAGTGTCGATTTTCACAAACTACAAATATTCCTTAAAAATCGCCTGTATGACTTAAACGCATTCTTTCAACTGTTTACAGGAGATGCACCAGTGCTGGATCCAGGATCCACCACTGAGTAAGAAAAAGTAACGATAACACTACTTACCTGCTAAGTGAATTTCCTCCCATAGGATAACATTGGTGATTCTATGTGAAAAAGTTTCTAAGTGTCAACTTTTAAAATACAATAATATTCCTTAAAAATCACTACTGTAACCAAAACGCTTTTACTCAACTGTTTACAGGAGATGTCCCAGGACTGAATCTAGGATCCAGTCCTGTGGTTAGAAAAGTAATCCATAAAGTAACTAATTGCATTTAACTTGAAATTCACATTGAGCTCAATGTTGCATTGTGTTTGAAATTGTGTTGCCCATTGCAACAACTGTAACTACTGTACTTAAAAGTCTATTGCCTATTTGCAAAGTATTTAAACTAAAGTAATTCATTCTGAGAAAGTATATTTTGTAATGTAATGTATAATGTAATTACAATGTAATTTAAAACATAAAATATCTAAAAATAAAGTTTAAAAAAATGTAGTAAATCAGTATCAAAAAATAAATATAACAATTAATACATTTAAAAATTGTCATTTACAAAACCTTTGAAATTCACTGAAAAAAACCATAATTTCAGACATGTTATAGTTAGGAATTAGCATTTAAAAACCTTTGAAATTCACTGAAAAAACCATAGGTTTCAGGCACAATATAGTTAGAAATTAGCATTTAAAAAACCTTACAAATTCACTGAAAAAACCATAGGTTTTAGGGACAGTTATAGTTAGTTGGACATTGCACTCGTACAAAACCCGTGAAATTCCCCCGTTATAGTTAGTTCAGGTAACTATAACTCGCGCCCCGCAATGCACTGCTGATGACGTCACATATTACATCACTCATGACATGGTCAGTGACATCACTGATGACATCACTGATGACATCTCAAATGACATCACTGATGACATCACTGATGACATCATCCATGTGATAATTTGATGCATCTTCTCACACCCTAATATAACTTTTCATACACCCACTGTAAATTACAGACTGCCATTGTCAAAACCATAGACACTCCAACACCAATTACTATATACACACTCACTGATTCTTAGGTCTACACACACACATCTACTCACTCACCCGTACAGTCACTCATACTTATAGTCACTCAGTACAGGACTATTATATGCACTCATACACCTATATAAACACTCACACACCGCCACTCATCCATAGAGGTACTCACACACCTAGTCAGTCATGCAAAAAATTAAGCACACACCCATTTACTCATCTATACAGTTATACACACACCAGCTCACTTACTCATACAAATACTAGCACATTCTTACGCTCTTATACAATCACTGATTCAAGCACACACTCATCCATACAGTCACTCTCACAATCACACACTCTCGCTTATAGCTATTTATATACTCCAACACACATATATACTGCCTTTCACATATGTAGTTACTCACATATGTACCACTGGGACATACATTCACTCACTTACACACTCTTACACACACTTACCCACCCATACAGTCTATCACAGATGCACTCTTGAAACCATCCACCCAGTGAATCACCCACTCACACATCTATGCACAGAGTCGCACACACCCCACACACACAAACACTCAGGCACCCATACAGATACTCAGACAACCAATCAATAACTCATATGGACACTCATGTAGCTATTCACAAACCCATGCAGTCACTTACACAGCAACAGACAGACGGATAAAGACATTCACCCAGTTTAGTCACTAACCCATGCATTCAGTAAGATACGTTTAATCACTCACTCATAGAGTTAGTCACGCACCTACTAAATCATCCATTCAGACACTTATACACCCACTCATTCTTCAATACGCCTTTCCCTATATATATTAAACATATTTAAACTTTACAGAAACACACAGTCACTGGATGATGTCATCAGTGATGTCATTTGAGATGTCATCAGTGATGTCATCAGTGATGTCACTGACCATGTCATGAGTGATGTAATATGTGACGTCATCAGCAGTGCATTGTGGGGGCGTGAGTTATAGTTACCTGAACTAACTATAACGGGGGAATTTCACGGGTTTTGTACGAGTGCAATGTCCAACTAACTATAACTGTCCCTAAAACCTATGGTTTTTTCAGTGAATTTGTAAGGTTTTTTAAATGCTAATTTCTAACTATAACGTGCTTGAAACCTATGGTTTTTTAAAGTGAATATATATATATATATATATATATATATCCACAGCTCTCCACCAGCCGATGGCAAATTCGTATTACAAGAAGGAATGGAGTACGGACCACCAGGTAAGCGCTATTAAAAATTTCTTTATTTAATTCCACAAATTGGCAGCCATGACGCGTTTCAGCCCCGGAGGGCCTTGATCTCTATGTTTATTTACAGTGATTCCTCATTTTTTTATCAACTATTGCTAGCTACATTTATTCTATACTGTTTTGACTTTAGTTACCAGTCATCATTGGGTCATAATACAATTGGTTACTTTATCTTAAATTATATATATTTAGGAATAAACTAAAATGTCAATGAGTAAAAGTAAAGCTCAAACAAAACAAAGCACATAATAAGACCTGGTTAAAGGCTGGTACTAGGATCACTTTTTCAATTTTACTAAGAAAATTGCTTCTATCCGTGGGTCGCAGAAAATGTGTTGAGGAAGCATATAGATCTTGACATTTCTTATATTTGCAAGAGCCCCTTTCAGACTTGATGTTCAAGGTTCATCTTTAATATTACATTTGGATTACCTCTGCCTTTATTAATGTACCCATAAGGTCCATATCCGTTTTGGAACTTAATATATTGGATCACTGGTTTAATTTGAGGAATATATGACAGGGTCTGCATGCTCTCTGGGCTCCAAGGTGATCAAGGAGTCACTTCATCTATTTCCTTTTATGAGCTGTGAAATGATCGTAAACAAGCAGTGTGAGCGGGGCAGGTTTTATTATTTCAGAGCTGATTCACAATGCCATCATCCTTTTTGTTTGCACAAACAAGTGAATTTCTGGGCCATCTGCCTTATAAAGACACTTACTGCCATTATGCACTGGTCCTGCTGAGATTTGCATGGAAAGTAGAGCATCTCCACAAAGATTATTTCACTGAATATTGGGAGACAAAACCCACTCCTCAATTAACTTCTGTGCACCTTTTTCCTCGCCTGTCCTGGCTTGGTGCATGGCAAAATCTGATAGTTACCTTGCAGCCTTCATGTTATCTGTGCTGACACTGAAGATGCCGTTCTCCTGTGAGGGCACAACTATGGGATTTTCATCAGATTAGTGCTTCAGAATATGTGTATATTTGCCTGTGACCCATGACTGATATATGCATTATATGAGGACTGTGGTGAACAATAATATTATCTCACTGGACCACTGAATTGTTAATGCATTATCCCTAATACTGGCCTCTTTTGGATAGAGGTATCTAATTCCATACTGATTACCCGTGTCTCTTCACTGTAAGCCTGCGCCTCATTTTTATCCTGTTTCGTGGTATGACTCAATGAATGAGCTGTATTTGTAACCTCCTGTAATGTTTGCATGTGTACTGCAATTGGTGGGACCCTGCAGCCCGGACCAAGGTTAGGAAAAGGAAGGCAGTAGACAGGAACAGTAAAGCCTGGATCATCTAGTCAGTTAGTTAGGGGAAAGGAAGAGGCAAGTGCTGCATAGAGCTCCGGCTCAAGAGATACAAGAAATAGAAATAAAGAAAGTTATTACATCAGTACACAGTGTTAGTTGCTTATTTTACAAGGACATGACAACTGGCATCGAGGGTGGTCAACGTTCATGACCTAACCGTGTTTGCCATGCATGCAGCCATCTGCAGTGAGTGCCTGCTGTGCACCACCAGAGCACCATCATCGCTCCACATCTCACCCGTGCCATTTTGCCTCATCGCTGCAGCAGGAGCCCACCCTGCTAATTGCCCAGCGGAAGTCACTCTGCATCTCACCGGCTCCATCTCGCCTCTTTGTTGCAGCAGGAGCCCACCCAGCTCATTACCTGGCAGAAGTCTTTTGCGGCTGTGGGAGCACACCCCGCCTCCAGTACTGAGGGATTCGGCCACACACCTTGTGGGACTGAGTCTTTCCCGAGTGGCCATTTTGAAGTCAAGCAGCTCATCCAGGAGCTTTGTTTCTACACTGGTGGCCATTTTAGAGTCAGGTGCCCATGTTCCCGGTAGTCTGTGCCTGTATCTGAGGACATTTTTACATGCAAAAAGTGCTTTTGCCTCACAACAAAAGTAATTCAGCACCTGGCAGGCTCCTGACCTCACGCATCACTGAAGATTTAAAGGATTCATATCGCTGAGTGATTTTTCTTGCTACTTTTGCTGTACACCCTAGCTGTCCCTTAAAAAAAAAGACTCTTTGAAAGAACTCCTGCTGCACGTCACTGGGCATACACAGTGTCATATGTCATCATCACCAGATACATCAGAAAACGCATAACCGAGACCAGCAATGCTTGGTTTCTCCTTCCTATGCCCTACGGAGCCTTGCACTCACACGTCTGGCAGTGTCATGGGTTCTCATTGACAAGAATGGCTGGACGATTTTGAAGACTTCATGAAGGGGTCACAAGTCACCGACGTAACTCAGCAACTCATTGCCCTGCGTAACTTGATAGGTAAATACATTGGTCAAATCACCAAAGAACTGCCGGCGGCTGTTTCTACATCCTATCAAGATGTGAGGGACACACTACAAAGGAAGTTTCTCCACAAACGCAATCTAGCCTCCCAGGAAAAGGATGAATCCATCCGAGACAAATGCCTAACAATACTGTGAATTCGACAATTTCACTACTGAGAATGCCCTCCACCTGCGAATCATAAAGAGATGCCAATGAGAATCGATAATTTGCTGTCTGCTGAAGAAACACTACTCATTGGATAACATTGAAGAACTGACTAGAGTCAATGATCAGGCAGAAGAACATGCCAAGGAAAAAGTAAGCAGGGAAAATTGAAAAACCTGAACAGACATTCAGATTCCAGTCTCAACAGAAAGAACAACACCAGTTGGAACAAGGACGAACTCTCAAATCCACAAACCCTACTCGTTGCACAAAAGAGAGTGGAAACAGACAAGGACAACAGCTAAAATATTATCGCTGGGGCCAAGAATATCCGCATGTAGGATCATGCCCAGCCGTGGTTCAGTGATGTTGACATTGTGGAAAGGAGAATCACTTCGAAAAAGTGCATAGAGTTTCTCAAAGGACTTGGCTCGATCCTCAAAAGAATCCAGGTCTCGTCATCATGCAAAGGCAATACGTGACGGACAAGAACGCTCAACCAGGTCTTCACGTTCCCGCTTACGATCACATGTCACATACTGATCTCAACGCTCATCATCTCGTGAGTCATCATCACTCACTCCGATTTCCCAAGACAGCAACGAATACGTGTGCCTGGTGGCCAATCCCGACAGACTAAAGAAATAACGAGACCACATATTCAAATGGGAAATTATCCAGCAAAGTTGGTACTAGACAGTGGAGTGTCACTCAGCTATATATGCGTTACTGAATACAACAAAATGAACTCAAAACCCAAGCTGCAAAAGGCTGCTATGCGAGTGTACCCCTGAATGTCCAAAGAACCACTGCCATGCCTAGGACATTTTCACACGTCCCTGACATATAAGGACAGAACAGTGCAAGCTCAAATCCATGTAATCGATGGGCCTTATCAGTCTGCCCACTGCAGAACACCTGAAACTTGTGGAGATACTGTACAGAGTGGATGACAAACCAGATATCATAAGAAAATTTCTGAAGTTGTTCACCGGGCTTGGAAAATTGTCTCACTTTAAAGTCCGGCTACACATCAATGAAAAGGTAACACCTGTGGCTCAACATCACTGGAAAGCGCCATTCCACCTTCAAAAAGCTCTGGACGATGAGCCAAAGGACTTACTGAGGGCTGACATCATTGAGAGATCGACCAGCCCAACCCCCTGGGTGTCCCCAGTGATGGTAGTACCCAAATGGGGATCGGATAGCAAAATGCGACTCTGTGTGGACATGAGGCACCAAACACGGCTATCAAGTGAGAGAGGCACCCAGGTCCTCACCTCATTTATATGAATACTCGGCTGAATGGGGCAAAGGTCTTTTCCAAACTGGACCTGAACAAAGTTTATCATCAACTCAAGCTCCATGAGAAGTTTCGCTACATCACCATATTCTCAACTCATCAAGGCCTCTTTCGATAGAAACGCCTCAATTTTGGCATTTCATCAGCCGCAGAAATAGTTCAAGAAGCGTTGAGGCAAGTCATTCATCACATTCCTAACTCCTTCAACTACACCGATGATATCCTGGTGTTCGGTGACACCATCAAGGAACACGACAAAGCTCTGGACCCGGTGTGTCACACCCTCTTGGAAGCTAATCTGACTCTCAATTGAGATAAATGTGAGTTTCACAAATCCATGTTTAAATTGTATGGTCACATCTTCTTCAGCGAAGGGATGAGACCTGACCCTGAAAAAGCCACCGCATTAACTGACACTTCCTGTCCACGAGACACCAGTGATGTAAGGTCTTTCCTGGGAATGGCCAGTTGTTGTGCCCGATACATAAAGGATTACGCCACTGCTATAGCATTTACTGGGTCCAAATTGTTTTTCACAGTTATGGTTTTCCTTTTCTTTTTGTTGATGTCAAAAGTTTATTCCACTCACTTGGTCCTCCGATGGGCCTTGTTTTGTGCCGGGAGGAGTTGGATATATAGGACCCAGCAGTCATCCAATAAGGACCAGGAATTGGATAACAGGACCACAAACTAGAAATTAAGCTCATGTAAATTACTCTCAATACAATGCTATAAAGGTAAAGGATTACCATGGCAAGCCCAAATCTCCTGAAGAAACGTAGGTGAGCCAAAATCCTGCACACTAAAAGCTCAGCTAAAGCAATATAAAATAATAACATTAGTATTTGATGCTCTGAGTTCTCCATAATATGATCCCTCCTGATCATTAGTAAACTCAAATTAGGAATGCACATTCAATTTGAAAGGAATAAATCATGATAACTGAGTTGATATGGAAATGTTAGTATAGTTTATAAAAGATTAAGAAATAAATGCATCATCCAATTTCATCATGTCATAAGCAAGTCGGGCAATTCTAGATAGACATACCAAAGCTCAAGAGTTCAGAAAGGGACATGGAATACGGTAGTTCAAGCAGTCTCACAAGAAAGGAAGAGACCACCAGGTCACATATGACATGTGTTTCAGTTCGAAAGGAAAGCTAGGTGACTCCGCATAAGGCAGTGGCGGCTCCTCAGCTAAGGTGGAGAAGTGCCGCCCCACTGCATTTTTTGCTGTGGCAAAGGTAAAATAAAATGATAACAACACTACATTATTATCATCTTATTTTCCCTTTGTCATGCTGCTTTGCAGGGCGGGTCTTGACTGTCGTCACAGGCAGCAAGGTAAGGAACGGTGGACACTTAAGTGAGCATGGCTGTTTGGCCGGCCAATTTGGGCCGGTCAAACTGTCCTGGGCACTTTGCATGTTCAAAATCAGGCTGCATTATGAAGCCTGGTGAGGAACATGCACAAGCTCCCTGTCCCCATCTGAGCGCCAATCCACGGCGCTCAGACCAATTACAATGCTGCATTGCAGCATTGTGATTGGCTCAGGGGAGCATGTGTGCCCGGGTGCTTTCTGCTTCAGAGGACGACGCGAGGCGGAATTCCGGCGGTCCGGCAGCAAGGTAAGTCCCATTTTAATGTATTTTTCAATCTTCCCGCCCTTGCCCCAAGTTCAAGATTGCCCAAAGGATCCGTAAATCTCTGTCATTGGATAATCAACAACCCATCCGTCACCATCAGCATGTATGCCCATGCCAATCAGCAAGGAAAGAGAGCGAATGCAAGAGTCTAGAATCTTCTTGTTAATTCCATCAGGCAATATTGTATTCTTAAAGTTCCGGGAGTGACACCTCCTGGTGTCACCTCATTTGGTCACACCACTCAGTTCATTGATTTGTTCGTATAGGATGAGTGTCAGGCTACATAAAGAAGACACAAAATGTAGAGAAATAGGTGGGACAATTACGCAGTCCTTAAGTAATCCAGTAAGTGAACCGTCAAAACCTTGCTCCTTTAGCAAGAGCACATAAGCAAGTTCAAGAGGACAGTTTCCCAGGCAGATGGTCCTCACTGTAACTAAAATGTAGCACTTGGTCTTGTACAGTAAATGAGAACTCAGGAAAGGAAACACAGTTTCACAATATTTGTTATATCGAGGGGTTCTCTCATGAGCAGTGGATTCAGCAAGACAAGAGACTTCACATTTTCAGTCAGGCCCACATTAATAAGCTAATTTATCGTAAAATATATATGATTATTTGACATATATTCACAGAGAGTATAAAGACTTCATGATTCTAAAATAATTCTGGTGCATTTGAAATCATTTAGTGTGGTTACAATTAATAAGTGTTAGTTCGATATATTACTATGCTGAAAGTACTAACATGTAAAAATATTTTAATCAAGGTATCAAACTCTCATTATAGGCAGATGACGTTAGTAGATGTGTAAAATACATTCTCTGAAAGTTTCACAAATACGTCATTAATTAGAGATGTGTAGCACCCATTTTCTTTTGTCATTTCGGTACACGCGTTTGCACAGAAAATATAGATTCTAGTTGAATATGTCATTATTGAGGTTAAATCTTGATAATTATCATGTTTCCATTAGTTATACACACATATAAATGAAAATAAAGAATGATTAGAAATAAACTCCTTTAACATGAGAGTTCACCATTTACACATTTCTAGCACACGCTATTGGAAAATAAGTAAATCACAATTTATATTATGAAACTGAATGAATTCACCTAGACTACATCTTTTTCTGCACGCTTTTACGATGCAGTAACAAAAATTCTCTTGTCTTGTCATGTTTTCTTGAACGAGTAGTTGGTGCATGTTTATTAATTTTCTCTCACAAATGTCACGATTCAGTTTCTTATGTCTATAAAAGTTTAAATGTAATTTCCTATCTAACACCACCATTAGCTATCCTTTATGAGAACTCACAAAGCAAGGTCAACCTTTTCGATGGTCTGCAAGCTGTGAACAAGCACTCAACAGAATTAAAACAGCTGTAGGGTCCGCCATCAACCTAGCATACTTCAATCCTCGCAGGAAGACTGAAATCACTGTAGATGCCAGTCCAATGGGACTCTGAGCTATTCTAGTCCAATATGACAATGAAGGTGACCAAAGACACATCGTAGTGTACACCAGCTGCATTCTGACAGACAAAGAGAGAGCATACTCACAGCCAGAAAAAGAAAGCCAGTCAGTCATCTGGGTCTGTGAGCATTTCCACATCTTCATCTATGGGAAGCATTTTACCCTTTTAATGGATCACCAGGCCCTCACAACTATATTTGGCAACCCTTGAGCAAAGATGCCACCTAGGATTGAGCGCTGGAGTATTCGGCTTCAAGAATACACATACACAATTGTCCACAAGCCAGGAAAGGTAGAAAACCCAGCTGACTACATGCCAAGATATCTTAGGAAGTCATAAAAAATGAGATACTCGATGGCTGATGAATTCATTAATTTCGTCATTGATCAAGCAAGACCACCTGCTGTTCCACTGGAAGCAATAACAGAAGCCACGGCTCATGGAGACACCTCTATGACACGCATGATGATAAAGGATGATAAAGAATAGACTCACACAATTTGGCTTCCTTTCACCATGTCAAGAAAAACTAACAACCACTGACAATGGATTATTACTACGAGATAAATGATTTTCATACCACTGTTGCGACAGGGCATCATGAATCTAGCGCATGAAGGACACAAGGGCATAGTGGCCACCAAAAGACGCTACGGGAATGAGTCTGGTTTCCCTCTCTCGATCAAATGGTTGAAGCCGCACTTTGGGATTGTCCCCAGTGCCAACTGGTTGGGCGAGAAGAATCATGCCCCCCACTGCAGATGTCGGACTTGTCGGACTTGCCAGACAGTGTGTGGCAACATGTAGCTATTGAGTTCTTTGGCCCTTTAAAATCTGGCAAATACATCATTATCACAATGGACGAGCACTCAAGATTCCCCATTGCACGTGTCGTCAACAAGAGCAACCATCATCATACCAGTCATAGATTAGGCCTTTGCAGCTTGGGGCATCCCAAAAGTAGTTAAAATTGACAATGGCCCTCAATTTAATGGACATAACTTTCCTGAATTCGCCAGTCACCTCAACTTCAAACACTGGAAAATCACTCCCATATGGCCTCAAGCCATACATACAAGCAGAACTAACCAGGCGAGATATTCAGCTGGCTCTGAATGAAGTAATACAAGCATATCGGACCAAGCCTCATAGCACCACTGTAAAGCATCCAGCCACTCTGATGTTGCGTAGGACACTGCATACGAGAATCCCCACCATGGACATTGCAATACACACAAGTCCTCAGCAGTGTGATCATGCAGCATTGGCGGAAGTAGACAGGACCAAGAAAGCCAAGATGAAAGAATAAGCATATGCTTGTCAGAAAACAAGGCCAGCTAACATTAAGAAAGGAGACTGGGTGCTAGTCTTACTAGACCAAAAGACAAAGACAGCTAGATGGTACTATGGCCACCCCCTGCAAGTAATCAGCCACAAAGGGACCATGGTTACAACTGCTTCTGAACATAAAAGAATCACACAAAATGTGTCTCCTTTCAAGAAGTGGGATCTAGCAGTCAAGGCCCTGGCGGGAGAGTCAGAACATGATGCTGATGATTCGAGTCAAGAATTGCGTAGCAGTGAAAGATTTGATGTCTCTTCAGATCTGAGGAAGCTGATGGAACCAGACCCATTACGCCGGTCACAACAAACAAGTCGCCGACCCACTCGGCTCATTGAAGAATTGTAAGAGTGATTGTTCACTGAACATATTGCAAGGGGGGAGATGTAATGTTTGCATGTGTACTGCAATTGGCAGAGTGCTAGGACCCTGCAGCCCGGAGCAAGGTTAGGCGGTAGACAGGAACTGGAAAGGGAGGAGCATTTAGTTAGTTAGTTAGGGGAAAGGAAGAGGCGAGTGCTGCATAGAGCTCCGGCTCGAGAGATACAAGAAATAGAAATTAAGAAAATTAATACATCAGTACACAGTGTCCTTCACTTATTTTACAAGGACACAACACCTCCTAACCCAACTCAATCCTTGTACCCTCAAATGCTCTTCCATACCTTTGCCTATCCTGTACAATATATTTCATTTTCACTAAACAGCCTGCCCATCCCCACACCCTGCAATGTGTTGTACAACTTTGCTTAACTTCCCTTTCATTCTGCCCCTGCTTGTCAGTTTCCCACTTGTGCTGTTACCATGAAATCATTCTGGCTGCGCTGTCTACAAGTCAAACAGCCTTAATGATGACCTACCTCTTTGCAGATTAACCAGGTCTGTTTTATGCTTGCCCTGCACCCACCCATGAATATATGCCTGCCATCTTTCCACTTCTACTATGACTGAGATTGTGCTTGAAAGTCCTGAACAAAGTAATGCCAGGGCCAAGAGAGATAGTTGTCGACTTTGGAACAAAAAGGCCTGGGTTTTATTGTCATATTGCTCACCTGAACCAAACTGTGCGATCCTCAGTAAATCACTTTGTCTCCTGCTGCCTGAAAAGCCTCTTGTTCCAGAGTTTCATGTACTGGCTGAAAACTGATTTCAGACACTATAGAAAAATATTTGGATGGTTCTGGTGAGCCGGGAAGTGCATGCAGTCAGTTGGGGTACATACATCTGCCCTCACTCGCTCTACATCGTCACTGCCCTCTTGGACACCACCTTAACTTTGGGTGTGAGTAGGTGGCAGGAGCTGCACAGCAACCATTAGTGATCTGGATTGTCCCTTTTGTCTTTCCTTACCAGATATAAGGGGGCAATGAGAGCTGCAGTCCCCTGAAAAGGTTCTGCATAGATGTAAGTAACAGGGATACCAGAAGTGAAATAACATACCTTTTGAACCTTGATGACTTCACAGCAACATCACGTGAAGAGCCTCCTAGTTACATTGAAGGGCATAGGGAAAGCAAAGCGAGTGGAAACTATGGATCGTAAAGATGCCTCCTGCAGCCCTGTTTAATTCCTATTCTTGACTTAGTCTTCATGACCACTTACATTAGATTAGTATGAGCAGTGGCAGGGGCACCAAAGAAACAGCTAGATGAAACAGCTGTACCTCGCCCACCCTCTAAATCATGGGTACTCACAAACTTTCTCCCGGGGGCCAAATTTACAGTGTGGTTTGTGGCCGAGGGCCGCACCGGTGGGGGCGGGGTCAGTGGGCGAGGGGGCGGGGCTAGAGCAACAAAAAAAACTGTGACCATGAGGTTGAACAAAGGCCCCTGCAGCGGATGCCTTCGTCCACTGAGCCACCAGACCCTGCATACACACATCTCTCTCTCTCTCTCTCTCTCCCTCCCTCTCTCTCTGTCTCCCTCCCTCTATCTCTCTCTCCCTCTCTCTCTCTGTCTCCCTCTGTCTCACTCACTGTCTGTCTCCCTCTCTCTCTGTCTCCCTCCCTCTCTCTATCTCCCTCCCTCCCTCTCTCTCTCTCTCCCTCTCCCTCCCTCTCTCTCCCTCTCTCTCCCTCCCTCTCTCTCCCTCTCTCTCCCTCTGTCTCCCTCCCTCTGTCTCCCTCTCTCTCCCTCTGTCTCCCTCCCTCTGTCTCCCTCTCTCTCCCTCTGTCTCCCTCCCTCTGTCTCCCTCCGTCTGTCTCCCTCCGTCTGTCTCCCTCCCTCTCTCTGTCTCCCTCCCTCTCTCTCTCTCCCTCCCTCTCTCTATCTCTCTCCCTCTCTCTCTCTCTCCGTCTCCCTCTGTCTCCCTCTCTCTCCCTCTGTCTCCCTCTCTCTGTCTCCCTCCCTCGCTCTGTCTCCCTCTCTCTGTCTCCCTCTCTCTGTCTCCCTCTCTCTGTCTCCCTCTCTGTCTCCCTCTCTCTGTCTCCCTCTCTGTCTCCCCCTCTCTGTCTCCCTCTCTGTCTCCCTCTTTCTGTCTCCCTCCCTCTTTCTGTCTCCCTCCCTCTTTCTGTCTCCCTCCCTCTTTCTGTCTCCCTCCCTCTCTCTGTCTCCCTCCCTCTCTCTGTCTCCCTCCCTCTCTCTGTCTCCCTCCCTCTCTCTGTCTCCCTCTTCCTCCCTCCCTCTGTCTCCCTCCCTCTGTCTCCCTCCGTCTGTCTCCCTCCGTCTGTCTCCCTCTGTCTGTCGCCCTCCTCCCTCTGTCTGTCTACCTCTGTCTGTCTCCCTCTCTCTCTCTGTCTCCCTCTGTCTCCCTCCCTCTCTCTCCCTCCCTCTCTCTCCCTCCCTCTCTCTGTCTCCCTCTCTCTGTCTCCCTCTCTCTGTCTCCCTCCCTCTGTCTGTCGCCCTCTATCTCCCTCCTTCTGTCTCCCTCTCTCTCTCTGTGTCTTCCTCTATCTGTCTACCTCCCTCTGTCTCCCTCTACCTGTCTCCCTCCCTCTTTCTATCTCTCTCCCTCTCTCTCCCTCTGTCTCCCTCTCTCTCCCTCTGTCTCCCTCCCCCTCTCTGTCTGTCTCCCTCTCTCTGTCTGTCTCCCTCTCTCTGTCTGTCTCCCTCTCTCTGTCTGTCTCCCTCCCTATGTCTGTCTCCCTCCCTCTGTCTGTCTCCCTCTGTCTCCCTCCTTCTGTCTCCCTCTCTCTCTGTCTCTCTCTCCCTCTGTCTTTCTCTCTCCCCCTGTCTCCCTCTCTGTCTCCCTCTCTGTCTCCCTCTGTCTCCCTCCCTCCCTCCCTCTGTCTCCCTGTCTGTCACCCTCCTCCCTCTGTCTGTCTCCCTCTCTGTCTCCCTCCCTCTGTCTGTCACCCTCTATCTCCCTCCTTCTGTCTCCCTCTCTCCCTGTGTCTTCCTCTATCTGTCTCCCTCCCTCTGTCTCCCTCTCTCTGTCTCCCTCCCTCTCTCTGTCTCCCTCCCTCTCTCTGTCTCCCTCCCTCTCTCTGTCTCCCTCCCTCTCTGTCTCCCTCCCTCTCTGTCTCCCTCTCTCTCCCTGTCTCCCTCCCTCTCCCTGTCTCCCTCCCTCTCTCTGTCTCCCTCCCTCTGTCTCCCTCTCCCTCCCTCTGTCTCCCTCCCTCTGTCTCCCTCCCTCTGTCTCCCTGTCTGTCGCCCTCCTCCCTCTGTCTCCCTCTGTCTGTCGCCCTCCTCCCTCTGTCTGTCTCCCTCTCTCTGTCTGTCTCCCTCCCTCTCCCTCTACCTGTCTCCCTCCCTCCGTCTCCATCTGTCTGTCGCCCTCCTCCCTCTGTCTGTCTCCCTCTGTCTGTCTCCCTCCCTCTGTCTGTCTCCCTCCCTCTGTCTGTCTCCCTCTCCCTCCTTCCCTCTGTCTCCCTCCCTCCCTCTGTCTCCCTCCCTCTGTCTCCCTCCCTCTGTCTCCCTCCGTCTCCCTCCCTCTGTCTCCCTCTCTCTCTGTCTCCCTCTGTCTCTCTCCCTCTGTCTCTCTCCCTCTCTGTCTCCCTCTCTCTCTCTCCCTCTCTCTCTGTCTCCCTCTCTCTCTCTCCCTCTCTCGCTGTCTCCCTCTCTCTCTGTCTCCCTCTCTCTCCGTCTCCCTCTCCCTCTGTCTCCCTCTCCATCTCTCTGCCACTCTGTCTCTGTCTGTCTCTGCCTCTGTCTGTCCCTGTCCCTGTCTCTGCCTCTATCTGTCTCTGTCTGTCCCTGTCTCTGTCTGTCCCTGTCTGTCCCTGTCTCTGTCTCCCTCCCTCTGTCTCCCTCTCCGTCTCTCTGTCTCTGCCTCTATCTGTCTGCCCCTGTCCCTGTGTCTGCCTCTATCTGTCTCTGTCTGTCCCTGTCTCGGTCTGTCCCTGTCTCTCTCTGCCTCTATCTGTCCCTGCCTCTATCTGTCCCTGCCTCTATCTGTCCCTGCCTCTATCTGTCCCTGCCTCTGTCTCTCTCTCTCTGTCTCTCTCTCTGTCTCTATCGCTGTCTGTCCCTGTCTGTCTCTGCCTCTGTCTCTGCCTCTGTCTGTCCCTGCCTCTATCTCTCTCTCTGTCTCTATCGCTGTCTGTCTCTGTCTGTCTCTGTCTCTATCTGTCTCTGCCTCTATCTGTCCCTGCCTCTATCTCTCTCTCTGTCTCTATCGCTGTCTGTCTCTGTCTGTCTCTGTCTCGGTCTGTCTCTGCCTCTATCTGTCTCTATCTGTCTCTGCCTCTGTCAGTCTGTCCCTGCCTCTATCTGTCTCTGCCTCTATCTCTCGCTCTGTCTCTCTGTCTCTATCGCTGTCTGTCTATCTCTGTCTCTATCTCTATCTGTTTCTATCTCTATCTGTCTCGGGCAGTGCACACGTACTGTGTCTACACGTCCCCGTCACCAGCCCCCCCCCCACTACCCCCTCTCCCTGTGTAATGTAAAAGCCAGCTCGTTTTCTCCTGGAAAAGACCACTTTCAGCTTCAGCCTCCCCCCCCCCTCGTGTGTGTCAGCCCGGGCTGAGACAGCTTCCCGGGCACACACAGTCGCACCCCAGTACTTCACAGGTGTTTAGAAGACCATTTACTTGTTAACGAGGCTTTGTTGTATTTCGCCTCTTCTTAGCCCCTGCATCTCCACTCTGACTATCCTGGAATCGCCCGGCCCCCATAGAGCAGAGTGAGTCCGCGCTGCAAACACAGGTACGATGTCTGCAAGGACCGCGGGCCGCCAAGGAAGGCTTGCCGGGCCGCTGGCGGCCCGCGGGCCGTACTATGAGTACCCGTGCTCTAAATGATATCCATGAAGTGCTGTATTCTGTGATCTAATGCCTGAAATTGAGATGATGTAATATTGGATCTAAGGACCTGAAGCAAAGATTGATGAAACATCGCTGGTTGGCTTCCAGTTACAAGACTGTCATATGATCATAATATATGTTTCTCTGGATAGACCTACAGTTTTTAGACTGGATCAACAAATCCTTTTTGAGAGGATCCATATTTTCTCAAAAGGATCATTTAGACTGAAGAATGCCATTGTTTTATTGCAATAAGAACTGTAGGCTAGGGTCTGTGTTACACATGGTGCCCTGGGGGCACAACGGATGTGTACTCCCGCTTTTTGCAGCTCCGGAGCACTATGGTATATGCAAAAGGCACTACAGATGCTTATGCAGCCCCTTCTGTAATACTGATAGTGATGACGCATATGTAGCATCAGCTATCTTCCGAGTGCCTTCCATCATTTACATGCAGGCGTGTCCTCATGCAACACAGGGAATCACTTTGTCTTTGCACCTGCGCCATATTACTGGTTCAGGCACAGAGCCAAATAGGCGCATAGGAGGCACATTGACACTGTGCCACCAAATGTTGGTGCACTGTCAGTGTGCCTCTTTAACAGCCCTCTGGAGGAGGCTAGGGGGTCCCATAGCCCCATCCAGGCCTCCTTCTGCAGGCAGATGCAGCCACTCACTGCACCTGCCTGCTAGGGAATCTCTCTCCCCTCTTTGAAGTGCAGGCAGGTTGCCACCTGTATTGTGAAATATGGAGCCGCTTGCAAACAGCCACTACATATTTCACTGAATGAGCTGCTCCCAGTGCGGGCGCAGGTTCGTGGCTGCCCTGAGGAAAGTGCATTATTTTAATAGGGCATACTGTCCCTGTTTGCACCCGCAGCACCTGTTTAAAGTTGCACTGTACCGCAAATAAGAACAGTGCACACTTTCTTTACTATGGGTTCTGATGCATTAGCATCTTTGTATTGGTTTGCACGAGTTATGCATTCCATGAAGGATATTGAACATTATTTGAATTAGATTTGGAGGTTTAACAGATTATACAGCCAGAAAAATCCTAGTAGTTTGATAATCTTTTAATTGATTGTAAAACTCACCATATCATAATCATAATTCTCATTAATTTAATAGTTTGTATATACCAATATACATATGAAAGAGCCATCACAACATGAGAAATAAACCAAAATATTCTTTACATTTAACCTTTAAGAATTATCCCAGATTTACATATTTTGGTGCATACTTCCTAGTTTCCTATAGTGTTAGTTATAGTGCTGTTTAATGGTAGCCCTGAATAGTAAATGTTAAAAAAAAATAAAGAAAAGAACACCCCAGATTAGCCATGATCCTACTGTTTTTAAGTCTGGTGTTAGCCAAGACCTTTTGGTTTTACTAACATGTATACAATGCTTACTTATAGGGGCTTTCATTCAGACCTCCTCATCCATTGGTCTGGTATTGAGTCATTCACATTTTTCTTCCACTCACAACAGCATGCAGCAAGGGGCAGTGCGTCAGCCCACTTAAGCCATTGGCTAACTTGACTGTGAGTGACAGCATTCTGAGGTTTCACAAGCAACAAATTCACACACAAAGTAATTTCCGTAAGCGCCAAGGAGTACATGGCAATGCGTGATTTTTAAGATCAACAAATATTTTTACTGTTAGCTAATGTTTTTAGAGTTCATGAGGGCCCAGCAGCTTCCCCAAAAATAAAGTTTTGCAAAAACCATGACAAAACAAGACAAGCATTGATATAGTCAAAAGGCTGGCAGTAAATGCCAGAAGTATTGGTTTTGCCAATGCATGTTTTATTTATTTGTCAAGTTCACTGCCTTACAGAAACAGAGGGGTTCAAAACCACTTCATGATGCAGCTGGCGCACACAACATCTTCCACCTGTGGCTGATGTCCTGACTCTAGATGGCTTCTGACGTAATGAACCCTTGGAGTCTTTCAGCACTATAAGAACATGGGTTATTAGTTGGGGGTGATGTGAGTCCTTCCTGGGTAATAAGTCAAAATTCTCGTTAGGTACAACACACAAATTCAATAAATAAACCTGGGTTCAGCCCATAATAGCTAGGGTGCAGAGCAGATAGCTTAACCTAAAGACAATTTGTAAAGTATGTAGCAGTAGCAAAACACAATGCAATAAAGAACCTGCAACCAATTTCTAAAAATAGAGAAACATTTAATAGGAAAAAGGATACCAAAATGGCTAAAATACAATAAGAGGGACCAGATACAACATTTTAAGGATATAGGGGAAAAAGCACCAAACAAAGTTAATTACCACTCAAAAGTCACTGTTCATGGTTGACCAGGACGTGGCACAATTTTATTCTGATCATGATGGAGCGAAGGTAAGATAACTGAAGTGAGTAATCCCAGTCAAAGATTTTACCTTCTGACGTAGGGCCTGATTTATATGTTGGTGGTAAGGATATTCCATTGCAACGGTGAAGAAGTATCCTTACCGCCAACATAATAGTCTGCCCACCCCGATTTAGATGCAGACGGGGTCATTGGTTTGGCTACGGCGGTGACGATTCCATCACCCCCATAGCCAAACATCTACGATGGCCCAGCAGAGTAAGGGTCATCAGAGAAATGGCTATATGTCCGCCAACCCAGACAGGATGGGCAGACATAAAGCCATTTTTTTACGGCCCATTGCCGCCAGGCACACCCAAGCGATGAGATCCAGTAAAATGCTAATAATGCTCCCCCTGGTATGAGAGATTACTCCCATGGCGAGGGGAGCATTACTTGTTTATGCCAGAGGTTCCTGCCAATGCATTGTAAATGACCTCCTGCATGGCAGTCATTTATAAATTTGGAGGATGGTCCCTCTGCAATGGGGATGGAGTAATTTAGTCCATCCCACTGGCGGAAAGACAGGCAGTCTACCAAAAAATAAATCAGGTCCTTAGTTTCTGAAATGGAAGTTGAAATCGTACAATGGGACAAGGCTGCAGGCAGTATCCAGTGAAGTCCTCTGGAAGTCTAACTGGAAGTGTTCCCGCTGAAGTCATTAGTTTTGGCTGGAAAAGCTGAGAGTGGGAAAGCTTCACATCCGCTGAAGTCCTTTTGTCGGTTAGATAGTTTTTTTACGCCTTTGCCCAGTCAAGATTTCTACCTTTGAACTGGGTCTTTTTTATGGAGCTCAAAATATCCACGCCGGAGCTAGCTTGAATCTGTATGCAGCGAAGTCCTCTTGAAATCAGACATAGAGGTCTTGGAAGTCCAAGACCTTTTTAAGTCAACATTGTTCAGACTTTATGGAGCAGTTCCTCTTGGTCTCTTTTAAGGCTTTCATGACTTCCAGTTCATCACTTGGGGTCCATGACTCAATCCAGCAGAAGGTACCAGCATGATCCAGTCCAAGTCCAGTTGCTACCTGTCAGTTGGGCACTCAAGGAAAAAGGCCTCTTGCGGATTATTGAGTCCATGTAGCCACACAGCAGTTCAGACAACTGACCTCTCAGCCCACAGTACACATGGGAGAAAGTACTGGCTCTTGGGTCTCCACATAGGTCACAAACAACAGGTTCAGTCCTTTTCTGTTCTCTTTCTGGTTCAGATGTCTTCTGATGATCTGTGGGCTAAGTGCCAATTTTATATGGTTCTCTAATCAGTAGATTGGGTGACTCATGGACTATCCTTAATCATTAACAAAAAAAATAGCAGGGGGAAGCCTTCTCATTTTTGCAGTACATCCTGTTTACCTTACTGCAAACTATCCCACACTGCGCTATTTTGAGGCAAATCTGGTGTGCCAGCCATGGATGTGTCTCAAGAAATGAGCTAACAAATACTTTGAATACTTTTAAATCACATCACTGTCCACTAAAAACCCCTCTCCACTGATCCCTGATCCTTAAGAACTCCCTCGTACCCCTAAACTCCACCCATCCTTGAACCCTCAGAAGCCCTCTCCACCCCGAAATTCTATTGATCTGTGAACCCTAAAAACCCCTCTTCATACCTAAGCTCCACTTATCCCAGGACCCTAAAACCTCTCCACCCCATAGCTCCACCCAACCTTGAACCCTAAAACTACCTCCACACCCCTAAACTCACCCACCCCATTCCTTAAAAAAACCTCCACCCTTAAGCTTCACCCCTGGATGAACTCTAAAATCCTTTCAACCCTTAAGATCTCTCCCCATGGCTTGACCCAAAAGAAAACTCCCCATTCCTAAACTCCACCCATCCCTAACCCCTCAAAATACTAACAACCCCTAGACACCACCCATCTCTGCCCCTCAAAACTCCTCACCACCCTAAATTCCACCCATCCCTGAACTCTATAAGACCCTTTCTACCCCTAAACTGGCCCATCCCTTTCCCCCTATGTGATCCGAGTAATAATCAGATGTGACTGGATCCAAAGTATTGGTAAGTCCAAAGTAAAAATAACAAAGAAAAAGTAAGTCAAATTAAACAATCTAACAAAACAGATTTCAAGTTAATAAAGTTCCTGAACCCTTCCCAGTTGCCCCTCCTGAACTTAGAGCAGTCACATAGCTTACACCCAGGCCTTCCTGCCACAAGTCCTAAGCTATTGTTTCTGCTCTGGGAGCAGTTTTTACATCTCATTTAGTACTGACAGTTACTAGATGCTGGCAGGCTAATTCTAATTATGCGACTGGTTCAGGCCAACAAAGTCTAACATTCTTAAAAGTTACTTTTTCTAAATTTTTATAATAAATACGACTTCACCAGTCAGTTTTATTTTTAATAAATATTAACAATAGAAGTTGAATCATCTCTGTAGATTATCCAAACCAAAGATATTAGAATTATTATTTCACTTGAACTTTAGTTTTTCTCCTAGGACAGCTTCAGCCCTTAACAATGAAAATAGCTTTTGGGGGGTAGCCACTGATGTTACATACCAACACTAAAATCTTGCATGTAGCAATTTTAAATACTTGGCACTTACCTTATGGGCTGCAAGCCCTACGTAGGGTTTACATATTCAATAATTTAAAGTCAGCTGATGCAAAAGCTGCAGCAGTTAGGCTACATAGGTAGGCCCAAAGCCATGTTTTCTTTGTCAGCCTAGAGGATTGCACAACAAGTGCTGCAGTCTATAGGTGACATCTGACTTTCAATGCCATTGGTGTATTTTTTTGCACAATATACTGTGACCTTACTGGAAAGTTAAAAATTCCAAATGGGGGTTAGTCAATTTTGCCATGTTTTATGGTCCAGATCACATACACTGGGGACTGGACAAGAGTGCTCCAGTGTTATAGTTAAAAAAAGAGCAATATCTATCAGCCAAAAGATTTAGGGTTTTCACACACAAAGCGGGATATACTCTTAGGCACTATTACTATCCAATTCTTTGCCCTAGAACCTGAACATATTTTGGATTCCACTATAAGCAGAATGTGTATGCTACTTGAATTTAAGGTAGGACATTTTAACAATGGGTCCAGAACTCCTCAGAGACCCTTTTTGTTTACCACATGATGCTCACCTCTGTATCCACAGCTTCTTAAATTTCTTGCTGACGCCTCTGTCATCAAATATTGACTCGCACATTCTTTAGTTCTAGTTTTAGTACCACACAATATATCTTTCTATTCTGACACAATATATCTAAGGAGTAGAAGCACATTACCTATACTTCCTCTTCCTTTTTTGGTACTATAATGCCACAAACATTACTATTCTAGTTCTTGAGTACCTATAATGAAATCTAGGATGAGCCCTTCCACGCTCTCAAATATGCATATTTGAATATTATGCCTTTATTT
The DNA here is from genome assembly GCA_963921515.1 of Calotriton arnoldi. Taxonomy (NCBI): domain Eukaryota; kingdom Metazoa; phylum Chordata; class Amphibia; order Caudata; family Salamandridae; genus Calotriton; species Calotriton arnoldi. The sequence goes on along the minus strand of CAWUFW010010852.1, from coordinate 334,945 downwards.
GTTTACTCCCAAATGTGGTTGCAGAGTCAGATACATTGTGATTCACATATGACATTTTATAAGATTGCAAGCAAGATGGATATTATGCACAAAAATATTCTCAACTACTGTTGCCACAGCAGTTTTGCCTTGAGAAATCCAATACTATACTATCCGAAGGGTGAAACTGGTGCATTCATTTGAGAGACTTGCTCTCAGATATTTATCTGTTTATATACATAACTATAAGCAACCACAAGTGCAAAACAGAATTTTGGGTATGCTTTAAATAATTGATGTAACTACAATAATCACCATAAAACATTGAAATTAAGAAAAATATTATTCAGACTAAATGATTTGACTGTATCATGTAATTATCCTGTACTAGAGAGATTTCTCCGATGTAACTCTTGCATTACGCCTTACCAATATAACTACATTTCAGTTCTGGGTCGCTTGGGCCTCTCCCAGCTTGTTTAAGACATAACCAACTAGGAAATAGCCAAATCCATTTCAGCATTGTAACCAGAGCCTTAATCGTCCTCCATGCATATATTTATGTCTATTGAGCCACACTGCCTCTCAAATTTAACAAGATGTTCAGATTAAACATATAAAATGTTGCTAGTCTCTTAATCCGTCACTATGAGAACCAATTCTGCTTCATAACCCGAATTGAAATTTATTTATTTTCCTAAAACAGCGCTCCAGTATTGTCTCTCTGAGAATATTATCTTAGTGTGCTGTTCATTAGTCCAAGGATGACCGTTCTAATAATGACAAATTTATCTTCAATTGAGATTGTTGGAATACTATGCCATTTGGGATGCCTTTGATCCCCTACTATAGGTTTGAGATTCCCTAAATTGTTATCGGTGTTGGCACTTTAGTTACATCACTGTGGCTTTCTCAACCACCATTTGTGTTCTGTATGTATGTATGGATGTATGTGGTATATGTATAGCGCAAACCTAGTCAAAAGGCCATGGAGCACTGTACAGGGTCAAAGGCAAGCATAAAGATAACAAGTGATAGGCGAGGTAGTTGGTTACTGGATTGTTACTGCACTGTGATGCAGCATTCTTTAAAGAGGTGTGTGTTCAAATCTTTCCTCTATTGGAGCAGCATTGAGGTGGTCCTTAAGAATACAGGAATGTCTTATCTCTTGGGTGCATAAATGGAAAAGGCATGCTGCCTTGTTTGTTCTCTTTTACAGTTCCTAATCTCCAGTCTGATGGTGGCCTGGTAGTGGGTGCGCCAAGAACCACCGGAGATGGTGAGTTTTTCCTCAAGATAAGTGGGGTGTTGGTCATGATGTTTTTTTAAATGGTGCAAGGGGAGATAATGGAGTTCCAAGAGGCTGGGGTGATATGATCATTTTTCTTCTGGCCCAGGATGAGACGTGCTGTGGCATATGGAATGCCCTTAGAGGGTGCCAATGCGAAGTCTGGGATGCCGTGGAGCAAGGTGTTACTTCCATCCAGATGCAAGAGTATGAGTGCCTGAACAGGAGTTCTGTAATTGCTTTCTAGAAGAAAGAGTTTCACTCTCTTTCAATGAGAGAGCTGGTATTAGGCTTTCTTTGCTTTTTGGGCAAAGTGTTCCTTGAGGGTGAGGGTGAAGTTGGTGTCCATGGTGATTCCAAGTGACTTGGCATTTGGTGAAAGTTGGGGATTGAAGCCATCATGCTGCATGACATTGAACCAGATTTGTACTATTTCTTCATTGTTGTTCTTGCCATAGAAAAGGAATTCCCTCTTGCTTGGGTTGGACATGCAGGTCTGAATGAGGTGCAGGCAGTGTTTGAGGCATTGGATGTCTGGAGGAGAGAAGACTTTAAGGTAGATTTGTATATCGTCTTCATGTTAGTGAATCTTGATGCTGTTATCTGTGAGTAGAGGCCAGATTAGAGTTTGAAGATTACAGGAGACAGTATGGAACCCTGGGGGACTCCTCAGGTGACAGGAATTGTTTGGGACTTGGAGTTGCCTATGTGAACAAATTTGGATCAATTGAAAAGGTAGGAGATGAATCAGTGACCAATGGACCAGAACCTAATGTGGCATCAAGTACTCCTTTTGTTAGACTACACAATTGACATGTCACTTGTAATTGAGCCCAGTGTGCTTCTTGGATGTATTTGATCGGCTAACACTGTAATATTTTAAAGTTAGTCTAAGCATGGTATTCTGTGCTGAAAGGGTACCCTTCTAGTACAAAACCTATCCTAGACATGACGCAGACACCTTTGCACTATGGTGCAGAGCTTTGTGTATGGCAGTCTGCAGCATGATTGTGTGCCAGCATTAGGAAAAAAACAGGATGGTGCAATATCTTAGCAGATATGGCCATTTCCTGCTTTGTCCCTCTCTGCCAATGCCGTGCAGTAAGTTTGAATGCTGCACTGCATTTCATACGATCTTTGTGAATCTAGACCAAAGTCTCCTAAATATTACCAAACACTTCCCGTAACAAAAAACAGATCTATAGGTTTGCCAATGCTTCTCCTACATTGAAATGTAGAACTTGTGCACTGTCCACACAGCAAAAAAAGGAGTATGCAGTATTTTTGCCACCAACTGATATATGTTTATACAAAATAATTGCCATCTCACTATGGACACAACTTATAGATTACAGATTAATTTTGCACGTTTGTGAATAAGTCACCTTCAAAATATGGTAGTAAAAGGATGTGGGCATCCCCAGGGTTACTACTTGTCCGAAAGGTTTAGCTAAATAGGAGAATCAAACCAACTCATAAATACTGTAACTTCCTCCCTCACCACCCTATTTCAAACAGAAGCTCAGGTTTCAGCATGCTTTCAAATCATCCTAACCACTACCTTTCTGTTTCCCACTGCCACATTAGCCTTTTGATTGTTTAGGTTTAACTCTTTTTATTTGTTTCTCAATAATACACATACCATTGACTACAACCACTTGGTCGATGAGGAGGTAAAAACATGAATTGCCCTCCCCATGAACTAACCCAACTCCTCCATTTACATTATTCATCTGAAATCCATTGGCCTTCTCTAGAGGTGGACAGGCGGGCAAAATGAACATTTACCTTTAGAGGTGGTGTTTAGACCTCCTTGATAGTGGGCTGCAGAGAGAGTTCTGACGGGATAAGTCCCAAGACCTTGAGGTACCTGGGGCACGCCAGCTCTCTCAATTTCCAGCCAAGTAGCTCAGCACTGGGTAACAATATGTGTCAAATGTTTTAAGCCTATTTTAAATGGAGGATGTTATGTTTTCCATGCCTAGTATGTCTCACTGCCAGTCTCCAGTCCCTCAATTTTGGCCCCTCACCCTGCCCCCATGCCACCAGAATCACCTGACTCCAGTAAAACTGGCCAAGGACATCTATTTGCCCACCATCAATTTTGTAGAACGCTCTTTGGGGATCGGTAGGCCCAAGAGAATCACTTCCGGGTCATGTGTGACTTGTACCCATATCCTTGACTGTCCAAAGGATGTTGGTCCAATATTTATTTAGTTTTGGATTACCATAAAAATAAATCAACAGTCTTGTGGCTCCACAGCCCCTCCAGTAAGCCACTGACTGATGAGTAAAACTTTTGGACTCTTTCTAGCATACACTGCCAGTACATTAGGATCTCGTGTAAGTACTCCTTTCCTGTTACATGTAAAATTAACGAATGTCCCTTTTTGTGTACTTGCTCCTATTCTCTATTCAAGAGCACACTACCTAGCTCCTTACCCAGCTTCCAGTGCTGTGAGTATTACCTTGTAAAGGAGTAATGTGACATGCCTCCGTTGTGGCCCATATTTCATCCAACATTCAAGGGTTGTGAGATCTCAAGAAGTTCTGGACTTGGTTGTCAGGTGTCGGGCCCAGCGCCACAATTGCAGAAAGTGATAGCATTCTGATTCTAGGGGCTGAATTCCCTTTTGTCCTCTTTGAAAAGTATGATTGCCCCTCCAGAGTGTAATGAGCATACAATATCATTAGGAATTTTGTCTCATCTCATGCGGTGAAAGCTTTCCTATGCAGGCCATAGCGAAGTTCTGATTAACACATATAGGCAATTAGTGGGACGTAAATGAGGTAAGCACCATCTTGCTGCTAAGCTTTCCTCATTCTTTAAGGGTCATCCTCTTGGAGGAAATTACTTCGAAAATGAAAATTCGACTTACAGACCATTTTAGAATTGTACCTTAGAATGCGTTTAAACTGCTGCGGAAATGTTTTCACATAGAAAATGACACGTATTAAAATTGTACCTGCCTTATAACATGAGAGAATCCTTATTAATGCTGCAAATAATATATTAATTACTAATTAATAAATATATATATAAGAAAATATGTTTATTAAAGTATATACGAAAATTTTTAGAATTTTGTTTTGTAACAGGTTATCATTCTTAAATGTGCTTCTTTAGTTAGGCCTAAAAGCCTTTTCTTTCGACTCTTGATCATAACTTAATAGACATATATTTAGAATATTTTGCCTAGCAACAGCAACTTGCTTAAGAATGTGCTGACTTCAAGCTTATGTTTCCTTAGCCTCATCATACCATATTAGATCATCTACCATAATATAATGAGCTTTGCTGTGACTGCTTGAATAAATAATGATTTAGATATATTTTATGAATGCTTCACAGATTATTTCAAGTTTGCCCCATCATATGCTTTGTATTCACAATGGACATTGAGCGCATTTTTTAGCTTAGGTAAGAAGGTTCTTATGAGAACTTTCCTTCATGTAACAAAGTGCTGAGTGAATGTCTTACACTATATCAACGTGAATGTTTTCCGTGGGAATCGGGAAAAGAAGCATCGGAAGTTGACAACACCATCGAATGAGCGGTTTCCATTAGATGAAAGGAGCTAACGTCCAATAAGTTTTGATACATTATTGAGTGATTTTATATTAATGAGTGTTCCTAGCTAGGTAGAGGGAGACTCTCTTAGACTCAGACCAAGATCTCTTTTCCCTGCCTTGTGACTCTTCTACCAGAGAGTTGGTCCTTTGCTTTGTTACCGACAACTACTGCTAAAGGTGACTATTCCTTCTTTATCCGAAGACCATTTTCCTGATCAATGCTACTGCAAAGATCACGCTATTATTGATGGTTGCTACTGCAGCTGTAGGGACCTCGGCTGAGTTTCCAGAATGACTCTTTATGGGTAGTTCTTCTTATATTCTAAATCTTGCTCTTTTCCAAAAAGAACACTTCATCGGTTCTATTTAGAGAAGATTAGGCTCCTTAGCTAGTTTAGTGACAATCTTCCTCTACAGAACACTTTGTATTGATTTATGCTGTCACTAATCAATCTTTTTTTTATTGATATTTCTGTGTACTGATTTAGCTGAATAAAGATTACAAAAAAATACCAATACTTTAGGATAAATAAAAGTGTTTAACACTTCATCAACCTCTCATCATTGACTCAACATTAATAATCTGACCGTTGATGATATATGCATAGTTTATGTCTTCGTTCTAGCTCCATTCTAAAACGGTAACAAAAGTCCATTGACCTTTCACGAGCCATCAGGATTTCCCAAGGGACAAAATCTGTAAGTTGGGTGTTTAGTCTTAAATACCATTCTTGGCTGATCCTCAGGCCTCAGCATTCTCAACTCCTGTGTGACTTGCTCAGCCATTATACCAACCATAGTGATGAGCCCACAATTAAATGGTGGACGAAGCACCACTGCTTCATCATTTCACTCTTCCCCCACTCAACTAGAGAGTTGATTAGCATCACTTGAAACTAGTAAACTATGTCAAAAGCACACACACTTCCTGTGAGACCAGCAGATACAGATATTTACCTGCAACCCGGGGTTTCTTCCCCCATACAAATTAGCTGATCGCAAAATGAATTTTTTTTAGCAAGCCTGTGGCATTGATATTGAGAATGCCTAGAACAGGTGGAAGAGCCTGAGCAGAGCTATCATCTTCGCTACCGGTATTCTCGCAGTCAAGAAAAGTGTCTTGCATGCCATCGGAGGGTGATAGTTAAGGTCAAACCATTTGAGCTGTGGGTGGAGCTAAGTGCAACTCCAGGTAGGTAAAAGGTTTCTGTAGCCCAGAAAACCAGAAGATATGTCTACAGGGATTTACATTGATCTAGTTTAGGGTTGAGCATCACTTTAAAAAACCTCTTTTTTTACCTGAAACCTCAAAACTGTCTGATAGTTTGTTAGCTCCATCCTCAATGGGGTTGCAGATCGTTAAGAGTGATTAAGATATCATCAATTGTGAGCATAATTAGTTTAATGGTGTCGATCTCCAACATAAAACTGATCTGCTCCCTATTCTGGACTCAGCTGGCAGATTGCTCTAGGCTTAGGGATAATAGGAACAATGAGAGAGGGCAGCATTGTGTGTGCCCAGCTTGATAGCTGGTTTGGGGAAATAGTACCAGTGACTCTGATGGAGCAAGGACTCATAAATGAGACTTGCTCGAATGCAATCTCCTCACAGTATTAATTTATTAATTTTGTATTGTGTATATTAACTTTGCATACACTACATGAATAGCAAGGAAGCTTGCCTATGTGTTCTAACTAACAAGTAACGCTTGTATTTTTCTAAAATGGCCGCTAAAGCGCGGGAACTTTACTGCGCATGTCTCAATCACATCACGTGGTGTGACGTCTTTCTTTGCTTGGTGGGAAACTCCTGCTTCTGCGCAGTGTGCATTAAAATGGCTGCTTGATGTTTTCACATGCTTCAGCTTGCTCTTGTGTTATTATTAATTTGTCGTTTTCTTAACGCTACTAATGCGGGATAGAATTTATAAGTAAATGGGGATAGAGTAGAAAGAGTGGGTATACAGTGAAACATTTTATTTGTGATTTTAATATTATCTTCTTTGACTTTTATTAGTTCGTAAACTTGGGCCTGGGGTTGGTGAACTGAAACTCGAGAGACAATGATTCTGCGCATGTGTCCTGCTTGGCTGCCAAAGAATAAAGATGAAGTCAACCTGGACGTCGTCCAAGGCCGCGACCTAATGGCCGATATTGATATATTCATGTGTTCTTGCCAAATTTGCAACTATGTATATGAAGAATGAATAAACTTTGTCGTGAGACGGGTGGAAAATAAAGCCAATGTATTAAGTTTGATGGGCGGTATTATAAAACAATAGTCTTCAGAATTCGAACTAAAATCATATGGTGTGAGGATCAACCCCCTGTCCCTGTCCAATCAGAAGTAGTGGTCCCATATTTTGGCAACATTAAGGGGAGGTACATGGGCGTAGAAGGGTATAATAGATATAGAATTAGTTAATTAGTTAGAGCTTACTCTCAGAATGCACAGAAGAGCTCCAGACCGCCAAGCTGATCGATTGCAGACTGAATCCCTGTCCAGAAGAGGTCCTGAGGAGGGGCGGCGGAGTCCATTAGAAGGGAGACACGGAAGAATCGAGGAGAAGTCAAGTATCAGAGAGGGGAACGACGCAGGCGTCGTTGTAGAGAGGTCACCGGTCCTGTCCTGATCCTGGAGGAGGTCTTTGCTCTTCATCCTTCCTGGGTCCTATTCTTTTCCAACTCCTTGGCCAAGGGGTTTGGTTCTCGCACTTAGGTAAATATAAATGCAACCTTTAGTTGCGCTGCTGTCTCTATCTTCTCCTTTCTGAGGGACCGTCATTAATCAATAATTATTATTCTATGCTTCATCCTTGATATGCGATTAAGTACCCTGTGGTTCTGTATTTTACTCTGCTAAAAATCTTTAGATAAACATTTTAAACTTCCTGACTCAGTGGTTATTTCAGGATTATGTACTGTAATGAATGTCACTCATTTTAACTTCCCAATTTGCAAAGGATTCATTGGTAAGTCATTACTCTTCAATCGGAAGGTAATTGGTAGCAGGGATTTTGATAAATCAATCAATCAATCAATCACGGCATTTATAGAGCGCGCTACTCACCCGGGAGGGTCTCAAGGCGCTGGGGGAGGGGGTAAGTTACTGCTCGAACAGCCAGGTCTTGAGCTGCTTCCTGAAGGAGAGATGGTCCTGGGTTCGCCGAAGGTGAGTGGGGAGGGAGTTCCAGGTCTTGGCTGCCAGGTAGGAGAAGGATCTTCCTCCGGCGGTGGCTCTGCGGATGCGTGGTACGGTGGCGAAGGCATGGCTGGTTGATCGTAGCTGGCGGGTGGGCGTGTAGAAGGTCATGCGGTCGTTGAGGTACTTGGGGCCCAGGTCGTGGAGGGCCTTGTGTGCGTGGGTGAGGAGTCTGAACGTGATTCTCTTGCTGACGGGGAGCCAGTGCAGGTCTTTCAGGTGTCCGGTGATGTGGCTGTGTCGGGGGATGTCCAGGATGAGTCGTGCGGAGGCGTTCTGGATGCGCTGGAGTCTTTTTTGAAGTTTGGCTGTGGTTCCGGCGTAGAGGGTGTTCCCATAGTCCAGTCGGCTGGTGACAAGTGCCTGGGTGACGGTCTTCCTGGTTTCAGTGGGGATCCATCTGAAGATCTTGCGGAGCATGCGCAGGGTGTTGAAGCACGAAGATGAGACGGCGTTGACTTGTCTGGTCATCGACAGGGAGGAGTCCAGGATGAAGCCCAGGTTGCGTGCGTGGTCCGTTGGCTTGGGCACGGTGCCCAGGGCCGGGGGCCACCAAGAGTCGTCCCAGGCGGAGGGTGATGAGCCCAGGATGAGGACTTCCGTCTTGTCTGAGTTCAGTTTAAGGTGGCTGTTCCTCATCCAGTCGGCGACGTCTCTCATCCCGTCGTGTAGGTTGGCTCTGGCGGTGGTGGGGTCGTTGGTGAGGGAGAGGATCAGCTGGGTGTCGTCGGCGTAGGAGATGATGTTGAGGTTGTGTTGGCGTGCGATGGCTGCGAGGGGGCTCATGTAGACGTTGAAGAGGGTTGGACTGAGTGAAGATCCTTGTGGAACGCCGCAGATGACTTCGGTGGCCTCGGATCTGAACGGGGGAGGCGGACTCTCTGGGTTCTTCCGGCGAGGAACGAGATGATCCATTCCAGTGCTTTCTCTCGGATTCCGATGTTGCTGAGGCGCTTCACTAGGGTGCGGTGGCAGACGGTGTCGAACGCCGCGGAGAGGTCCAAGAGGATGAGGGCTGCTGTTTCCCCGTTGTCGGTTAGGGTTCTGATGTCGTCGGTGGCTGCGATAAGGGCGGTCTCGGTGCTGTGGTTGGCCCGAAACCCGGACTGCGAGGGGTCGAGGGATCCATTCGTCTCGAGGAAGGCGGCAAGCTGTCTGTTGACGGTCTTCTCGATGACTTTGGCCGGAAACGGAAGGAGCGAGATGGGACGGTAGTTCTTGAGGTCGGTGGGGTCCGCCGTTGGTTTCTTCAGGAGGGCGGTAAGCTCGGCGTGCTTCCAGCTCTCCGGGAAGGTGGCGGTGTGGAAGGAGGAGTTGATGATGTCCCGGAGATGGGGTGCGATGGTGGCGTCGGCTTTGTTGAAGACGTGGTGTGGGCAGGGGTCGGTTGGTGATCCGGAGTGGATGGAGTTCATCGTGCGGGTGGTAAAGAGTAACAACTGACAACCCCAGCGTAAGTATTAGCGTAGTATGAATGTATGGGCCCAAGTGAGTATTTAGTGTATGAATGCTGTTTGCTAATATCACGCTGGATCAGTTTTCTGGTAATCAGAGGATGGTTATACTTTGTTAATTGGGTAATGAGAATTTTATTTTTATGAACTAACATCCGTGTATTCAAAGTTTGTTTTATGTTGTCCAGAATTCCCCGGGAAAAATTGAATAGCAGATGGTAAGTGGAAGCCATACTGCAGTGAGGTTATCTGTCAGGCAGAAATAGTACTGAAAAGTTAAGCAGGACTATCAGTACTGGTTAGGGACTCTATGCGTGTGAGTAATAGCAAAGGAGTACGCTGGTGAAAATTTTATGTTATATCACCTAGAAAGGGTAACATTGAAGAAGTCACAGGTATTTTTGATGCTCGAGTGAAGAGTAAACGGAAGGGTTTTTACTCGTAGTGTATGTTTAGTAAACAGAAAGGTTTTACTAAGTGTGAGAGAAACTATCTTTTTCTAAAATTAGAATTAATTAAAATTTATAGAAAAAATAGAGTTTTGCGTACAATTTTGTAAAGGGAGGGTCAGCTGCCGGAGAGGGAGCTGACGTCACAAAACGCCGCACTGGGATTGGTTGAAACAGCGGGTGTGGACGACTCTTGTAAAGGAGGGGTCAGTAGTCAGGAGCAGTACTGACGTCACAGGTGCCGCGCTGGGATTGGTTGAAATCAGCGAGGGACAGAGAAGCGCAGATTGTAAAGGAGGGGTTGACAGACTAATGTCACAGAAAGGCCGCGCTAGGATTGGTTCAGAAATAGAAGTTAGCAGACACTTGATTGGTTGATATCATAGAAGCTAAAATCTTAGTGGATAGAGATTGCATGTTAAAACGCGATCCAACTTTAACAGGAACTCGCCCGGATAGGAGATATTTAGGCTTTGCAGAATATAATTTTATACATCGAGTTTTACCCAAGATGTACGGAGAGAAGAGAAAAATGTCCTTTCTGCAAAAGATTAAGAATTATTTTAAAAAGGACAAACCAATCAAAACTAGAGAAGGAATTATCATTCCACCAGCTAAAACGCCCGCTTCATTTATGATGATGGAGAGAGGTTATCATACTTGTGTATGGATAGAGAATTGGATAGAATATACCAAAAATGATGGGATATTAGCATTTCCCAAGAATGGCACCTTTAATGGAAGAATTCTTCAAAATTTGAGATTGAGAATGAATGATTTAGAACCCAGACCTAGATTAACCCAATACGAAGCCTTAGAGGAATGGGAAACCGAGGCATTTGAGCGTGACCGATCCAGGAGTAACAGGGGTTATCGAGGATTTTTCCCCAGAAATCAACATGAGAGTAGGGACGGTCAGATGAAACAGTGGAGGAGGGCAATGCTTACAGAAGGATTATATCCAATATTTACAGCAGAAGAACTGTTAGGGAGGAAATGCACAGAAAAGACAAAACACTTAATGAGAAATGGAGATTCTGAAGATGAATTTATGGAAGAGATATTAAAGAACTCCCCACCATATCAGGAAGGGACAGGTGGATGCACCCCAAGTGCACCGCCGTTAAAGACTCCATTAGTACCACAGGTAATGCATGATTTCACACCTAGTAGGATACTTCACGATAAAGAAAAAGAAGCCCTAGAGGAAACCAGAGCAGAATTAATACAGAAAATAACACAGATAAAAGTGCATCCTGACTCTTTGACCATACCTGTAACAATTGGTCCAGTAGTCCCGTTATATAGTGACAAAGGAAACTATCTTACACCACTAGCTATGCCTACTCCTGTAAATGTTCCTAAACCTGAAGCAGTAGTAATGGTTGAGGATCATTTTAGTGATTGTGAATCTACGATATCATTAATGGATTTACCAATTCGGGATTCTGTCAATAGTACTCCCAGAAGAACTACACCTGGGTGCTCGAAAGATATAAACTTAATAACTTCATCGGGAGCAAAAAGTGTCACTGTAGTTAGTCCAGAAGACTTAGAAAGGTGGGCACAAGGATCAGATCAGCAGTGTACACCTCCAAAAATGTTGGATACTTATAAATTAAAAGTTGAATTAGAAGAAATAATAGCAGGAAATGTGGGGTTAGATCGCCTAAATGCTTACGATGAAGAAGAATTATTGTTCGTATGCAGAAGTATCACCAGAAATGTAAAAATATTCCATGAAAAATTATCAGATCTAGCTCTGCAGATGGGAATTGAAATAGGGAGATCAAAAGTGTTGCAGAAACCCTATAGAGCAGATTTTTCAGACAAAGATTTAGAAAATATGAATGCCTCTGGAAGAGAGCTACAAGTAAAGGAGTTAATGACAGTCTTGCAAAAATGGGGAGACCTAGATAAATGGAGAGTTAGATGGGCAAAGAAAAAGGAAGAGGCACGATCCAGTAGAACAGCCTCTGAATATTTAATGAAGGAAACAGTGAAGACAGATCAAATGTATCCGATGCGAGAAGTTCCAGGAGGGGGATATGTACATGTCCCATGGAGCAGACAGGATATTTTGTCCTTTACGAATGATTTTCCAAAGTTGAGAGAAAAACCAATTGAATGGTACAAGCAGGTTGAGAGGTTTGTGAAGGTGTCAAAGGTATTGTTGAAAGATTTAGATGGTTTGTTTGACATAGTGGTACCTGCCGATTTGTGGACAGATTGTAAAATTACAGTTGATTGGCCAAGTGAAGAGTATCCTAGAGATCCAAAGACAGGTGTCCCGTCAAATGATGTAATGAAAAAGTATCAGCAGGTGATAACTTACCTGAAAGGCAAAATACCACCGAAAGAAACGGATTGGGTGAAAATAGACCGAACCACCCAAGAAGCCAGTGAATCGGTACACGCCTATTATGAGCGTTTATTGCAGGTATTTAAGCAATATAGTGGATTTGAGGACATTGGAGATAAGAACATGAGTCAGTTTGTTTATCGATTTGTTTATGGTCTGAAACCAGAGATTTGTCAGATGATTAAACAACACATGTTGTGTTGGCAGGGGAAACCCATAGACGAAATTTTGAAATATGCAAAATACTGTGGAGACGATATTGAGGATAGACACAAGAAATTGCAGGAGAAAGTAATGTGGGCACAGGTGAAAATGGCCGAGAAACAGGGAATTAATTTGGATAATCCGAGTGAAAATCAAGGAAAGGATTCTGGAACGAATGGCGACACTGGGAATGGTGGAAAAGTGAGAGGACGAATGAGTAGAGAAGAAGCTAAAAAGAAATACCTTGTCATGGATGCGGAAAATTGGGGCATTGGAAGGATGAATGTAAAAAGATTCGGAATAATAATGGCCCAAATCAAAATTTAAATCCACAGACGCAGAATGACTCACAGCAGGGTGTAAATCCTCAGAGTCAGTTGCCACCTGCACCTATTCAGGGTAATGTAAGCAGAGCAAAGCACGGTGCAGACGTCGGATATCAAGGAGGAAGTGGTAAGAATGATTATGTAACATCACAGTTTCTTTTACAGGACGATTTCTGTCAATACAGTTCATGACGGTGCCTAGGAGAGTGGGAGAAGGAGTGCGTAGAGAAGGAGTGCGTACTTGGCGCATCCTTATCGGTAGATCAGTCAGGTCCATATGTTGAAGGGAATGTGAAAGGTAATGATATTACTTTTCTTTTGGACACTGGTGCTACCCAGTCTACTGTGAGAACAGCAGACATTCCAGACCTTCCTCTCTCTGGAGAAGCTATCCAAGTAGTGGGAGTAGCTAATCGAAAGATTAGAACACCTCTTACCGAACCAATGGAAGTTAAAATTGGAAATTTCAGAGAAATGCATCAATTTGTAGTGTGTGATTCCAGTCCAGTAAATTTATTAGGCCATGATTTGCTATGCAAAATGAATTGCACAATTTTCTGCACCCCGGATGGTGTGGCAGTTCAGACCCCAGATGAAGATCATGTATATAAGTTTATGATTGCAAAACAAGGTACAGAGGTAGATGAGATGTTTTCTTTGATAACAAAAGATGAGCTGCCAGAAGAATTAAAAACAACAGTAAACCCCATAGTATGGGATTTCACAGGAAAGGAAGTAGGACTTATGGCCAAAATAGACCCAGTTAAAATTACTGTAAAAGAAGGTGCGATTTTCCCAAATACCAGACAGTACAAAATGAGTGCAGAAGTAAAAGCAGGAGTCATAGAAGAAATCAACCGAATGGTAGAACAAAACATACTAAAAGAAGTAATGAGTAGTCCATGTAATTCGCCAATAATGGGTCTAAAGAAACCTAGTGGGAAATATAGGATTGTTCAAGACCTGCGAAAAATAAATAAGATTGTGGAACCATGTTGTCCTATAGTGCCAAATCCTGCAGTAATTCTATACCAGATCCCTTGGAGTGCAGGATGGTTCACTGTGATTGATTTATGCCAAGCGTTCTTTTCAATACCATTGCACCCAGACAGCCAGTATCTTTTTTCATTTAAATTTGAGAACAAAGTCTATGTATGGAATCGTGTTCCTCAGGGGTACACGGAAAGTCCTTCTATCTTTAATCAGATATTGAAAAAGTGCCTTGAGAAATTAGTGATGCCAGGAAGCTCAGTCCTAGTGCAATATATCGACGACATACTGGTGGCATCGAACACCAGAGAGGACTGTGTTGTGGATTCCATAGCACTATTAAATCATTTGGCTGAAGAAGGGCATAAAGTCTCACCAGAAAAATTGCAGTTCTGTACAACAGCAGTTAAATATCTGGGACACCAAATTGAGAGGGGAAAAAGAAGAATAACCTCGGAAAGAGTACAATTGATTAAGAAAATGCAAATGCCTGTAATCCAAAGAGAAGTGAGAATGTTCCTAGGAATAGTAGGTTACTGTCGACAATGGATACTAGGATTTTCCTTGTTAGCAAAGACCCTAATTCAAATGACAAAAAAGAAAGCCAAGGACCCAGTTGAGTGGGATGATGAGAGTGTAGGAGCTTTTGTAAAATCGAGAAATGCTCTGTGCTCAGCACCGGCCCTAGGCATGCCCGACTATAAGAAAAGTTTTGCATTATTCTGTCATGAGAGAGAAAATTGTGCACTCTCAGTTCTAATGCAGAGACATGGTCTAGACAGACGTCCAATAGCATATTTTTCTGCTACATTGGATCCAGTGGCAGCCGCGTTGCCAGGCTGCTTAAAAGCAGTGGCGGCTACCTGTTTAAGTATTGAACAAAGTGAGTCAATTGTAATGGGACACCCAGTAAAGGTGTTTGTTCAACATGCGGTTGTGATTCTGTTGACAAGAACTCGAACTCAGCATCTTACTCCTAGTCGGCTGACTAAATATGAGAGAATAATAATGGGTGCTGAAAATGTGAACATAGTGAGGTGCACAATAGTAAATCCCGCTACCTTACTACCAGACCCATATCATGAGGAAATTAAAAATGACGAAGAAGAAGAACATGATTGTTTACAAGTCACAGAGTTATGCACGAAACCACGTCCAGACATTGAGGAACAGCCCCTTAGAAAGCCAGACAGGGAACTATTTGTTGATGGTTCATGCCAAAGACATGAAGATGGTAAACTAACTGCTGCCTATGCGTTGTGTGAATTAACTGGAATAGTTGAAGCATCCTATTTACCAGGAGTAAAATCTGCACAAGTAGCTGAATTGATTGCTTTGATAAAAGAATGCAAAATTGGGAGGAATCAAAAAGTAACTATATTTACAGATAGCCAATATGGTTACGGGGTTGTGCATGATTTTGGCCAACTATGGATGCAGAGGGATTTCATGACTTCTTCAGGATCCCCCATTAAAAATGGACAGTTTGTAAGGGAATTGCTGGAAGCAATACAATCACCAAAAGAATTGGCTGTGGTGAAGTGTGCCGCACACCAGTCAGGAGATGACTGGGTGGTAATCGGCAACCGATATGCAGATCTTGTGGCTCAACATTGTGCCAGAAATAGATTGTCAGTCAATAAAAGGGTGGAAAGAATGGGAATCAGCTGCCAACTTATGCTGTATATGCAACCTGAAACATGGAATGATGTTAGAAGATTGCAAGATGGTGCTGATGAAAGTGAGAAGAAAATATGGGTCAAGGTGGGTTGTTCCCAAAGAGGAGATGACGAGGTGTGGATTTGTGCTGATGGCAGACCAGTCATGCCTGACTGTCTGCTCTCTCAAATGGCCAGGATGTATCATGGAGACACACACATAGGGAGAGATGCAATGATTAGGCTTTTCAGACAGAACTGGTACAATCCCAAGTTCAGGGCTGTAGCAGAGAGTCTTTGTCAGAGATGTTTGACTTGCCAAATGCATAATCCAGGAAGAAAAACAATAATTGGGTTTGGAAAAATTGGAAAAGCAGAAGGACCATTTATAAGACTACAGTTCGACTTTATACAGTTACCACCATGCAGAGGGTTGAAATATGTACTGGTCATAGTATGTCTGTTTTCAAAGTGGGTGGAGGCTTACCCTACCAGGAGAAGTGACAGCATTACAGTCGCAAAGCTGTTACTATGAGAACTCATTCCTAGGTTTGGTTTCCCAGTAACTTTGGAATCAGATAGAGGAAAACATTTTAACAGTGAAGTGATTCAAATAATCTGCGAAGCATTCCAAATTGAACAAAAATTGCACTGTCCATATCGTCCAGAGGCTTCTGGAGTGGTTGAACAATTGAATGGTACTATAAAATCCAGACTGGGAAAAATGTGTGCATCAACATCATTGGAGTGGCCAGATGCATTGCCACTTGTTTTAATGGGACTCAGAAGCATTCCCGATAGAAATACGGGATTGAGCCCACACGAGATAATGATGGGAAGAGCAATGAGACAAGCACATGTTCCCATAAACAAACTGCTGAATATATCTGATGATAAGGTTCTGGATTATTGCAAAGGATTGGCTGACCTAGTGCATTCTGTCTCTCATCAGGTTGGAGAAGACGCAGTTTCGAGGCAGCCTGAACAAGAACATGATCTGAATCCTGGTGATTGGGTGGTAGTGAAGAATCACACCAGAGAGACGTGTCTATCACCTAGATGGGGAAAACCTTGTCAAGTCATACTGACTACCAACACAGCAGTGAAGTGTGCAGGATTCCCTAATTGGATTCATGTAAGCCACACCAAAAGAGTACCAGACCCTGAAGAAGAAAATCCTCAGTCAGCATCAATCACTGAGGAAGCTGAAGGTTGCCCAGCTGAAGAATCTCAGGCTCGAGATTCAAGAGAAGCTGCAGAAGAACAACCGAGCACAAGTCAGGACTGGATACCAGTGGTAGAAATTCCTGAAGTGTACCACAGAACAAGAAGTCAAACAAAATTGGAAGAAATTGAAGAAGATCAGATAGGTGAAGAAGAAGCAGCTCAGGGAAAAGAAAAAGATAAAATAAAAGAACCTGAGCAGGACCAGAAAGGGAGAAGAAATTGGGCTCAAATTAATGAAGAATCAATAAATTTTGAGCAGGGACAGACAGGTTTAGAAGAACCCGGTCAGGCTGCAGAAGTACAAAGTGCAATAAGCCCTGATCAGAACCAGTTAGATCAAGAAAAGTACACAGAAGAAAAGGATCTCGAGAAACACGAACATGAAGAAATAAACAAAGAACAAGGTCAATTATTGGAAACTCACAGTGGAGTTGCTGAAGAGAAACCAATCAGACCTGAAAAAGAACAGATCAAAGAAACTGAAATTGTAGACAACCAAACTGTGCCACAATCTGAAAATAAAAGAATTTTTGAAGAAGAAATAAAAAGTAAAGAAACAGTGCAAACAAAGAAAACAAGAAAAGGAGATCATTGGCCTAGTGTCATTAAAATAATAAAATACCACATAAGAACCAGAAGTGAAGATCCAGACCAAGTAAATGAAGTAACAAGCCAAACAGAACAAGAAAATAACACTGAGAAAAGAAGAAGTAAAAGACTGAAACTTGTGAATAACAAATTCAAGGGTCCTGATTGGACTTACATCATTCTTGAAGATTACGAAAGTTCAGAGTCAAGTGAAAGTGGTGACGAAGGAACAAGTACAGAACTGACATATGAGAAAGAAACAAAACCACCTTGACTAAGTGAAATAATAATATAAAGAAAAGCGAAAACAGATAAGAAGAGCAATCTTCCTTGTCGAAATGCCTGATGATAGAGTTGCTGGGAGACCAAAACAGAGATGTTGTAAAAGATGCTGTGCAATATGCATATGTAGTCTAGTAATGGTGCTTATAGTATGGTTAGTCCTGATCGTAGCAGTTCCTTACCTTATGATAATGGATAAAAAGATTAATAATGAAACTAAGGGAAGGACAGCACACTTGAAGGGTGATAGAGTAGAACTAATGGCAGAAAATGAACCAGAATTTCATCATGAAATAACTGATAACGACACTAGTCTAAATGTTTTCACAAAGTTATTGTTTCAATATGTAGACACCATGGAAGTTAGTAATTGTTATGTCTGTATGAAGTTACCTGAATCAGTAGCAGAAGGGTTAACATATCACCACCTACCATTAACATATGGCATATCGTGTAGTGTTTTATCTAGTTTATTTTATAGAACAGGGAGACTTCAATATTATTATTCAAACATAGACGTGATATTTTCTGAGGTTCCGATTCGAAAGAGTATGAACCCAGTGCTTAGTAGTCAAGACGCACAGTTTATGGGAGAATTTTTCTTAACAATGAAAACAATAGATAGAACACATGCACATAGACACAATCTAACATGTTCTTTACATGAAGAAGAAAAGATATTTTTGAACTTAGTGGAAGATAGAAGACAAGATTTTCAAAAGAAAGCTTCTGAGCATAAGGCTCATTTGCCACCTTGTGCTGAGAAAGAAGGGAGTTACACACCTGGCAAGGCTCAAGCTGCTATGGCCCTGGATTTTGTAAAGACAGGGAAAATTTGTCTACATAGATTAAAGACTGATTATAACAATGTTTTCATCGGTACCAGTGAATGTGAACACAATTTCTTAATTCTTGGAGGTTGGGGAATCAAAGGAGGAACAGATTCAGTTTTTCCTAGAATATATTATGTGTGTGGGAATAAGGCTTACTTTAGGCTTCCTGCACGGTGGTATGGAAGTTGTTATTTTGGAATAGTATTTCCAAAAATATACCACGTAAAAAGAAACACTGGGAGCAATGAAAATCATGGCGAATTAACACGTAGTAAAAGAGCTAGTTTTTCTGAAATCGTAGGTGATATATTTGGTGCATTAATACCTTCGGTGAGAATAATTCTGAACTTAAGGAAAATATGTAAATTGTCTACAGTGGTTGATCGTTTATCAACGGATACTGCTGGAGGATTTCTAATGATTAATGCGGAAATGGTTGCGATTAGATCTATGGTTATGCAAAATCGACTTGCTCTTGATATTATATTGGCAAAAGAGGGCGGAGTCTGTAAATTATTGAAGACGAAACACTGTTGCACTTACATACCTGATAAAAGTGCAGAAATTGGAACATATATACAAAATATAACGAAACTTGAGAAAGAATTAAAACCACTGGAAGTTGATAGTGTATGGGAAAGATTGACAAGTAGTATTGCGTCAATTGGTACCTGGTTTTCTAATGTAGGGAAAGGACTTGTAGGTCAAATATTAGTACCCTTAGCAGGGATAGCAATAATAGTACTGACGATAATAATATGGTGCAAATGTTGTAGAAAGAGTGAATCATATAATGTGACAGGAAAAGGAAAGAAGAGAAAGTTTGACGAAATTGAACTTGAAGAATTGAGAAGTGAATTATACAAGAAATTGAAAGGGGATGTGCAAAATAGAAAGTGTAAAAATGAGAATGAAACTAATTGCTAGAAGTTGGCATCTGATTATGGGTAGTATTTGATGGCTCTTAAACGCCATCAGAGAGGGGATTGATGGAGCAAGGACTCATAAATGAGACTTGCTCGAATGCAATCTCCTCACAGTATTAATTTATTAATTTTGTATTGTGTATATTAACTTTGCATACACTACATGAATAGCAAGGAAGCTTGCCTATGTGTTCTAACTAACAAGTAACGCTTGTCTTTTTCTAAAATGGCCGCTAAAGCGCGGGAACTTTACTGCGCACGTCTCAATCACATCACGTGGTGTGACGTCTTTCTTTGCTTGGTGGGAAACTCCTGCTTCTGCGCAGTGTGCATTAAAATGGCTGCTTGATGTTTTCACATGCTTCAGCTTGCTCTTGTGTTATTATTAATTTGTTGTTTTCTTAACGCTACTAATGCGGGATAGAATTTATAAGTAAATGGGGATAGAGTAGAAAGAGTGGCTATACAGTGAAACATTTTATTTGTGATTTTAATATTATCTTCTTTGACTTTTATTAGTTCGTAAACTTGGGCCTGGGGTTGGTGAACTGAAACTCGAGAGACAATGATTCTGCGCATGTGTCCTGCTTGGCTGCCAAAGAATAAAGATGAAGTCAACCTGGACGTCGTCCAAGGCCGCGACCTAATGGCCGATATTGATATATTCATGTGTTCTTGCCAAATTTGCAACTATGTATATGAAGAATGAATAAACTTTGTCGTGAGACGGGTGGAAAATAAAGCCAATGTATTAAATTTGAAGGGCGGTATTATAAAACAATAGTCTTCAGAATTCGAACTAAAATCATATGGTGTGAGGATCAACCCCCTGTCCCTGTCCAATCAGAAGTAGTGGTCCCATATTTTGGCAACATTAAGGGGAGGTACATGGGCGTAGAAGGGTATAATAGATATAGAATTAGTTAATTAGTTAGAGCTTACTCTCAGAACGCACAGAAGAGCTCCAGACCGCCAAGCTGATCGATTGCAGACTGAATCCCTGTCCAGAAGAGGTACTGAGGAGGGGGCGGCGGAGTCCATTAGAAGGGAGACACGGAAGAATCGAGGAGAAGTCGAGTATCAGAGAGGGGAACGACGCAGGCGTCGTTGTAGAGAGGTCACCGGTCCTGTCCTGATCCTGGAGGAGGTCTTTGCTCTTCATCCTTCCTGGGTCCTATTCTTTTCCAACTCCTTGGCCAAGGGGTTTGGTTCTCGCACTTAGGTAAATATAAATGCAACCTTTAGTTGCGCTGCTGTCTCTATCTTCTCCTTTCTGAGGGACCGTCATTAATCAATAATTATTATTCTATGCTTCATCCTTGATATGCGATTAAGTACCCTGTGGTTCTGTATTTTACTCTGCTAAAAATCTTTAGATAAACATTTTAAAACTTCCTGACTCAGTGGTTATTTCAGGATTATGTACTGTAATGAATGTCACTCATTTTAAACTTCCCAATTTGCAAAGGATTCATTGGTAAGTCATTACTCTTCAATCGGAAGGTAATTGGTAGCAGGGATTTTGATAAAGAGTAACAACTGACAACCCCAGCGTAAGTATTAGCGTAGTATGAATGTATGGGCCCAAGTGAGTATTTAGTGTATGAATGCTGTTTGCTAATATCGCGCTGGATCAACTCTATTGTGTGCCATGATGGATTAATAGTCCACTAACAGCCACTTGGTGAAACAGGGACCAAAGCCCATGACCTCTGTCAATCAAAACATGTACTAACAATTCACCCTGTAGAATCCCTTCTCTGAATCCAGAGAAAGCAGTATAAGACTCTTATTGGTTATTTGAGAGTTCTGCATAATACAGGTTATCTCCTTAGTTCTATTGCCACCTTGGCAGTTAGGTGTGAAGCCCAATTGGTCAGGATCAATCAAACATGGCATTAGCTGGCCAAGGTGAGCAGCCAGTATGCTTGTAAACATTTTAGTGTTACATTCAGTAGAGATATGGGCATAAATAAACTACACTGTGAGAGGTCTTTACCTAGCACATTAGTAAAGAAGTGCTAGGCTGGCAAACGTTTTTGTAAAAGGCCACCGTATACTCATCTGGGTCTTCTTAGATGTGCAAGATAGCGTAAGCTTTGATGGGTGTTCATTCCTATCTTTTAATTCTTTTTCAGCCAGAAAGGGTGGCTCTACATATAGGAAACTCCATTTTGTGAAGGCATTCTGTCACTCATCTGAGTTCCCTTAATATTCTGAGGGTGAACAGCAGTCAGGTTTTGGAATAATCGCAACTGGTATCCTTCAAATAATAAGTGATCTTTGTTTATCACCACATTCCTATCTCCTTTTCATCAAAGCAATTGATTTGTATCATAATGTCGGGCAGAGATTCCCTCTGAGTGCATAACCCCCATCAATCTATGGGTGTCATCTAGCCAGATAGCGAGTGGAGGGGGCTCTTCTGGCCTGTTTTGAATGTGGTGCTGGATGTTTGTGAAAAACGAATGGATGTTGCAGCACTCCTCATTCTTGGGGATGCCTTGAATAATTATTTTGTTGTGTCTTGACCTAATTTCCAGGCCATCTTCTTGCTCAGCAGTTCCTCATATCTGTCTTCCTTTGCTGAATAGTACATAGGTTGGTTCACAAAATTGTTAATCGCTGAGAGTCGCAGACCATCTCCCTAATGCTTGCAAGTATCAGCAGAGCACCATCTCGGTAATGGCATTTCAAAAATGAAAACTTTTTTTAAGCAGCTCGATCTTCTTTTAAAAATGTAAGATTTCATTTTTGAAAAGCTTCAGTGAGATTTGGCGGTGGTTCCCGTAGATCATTGCTTACTCCCCTTGAGGCAGCAATCCTAAATTTACAAAGAGGAAGGGGTCCAAAGAAGATCCCCTTTCCTTTTGTGAAAAAGTTACCCCAACCTGGAAGTCAGTAACTTTCTAATGGTTTGTGACTAGAATTCAAGTTTCACACCATTGATACATATTGTATCAACTCACAATTTGAAAGAGATGCCACAACATGCCCCTTCCAATTTGCAATTTGGAATCCATTAATCCAGTTGCAAACCCATTTTAGGAGTCTGAAAAACTTTACAGACTCCTAAAATGGCTTTAGTAAATAAGAAAAAGGGTATTTGCTGTCACAAAGCCTGTGATTTTGCAGGGTTTGTAATCTCAAAGTCTCTTAGTACATCTGGTCACCTGTCTTCCCGGTTCCCAGATACTATGTTGGATATCTGGAGTGTTGCATGCTCCTTCTACCTCTGGCAGTGACGGCTCGCACAGGTAAACGTGGTGGCACGGTGAAGCGGGGCAGTGGGGGGTAGTGGAATGATCCAGCGCGATATTAGCAAACAGCATTCATACACCAGATACTCACTTGGGCCCATACATTCATACTACGCTAATACTTACGCTGGGGTTATCAGTTGTACTCTTTATCAAAATTCCCTGCTACCAATTACGTTCCGATTGAAGAGTAATGACTTACCAATGAATCCTTTGCTAATTGGGAAGTTTAAAATGAGTGACATTCATTATAGTACATAATCCTGAAATAACCACTGAGTCAGGAAGTTTTAAAATGTTTATCTAAAGATTTAGCAGAGTAAATTACATAAAATCGCATATCACGGATGAAGCATAGAATAATAATTATTGATTAATGATGGTCCCTCAGAAAGGAGAAGATAGAGACAGCAGCGCAACTAAAGGTTGCATTTATATTTACCTAAGTGCAAGAACCAAACCACTTGGCCAAGGAGTTGGAAAGAATAGGACCCAGGAAGGATGAAGAGCAAAGACCTCCTCCAGGATCAGGACAGGACCGGTGACCTCTCTACAACGACGCCTGCGTCGTTCCCCTCTCTGATACTCGACTTCTCCTCGATTCTCCCGTGCCTTCCTTCTAATGGACTCCCCCGCCCCCTCCTCAGGACCTCTCTGGACAGCGATTCAGTCTGCAATTGATCAGCTTGACGGTCTGGAGCTCTTCTGTGCGTTCTGAGAGTAAGCTCTAGCTAATTAGCTAATTCTATATCTATTATACCCCTCTACGCCCATGTACCTCCCCTTAATGTTGCCAAAATATGGGACCACTACTTCTGATTGGACAGGGACAGGGGGTTGATCCTCACACCATATTGATTTGGTTCGAATTCTGAAGACCTTTGTCTTTAAACTACCGCCCATCAATTTTAATACATTGGCTTTATTTCCCACCTGTCTCACGACAAAGTTTATTCATTTTTCAGATACATAGTTGCAAGTTTGGCAAGAACACATGAATATATCAATATCGGCCATTAGGTCGTGGCCTTGGACGACGTCCAGGTTGACTTCATCTTTATTCTTTGGCAGCCAAACAGGACACATGCGCAGAATCATTGTCTCTCGAGTTTCAGATCACCAACCCCAGGCCCAAATTTACGAACTAATAAAAGTCAAAGAAGAAAATATAAAAATCACAAATAATATGTTTCACTGTATACCCACTCTTTCTACTCTATCCCCATTTACTTATAAATATATCCCGCATTAGTAGCGTTAAGAAAACGACAAATTAATAATAACACAAGAGCAAGCAGAAGCATGTGAAAACATCAAGCAGCCATTTTAAATCACACTGCGCAGAAGCAGAAATTTCCCACCAAGCAAAGAAAGACGTCACAACACGTGATATGGTTGAGACATGCGCAGTAAGGTTCCCGCGCTTTAGCGGCCATTTTAGGAAAAGACAAGCGTTACTTGTTAGTTAGAACACATAGGCAAGCTTCCTTGCTATTCATGTAGTGTATGCAAAGTTAATATACACAATACAAGATTAATAAATTAATACTGTGAGGAGATTGTATTCGAGCAAGTCTCATTTGTGAGTCCTTGCTCCATCAGGAATTCGACTTACGACAGGGTAGTGAGAAGTAAATACATCCACTTGCCTTGCGCTCGCCGCATCGCTGAGTCGGCGATGCGGCATGCGCATGGTAAGTGGTTTTCTTTCTTTCTTTCTTTACTTTTGACTATCCCAACACATGTCGAATTCCACTACCCACCACCCTGCCCAGCCTCGCCTCACCGCCCGCTGCGCTTACCTGTGCGAGCCGCAACTGACATCTGGTCGATCCCACACTCACCACTGTATCTTCTCGGGTATCTCTTGCCGTGGTGGCAAACCTTCTTACTGGGCAGCCACCAGGCAGGGCTACTGTTCCTTAGGATCACAGAGTTCAACCCCTCAGAGGCCACTCTGATCTAGGCCATGCAGATTCAGTCACTTTGCCACCTCCACTCTACCTCGAAGCCAGTCATGGGATCATGCTCTGGTAAGCACTATGGATATCCCTTTTGAGTTGTTCTGTATATGCCATTAGAACATAAAAACATAAAAGTTGTGATACAATTCATATAAATTAAATGACTTAATTTATTCATGTAAACGTACAAAGAACATTTTAGAAGTTCCATTCTTCGCGGTCATAAATACTATTACAAAGCATTACCCTTCACTAATCTTTAAAACAATAACAATAATGCAGTTAAAGAAGTGTTAACAAAAAGCAGGTGGTTGCTACTCTTCTTTTTCTTTACTCTATTTGTCAGCCACAGACAAAGCAAAAACAAAACCTTTTCGTGTTTGCATAAAACCCTTAAGTGGAATATTTCTAGCTATAACAACAACACTTAACATATTTTAATTTACACTGCTTTAAGGCAATTCGTGTCGATAGAGTTATAAACATCTGAGGCTTGCCGAGGACTAGTGACATAGAAGAGAGGGAAGAGAGGAAATCTCCACAGCACCCAAGAGGTATTCTAGTATTGGCAAATGATTTTTCCCAGTTCTTCCCAGTCATGGCTATTAATCTGATAATAGGGATCCATACGAAGACCTGAATCTCACATGTTTACATCTTTAAACTGTCGTTCCAGGTCAGACTTTCATTAGGTTAACCTTTTGGTTAATGGATTTTAAACTTTTAATCGACTTCATGCTAGGTGGCAAGTATCTCTTTTTTTATAGGTCTGCAGTTCATGATGCTACACCTGTGTTGCTCTGCAAAATATTTGAAACAAAGGTTTTTCCTGTTCCACATCATCAGAACTCTCTTCCTGACAAATGTGTGCAAAACCCTGCTGCTTTCCTTTGGCCTTCATCTGTAACTGTGTGTTTCCCTACCTCCCAGACCTCTAGAAGGAAGACAGTATGAGTAGGACCTCAAATATCATACATTTCTGACCTGAAGTGGCTGCCCTCTGGAAGCTACAGTACTCCCAGAAAATCAATATTCTTGTCATTCCACCTAGGTGCTCCACTTTCGAACTTAGCAGCAAGACTGAGAGAAAGATGCAGTTCTTAAATTCGCTTGATTTTTTGTTCTACTTCGAGGCCAGATATCCGGGTGTCAGCAGCTTTTCTCTTGGTTTTTTTCTCTTTAAGGATCTTTTTCAGATTGCGTCATCCTTTTCCTCATGACATCTAAAAGTTCCTTTTGAGGAGGCTATGTCTATATTTTGTATATTTTGCATGTTTTCTGAAGTTCCCGAGGGTTTCCAGTAAAGTTCAGCCCTACTTCACACTAGCGATGAAAACATCCTGTTGTGTCAATCATTCTTTATGTTGTCTTATTTTGGTGGCATTAGCACACGAATGGTCGAGAAGGGTACTGGATATGTTCACCGGATTGAGTGGAAGTAGTTAAAACAGCTTAGCACAGTCAGAACCCATTAGGGTGCAGCAGGGTAAGCAAGCTTTACTAGGTCACAGCTGTGGTGTTGAGGACTTTCACTACTGCTGTGTCAGGGCACAGCCTATAGTAGCACTACAAAATCACCATCAAATATACTTTTCCAGCATTTAACCCTCAGGATAGCGGGAAGAGCAGTCCAAGGTTTCCCAGGGAAATGGTGTGTTGGGCGAGTGCCTGAGCTTAAGAGAAACCAAATCACATGCAATAATGATTGTTGAATTCAATGTATATCTTTTATGAAAGAGAAGCACTTCATTGTATTAAAAGGACATTCCAAACAAAGGAATATGCCCATGAGCATAGGGTTATATAACAGATACTACAGGAAAATAGGCAAAAACATAACAGGCTTAGAATGATCTTACAGATGCAGGCTCACAGTTATTTGTGTAAGTTGACTTCTGTGGCGGTGGACCGTAGGCCAGTTCTCCATTGCCCCATTCATTAGCAAGCCTCCTTCTATAGAGTCAAATGAGTACCAAGGTAAGGCAAGCACCAGTTCTAGATTGCAGAATTACTTGAGTGTAGTGGCAGCGAGGTCCACAATTTGAAACCCTCGATCCGGAGTGCGTGTGCAACAGCTCAGACCTCCAGTGATATTGTTTGAAAGCTCCATGCAGAGCAGGATTGATCAGTGGGTGCTGCTTCAGGCTCCATCATCGGAACAGGCCCAGATCAAGAGCCCCCCTCCCAAACAAGTAGAGAGTCCATCTTTGGTGCCCGTGATCCTCCACTCACCGGCAGGGTCAGCATAGGATAGGATGTCAGGCACAAAGGGCGCAGTCATACTCTCTCACTCTCCTTCTTGGTTGGTGCAGTGCAATGATTAGAGTTTAGGGAATGAATGGGAGGCAGTGAGATCCATTCCAGCATTTGGGTCATCTCCTGCATTGCTCCCTCTCCTTCTCCTTGGCTGCAGCGCACAAATTGTGTTTTAACAGTTATTAGGGAGGCAGGTAGACCCGCTCCAGCACTCAGATTGGCTCGTGCATTGCTCCCACACTAGTCCAGACTTTTCGGCTGTCACGTCCAATTAGATATAGTAGCTGGCCTCCTCTGGGCAGTATCTCCCTGCAGGGGTACATCCTGCTCTCCTCTCTCAATAGGCCAGGCAGGCTGTGGTATAGAGGATGCCCCATAGCTTTTCAAGCAGCTTCTTGCAGATATTCAATGTGGTGTTCCTCCACCTCTGGAAGAAAGTTTGTAAGTGACCCCAGTACTAGATACAAGGATTTTCTGTGGTACGCTGCAGATTACTACCTCTTTTGTCAGTCAGAAATCCGCAGGCAAGTGGAGAAGTTTCAGTCTCACTTTTATTGCAATGGAGTCCACAGGTGATGGTTTCCAGACCAGGTAATGATGAGGGGCTGCTCAAACTGGAGCACCCAAACATGAGCACACACACACTTGTAGACCCTGCACTTGGCACCATTAGGAGTAACACCTCTGGGTGAGACAATGGGACAGGCTCTGTCTGGATAATTCCCTTTGCACAACCAAGGAGACCATTTCCACCCTCCACCAAGTCAAATGGGGGTGCTCAGGAAGACACGATCATCATGCCTCTGCTATAAAGGTCAGCGCTGCACAACTTAAGCAGCCCTGTCTCTATCCTCCCTCACATTTCTGCATAATACTAAATCCAGTAATGCCCGCAATATACTTTGTCATTATGGGGAGGTTGTCCCTAAGCCTCCATCTTGTGTAATACCCCCTACGAACAATCCAAAATGGATCCACTAGACTCTCGGTCACACATTTGCATTCAACTTAGTGCCTCACTACCAGTCACTGTATATAATCTCTGTACAAACCAGTGCTTAATTTGAGCCAGTGGTTTCCAGTGCTTAGCACCGCCACTTAATCATCAATACTAGCACTTGAGCACAAGTTAAGGACACATTCATTTTTGATAGGCAGAGAGAGATTAAGTGATCCATCCAGAATCACAGGATGTTGAGCCCATGCAGAGACTCGAACCTGGTTCTCTAGCTCCAAAGTCTGCAGCTCTGGTGATTACGCCACATCCTCTCCCCACTTGTAAGGTCTGTTGGTTCTGTGTTAGGCAGCGCTAACAGAGGAAATTCACTGGTCGAAGCTGCCTCCTGACGAGAGCCCCCGGCACTTATTTTTTTCTACAAATTAACCACTGGTGCAAACACTACTCACTCAGGGATGTCAGCTCAGGGTCAGGGCAAATCATGGTAAGGAAACGTACCTGAGTGAGACTGGTAGGCATCTCACTCAGGACAGGAGAAAGACCTGTCCTGTACTACTTATATATAAAAAATGGCATGCTGCCACCGCCGTTATCTGATTATGTCCAGCGATATGGACAGTAGCCCCGTATTTTAGGAAGGCATGCTTGGTGTGTCTCCAGACCTCAGAGCCATGTCCTGGGTCTTAGAATCTTTCAGACTAAATACGCCTCAGCGCGCACACGATTGTCGTGTGTGCTGGACACCCAAAAATAAGGATATGAGTGAAAACTGCAGCCAAGTTACTTAGGGCAGATGTTCATGCCTGTAAAACTATACAGGGGACATTCCTGTCCCAACAGACACTCTGTGATTTTATTCAGTCGCCTACAGTATTTTCAACACACTTTACGTTTACAGTACTCCAGATACCATTATGCATGAGAGAAGTGAAGGTGGGAGCCTTCATTACCTGGCACACTACCTAACCTATCACCACGGTCATGTTCCCTGGCTCTCCTTTCAACTAACGATCTGCTGCCCCAGGAGATTTCCTAGGACTGTGTCATCCCAGGAACACAGATGTGTGCATCTTCCTCCAGAGAGGCTGTTTGCTCCGGTCTCTGCCTCTTGTGACCAGTGTTCTATCACTCCTATACTCCACTCCTGCTGCGGCGTGGGCTTACCTATTATTAACATTTATTGGACATTAGGATCAGGGAAGCAAAGAGGTAGAAGGCTCCAGCTCCTCTCTTACTCTTAATCAGACCTTGAGCCCTCAAACTATTACTGTTGCATCAAGCATCTCTGTACGTTGACTTTGGGAAGTCACAAGTTTTCGCCTTCTGATGTAGGGGTAGGCAATGGAGGCCAATGCAATGGAACTCACATCACATACTATCTCCGGCCTACCTTTTCCATATTACAGGGCATATTTATTAAAAGTTCACGCAACAAAGGGCAGCAACCAAAGTTGCTGCGCTGTGTTGCGTGAACAGGAGAGAGCAGCACAGCGCCATATGTACTAAGATATGGCACTCTGCTGCTCTCTCTTTGAGTTGGCGCACTTGAGGCTACCTAGTGTCAAAGCAGGAACCCTTACACCATGTTGCAATGGTGCTTCCATTATGGGCAGGATTGTTTTTGTGCAGGAAGGGGCATCCTCTTGTACAAAAACAATCCTAAGAGGCAATTTACACATTCCATGTGTGAGGCAGAATGTGCCACGCACAGTAGGAGCAAGTAACGATGAGAAATAAACATATTTCTCATAATTAAGCCCTGGTTGGGGTGGTGTACCATTGTGGCACAATCTCAGGTTTACTGATTTCAATAAATCAGGGATTGCATAAAATTACATGGGTGGATGCACGGGAACGCCAATGCTCCACCCGTGGAACACCTACCACTATGAAGTGTAATGCAACGCAACGCAAGCTGCTGAGCTGGGTTAAGTTTCTTTACAAAGTCACATAAAGCAGTGCAAATCGCCCTTTGCTTGACTTTGTACATCTTAATGAAGCCTTTGCGATGTCCTTGTGTCGCTTTGCGTATTGCAAGGACACACGGAGGCTAAGTATGTCTGGGCCTATGTATCCTCAAATTGTCTCCAGTTTCTCCAGCGCCATATTATACCTCTTGTTGTTACACGGGCACCTTTTTTTCTGGGACATTGTGCTAAATAAAACCACATACATAAAAACATACGAACATACAAGTCATGTTTCTCTATATGCCTTCAAAAGGCTTGTTACTTGCTAAAAACCTTTACAACATCTAATAAACACAAAGTCCATTACCTCAAATAACCTAAGGTACGCTCACAAAAAATACCTCATACAGGGACAAAAAACGCTTCAACAGTAATTGGAAACCAC
This sequence comes from Calotriton arnoldi, assembly GCA_963921515.1. Taxonomy (NCBI): domain Eukaryota; kingdom Metazoa; phylum Chordata; class Amphibia; order Caudata; family Salamandridae; genus Calotriton; species Calotriton arnoldi. Next base: position 304,811 of record CAWUFW010010852.1, on the reverse strand, counting down.
ACAGAAGCAACAGTAGGTAAATATATCCCTCAGCAGCAAAAGACAGATATTTCTGTGTAAACTACCTGGCAGTGAAACCCCAGTTAATGCGGTCTGTTTAATCTAATGCACTTGATTGATTAAACATTCAAAATGTTTAACGGTGCAATCATTTAAACCATTCATTTGCCAGCAAAATATGAATAAACATCTAGCGCCGTCATTTTGTTCTTTCAGCTTTTAAAAATGCCACCTTAGAATGTCTGTCCATGTTGCTGGCAGCCCGTTACTTTTCTGCTGATTAGGTCATATTTTACTGACTGCAGCTAGTAAACAGATTTTTGCTTCAAACTGGCCATCCAGCAGGCATGGACGTCATTTAGGGGTCGCTGCTGCGACCCCTGGCATGCCGCTTGTGACCCCTGGCGCTGCCTTTGCGACCCCTAGTGTCAGCAGAGGCAAAATCAGTGGCAGGAACAGAAGCCGCTCTCCTTATGGTCGTTGGTGGGGGCTTCGCTCTGCTTGTTTTTTGTCATTTTTTTTATTATACTAATATTACATTATTCGCTATTAGTTAAAAATGGAGTACAAATAGCTGGAATATGACTTTCCCTGGCAACTGAGATAAGTTTAAAAAAAATGCTTTAAAACGTATGTATGTTGTGTGCGTGCTTGCACTTTTAAGTGTGTTTATGTAAGAGAAAGTGTGTATGTGCATGCATGTGTAGGCAGAGTGTGTGTGTAAGTGTGTGTATATGTGTGAATGCGTGTGTATGTATAAGCATATGTATATGCGAGTGAAAGTGAAGCTCAAGGGGCATGTGAAGTCACTTCTGCTACCCCTGGCATTTTGGTGAATTGACGTCCATGGCTGCAGGATAGCAAGAGATGCCCCTTTTCAGAAATAGATTTACCCCAAAGGCTTCATCCAGCCAACTGACGTTAAAGGTTGGAGCCAAAATTGCTAGAAATGTCGAGGCAGATTTACAAGCCCATTGCGACAACTTTACGCCGTCATTGCGTCACTTCTGTGACGCAGCGGCGTCGTAAACAATGCGCCACGTTACGACATATTTACAACGTGACGTATCTAGGGAGATGCGTCACGTTGTAAAGCCCTGCGCTACATTATACCTGCGTCAGGTATAATGTATGCAGGGTGGGCGTTCCGACGCAAGAAAGCCTCTTAAAAGTGACGCAGTGAGACGCCACTGCGTCAAAACCTTGCGCCTGCTTGAAGCAGGCGTAAGGAGTGACGCAGCATGATAGGAATAGACATTCCTGACCATTGCTGGAGTTGCATCGTGCTTGCGACACGACTCCGGCAATGTTACCCCTTACGCCAAAAGATGCGTCACGCATCTGTCTATCCTTGCGCCACGGTGCACCGCATTGTGAATGCGACGCATCCTTGGTGGCGCAAGGGTTATTTTATGTGTCACAAATTAACTGGCGCATCTCAGCTAATATGCAGAGATGCACCAGTTCTTGTAAATCTGCCCCGTGGTGTTTTTCCAGTTGGATAGATGATCTTACTCAAGTTCATAGAAAGTTTGACAGGCAAAAATTGGTAAATGTGTGGTTTGTAAGACAGTGGTGCTGTATCAGAGGATAAGGTTTTAGTAGACATAATCCCTTCATGTTACTCAACAAAGCAATCTTTAAACTGTAAAATAATAACCTTCAAATTGATCACTTCACATTTAAAAAAAAGCCTTTTGCCTCAGGCTGCTGCCTCCCGAGAGACCTTTGGTGGCCATTTTGAGGGTTGGCATTTTTAAGCATGCTGTCAACAGAATACAAATAGAGGAGTGCTCAATTAGCACAGAAGCTATGCTCGCTTTTTATTCAAAGATTACAAAACTCCTCAATTTAAGGTTCTCTCTTATTCTAACTCCCTAGTTTGTACACTTTTTAACATAGCCATCAGGACTTCTCTCCCTTCATCTCTCTCTACCGTGCTGTATGTACATTGCCTATGCTACCTAACCTCCCTTTAAAAGTTCCTTTTTATATTTCACTTGGAGGATGTTCAGATGATTATGGAGAACTTACAGCATTGGCGACTGGTGACTTTTGAAAGTGGTGAGGCACGCACGCAAATGTTCAAAATGATTATAATGGATGGTAAATGTTTTATAAAAAGAATGTGCCCCGATTACCTCTGCATTACGAATTGAATCCTGCAATGCAGAGGTGATCGGGGCACATTCTATTCATAAAGCATCCGTTATACTGGCAAAATAAACATATTCTTACCTGGACATCTAGATTCAGCTTGCAACTGCAAACCAGTACATCTGAGGTCACATTCTCCCGCATCGCGCTGCCTGGCTACAAACGTGCATGCTGGTCTCACAGAAAACCCCAGTTTCACAGCCAATCCAAGCACTGCTTTCTTGCTGCTTACAATAGTAAACAGCATAAGAGCAGGGCCAGGATTGGCTAGGTCAGGCAAACACAGCGCTCCATCGAAGACCAATGAGGCTGTGTCTTCGCTGCTCAAACTCCCTGCTGGCATTATTTCTGAAGCCTAAACTGCCCGTTAGGCTGGCCTGAGCAAAAACACCAGCCAAACTGACATGCACGAATTAGTTAACTGCTCTTGGTTGTCCAAATCAATACGGGAGAAAGAGCACTATAGCCCCGCCCGTAATGGGGAAAAAATGATTGGCACAGTACGGCAGAAGTAAAATAATGAGTGTGTCTCAGGCGTGGGGGCTTTCAGTAGGGGTCAGCGCCCCCACACCTCTATAAAGGAAACACCCCTGACTTACAGGCCAAATTACCAGTGCTTAATTTGAAGCAGTGGTTGGTAGTGAGGCACTCATTTTTGGTGACTATTTTCTCAAAAGACATTGTTCAAAAGCAAAAGACAGAAAGAAGCAAAAGGGGGAAGAAGGATGAAGAATAAGAGGGGAAAGCAGTGATAAAAAGAGAAAGCAGTATGAAAGAGAACCTACAAGAGTGGGATAAAGGAACAGAGGGTGCCTGGTGGTGGATTAAAGAGTCAAGAGAGAATCAAGATTATGCGCCTTAGCCAGTGCTGATTTTGTAAAAGAATGAGGGCTGGTCCCGAAAGCTCTATTCAGAAGCCCGAAGCGGGTGCAAGTAAGTGACGGCTTACGGAATATCAAAGTTGCTTAGTCTTTATTGCACCTTATGCCTCTTTAATACACTACCAGACACTCACTGCCCATTCATCTCACTCCTGCCGGTTCCTGCTTTCGCCATATGTGACCGTTTTTCCTTCTTTCACTTCCTCCATCTTTCTGCTTTGTGTGTTTTTCCCTCTATTGCTATTGGGAAATGTTTGATGTAGAAAAATAAATGTCGGTCCACAAAAATGAGTGCTGGTGGTCCCCACCGGCAACCACCAGCTCAAATTAAGCGCTGACTTAGCATACAGTGCCTTGACCTTCTATAGTACAGTGTGCAGGCTGTTGAGCAAAACTTTGGGCCTTAGAACTTATTATTTTTCAAACAAAGCACTTCAAATCACTCACCAGAATTCACCACCTTCCCAGACTTTTTGAGTTGATAGGCAACACTGCAGGCCCTGCAGAGTAACTAAATCTATCTAGTGAGATTTTGGTGTTTTAGTTGTTTTTGTTTTTCTGCTTATCTCCCTGTTACTTCATCCTTCACTTTTGGATTTAGGGCCTGATTTATATGTTGGCGGAAACGGAACTCAGTTGCGGTGGTGACGGATTTCCCTCTCCGCCAACATAGTGGTCTGCCTGCCCAATCTATATGCAGGCGGACCACGGAGTTCCCTCCCCCCCAAAATAGTGGACCGCCTACCCAATCTATATGGAGGCGGACCTTTAGTTTGGTCGTGGTGGAGACTACTTTGTTTCTGCTGTGGCTAAACTTCTCCCACGCCCCTAGGAAGTAAAGGCCGTCAGAGAAATGGCTACATGTTCACCCACCCAATTTAGATGGCCAGACATGTAGCCATTTTTTACTATCTTTCACCGCTAGGCAAAACTTTTTGGTGAGGAACAGTAAAATTGTAATAATGCTCCCCATGGCATTGGAGAAGCCTCCCATGGCGAGGGGAGCATTTATTTTTTTCATTACAAAAAAAAAATCTAATTTCGAGATTTTCTTTATTTAAAGAAAAAAATAATAATCTATGCTATGGGGCTGCATCCTGCTGACACAGCTTCGTAGCACAGAGTAAAATGCATTGACAGGAACCGCAGTGATGGCGGTTCCTGCCAGTGCTCTAACAAACGGCCTCCTGCTTAACGGTCATTTATAAATTAGGCGAGCAGTACCTCTGTCATGGGGACAGGGTAATTAACTTCGCCCCCATGACGGAATGGCGGGCCGTCCGCCTACATATAAATGAGGGCCTGAGCTTTGGCAGCAATAGCCTGAAGTAGAATTGATCCATACACAGAGAGAAAGAAAGAAACAAAGAAAGAAAACATTCTGAAAGAAAGGATTCAAACAAGAAAGACAACAGATTATTTTTCTTAGTTTTAAAGTAGTTTGTTTCGTAGATTATTTCATTTTGATTCAAGTTTTGTGTTGCCAGTTTAGTTTGTTAGTTTTGTGCATCATTTGCTTTTTGCTTTGGATTTGTGTTTGTGGATTGCTTTTCAGATGTCTTTACACTTAGGGGCTGATTACGATGGCAGGCAAAGGCACATCGGCGGTGCTGGCGGTGGCGGAAAATGTCCTTTTCCACACTCCATCGGCGGTCCTTGCGTCCGCCGTATTACGATGGGCAAAGATAGCCCATTTCCCGTCCGCTGCGGTGTTTCGGGATCCGCCAGAAATCCCCTTCCGCAGCGGTGGCAGACGGAGCCAATAGAGAGGGACTGCCGTGCATAATGCTTTTCCGACCGCCATCATAATCAGCCCCTTAATTCGTTCTATTTATATTTTTAGGGTTTTTCATTTTTTCGTTCCTTGATGTCTTAAAATTGTCAGTAGAAATGGAAGTGAGTTCCCCTGGTGCCACTCAGAGTGAGAAACTGACGGATATCCCATCCTTTCTTTTCCACCGTAGAGCAGGCACTGGATAATTTCCAATTGTAAGTGCTTGCTGTTACCATTGAAGAGTTTTTAAAACAAAATAGAGCAAAACGGTTTTGCAGATGCCTTTGACTATTTATGTAAAAGTAGAATACACAATTTTCTCTCAAACATAATCAAGTTTAAAATTTGGAATTCAGAGAAGATGTAATGCCAAAACAAGTGTGAAGTCCTTTTCTGATATATTTCCCTTGGTGCCTTGGTGCAAATACAGTTTTCCTGAATTTCCATAACACAAAGCACAAAAAAGTCGGAATGGATTTTGCCTGTTATTTACTTTTCCACTGGGGCCATGTTTTTGTAAAACAAAAGGGACCCTAATGTATAGTTGTTTTCACTGAGCTGAAAAGTGCAGTCTCCACTATGCATAGATTTTACATGTAAGGTTACGGAATGGTAATTTTTTTTACATAATTTAAAATGTGCGTGAATACTCAAAAATGTGCAACTGTGAAGTTATTCACCTCATTTGTATTTTATTTCCCTAGCCAACAGTACGACTCACATTAGAACAACCATTTTAACACTTCTGAACACTGAACTCCTGTAATTAGTGAAAGCTCTACACTGGTAGATGGTATTCATGCTTAACTTAGGGGTATATTTACAAGAACTGCAGCTAACTTGCGTTAGCGTTAGTTAGCGGCAGTTTTCTTAACGCGGGCCATCGCCGAAAACTATCGTCCTGTTAGCGATGTATTTACAATACGTCGCTACATGGCAATAGTTTCGAGTAGCCACAGTGAAAACTGCCATTAACACTAGCGTGAAGGCGATACAAACTCTGACGTTAGCAGGCGAAAACTGATGAAAGGCCAATTTGCGTGCAAAATACTCACGTTAGTCAGCAGAATTTCATTTTTTTTGCCTCTAGAGGCAAAAATAGCCAATAAGTCCACCTCCAATGAAAAAAATAAAAGAAAAACAATGGAATGTAGAATGGAGCAGCCAGGGACAAGTGCAGCACAGCTCAACAACCTCCCCCTACCCCCCTCCCCCAACAGCCAGGATGACCAGCCAGAGTCCCAGGGGAAGAGAAAATGCAGAATCAGGGCTACATATATGAAAAGAGGCGCTCTGCTGGCGAAAACCTGTGATGCATCACTCTTCATAGCACCCTCCTTGCAACACCATGACAGCCAAAACCTTGAAAGCACGGACAGACCCTGGGGCCAGGAGGCCTCGCTCTGCCTGCGCCTGGGACCCATAGTGGGATGCGGAGGTGCTGTAGAGTTGCTTGGCCATGGCGGTTGACATTGAGGCATCGGCGATCGCCCTTACCTGGTGTTGAAGTCTGCCAGGTCACATGGAGACACCTTGCCGACCTATGTGAGAAGACCGCCTGGTGCCCCTTGGAGCTGTGAACGGTAGAGGCGCTCCTGCATACCAACGTAGGGAGGTCTGCATTGCATACCATGTGCCACTACTACACCGGGGTGCACAGGGGGATTACCAATGTTGGGCCGTGCCTCTCTGCATCACAGTCCAGAGGATGTTGCGCTGGCCGGACGCTGTGGAGGGTGAGGCCCCTGAGCTGCGCCGAACTTGTGTGGAGGGAGCACTGCAACTTCACGCATAAGGGGGCCCTGTTGCATCCCCTGCATTGGGAGGTTACCCAGGGTACTTGGCGGCGACTGCTGTACCCAGGCTTGTGAAATCCCACCTGGCTGAGGCTCCTGCTGGCTGAGTCACAGATTTGGAGAGAGTGCAGCGGATTGTGCCACGGTGTTACTGTCCAGGTGAGGAGAATCTGGGATGCGTAACGAAGGAGTCCCGGGGGTCGAGTCGGGCCCAGGCCTAGCGCCTGTGGGTGACGCACCACAGTGGCGGCTCCTCTGCTATGGTGGAAGAGCGTCACCCCACTGCTTTCAAGCAGCGCAAGAAGAGGAAACATAACATGATGATAACTTTCTGATATTCTCATGCTATGTTTCCTTTGCAGGCAGGAGGGTGGGTGGGGCTGCCGGAGCAGGGCAGGGGCGGAGTGGTATGCCCACTCAAGTGCGCAATGACTGTTTGGTTGGGCCTCTCAGGCCACCCAAAGCAGTCATGCGCACTTCCCTGTTCGCAATGCAGGCTGCATTACAGCTTGCATGGAGGACATGCCCACCCCTCCAGCCCCTGGCTGAACAGCTTGTCATGGTGCTCAAGAACAATCATAATGCTGCATTCCAGCGTTGTGATTGGCTTAGGGAGGGAGCCTAGCTGCCAGCTTCCTGTTCCTGGCAGACTCAGGAGAGCAGGAGCACAGAAGACGTGGGACCCGGCCTCGAAGTACGATTTTAAAAAATATATATTTACAACCCCCGCTTCCCCCCGCGTCCCTGCCCCCTCCAGTGTCCTTTCCCGTGTTTCTCGCCTCCCGGCTGTCCGGTCACTCCCGCAGCACTACTTAATGTTAATGGTGGCTGCTGTGCGGCCATGTGCAGCAGGCGTGCCACTGGTGTGCTAAAGGCAAGCCCGCCTGCGTCCGTCTGCCCCTGGACCGCGCCCAGCACCAAGGACCCTTCCTCTCGGACACTCCACCACTACAACGCCAGCACCTTCCTCGTCATCAGCCCTGAACCACACTGCCTGCCATCTAACATCACTGTATAATTCCCTTGCACCCTGCGCCTGCCAAAACTGCAAACACACCTTCTGCAACATCAGCACACCAGCGCCTCCTGCCGCCCAGCGGACCAACAGCGCAGCCCACCGGCTCAACTGCATCCTCCTCAAGGTGTGGTCCCTCCACAAACACACCACAGAAATCTGGGACCTCCTCGACGCTACCTCTTCAGACATCACCTTGTTCATGGAAACCTGGACCAACCTCTGCTCCGGAGCGGATAAAGCCATCATCATCCACGACGGCTACAAATTCACCCACACGGACCACCCCGAGCGCGCTGGAGGAGGCATTGCCAGTGTCTAAATAAGCACACTCCGTCTGACCACGCACTCTAATGATCCGACAGCTACCATGGAACACCTCCACTTCCAGATCAGGACCAACCCCAACACCACCGTCCACTGCACCCTTGTCTACAGGCCCCCCAGCCCATGAACCCCCAATCACCGATGCCATTGTAGACCTCATCGCACCCCAGGCTCTCCCATCCACTGACTACATTCTACTCGGAGACCTCAACTTCCACCTGGACAACCCCAGTGACCAGAACACCACCACCCTCCTGGCGAACCTCGCCAACATCGGACACAAGCAGCTAGCCCAAACCCACATAGCCGGACACACACTTGACCCCGTCTTCTCCGCCAGTGGGAATTTCAACCACAGCCACACCACCGAACTCACCTGGACCGACCATCATAGTATACATCACGCCTTCACCACACCCACCGTACACCACCGCCATCATCGCCCCCCCCCAGCCGCAGCTGGATCAAGGCCATCAAAGAACTTTTCAGCAACTCCGTCAGCACCACCAACGCTTACAGACACCAACGCCGCAGCACCCAAAATCCACCGATGGAGCTCCAACTGCGCTGACACCCTGGCAGCTCCTCCGTGCCAGTGGACCAAGCATCTGGGGGTCGCTGCCCGTCGGGGAAGGTGACAGCAGGCACCCTTGACACCAAACTAGACTCTGTACAAAGTGACTCATTTAGGCATATGCGAGACCTTGTGAACCCCTATGCCACATTATACCTGCATCAGGTAGGATGTATGCAGGGTGGGCATTCCCACGCAGCAAAGCCTCGTAGGAGTGGCGCAGTAGTGAAATCTATATGATTTCACTGCAAAAATTCTAGGATGCCACTGCGTCAAAACCTTACGCCTGCCTCATGGCGGGCATAGGGGTGACGCTGTGCCATAGGGATAGGCCTGCCCCATGCATTGCTGGAATTGCGTCATGCTTGAGACAAAATTGCAGCAATGCGTGACTTTAGCGTGAGAGATACGTCAGGAATACTGACATATCTGTGAATCCTTGCAACATAGAGCACCGTACAGTAAATACGGCGCATCCATGGTGTCGCAAGGAGGGTGCAGTGAAAAGTGTGCCAACGCTGTATTGTTGCAGCGATACAACACTTTTCATGAATGAGGCCCAGGACTGCGCCCTATCTTATTGTGGGGCGCATTCCTGAGCTTTTGTTTTGGCGCAGGGCAGCGCAGCAATAATCTTTGCTGCGCTGTCCAGCACCAAAACATCTGGAATGAGGCCCCAAGTGTTTACATCAATTTTAAGACCAGCTATTTTCTGGTCTTAAAAAACTGTCTCTAACTGAACTTAGAGGCAGTTTTTTGGGTTTTGCACCATACAAGGAATTCCTTGTAAATATCGCGAAGTGGGGTTAGGGGCAGTTTTTTCACAGGAACGCCTACCTTGCATCTCATTTTCGTTAACTCTTGCTAACAGAAGTGGCGAGCTTTAAAATTCACTTTTTTGCAGGAAAAGTGCCACTAACTCCAGTTAGCGGCAACTTGTAAATAAGGCAATAAAAGAATTGCCGCGTAAAGTCAAAAAATTGATGCTACGGCGGCGTTAAGTCCTTGTGCATATGCCTCTTAGTCTCTTCTCTCTTTGTAAACCACAAGATTTGTGAATCAGGCCCTACAATTTGAAGACATTTTAGAAGAAAGCATATCTGACCTTCATTTCTTGCCTGAGATGAAGATTACTGCAACAGTACTTCTCAACCGTTAAATGGAGTCAGATTGCCAGAGTTTGTCTTTCTTGCCTTTTTTTATAACAGAGAATAATTGTAGGAAATCGTTCTTTTCTGCGTCTCCACCCGATATTTTTATCTATTTCTGGACCATATTTTTAGTGGTATGACTCTGAGCACTGTGACACTGCTGTTCATCGCCACAGTGAGTGTGCTCTGGCCCTAACATGGTACTGTCAAAATTGCTTTCTCCCAATAAGTCAATGTACCTTTCTTGTAAGGCCAAGGTAGATGGTGCAGAAAATGCATGTAGGCAGTGGAAGTTAATTATCAAATGTGGCTACAGTGTGTACTTATACCACTCACATTTATACAAATATATGACTTCTAGAGGTTCCACTGTGCACTGCCTGGGCTGCAGTTTAAAAGCCCTTCAGGGACACATAGAAAGGAAAAGTGTTGTTGTGATGTTGGAAAACTAATTTTATGTATTATTACGTTTTCTCTAAAGTGTACCCTTGCTCGCCCACAGGACTGTGTGCCTTATGTATAGAAAAGTGACACACTACATATTAGAATTAGTATGTCTTCACAGTGAACAAATACCCAGGTTCACTGACACAACATCGATGTAAAAAATATCGATGTAAAAAATATTGAGAAAAAATATAGACAAAAAAATATCGACTCCTATAACTTAAACAGGTAAGTACAAAAATATCGACTAAAAAATATAGATGTATAAAATATCGACTTTTATATAAATTTAAAATAAAATATATATTAAATATATTAAATATTAAATATAATTTTAACTAAAAATTTAATATACATTTTAATAAAATATAACAAATAAACTTAGTAACAAAATAAACACACAAACATAATAATTTATAAATATATATTTACTTTAAAACAATTAATAAACTAGTATTTTTAATTTATGTTAAAAGTTTAAAATAATATACAAAATAAAAATATATATAAATGATTTAAAATATAAACACAAACATCTATAATAAATTAAACATTAAACTATTTAAAATTATTTAAACTTAAATTTCACAATACAATCAGTGCAACAGTAGGGAAAGTGTTGGATAGCAAAGGGGTAAAAATAACTATTCCCACTCCACTGAGTGCAACAGTAGGATAAGTGTTGGATAGCGGAGGGGTAAAAATTTGTATTCCCACTCTGGTGAGTACAACAGTAGGGAAAGGTTTGGATAGCAGAGGGGTAAAAATTACTATTCCCACTCCAGTGAGTGCAACAGTAGGGAAAGGGTTGGATAGCGGAGGGGTAAAAATTACTTTTCCCACTCCAGTGAGTGGAACAGTAGGGAAAGTGATAGATAGCGGATGGGTAAAAAAAATCCAACTCCGCTGAGTGCAACAGTAGGGAAAGTGCTGGATAGTGGAGAGGTAAAAATTACTATTCCCACTCCAGTGAGTGCAACATTAGGGAAAGTGTTAGATAGCAGAGAGACAAAAATTACTATTCACATTCAAACAGTTAAAACAAAAATAAAACATAATTTAAAAAAAAATCATAAAAATGATTAAACAATATTTAAAAAATGAAAAATCAAATATATTACATATATAAAAAAAATATTATAATATTAATTACATATAACAAAAACCTCCAAATAATATATAAAGTAAAATAATAAATACATTTATAAAAAATAATTCTTTTAAACCAGAAAATATTTACAAACAAAAAATTAATTAATACATAAATGTATTTATTTTATTTCCTACCCTATAACACCACACCAATAACAAACACTTCAACATTTTTTATTACATTTTCTTCCATAAGTAACATAATTAATAATCAATGAAAAAATATTATTAATAAAAAAACTAATAAACATGATTTGACTACACAAACTTTAACACTATATTATCCGCAACACACACCTAAATTAAACTATAAAATAATAAAACACAATTAAAACTTATTTTTAAATTAAAAACTATTACTATTAACAACTAATAATAAAGTAATTAAAATGTATTTAATACCCACCCTTTACCCCTTTAAAGGTAAAAATAACACACAATAAATAAGCAATTAGCCTAAATAAATAAATAATTAATATTAATTAACAACTATATATTAATTAATTAAAGACAAATTATTTCCCACCCTCTACTCCTATAAACACCACAACACACACTAAAAATTAATTACACAATTACCATAATTAATTACCAATTCATTAATTAAAATTATTCAACTTCCAATTATTAATTTATCAATTAAAAATATATAACTTCCCACCCTTTACACCTTTAAACACCACAACAAACACCTAAAATTAATGACACAATTACCATAATTAATTACCAGTTAATTAATGAAAATTAATTAACAACCAATTATTAATTCATAAATTAAAAATAAATTACTTCCCACCCTTTACACCTATAAACACCACAACACACACCTAAAATTAATTACACAATTACCATAATTACTTACCAATTAATTAATTCACAACCAATTATTAATTAATTAATAATAAATTACTTTATTATTATTATTATTATTATTATTATTATTATTATTATTAAACTAAATTTATAAGGCGCTCAGCTACCCCAAAAGGTTTCCTGGCGCCAGCCGGTAAGAGTAAGGAGTGGAAAGGGAATCAGAGATTGAACAGCCAGGTCTTTAGATTTTTACGGAATCTACCATATATGGTTTCCTCGCGTAGGGTCAGAGGCATGGAGTTCCACAAAGTGGGACCAAGATAAGAGAAAGAGCGGCCGCGCATACGCGACAATTTGAATTTGGGGATGGTGAACCTAAATTGATGGGTTGAACGTAAGAGCCGTGAAGGGTGGTACGGTTGTACCAACGATTGTAGATATGTTGGGGCCACACCCATTTTGATTTTATGCATATAGCATAGTGCTTTGAATCTAATGCGATTTTCTATCTTTAGCCAGTGTAGTTCACGAAGATAGCCAGTGATTGAGGTAGTCCTAGATACGTTGCACAGCAGTCTAGCTGCCGCGTTCTGTACTACTTGTAGCCTCTGGATGATGGCCTTGTTAGATCCCAAGTAGAACATTGCCATAATCCAGCCTGGACGTGACCAGGGCATGTACCACCGTTTTCTGTGCAGCACGAGGTATCATCCATAAGATTTTTTTAGCCATTTCAGGACAATGAAACAAGTGGCGGCTACCTTGGTGACTTGTTGCTTCATTGATAGTTGATTATCAATCACGAAACCCAGATTGCGGACTTGGTGAACCGGCAGGGGCAAAGTGCCCATTTCGGGCGGCCAGTGATGCAATCCCCAAAGGTCGATTTTTTTCCCCAGAATCATTACCTCCGTCTTCTCTCCATTTAGCTTGAGCAGATTGTTCTGCATCCAAGACGCAATTTTGCCCAAGCCTAACTGAAGGGCCGAAGGCTCAGAACCCTTAGATGAAGAGAGGGAGAAAATGATCTGGGTATCGTCGGCATATGAAAAAAGGGACAGCCCTGCTCCCTCGGGTATGTCCAACGGCCGGACATAAACATTAAACAGCAGTGGGCTTAGCACCGAGCCATGCGGTACACCATGAGGAAGGACATGAGATTTAGAGCTGGCCTCCGTAGAAAAGACCTGAAATGTACGATTGGCGAGAAAGGAACTAAGGGGGTCATTACGATGGCGGGAGGAAGCACAACCGCTGTGCTGGCGGATGCAAAAACCACCAGTTACCGCCGGCACGCAGCAGTCCACACGCCCGCCCAATTACGATGCGAAAAGTAGGCCAAACACCGCCGGCAAGCCGGCAACACCGTCCGCCATCAAAGTGCGTCCGTACACGTAGCGGCGCAGCACAATTGACACACACCGTCCGACGAAATCACGTCCCGCCCGGCGTATAAATTACGATGCCGCAAACAAACGGCTCCCACGGCTAAGAGACACCGTACGACAAACCGAAGTGGTAACACGGACGCCGAGCACGGACAACGAAGAAGCGGCACCCCCGAGCATGAATCCAGCACTGCAGGCCCTCCCCATGCTCTTGCTGATGCACCACCAAGGACGCAACGTACCGCGGAGACGCAGGTAGGCACACACACAACAAGTGCACGCAAACAGCGCACACAGTGCAAGGGCGGAAAAAGCGGACAACCCCCCACCACCGCGTGTACACTACACATCCACCATTGCATCCACATATGACACACAGGCCAAATCGTAACATCGCGTAACACATGTGTACACACCACCTGGGACTAGGAACCAACGACCCCGTCACGGCCCCAAAGCGGCGATGACGCCGCCACACATGCGCACAACGCAGAGGCCAACCGCAGCGCCATGCATGCGTCGCACACAGACACAGGGACACAACCAAGCGGCACACACATCAGCCCCACCCCGAACGCACATGACACGTGACAGGCCTGCCACAGACATGTCCCCAACGCCCAATTCACGGACAACACCCAACGCCACACAACCGACGCACACATGTCAGTGAAGTCACGCAACAGCAGGACACACCCCAGTGTGACAAACATGGCGTAGCACACAGCGGCGGCAACACCAACTAGGAGAAGCAGGGCTCCTTCGGGAAGAGGAACGCCAGTACCACACTGAAACACCCATACCACCCTGCACATATGAACAAGACATATAAAACGGAACACCAAAGAGCCCGGGGACCGACAACAGGTGGCCCAAGAATAACATTCACACACAAGGCCCAACGCAGAGCGGAAAGGCAGCCTGCCGCCCACACAAGGGAGAGCAGACAGCACTGAATGACCTTCCATTCCAACTCCGAAACCACAGCCCTACGAAAGAAGCCGGTGAATACAGCCATTGTCCAAGAAAAGACCAACACAGGCATGCCGAGGAGACCGACCACAGGGCAGATAGCGCATATCACAGAAGCACACAACGGACGGGGAAGAAAAAGAAAACACTCCCCGTGTCGGCCACATGCAAGTTAATTGGAAGGAGTCACACATCACTGACCTTGAACTGTCTGAGAAGCATGTGGGATGAGGGCCCGTGTCCTCCGCACAAGCCAACAGAACACAAGTCCTGTCTCCCTACGACTACACAGAGCTCACAGCAACCTCGGAGCGTGCACATTGCAGACTGCACACACAGCCGGAGCACGCCACCACAACGCACCGCTGCGAAATGGCAACCGCAACACACCTACCCAACTACGCCGGACAGCTCAAGCTGTACAAAACCAACCTGATACATACATTGGGATGCGATCTCCTGTCCCTGCTGAACGTAAGTTACCGACTGACTTACCGCATCACATTGTTCAGCTGCGTCATGCCCGTCTTCTACTGTCGGAGGTGTCCCTACCAGCATCCCGTGGAGATGTGCCTCTCCAACCCGGCATGTCTAAAGGCGGACCTGCTACCACTACTCCTCCCTCTGGACGCACACGACAGGGCCTGCTCTGCCTATGGGGGCATGGCGTATGTGGCCAACATCGCACCCGCACTGAAATGGGACCACTGTGCCTCCACACGACGGATCATCGAGAACAGCTACATCGAATGTCACCCAGCATGCCCCATCATGGTCCTCCAAGGGACAACTTACGAACAACACCTTGACAGCCACCATCCGCTACATTGGCTGGCAAACATGTACACCACCAATGACATGGAAGCCCTGCTGGACGGCATCGCATACCTGACAACCTGTAAATTCGTCGGACCACAACGCAGGTTCCCCGATTGACCTATGATGTCCAACCCCGCACCCATGCTTAGCTTCCGCACGGACTGGCCAGTCACCACCACAACAGCCATACCAAACGACCGGCAACTGTTACCACACCATCAACGACATCGCCATGACATCGGATATGACCGGGACATGCACACTGTTCCCCATCACATCCAGGAACACCGCATGCATCGTGGGAGGCAGTGGCATGGGGTCTGTGTATCGCACCCACATGGACGGAACTGCACGAACAACCAGGACACGACATGGATCCAGCGCCCATGGACACACACACCGCTCAGTGGACATGAATAGGTCGCCTGGAGTCTGTGGGTGCTGCACCCCTCCCACCCCCGCCCCGGGAATCCCATACCAGGACCTTTGCATGGACGACAAGTGCATACAACAACAACACGACCCCAGTGACTGTGACATGTCCAGTAACCACCACATTGCAACAACAAGTGGCACGCCGCTGCATGCACGCAAGCACATGCCCTGATGTCATCCCACATGCACGCGTGCATGAGGAACAACCGCAGCAAACCTGTCACATGGAACTGAGATGGACTGTGCCCATGATGCCAAGCGGTCTGGTAGGCTACATGTATACCGTCTGTGTCAAAGTCCGCAGCTCCGCAGCTATACGTAAATGTACATTAGCACAGCCTTGGCCAAGCAGATGTAACTCTGAAGCCCACATCCCACATAGCAAAACCAAAGGGGATGATGGACGGAGTGTTGAACATTGCAAGCACTCACCCCCAGTCAACTGATCTGGGTTTAATCCATCATCATTCTTTAGCTCACTCCGCCACCCCAGTTCAGACATGGCCATATGCAAATCAGTCTGACCCTGTGCCTCATGGGAACAGTCCAGCCCGAACTGCCAAGCCATGTCTTCCCTGGACCGGAAACAAGCATCCTGGGACCGGTTTCTGGCTTACAGCCGTCATCAGCCAGGCTATCTTGAATCCAGTGGCAAAGTGAGCAAGGGACCCACGTCTGGGCATACCCTGCCAACTTAGGGCGAACATAGCAAAACCAAAGGGGATGATGGACGGAGTGTTGAACATTGCAAGCACTCACCCCCAGTCAACTGATCTGGGTTTAATCCATCATCATTCTTTAGCTCACTCCGCCACCCCAGTTCAGACATGGCCATATGCAAATCAGTCTGACCCTGTGCCTCATGGGAACAGTCCAGCCCGAACTGCCAAGCCATGTCTTCCCTGGACCGGAAACAAGCATCCTGGGACCGGTTTCTGGCTTACAGCCGTCATCAGCCAGGCTATCTTGAATCCAGTGGCAAAGTGAGCAAGGGACCCACGTCTGGGCATACCCTTCCAACTTAGGGCGAACATAGCAAAACTACATCCCACATGCAACAGCCAATCACATGTAACCCCACACCCTATCCCATTTGCAATCATGCTCAGTATATCCTCAACATGTATTCCGCTGCCAGTAGTGTCCACTATACTGCATCACAGAGGACAGAAGACTCAATATAATGTTTGAAACCAAAACTGTCTCCGCTGACTCATTTCACAAGTACGAATGAGAGAGGATGAGAGTATGTGAAGTACACGGCAGTCGTGACATGACCTTGTAGTACACTGGTATTGGATGTCAACGCAAATGAGTAGCACAACTGTGGAAGACACACATGTGTCGTGTGAAGTCGTATGGACGCAGTGCTCAGGTGGGTGGGTGTGACGGGTAGATGCGCACATGCCAAGTTGGAGCACGCCGTGTTGGGAGGGGTCATGAACAGTACACCACCGCTTCCCTGGGCATTGTGAGAGGACACCTGTCGGGGGGAGTGAACACGTGTGTGCACAGCAGCCGGGCACACGTACAAAGCGGTACCAGGCGCACCTCAGCCCACCCTCTGTGGACAAGCTGGATCCTGTTGTGCGCCCGCCATGCCCCTTGACAAGGCACACACAGCCCCAGTCGACCAGGTGTAACCCCAACATAGTCAATCCGCACAGGCGATACAGGGCACGGGATGGCAGTGGAGCATGGTGTGTGAGAGGTCTCCTCGCGCTCCTCCTGGTCATATCACGCAGGCAATAGAACCTCAACGTCTAGCATGGCACAAGTCAAATGGAAGTGTAGGGGGACGCACCACAGCACGAGCAGCACTGACGTCACGGGAGGTGGCTCGCACCATCCCATCCATTGCCCATTATACCAACCACGCCACATGCCATTGCGACTAAGTGCAAGCGCGTGCACCACCACCCCCGAGCCCTCCCCAGAGAGGCCAAAGAGTGAATGTGTGGGCCATCAGTCACAGACGGACGCGGCCTGGCCGCAAGGGCAGCCACAGCCACTGGGTGTCGCAGGTGGCGGATCCGGAAGGCGAAGACTGTGATGCATAGTCCATGCAGGCCGGGTCTCCATTTGGGGCACCACGCAGGTGGACGGCGTCCCGCAACACATCATACCCTGAGACAGCCCACTTGTGCAACTGGACCCACACATACACTCCTTGCCCTCTCTGGTGCGAGCTTGGGGCTGCCTGTGCAAGCGCTAGCCTCGCAGGTGCACATGCATATTGGGGGAGCGAGGGGAGGACATGAGGGCTGGGGCGAAGATGACTGTATCACTGTCAGTGAGTACAAGGGATGACCCAGATGTGGAAAGGAAGAGACGTGTCCCGTGTGTACTGCAACTAGTCGCCAATCCAACTACCCCCATGTCCGGAATGTAAGCCCGCACCTAGGCCCGCCCATCCGCCACATCGAATATACCACCAGCACGACAACCTTCCCATTCGAAACACTGACTGGGGGTGGCGACCAGTGAACAATCATGTGTAGCCTACCCACGCGTACATGTGGGCCCTCCATGATCCATGTCACCTGCGGCAAAGTCATGACATGCGCAATGAGGGAAGTGAGGAGAGCTGTCCGCCCCACGCACAGAAGGTGCATCAGCTCCACAGACCCAGCAGCGATTCCAGCAGGGGTCACATGTGCAGGGGCAGCTGTGCCTGGTGTGAAGGCACATGCATATAGACAGCACATCGACCAATGTGTAGTCTGCCCACATCTACAGTCCATCATCATGCGGACATAGGAATTGAACACAGGGCAACACATCTTGGTGGGTGCACCCACCGTGACCAACAATGCGCAATCATCGACGTACCCGCCCTGTGCATGGCCCCCCACCCAACGGAGGCACATCCAGTGCCACCATCCCACACACACAAGCCTTCCACGGAACATGCTGTGTCCAATGGTCAGTACAAAGTCAGCGCCCATCTGGTGGATCCTGAACAGGAGACACATGCACACACATGCCAGCTCCCACTATGTACGTCTGCCACCTGGCACGTGCAATGTAACCTCTCACTTGTGACTTGTGACTGCAAGCACACAGCCGTCTTGGCATGGGGCTGTCAATGTGGACACCTGTCAATGTTTCGGGAGGTGTGATCCGTACAGTGCTGTACATAGGGTGCAGTGCTGACACCTACTACTGTCTCATATCCCCTCGTGCCACAGGTCCCACTTGTTTTGGCCGCTCAGCCTGTGCCCACATCGTCGTCGTCGTGTGCCATACTCATCCAGCCTCGGAAGCAGTTCCATGCTCAGCAGACATTCATGTTGCCGTGGCGTTGCCGCTTGACGAATATGCAGTCAGTCCCCATCAGCACGCCCCGCAAGTCATTGGGGCCTAGATCCCCATGTGCATGCACATGGCAGTGGTTTGTATCACTAGCCATTGCCATTGTTGGGAGACCTGTGTAAGTGTATTGTGGCCGTGCCGTCCCAGCTTGACAGCTGGGCTGTGGCTCATGTGCTTGCTCAGTCATGTCAGTGATGTGTATGCGAAATTGCTATGTGTTGTGTTGCTTTGACATGTGTCCACTGCCATTTTCCCTAGGCGGAGACCGAACATTGACCGCCCATACCAATTGCTGGCGGACATGGACGATACAGAGGTCATTAGGAAGTTTCGGCTGGACAGGCCAACCCTGCATCGACTGTGTGCCATGTTGGAACCCCATCTCCGTCCCCGCAGGGTGTATCCGACAGCTGTCACCCCCACGGCTAAGGTGATGGCCGCCATGCATTTCTTCGCCACTGGGTCATTCCAGCACACAGTGGGCAGTGGAGGAGGGATGTCCCAGCCCATGTTCAGCAAGGTGCTGAGGGATGTACTGGCAGCCATGATGCTGTACCGAAACAGGTACATCCGCTTCCCCAGGGCTCGTGAATTGGCGGCAGTGAAGGGTGCATTCTATGCCCTTGGCAGAATCCCACACGTCGTTGGAGCCATTGACTGCACACATGTTGGCCTTGTTCCACCACAGGCCACTGAGCACCTGTACCGCAACAGGAAGCACACGCACTCCCTGAATGTGCAAGTGGTGTGCCTTGCGGACATGGTGATCACCCACGTGTGTGCAAAGTTCCCAGGCTCGGCCCATGACGCACACATAATGCGCAACAGCATCTTGCCACGACTGATGTCCAATCTGCAACAGGATCGTGGCTGTATTGTCGGTGAGTATGTGGAGTGGTGTAGCGTGCTGGTTGTGCGATGCTGTCCCCTGTCCAGTTGGAATAGCAACGGTTCTCTGTGTCCCTCACACCCAGGTGACTCTGCGTACCCGAATGGGGCATGGCTGCTCAGTCCATTGAGGAATCCTCGCACCCCAGCAGACGATCGCTACAATGAGGCACATGGGAGGACCAGACGTGTGGTCGAGCGTACCTTTGGCCTCCTCAAGTCCAGGTTCAGGTGCCTGGACCGCACCGGGAGTGCGCTGGCGTACTCCCCACAGAAGGTGTGCCAGATAGTGGTGGCGTGCTGCATGCTGCACAATCTGGCCATTCGGAAGCAGATCCCCCTCATCGTGGATGACGGAGATCAACCAGGGCCCCAGCCCGCAGACCAGGACAGCTCGAGTGAGGAGGACAGCGGAGAGGAGGAAGCTGGTAATGTGCGGCAGCAGCTCATCGCCCACTACTTCACTTGACGGTGAGTGTCCATGTACGACGGCTGATGTGGCTGTATCTGTGCAGGTGTGTGTGTGCTGTGTCAGGGTGGCCGTTTGTTCACTGCGTGCTGTGTGTCAACGCTCCATGGCCAGGGTAGTATGCCACTGTTGGTGGCTGTGGCATTGTGCCCTATTGCTCTGTGCGATGTGTGTACATTGCTTGTATTTGTTGACATGTACTGTGTGATGGGTGTGTGACACACTCATTGAATGTGCTCCTGTTCTGTCTCCCACCCCTAGGTCCCTACAGGCCCTCCGGTTCCATTGCCATGCCACGCATCAGGTGCCTTTCCGCCCAAGGTGGCCGTTGTATTCCGTACAAATAAAACACAGGGCACAAACAGCAGTTTGTGTAAGAGGTGCATTTATTTCAAACTGTGACATGTGATTGTGTGCGAGGTGATGACAAAAGTGGTGCGTGCAGTGACAATGAGCTGTCGGTCACGGCTGCGTGATGCTCAGGGTGTACCCACTTGTTCCATGTCCATGGTCCAACAGACACATGCCATCCAGATGGCTGTGTGGAGTGGGATCGTAGTCCAAGTCAATGCAGTGGGTGGTCAAGGAAGGCTGGCTGGCTGCCTCACTTGCGTCTGGAGCGTGCGTAGTCCTCCCGGGAGATCTGTTTGTACTTCGGACGGCCCCTTCCACGTTTGGGAGGGGGTGTGTGGTGGCGACCTGCTGGTGGGGGGTGAGGTGTGCTCACTGGCTGTGGACGCAGGGGTACTGGACACTGCTGCTCGACCCTGCGCCCCGGCAGGTGGTGGCGGTGGTGGAGCTGCTGTCCCTGGCTGTGTCCTCACCACCAGCTGGCCCATGAGGTCCACGAGTTGGCCCATACGGGCGTCCATGGACCTCAGCACCCCCAGCACCTCCCGCGTGTCTGAAGCAGACCTGGCCCATTGTTCTTGGGCCTCTTCATAGGCCCCAAGGACTCTGGCCATTTGAGGCAGGGCATGGCTCCCAGGGGAGACTTGCGTTTCCCTGACCCTGCTCCTCCTACCAGTACTGCTGCCACCGGCCTGCCCACTAGCCACATTGCTCACCACGGTCCTCGCTGTGGCTCCCAGGGTGGATCCAGTCGGCTGGGCCACCACCTGCGCTGGGGCTGGTGCCAGCGAAGACGTGGTGGTGGTGGCGGCGGTGGTGGTCGGTGCGGCGATGGTGGCGGTTGCGGCAGTGGTAGTGGCCGCAATGACCGTGGGTGTGGCCGCAATGACCGTGGGTGTGGCCGCAATGACCGTGGGTGTGGCCGCAACGACAGTGGCAGCAGGGGGCTGGGAATGTTCAGCAGCCCTGGATGATGGGTTGGTGGGTAGGAGGGGTCCTGGGGAGCGGCTGGGCCCTGCCACACCAGATGGGCCTGCTTGGTGGTCCGTGTCCGAAGAGGAGGACAGATCCTCCACATCCGTGTGTCCTCGTTGGGGGCTTGTAGGCTGGCTGTGCTGGCTGCTGTCTCCATCCCCAGCATCCAGCAGTTCGTCACCTGTGGAGAGAATGAGATTTGTTATTGTGTTGCACCTGGCGAAGTATGTATTTGTCGTCTGACATTAACAGTTCGTGCAATCTCGTACATGGGTTTCCCGGAGGCGTGTGTGTGGCTGTACCATTTGTAGTTGTGTGTGCTTGGCAATGGGACTGTGTGCTGTGCACATGTGGCATGGGACGGATTGGCCATGCCGATGGGTGTGTTGCTGTGCCCCTACTTATTGTGACTCTGGTGTATGCGGGCTCCTGGCCCATCCTGGGTCTGGTTTGTACTTTGCTTTTGGTGTTCAAATGGAACGCTTAGGAACGCATATGGCAACATGGGGGCCATGCCCCAGATTCGCATTTGGGATGGAATATGCTTTTGGGGTTCAAATGGAACGCTTAGGGACGCATATGGCAACATGGGGGCCATGCCCCAGATTCGCATTTGGGATGGAATATGCTTTTGGGGTACATGCTGTGAACCATGGGTGCCGAACGTGACATGTGTTGTGGCAGCATGACAGTGCATGGTCTGAGGTGTGTGCATGCCTGACATGGCCTGCATATTTGCTGTCTGTTGTGATTACTGGACATGGCATTGGACGCATCGTTATGAGTGAGTGATGGTTGTGTGCCAGCCAACGTATTGCAGTTGTCCCATCTCCTTGGTGTGCGTGCTGCCCTGTGCCATGTGCATCACTGCAGTGCTCGGGGGGTGTGGCCCATGTTGTGTGTTGTTGCTCACAGTGTGGCGTGCGCTTCATTGACTTCTGGCACATGGTTGGTCATGGGCATGTATCTTAGCGTGACTGCTGTATGTGTGGCAGCTGTGCGGATGACATGCCTTTCATGAGACTGGGGCTGACGGATGGGATGGATGGTATGTTGTATGTGCATGGTGTGTCTGTGTGTTTGATGGGTTCAGTGGTGTTCGTGTGCATTTATGTTGTTCCGCTCTGTTGCGTCTAGTGTTGTTTGTCTTACATAGGCGTAGTTGTGGGGTGTGTGGTTGACAGGCAGTAGGGGCTACATGGACAGGACTTCAATGGTGTTTTGGTTGTGTGTGATGGGTTGCACAGTGGCTGCCGTGTGGTACTATATTCAGTGTGGCTTGTGCATGCAGACGTGGCTCCTTGGGTGTTGCTGTGTCTGTGATGGGTCATGTGAGGTGTGAGTCTGTGGTTCATGTCCGTGTGCACATTGTTCACTTGTTCGTGACGGTGGGCGGTGCTGCGTGTTCGTCTGCTACGTGACATGTCCCATGTGTTGGTCGTGTTACGGTCCTCATGCCTCCAGTAATCCAGCCCTGTCCAGTTTCCCACCTGCAGGTTGTTCGGGCGTGCACTGTACTGGATGCCACATGGTTCTAAGCGGGGGTGCTCCATGTTGCAGGTCTGTGGGGGTGGGGGGTGTTGTGGGTTGTGGTGGTGGCTGGACACCCACTGACACCGATTGTTGTGGACCGTGATGTCTACCTTTCGGCTGTCGGTGTGCACTGCGGTGGCTGACACGTGGCTGTGGGGTGTGGGGGATGCTCCTCCTTGCTGTGCTGTGGGACTAGGGGCCTGGTGTGTGTTGTACTTGGCTGTCCACCCTCCCACCCACTGCACTTTGTGTTCCTGCCACTTACCTGTTACTTGTCGGTTAGTGCAGCTATGGCGGACACATGGGTGTGGTGGGTGCTCGTTGTGGCGCTTCTGGCATACTTGGGGACCTGTTGGTGGTTACGTGGCTGGCTGAGTGTACACATGTCCCCACGTATCTTACAGTTGTTCGGTTTGGGCTGTGTGTGGTGGTGTCTGTTGCATGTGTGTGTGATGTGTTGTGTATTGTGTGCTGGACATGGGGGTGTTTGTCCCTGGGAGCTGTGGCATGGTGGTAGTGCATGTGAGTACATAGCGGTGTGCTGGTATACATTAGTTTGTACTTACCAGCCTCCACTCCCCTGCTAATCCGGCGAGGATCTCCGGATGTATGATGACTCGCACCTTCTCCTCCCACGCTTTGAAGGTCTTGAAGAGCGCAGGATTCCCTCCGCCAGTGACGGCAGCCAGCTCTCTGTTCTTGCTCTCCTTCTTCTTGACCAGGCTCTTGACGTCATTCCACCGTTTGTTGATTTCAACTCTGTTCCTGGGCAGGGTCCCGACTGCATTGACCTGGTCTACGATCCGGTTCCACATTCTCTTTCTGGTGGCTAGTGGTGTGTGCTGGACCAGGTTCCCATAGATTTGTGGGTGCACCTTGATGATCTCGTCGACCATGACCGTCAGCTCAATGGGCGTGAACTTGGGCATTCTTTGTGGTGCCATGGTGTTTGTGGTGCTGGTGCGGTGTGTGTTGTGTAATGTGCAGGGGGTTTGTGGTGCCGGTGTTTGGTGGTGGTGGTGGTGGTGGTGGTTGTGATGTGTGCGTTTCTGTGGTGTGCTGCTGTCCTTGCTGTGTTACTGTGTCCTCTCCTCTCCTCTCTAGTTTGCAATGTTGCAAGGGGTTGTGGTCTGTGGGAGTGCTGCTTTTGTACTTACCTATGTGGGTGTGTCCTCATGGTCTGTTGTTTTCAGGTGTGTTGTGTCTGGGGTTCTGGCCTTTGTAGTTTTTGTTAGTCCAGGGGGTGTTTTCGGGATGTGTGCTGTGCTTGTGTATTTGTGCGTGCCTTGCTGTGTGGACTTGTTGGCCATGTTGTGTGCGATTGGTTTTGTCAGCGGATGGTTTCTGTGCAGGGACGTGGGCGCCATGGCTTCTGCCGTGTCGATTCTCATCGGCGTTGTTTGCGCTGGCGGGCGGTATATTTGTAGTTTTCCCGCGCTCATGGCGGTGCGATCGTAATCTCACGTGCGGTGTGTCGGCCGTGAGGGCGGGCGGTTTTGTGTTGTCGTGCGTGTTTCCGTCCGTGGCGGGCGGTTTGACTCCGACTCGGACGATGGCGGGCGGTATCTTGTGTGATTTTCCGCCGATGGCGGTTTTCGGTTTGTGTAATCGTAATGGCGTGGTCGGTGTTCAGACGGTGTGTGCGGGCGGATTTTTGCCGCTTCTATGCCTGGCGGATTTTTTTACGCCGGGTATCGTAATGGGCCCCTAAGCCATTGTAGGGCAGAGCCCCTAGGCCCAGGAACCTCAGGGCTTTCAGCAAGGTAGCATGAGACACCGTATCAAAAGCAGCGCTGAGGTCCAACAGGACAAGAGCCGTCGTATCTCCCTCATCCAACCGGTGTCTCAGTATTTCAGTAACTCCAAGTAGCGCCGACTCCGTAGAAAAACCAGCTCTAAAACCCGATTTTATACATTAAACACTATAACAACTCAAACAAATCTTAATAAATAAAAAATAATAAATACATTTAATATAATTAAATTACTTTCCACCCTATTCCCCTATAAACCCACAACCTGCTACGGAACTAAAAACGCAAAATTCAAATAAAAAAAATTAAATACTACTAAAGATATAACACATATCTTAAAAAATACAAACAATTCTTATACAAAAAATATACATCACATACATATAAAATATATACCAAAACACATAACATTAATAAAAAAACTATGGAGGTCATTACGATGGCGGACGGAAAAACAACCGACCGCCATGGTAGTGGGAAAACACCGCCCGCCGCTACCGCGGGAAAACCGATGGCTAGATTAGGATCCTCGGCGGTAAAAATCCAACCGCGGCAGAAAGGAGACCCGAGAAACCGCCGTTCGCCTGCGGAGAAGGCCCAAACCCGTCTGCGGCGGTCGGTTTCGCAGCGGAAACAGCCCAAACGACCGCAACCACAGCGGAGACACCGCCATCGAAATTATGATATTCCCGACATCCCCGCGGTGCAGTGCGCTGTTTCCGACCGCCGCGGTCGACAACATTGAAGAATCAGTGAGACGGCGGAAGCGCCGTAGCCGAGCCACCACTGCGGACGCTCCGTTAAAAAAATGGCGGTCGCTAGAAAAACACACAACATGGCCACAAAGTGCACCAACCAAACAAGGCATGCACCCAAAAATAGCTAACACAGCCCAAAGACACACCCCCATGGTAAACTCCAAAACTACAAATCCCAGGTTCACACACACACCACACCTGCTACCAATACCCCATCCTGACACACCCACAGACACCAGTATAAATCCAGCCCCCAACATACCACAATCCTTTGCAAAACTCCACAACTGAGGGGACATCCACCACAGATGACAGGAGAGGCAAATCTGCACAACACACACACATCACCACCACCACCACCACTTCCACACCTGCACCTCTAACACCTTTGCACAGCACACACCATACACATCACAACCACCACTACCACTTCCAAACCTGCACCCTAAACACCTTGACACATCACACACCATGTCACCACAGAGAATGCCCAAATTCACTGAGAGTGAGTTGAGGGTCATGGTCGATGAGATAATCAGGGTAGAACCACAATTGTTTGGTAACCAGGTCCAACAGACACCACTAGCAACAAGGACGCAAATGTGGAGAAGGATAGTAGAGAAGGTCAATGCAGTAGGGACCGTGCCACGCAATAGAGATGAAATCGTGAAGAGGTGGCACGATCTGAAGGCAGTGGTCAAAAAGAAGAGAGCCAAGAACCATGAGCTGGCTCACAGGACAGGCAGTGGCCCTCCCGTTCCACTCAAAACATTCACTGAATGGGAGGAGAAGGTGCTTGGCATTCTACATCCAGAGAGTCTCTCAGGAATACCCGGGGGAGTGGAGGCTGGTAAGTACAAACAAATGCCTAACATCACACAAATGTACTGTCTTGCACTATTACAAAATAATACCTCCTAGGTTCAAATTCATTCATGTGCACAACACTCCCCCCAACACATCTCTCACAGATACAACAGACACTCCCCCTGAAGCCCCCAAAGGTAGTTAGCAACATCACCATGGGTACATGTGTACATGCTGCCAGCACTACAACTCCCACCAGGCCCCCTTGTCCCACAGCTGAGCAGGATGGAGCACTGCCCCCACCCAGAAGCATGCCTCAGCCATTGTGTGCTACACCCTCACCTAACAGGTAGGTAGCCATCTTTACAGGGAGGTGGGTGGGTGTTTGGGAGGCCTGCACTACAACTCCCACCAGGCCCCCTTGGCCCACAGCTGAGCAGGATGGAGCACTGCCCCCACCCAGAAGCATGCCTCAGCCATTGTGTGCTTCACCCTCACCTAACAGGTAGGTAGCCATCTTTACAGGGAGGTGGGTGGGTGTTTGGGAGGCCTGCACTACAACTCCCACCAGGCCCCCTTGTCCCACAGCTGAGCAGGATGGAGCACTGCCCCCACCCAGAAGCATGCCTCAGCCATTGTGTGCTACACCCTCACCTAACAGGTAGGTAGCCATCTTTACAGGGAGGTGGGTGGGTGTTTGGGAGGCCTGCACTACAACTCCCACCAGGCCCCCTTGGCCCACAGCTGAGCAGGATGGAGCACTGCCCCCACCCAGAAGCATGCCTCAGCCATTGTGTGCTACACCCTCACCTAACAGGTAGGTAGCCATCTTTACAGGGAGGTGGGTGGGTGTTTGGGAGGCCTGCACTACAACTCCCACCAGGCCCCCTTGGCCCACAGCTGAGCAGGATGGAGCCCTGCCCCCACCCAGAAGCATGCCTCAGCCATTGTGTGCTACACCCTCACCTAACAGGTAGGTAGCCATCTTTACAGGGAGGTGGGTGGGTGTTTGGGAGGCCTGCACTACAACTCCCACCAGGCCCCCTTGTCCCACAGCTGAGCAGGATGGAGCACTGCCCCCACCCAGAAGCATGCCTCAGCCATTGTGTGCTACACCCTCACCTAACAGGTAGGTAGCCATCTTTACAGGGAGGTGGGTGGGTGTTTGGGAGGCCTGCACTACAACTCCCACCAGGCCCCCTTGTCCCACAGCTGAGCAGGATGGAGCACTAGTCCCACTCATAGGCATGTGACGTCTGTGCAGCCGCACATGACACCATGCCACTTAGTCCACAGTCACCAACACAAATAATGCAAAACAGTTGTGTTGTAGTCACCATGCACAAGTCTCTGTTCAAAATTGACCCACATTGTGTACACTGTGCCAGGCATCACACACTGCAACACTAACAACGATCATGCTGCCCTGCAGCAGTGTCTGGCCGTTTGTATGGCAAAGTGCAAATCACCCATGTCATACCACAGTGTTGCAATGTAAACAGTGGAAGTGCAGTGCACCCAAAAACTACACTGCAGCTGGGACTCACAATGCTAAACTAAGCACATCCCAAATGTCCTGCAACACACCCAGCTACCACAGTGCTGCACTGAATTGCAGAACAGCACCTTGTCTGAATTAAATTGTCAAAGGTGTCTTGTTTGGACCACCAATGTGTGTATGCATTGACAATGTTCACATCTCACACTGTCTGTCTGAACAGTGCTGGTATAGTCTGGCCCCAAAACCACACATTGTCTGCACAGGGCTGAGTACATCTCACACACACACCACTGTTGACCACAACATGTCAGTGTATGGATGCCCTGGAACAACTGCTTCACCAGTACTGTGCTCATGTTCTCAGGTCCACAAATACCATGAAACCATGACAGTGTGGAAATGTATGCTGGGTGAGATCTTCACCCTGCTGTATGTCACCACTGTGCTACGAGACTATACCCCTTGCCCTATTGTGCCTTCAAATGTCGGGGGAGTGAACCCCACAGCCAGATAGCTGGGACAACAGTGATGGGGGCTATACCCCATGACCAAATGTAATCTGAAATCAATGGGTACAAAAAGCCACACACACATCATGCTCACCACACGCACATTCCATCCAAAGATTTCTACCAAGTCACATAGCCATGTCATTGCTCACCTTCACCTCAAACGGTAGTTAGCCATCTACACAGTGAGACGGTGTAGTGTGTTTGGCTATCCGTCCCACAAAATGCAACATGCATGCTGTTCCACCACTATGGAGGATGGGACACTACACCCCCAATAAGAAGCATGTGGCAGGCAATGTATGCTACCCACCCAACTCACAGGTAGGTAACCGCATCTCACAGGTCGGGGTGTGTGGGGCTGGGAAGCTTGCACAACAACTCACACGGGCCCACCTGACCGCCAGCACACAAGACCCATTACTTCCTGGCACCAACATGCATGTGTCAGTCATTGCAATGTACACTTCAAAAGAACTGGCATGTGGACATATCATGCTGACTTGTCCCACACTGGACCAAGATGGAAGCCCTCATCATACACACACAGAGAGGTCTCTCAAATACAAGGAAAACACAGCAAACACAACATATCAACAGCCACAACATGCAGCCAGATATGCATTTAAAAAAACATGTTGGCATAGGACACCAGGCCTCTCAATGCACAACTGCACACCCAGATAGTATTGGCAACTATAGTGTGCACACACCTAAGAAAATGAAACTGTGACAGCAACCAAAGTGTGAATGACTGAAACACATGTAGATGGAACTCCGAGCACAACCATGCACACCACTACATGCCATCTGACAGTAGCAGTGGTCCAGACCACCTAGGATCTAATTAAAGCAAACTTAAGCATGTCTGGAATTGCAAATACAGATATCTACACCACATTGAAAAGGTATGCATGAAACTACAATGGTCACTCACTGTGCAGAGTAAACCGCTGCAAGGGCTCTACAAGTGACACATACGCGTAAATGGATGACATATGATTGATCAATAACAGGATGCCAACATGAGACTGTCAATGTCAAAAAATTATATTGTGCATGTCATGTCTTGACAACTCCCAATATGGACAAGTAATGCATGTACCACAACAGCTTGTAATGCATCACTGGATGTCGGTCAATGCAAATTTGTACAGTGAACAACTGCTGGATGTACAAACAGTTGATGTAACACTGCTAACACAAACTTTGATGGGTGCAACACAATGACCATTTCTCATCTGACCCACAGGTGACCAAGAACTCACTGCAGAGGATGACACCACCCTGCAGAGCCAGTCCCCCCCCGGAACAGAGACAACTGGATGAGGACTCCCTGGATTCCTTGGATGAGGAGCTCCACGCTGGCCCATCTGGTGTGGCAGGCCGCAACCAGTCCCAGGCACCCATTGTCCCCCCAACCACATCAGCTGCAGCCCCTGACCATCCTCTGACAGCTGCTGTCACGGCCTGTGTGTCAACCACTACCACCACCACCACCACCACCACAGCTGTCCGCAACACCCTCCCTGCCCCAGGGGTTGAGCAGCCCACCACATCGACTGCGGAGGCCAGGGAGAGGATGCAGCGGGCCAATGTGAGGACCGGACAGGACCGTGGCAGCAGTGCAGCTGGTCGGGACAGGGTCATGCAGAGGGGGACTGATCCTGGGACGGAAGCCCTGGGCCACATCGACAGAGTCCTTGGGGCCTACCAACAGGCCCAGGGACGAATGGGCCGGTTAGAGGAAGAATCTCGGGAGCACCTCCTGCTGCTGAGGTCCATGGACACACGCATGGGACAGATTGTGGACCTCTTGGGGCAGCTAGTGGCGGTTCTGAGGGACAGGCAAGCGCAACATTCTACCCCTCCGCCTCCCCCTGTTGGGCAGCAGGATGA
This sequence comes from Calotriton arnoldi, assembly GCA_963921515.1. NCBI lineage: Eukaryota > Metazoa > Chordata > Amphibia > Caudata > Salamandridae > Calotriton > Calotriton arnoldi. The sequence continues at coordinate 274,351 of CAWUFW010010852.1, read as the reverse complement.
CACTTCATCATCCTCCCCTGCGTCCACAGAGGGGGTGAGTCCTCAGACACCACTGCCCCTGCAGCAGTGGCCCCTCCAGTCAAGCGCAAGAGGGGCCGTCCAAGGAAAGGCCAGGGGGACTCACGTGCCAAAGCACCTGCCAAACGCTAGTCCCCGAGCCAGCCATGATGGCAGACCACTGCACCACTGCATTGACCTTTTGGACTATCCTTCACCACACTGCCATGTGAATGGCATCTATCTGTTGGACTGGGTCTCCACATCATTGTGGGGACTACTCAAGTATCTCATCTACCATGACTGTCAACTCACTTCTTCAATTCCCCCTTCACATCTTCTCCACCCTCGCATGTCACAGTTGTAAATAAATACACCTTACACACATGTTGTTGTGTCTGCTCCGTCTTTAATACAGGATGTGCAACCTTCACCGTGTAGGACATGGTCCAGGGGAATGGAATGTAGGTAACAAGTGAGATGCTGAAGGGACCTAGGGAAAACCGCAGAACAAGAGTCACTTGTATGGGTGTGGCATTGCACACATCACACAACACTTGTCAACAAGGTACTCAGATCTACAAACTTTACACAGAGCAACAGTCACCATAGAGACATTCTGTATCACACTAACCAATCACACATACATTGGCAGGCAGCAATGAGTCAACACCAAGCTGCAGTCAGCAAGCTCACATACACCCACACAGCAACAGCAACACCATCAGACCATTTTGTCCCTTCTACATCGTCACTCACCTTCAAGTGAAGTAGCGGGTGATGAGCTGTCGACGCATGTCGACCCCTTCCTCCTCTCCACTGCCCTCGTCACTGGATCCGGGTTGATTTGCAGGCGGCGGCCTTGGCTGCTCATCATCGTCATCCAGGATCAGGGGTATTGCCTTGCGAATGGCCAGGTTGTGGAGCATGCAGCATGCCACCACTATCTGACACACCTTCCCTGGCGAGTACATAAGGGCACCTCCAGTACGGTCCAGGCACCGAAATCTTGATTTTAGGAGACCAAATGTCCGTTCTATCACACGCCGTGTCCTCCCATGGGCATCATTGTATCGCACATCAGCTGGCGTGACGGGATTCCGCAATGGGCTCAGCAACCACGGGCGGTTCGGATATGCCGAGTCACCTGGGTGTGAGAGACACAGATTAACCTTGCAGTCCCAAAATGCAACACAACAGCATGTCACACACACACCACTCTAATCCACTATGCATACTCACCCACAAGCCATGCACGCTCAGGAAGCAGATTGGCCATCAGCTGAGGAACGATGCTGCTGCGCAAGATGTGGGCATCATGGGCTGAGCCGGGAAACTTGGCACACACGTGTGAGATGATCATGTCCGCCAGGCACACCACTTGAACATTTACCGAGTGTGAATGCTTCCTATTGCGGTAAACCTGTTCACGTGCCTGTGGTGGCACAAGCCCAACATGTGTGCAATCAATTGCACCAATGACATGGGGGATATGTCCAAGGGCATAGAAATCGCCCTTCACAGCCACCAACTCAGGCCCCCTGGGAAAATGGATATATCTGTCTTTGTACAGCATCATGGCCGACAGGACATCCCTCAGCACCATGCTGAACATCGGCTGTGACATCCCGCCTGCACTTGCGACCGTGTGCTGGAATGAGCCTGTTGCAAAGAAATGCAGGCATGCCATCACCTTAGATGTTGCGGTGAAAGCTGTTGGATATGTCCGACGTGGCTGCAGGTGGGGCTCCAACATGGCACATAGGTTCTGCAGGGTTTGTCGGTCCAGCCTGAATTTGCGGATTATATCCTCATTCTCCATGTCTGCCAGGACTGTGAACGGACGATGGATATTGGGCCTCCTCCTCCTAGGACAGATCACAGTGCACAGATGTCAATGCAGAAGACCATGAAATGTGCATCACATCAATTTTTTCAACAGACACATTCCCAAGTCTTACAACATGCACCATTAACCGACAGGGCACTTCACAAGTAGGTACACATCAGGCACACTACTCGTACACCTGTCCTCTTACCAGCAGCAATTATCTGTGCACCCCTCCGGCTCATTCGCATGCACAGTGTGATATACTAACAGATATGTGTGCATACCTGTGAGTATGACCCCCAGCATATGTTACTAATTGCAATACTACCCGAACACACCATGTTGCTGGCCCTGATACACCTACCAAAACAGGTTGCACATGGCACACTTCAACTACACACTGACCACCGGCTGAGCGTGGGGGACACGTGTGTGCATGTGCATTGGACAATGTGCCAGTTGCTGATGCCCCTAGTTCAGAAAATGAGACGACAGTGTGCGTTACATTGCACACACAGACATTGACCATTATCTACATATGCTATGCAACACATTAACTGGACAGTCTACATTTCATTACACAGCACATGTGACATGTGCGAGTGTATGTGCCCATGCAATGTACTGGCGACCCATATATGGTATGTGTTGGTGACGTGGAGTGACATGTCCCTTCTGTGCATTTGCCCTCATGAGGACCCTTCAATTGTTGAGACACTGGGCACTGTACATGTTGGCCTATGCAGAGAGCTGGAGGACACGTTAGGTGCAGCACAGCTACTCCACAACTCCATTAACGCTCACTCCAGGCACTGTCTGGCAGACATATGGCGGTGCCTACCGCCTGGCCCCTGTGATGTGGCACCGCCCATAACCCAGGCACGATCGCGGGTGACACCGCCAGATATGTATGTGACAATGGCGGTCACCATGCACCGCTACCCAAATCACGGTCACTCCAGGCACTGTCTGGCAGACATATGGTGGTACCTACCGCTTGACGACTGAGGTGTGGCACCGCCCATAACCCAGGCACGATCGCGGGGGACACCGCCAGATATTTATTTTATTTAAAGAGTTTTATATAGCGCTGGCTAGACCCGAAGGTATCAGAGCGCTTTACATAAGGTTCCACATAGTTGCAAACATACATCAGTTACAAGTTACCAAAGATACCAGTAAAAACTTTTAAGGAGCATGGAAGAAAAGGAAAATGGAGTGAGGAAGGGAAAGGGGGTAGGGGAAAAAGGGGTAGGGTATAGATACGACGGAGAGACGAAGGGAAGGTCTGCCCAAGGTCCGGCTGGGTAGGTGACGGCCGGGAGGTAAATCCGCAGCCCATCTCCTCTTCAGCTATCAGGTAGCTCCACCGGGCATCGGTCAAATAGCTAGGTCTCAACAGAAAAACATAAAAGGGATAGAAGACGAGAGGAAAGGGAGCGTAGAGGGGAAGGGGGTAGGGTGAATGGGAAGGAGGGGGATACGACAGAGAGACGAAGAAAAGTCTGCCCAAAGTCCGGCTGGGTAGGTGATGGCCGAGGGGAATCCACCGCCCATCTCCTCTTCAGCTAACAGGTAGCTCCACCGGGCCTCGGTCAAATAGCAGGGTCTCCACGGTTGAGGGAAAGTTCAAAGAGAACATGTCCTGGAGGGAGAGCAGGATCAAGGTCAGGTGAGGGATGTGATTAAGTACAGGTCGGGGACCAGTTCGATTGTCCAGGAGTGGTCAAGCATCGTGGAGAGACCAACTGAGGCGGCCATCTTGAGGTCAGGCATACCTCGTGGGGGCTATGAAGGTAGAGTAAACGGACCCAACGTTTAGAAAGGGTCTCATAGTCATTAAGTTCAGAGTCAAGTTGGGGCAACGCGCCAGGTCATCTCAGCAATGTAGTCAGGCAAAGTCAGGGGATCGACTGTCCCATCGATGACAAAAGGTCTTGAAGGTAGGAAATAAAAACAAAAGGGTACCTTGAGCGAAGATTGGCCTGAGGGACATTGTGAGGCCCTCTACAAGTGGAGCAGCCACTCGGGAGGGAAACCGGAGCTCAGACAGGCTGCAAGCACCGCAGTTAGACACCCCCGGGAAATCGCCATCAATGGGGAAGCGTCGGTGGAACCGAAAGTGGAGATCAACACTGCTACTGGCATGTTCCAAAGGCAGATCGAGAGGACGTCGCGGCATGATCCGGGTCTGCAGTAGACAAAGCATAGAGGCTGAGTCCTGAAGGTGGGTGTCAGGCTACAAATCTGGGAGGCGTCGCGGGGCATTCCGGGCAGGGTCCGCAGAGAGCAGAGCAAGAGGTCGAGTCCTGGAGGGGGGGAGGCAGTTGGAGGGGGGAGAGCCGCCAGCTCAGACTCCACAGCAGCGAGGCATCTCTGCCGAGCCAGCGGCCATGTTGGCAGAGGCTCCATGGGTGCTCCCTCAAAAAACTCGGAGGGTGCGAAGCAGGCCACCCGGATCGTTCCTGGGGTCCGCAATGAGTGGACCAATAGGTCAAATCCTGGAGGAGGGTGGTGGTCGGTGGGGGGAGAGCCGCCAGCTCAAGCTCCACAGCAGCGAGGCATCTCTGCCGAGCCAGCGGCCATGTTGGTAAAGGCTCCGTGGGCGCTCCCTCAAGAAACTCAGAGGGTGCGAAGCAGACCACCCGGATCGTTCCTGGGGTCGGCAATGCGTGGAACAATATGTCAATTCCTGGAGGAGGGTGGCGGTCGGAGGGGGGAGAGCCGCCAGCTCAAGCTCCACAGCCGCGAGGCATCTCCTCCGAGCCAGCGGCCATGATGGTAGAGGCTCCGTGGGCGCTCCCTCGAGAAACTCGGAGGGAGTGCAGCGGCTACCCAGATAACTCCAAAAGGAAAGGAAGGCACCGGAGTGCAGGTACAAGATCCACCATAGGTTAGGAGGCAGCAGGGAGAGAGAGACCCGGGGCAAGTGCCAGAGTCAGTTCCCAGTCGGAGGAGCTCCCGGCCGGATATGTATGTGACAATGGCGGTCACCATGCACCGCTACCCAAATCACGGTCACCGCCTGGCCCCTGAGATGTGTCACCGGCATGGACCATGCCCTTGCAGCCAATGGGAAGCAGCCTCGCGGTAGCCTGATGCAAGTTTGAAAATCGCGGTAGGCGTGCACCACCCCCACGGAGGCGGTCACTGGAGGCATTCAAAAGATGCACCACCGCGGTAGCGCGCACATGGACCCTACGGTGTGTCACTGGCATGGACCATGCCCTTGCAGCCAATGGGAAGCAGCCTCGCGGTAGCCTGATGCGAGTTTGAAAATCGCGGTAGGCGTGCACCGCCACCGCGGAGGCGGACATTGGATGTATTTGAATGAGGCAGACCTGGTACACCAATTGCAGCACCCTGGGACCACTGACACAGCCCCAGGGGCCTATATATGTGTGGGAGGGTGCACCACATTCCCACAGCTACCAGGGACTTCTGACTGACAACCCTCCACCTGCTGCTGCTGCCTCAAGGGACTGCTGGCTGCCACCCTGCACCTGCTGCTGCTGCCTCAAGGGACTGCTGGCTGCCACCCTCCACCTGCTGCCTCAAGGGACTGCTGGCTGCCACCCTCCACCTGCTGCTGCTGCCTCAAGGGACTGCTGGCTGCCACCCTCCACCTGCTGCTGCTGCCTCAAGGGACTGCTGGCTGCCACCCTCCAACTGCTGCTGCTGCCTCAAGGGACTGCTGGCTGCCACCCTCAATGTGCTGCTACTGCCACATGTCCATTGTGATGTCGAGGACTCAGAAGATCCGTGCCAGTCCCTTCACCAGTGAGGAGCTTGGGGTCCTGGTAGACAGGGTGCTTGCACAGTACCCAAGGCTTTATGGCGGCCCTAATGTCGTGGTAAGTCTCCCAGACTGTGAGTGAGAGTGCAGGGTGTGCACACGTGGGGTGGAGGTGCTTCGGTATGTGTCAGTGGTTGTGGGGCTCTGACATGCACTGCCTATCATGTTTACTACAGCGGGAAGGGCTTGGTGGGCTCTTTCACACGTTACCCTGCATGCCTATCCTGAGTAGAGGGACATGTCCTGTGGTGTCAGCCATACAGAGCAGCTGCATTTTGGTGATGCAGGAGTCTGGCCAGTTATCGTTTGTGTGAATGGCTGTGTTGCTCCCAATTAACCCACTCAGTGTCAGTCCACCTGCCCTGCACAGTCCCCACCGAATGCCACATGTCCACATCACTGCATGTACAGTGTGTTCCATGTGTGTTTGGGTCACGCCTCTTCATCTAAGTCCCATCTCTGCCATGTAGATTGCACAGGAGCAGGCGTGGGAGAAGGGTGTGTGTATGACAGTTGTTGTCACTCTATGTGAGTTCCAGGACACAGTGAGGCTTTCACAGGGCTAGGACACTTAGGAATGCCCAGTGTTGGACACAGTGAGTCCAACAACAAGACACATGTTTTGCTATCTTCTCTATGTGTAGTTGTAGGTAACTGCAGACAGTAGCTGCAGCCATACTACACGTTGCTTGCTGTGTTGGTATCCTGCATGTGAATGGGATGTGGAGGTACTGTGTCCACCATCGAACATGCATGCCTGTACGTCTGATTGACCAATGACATTGCACCATGTTCAGAGCAATTGTTGGCTATGTGACAGTTGTAGCTGGAGTTTTGGATGAGTCACTGTCGTGCTACTGCATTTTCGTTGTGTTGTCATTGTGCACTGTGTCACTGGAACCTCACCCCTCTTGTCTCCCATGCCTGCAGCTGAAGGTCCACCAGCGTAAAGCCGTGTGGAGGGCCATTGCCTCCAGAGTCCGGGATCTGGGTGTGTCAAACCGAAGGCGCACCCACTGTCATAAAAGGTGGGACGACATCTGCCGGCTGAGCAAGAACGTGGCCGAGATGACGCTGGGGCTGCTCCCTCGGACTGGCAGGTTGGCTAGGCACAGCATGACACCACTAATGGCCCGCATCCTGGCTGTCACACAACCTGAGCTGGACAGACGACTGAAGGAGCATCAGCAGCGAGCCAGGGGTGAGTATGTGTTGCAGGCTGCCTTTGGCTGGGAGTGGGTGCATGTGTCTACAGAGTGTGCAAATTGTCAGCTGTGTGACGTTGGTTGTGTGGTGCAATGTTTTGGGAGTGGCCTCTGTGCTGGGTGTATGTGCCATGCTTTTGCCCAAACGGTGCTTCATGAAGTGAGTTTTAGCACTGTGCATCTCTCTTACATTTGGAGTTGTGGCCTTCAGGTACCTTCTGCTGTGGGGTAGTGTGTGAATTCAGATGGATGGGAATGCCAGTGTGCCAACTGTGAATGCGTTTCAATGAATGCGTGCAATTCCAGACCTCAGATGTCTGCCAGTCAGACATCTGAGGCCAATGTGCAACAGTAGATGTGCCCATGGACTCGATATGGTGGATGGCATGTGTGCAGGGTCATTGTGGGCTGGTATGTTGTAGTCTGTGTGGTCCCCTACTGCTCCACACATGTAGGTGATGTGCACCATGTCGTGGTGTTCATCCTTGCCAACATCGGGACAGTGTGTGTGCACAGGCCATTTTGGGGCTGTGTCTGATGTGAGCCAACTGCAGGATGGTGTGCTGTGTGAGTCACCTGGGGCACTTATGGCAGGATGTGTGGCGGACATGCACCGTTGTGTTGAAATTTTGGGTGGCAAGATATATGTGTGCACAGGGTGGCATGCAATGTGCTGCACACCTCTTTCTAGGATGCAGATGTATTGGCACGTGTTAGTTCTGTTGATGCCACTCATCTCACAGTACTTCTCTCTCCTATGCAGCAGCTCCCGTATGTGCAGAGGGAGAGGGGACGGACACCAGTGGTGAGGCTTCCAGTGCAACAGCCGCACCGGAGCAGACTGACACAGATGTGACCAGCGCCGAGGAGGGGGACAGGAGTCTGCTAGAGGATTCACAGCCGGAGACACAAAGCTCTACCTCATCTGACGCCAGCGGTGACACATCCATGTTGGGGGGTACAGGGAACGGGGACTCGGCCTCCTCTTCCGCCACACAGCGTCCAGTGCCCAGCCTCCCTTCAACCTCCACTGGTGCTGCCCGTGTCCGCACGAGTAGGAAGGGAAGAGTCACCTTCACCCCAGGCACAGCTGCCCCAGCCCATGTCAGCCCTGCTGCCCTCAGTGCAGAAGCAGTCGAGCTATTGCGCCAGCTGTGTGTGGGGCAGACAGCACTTCTCAATGCTTTCCAAGAGCACGACAAAATGTTGGGGCAGGTTATAGCTTTCATGGAGGGCTTACATTCCGACGTAGGTGGGCTACACCGGACTGTGCAGTCCTTGTCATCAACTGTGACAGCAGCCCTGCAACAGGCACATAGTCAGGGAGCGGCTCCCAGCACTCGGTCTGGCCCCGTGTCACTGTGCACCTCTGACGACAGTGACAATGCTCAACGGACCCCAAAGTCCCGATACAGAACCCGCAGCACACAGGAGCAGCAGCAGCCCAAGCGTACTAGGGCGCAGACACCATCCCCACATAAGAGTAAGGCCACCCCAGAGCGCAGAGAGAAAAGCCCATCAGGCGACAGCAAGGGCCACAAAGCAAAGAAAAAAGCATCAGGGTCACAGGCCTCACCTTCCTCCCCTGCCAAAGACTCCCCTGTCCCAAAGACGTCTCGCAGAGGCAAAAAGACAGTTTCCACACCCACTGAGAAGGTGTTGCCTGCAAACATTACACAGGATGAGGGCCCCATGGATAATCCATCCTTGACCTCCACTCCCATCGCAAGCCCTGTGAAGCCAGCACGGGCGGACACTGTAGGGGGCAAAGCTGGTGGACAGAGGGAGGCAGGGCGGCGGCAAACACCAGGCAAGCGCACAGCGGGATCCAGCATGTCCCCAGAGGGAGGGTCACCATCCACACCAGAATCAGCTTTGGTGTTGGGGTCACCTGTTGTGTCTGCCCCAGTTCCCCTCAATCCCCAGACAGGGAAGCCTTTCAGGATCCCCAAGAAGTGGAGAGGCACCCCTCCACAATCTCCGGCACACACTGTGTCTCACCAGGGCATGAGTCCACCTCCCCGGGCCACCACCCCACCTGGTCCAAGCAGCCCCCCAGCTACCACATGCACAGTTGGCTCTTCCACAGTTGTTACTCCCACTGCCCAGGGCAGTCCTCCAACTGACCCCAACACACAGTCAGCTCCAAGTCCGACAGACAGCCCCATCTGAGTGGTGGTCACCCTCACACACCTGTCTGTCCACAGGGGTGCGTGTGATGCCCATTGTCAGGCCCATTACTCTGTTGCTGGGCATGGCATGGTAGAGTTGCATACATTCCCTGTGTAGCTTCTGATGTCACTACTCTGCACATTGTACTTGCCATTGTGTTTCACTGCTGTTTGCCCCTTGCCTGTGCAGGATCTCATGTACCTCACCTGCACTGTGGACTGGCCACTGGCCTTGCTGTTCACTGCTGTTTGCCCCTTGCCTGTGCAGCTTCTGATGTACCTCACCTGCACTTTGAACTGGCCACTGGCCTTGCTGTTCACTGCTGTTTGCCCCTTGCCTGTGCAGCTTCTCATGTACCTCACCTGCACTGTGTCCTGACCACTGGCCTTGCTGTTCACTGCTGTGTGCCCCCTGCCTGTGCAGCTTCTCATGTACCTCACCTGCACTTTGGACTGGCCACTGGCCTTGCTGTTCACTGCTGTGTGCCCCCTGCCTGTGCAGCTTCTCATGTACCTCACCTGCACTTTGGACTGGCCACTGGCCTTGCTTGCTGTTCACTGCTGTGTGCCCCCTGCCTGTGCAGCTTCTCATGTACCTCACCTGCACATTGGACTGGCCACTGGCCTTGCTGTTCACTGCTGTTTGCCCCTTGCCTGTGCAGCTTCTGATGTAACTACTCTGCACATTGTACTTGCCTTGTATTTCACTGCTGTTTGCCCCTTGCCTGTGCAGGATCTCATGTACCTCACCTGCACTTTGGACTGACCACTGGCCTTGCTGTTCACTGCTGTTTGCCCCTTGCCTGTGCAGGATCTCATGTACCTCACCTGCACTGTGTCCTGGCCACTGGCCTTGCTGTTCACTGCTGTTTGCCCCTTGCCTGTGCAGCTTCTCATGGACTCACTCTGCACTTTGACCTGCCCACTGGCCTTGTCGTTCACTGCTGTGTGCCCCCTACCTGTGCAGCTTCTCATGGACTTAATCTGCACATTGGACTGGCCACTGGCCTTCCTGTTCACTGCTGTGTGCCCCCTGCCTGTGCAGCTTCTCATGTACCTCACCTGCACATTGGACTGGCCACTGGCCTTGCTGTTCACTGCTGGTTGCCCCTTGCCTGTGCAGCATCTCATGTACCTCACCTGCACTTTGGACTGGCCACTGGCCTTGCTGTTCACTGCTGTTTGCCCCTTGCCTGTGCAGCTTCTCATGTACCTCACCTGCACTGTGTCCTGGCCACTGGCCTTGCTGTTCACTGCTGTGTGCCCCTTGCCTGTGCAGCTTCTCATGGACTTAATCTGCACATTGGACTGGCCACTGGCCTTGCTGTTCACTGCTGGTTGCCCCTTGCCTGTGCAGCTTCTGATGTTACTACTCTGCACATTGTACTTGCCTTGTGTTTCACTGCTGTTTGCCCCCTGCCTGTGCAGCTTTTCATGTAAATACTGTGCATATTGAAATGCCCACTGGCTTTGCTGTTGCCCAAATTTGTTGTCTCTATATGCAAATTGTGAATAAACACAGTTGGTCCTGCAGTGAGTTGTGTCAGTGTCCTTCCTGAATAAAGTTGTTTCTGTGTGTGCATAGTTTACTGTGTCACAGGCTCAGTATGCCACTTCAACATTGCCAATGGGTTGTGTCACATTTCATTTTTTTTGCAGGGGTGGGAGGCACTTCATTTCTACATGACTGTGATACTTATGGGTGCAGTGCAGGTGGTTGGCAATGAAATCTTGTAGTCATCTTCCTTCTTGGCTCATGTTATCTATGGTGGACACATGTCAGGTTTGTGGGCAATGGCAGCACAGGGTGGGAGTTTGGGCACAGGCTTACAGGCAGGCAGGCCAGGGTCATGGGGTCTGTGTGAGCTTCCTTTCTGTGTGCCAATCAGTGTCGGTGTATGGACATCTTGTGGTGATGAGTTATCCAGGTCCCATGGCTTACTTCCAATGTGTGCACTTGGGTGGTGGAGAAGTGTATGGTGTGAAGGGGGTGACTTGGTTGTGACTGTGGATGTGTGTGCACCTGCATTGTCAACTACTGCCATGTGTGACCCTGGAGTGGTGTGCCTGTATGTGTACTTGTTTAGCCCTGTGGTTGTGTTTTGTGCACATGGCAGTATTGTGTGTTGCTGTTGTGGGAGGAGGTATGTGTGACATATCCTACTTGTGCTTGGCTGTCATGTAGTGTGTCACTGTGTGTTGTGCAGCAGACATTGTCTTGTCCAGTATTTGGATGCCTATGTGTGGCTGGTCAGTGTTTGAGTTCAGGGCCTTCCTTACATCCCTGTGCCTATACATGGGTGTCCTTGCTGTCTCCAGGAGTTGTTGCATTGGGGTGACCGTGGTTTGTGTTGACTGACTGTGTCAGCCATGTGTGCTGTGATGGGCTGTGTGTGTTCTCACATGTGTCTTGTCTTGCATGTGCATCACACATGCTTGATGGTTGTGTCACTGCCCTTCCATTTGTGGGCACCTCACTTTGGCTTTCCTATATGTTGTCCTCCATTACTGCTGGCATGTGGTGTGTGTATGTAGCTGTGAGTCAGGGTGGTGTGTGTGTGTGTGACTTGTCAGGTAGTGTGTGCAGTGAAGTGTTTGGTCCTCATCTGTGTGTGTGTACATTTTGTGCCTGGCCTCAGTGTTCTTGGCTTGTGTGTGATGTTGTTGTGGTGTGTGTGTTGGCTGGGGCCTGGGCTTCTGTGCTATGTGTTCCTTTGCAAAGGGTCCTGCTGTGGCTGTATATGCAGTTGTTGGGACGTGGGGCATGGTGTGGCTGTAGTTGTGTGGTTGTTGTGCAGGAGTGGCACTTGGGAGGCACATGTTGTGTCCCTTCAGGGAGGTAGCTGGTGTGTTGTGGATGGAGTTGTGGCTCTGTGCGATTTGTACGGTGCCCTTGGCATGCGCTGGCCCTGTGCTCTGCGTTGTGTGCATGGTTTCATGCACACTGACCGCGGCGGTGACGTAACCGGGACATTTGTTCATGAATGCGGTACATGGGTGGGCAGTATGTGGCGAGATGTTTTTGTCACAGGTGGGACATGTGTGTGTGCAGTGATGGCTGTGTGCCTGTCCCCACAGGGGTGTGTGGTGTTCCCATGCGATGTTTTTCCACCCTGGAGCTGTGTATTGTGTTACTTGCACTGTTGTGTCTGTACGTACCTGCGGAGGCGTCCGCGGCGGTGGATAACTTGCAGGTGGTGTATCATGTACAGCACCGGGAAGGCGTGTAGGGCAGGATCCATCGCGGTGTGTCCCGGGTGTTTCTTTTCTGTCTCCGCTGTGATGTCTCCGCCGTCTTTCGCTGTGCGGTTTCTCCGTCGCGGTGCGCTGCCCTGTTTCCGGCATCGTGATATCTTCGGCGTACGGGACGTCATTCCGCACGGCGGTGTGTGGTGATTGGCTCACTCCGCCGCGGTGGCGGGCGCACTTTGATGGCGGTCGGCGTCGCACCGCAGCGGGCGGAAAATGTGCAATGAGTGGCCATCCTAATATGGCGGGTGTGGAGACCGCTGGCGGCGTGCGGTAAATGGGTGTTACCACCACCGCCGGCACCGCGGTCGTGTCTCCGCCCGCCATCCTAATAGGCCCCTATATTTTTAACAACTATATTTTTGCAAACGATACTAAACACTTTGATATTTTAAAAACTGATATTACTTGCCTTAAGTCGATATTCTTGACCACGATATTCTTGCTGTTGATATTTCTGAACCACAATAATAATGACTCGATATTTGTGCAACTCAATACTTTTTACTCGATATTCTGTCTCTGCACCAAATACCCACAAGTTGATTTCCCTCTGTAGCTTAAGTTAGCTTTTCTATGAACAGACCTAAGTGTAATAAAAACCTTTAGTTTATATCTTTGCATGGGAAAGTACTAGGAAAATGATTCAAAGTTATTTTCCACCTAGTTTCCAAAATCGAATTCAGTGGTGAAAGTAGTTGTTTGAAACAGTTAGAGGAAAAGTAACTGCATGAACCAAACTCATTTAAACCAAAGGTGCCACCCAACTCCACTCTAGAGTCCTAATACATATTTCTTGCTGGAATTAATAGCCATGTTCTACAGAGTACAGTGGCCTGGACTCTGAGCCCAGGAAGGCAGGGGTATTGTCAACAACCAGCTGTCTAGGTGCTAGCAGCTTCTTAGCAGGGATTAGCCTTCTGAGAGGGCGGCAGAAATAGCTGGTAAAGCAAAGACTTGACACTATCTCTTTTGACTAGGAGATTCCCAATGAGACTGACAGATCTGCATTTGACGCTCCAAAATGTTCTGTCTCTAGTCCCGCGAGTAGAAAACAAGTCTGGGACTTGACAGAGGAAGATGGCCTCATCTAAATAGGGAGGGCTAAATCTGCTTCTGATGGAAGAAGGAGTTTGCCATTTTAGATGTAAGCCTGCTGGGACGTTTTACAGTAAAGCACAGAAAAAATTCCAGTGAAAGGAGGTGAGCATAGGATATGAAAATAGACATGATTGGGTAGACAAAATGTTCCATCCACTGGTTAGTGCTCAGGACTGGCACCTCACCATCACCTCCTCAAAACATTCTTGGACCTGGAAAGACTGTATCTGTAGAATGCGGCTCTGCTAGAAGAAAGAAGGCTACTGCCCCCTTATTTTTTTTAATTTAGAATTGTAGTAACACGCTGCTAACCACTGACCTCTGGCCTCACAGCACTATGGTTTGAGGGTACGTGTAACACTTCGAGGAGAGAAGCTGGTAAAGCAAAACTCAGGGCCTCATTTATGAGGTCTCTTGTGACACTTTGGCGCCGCCGGAGCGCCACTTTTTTGACGCTCCGATGGTGCAGTGTGCTGCAGCATATTTACAAGGCCATGCAAAGCCACTTTACATGGCTTTTCATGGCCTTGTAAGTATGTGCTCCTTTCATGCAGATCACTGCCTGAAAAGGGAGTTCCAGGGGTGTTGCTGTAGGTGTTCCCACGCAACACCCATGGAATCTGAAGCATTCCCAGATTTACAAGGAATCGTAAATCTGGGAAAGCATCAGATTCTAACGCCACACCAGCGGTGGCGTTAGGGAGGCACAACGAGGAGAAATCTTTTCATTTCTTCCTCTTTTTATTTGTGCTGCATTGTGCAGCACACATAGAACGAGCAAATTGCCTCAATTGATTGATTTTGCGCAGAAAGGTGTCCCTTCCGCACAAAATCAATCAGCCCCGCAATGCAGGCACCGTTGCACCATGACGCAAGTGTGCCTGCATTGTCGCATGGCAGCCCATTGTGCGCCAGTGCAGGGGAAAAGGATAGGAATGCGATGTATCTCATAGATATGGTGCATTCCTGCCCTTTTCTTTTGACGCACGGCAGCGCTCCAAGATTCCTTGCAGTGCTGCCCTGCGCCAAAACCTGTAAATGAGGCCCACAGTAAGCCATCAGATAAAAATTCAGCATAGGGGCCTACTGCCATCAAACAAGTCACTAAGGATTACAAAGCCTTAAAGGAACAGGGTCCAGAATGCCATGGGTGGAGGAGACTAGCTTGTCTTAGGCATCTGACCTCTGAGTGAAAAGGTAAATGTTATCTATATAGTAATTAATGTTAAAACTATCACTTCTGGTGGTTTTAGTATCAGATACAGCAGAAGATCAATAGTAGATTAAATTGAATATAGACTACTGTACCCTAACTCTACATAATACGATTTATGTGTTGAGGGGTCAGGAGTTCCTTTTGCAGGCACTGAATTCTGTGTTTACTTATAAATTACTTTAATATACTTGGTGTGAGTCCCTTGTTCTTGACTGCCGAAGGTCACAGTACGGATTTTTAGCATCCAGGAAACCCTACATCAGTGGAGCCAGTAGAGTATAAAACCTGTGTTTGTGGACACGCTTTTTTTGGACTAGGTTTCAGGTCAGAAAGCTGAATAGAAAATGTGCTTTGTCAGTCATGAAATATTCCTGATAGGATCTAACACATTTTGCTAATGTGTACGGTGTAACAACATTTTTCTAAATAACATGGCAGGTTTATTTGTAGAGTTGCATTCACCCCAAAGATATCGCTTAGGCTGCTGGAAGATGGAAGATGTTTATTGTTACTCGGTTCAATGTATGCATTTTATCGAACTTGGAAGGATGAAAGGGTCAAAAACAGACCCTTGTAGTTAATGTATTAGTCCACTGAGGTACCAGGCCCCTCAGAGATAGCAAACCTTTACTGCATCTGCTACCCACGAGCTTCATTTCGGACTGGAATGCTGAGCAAAAAAACCTAGCACAAAGATTGTTAGAGGAAGTAACTAATTATAAATACTTGGGGTTTTATATGGACAACAGACTAAACCACAGAAAGCAGAAAACCTATATGTCACAGAGAACTAGTGCACTAACGTTTGCCTTCAAGACCCTTGCAAAAAAATTGAAGGGACCATCATATAAACCTTTGCTTGCAGTGATATAGGCCAAAATGCTTCCAACAATAACATACGACAGTATTGCTCTACACGGCAAAGACTCCGAACATCTGAACAAACTACTAGTTTTCACATACAAAAAGGTTTTCCAGATACATCTGTCCGCTTCACCAGCACAGGTGAGACTTGAATTTGGTTTCATAAACGAAACAATAGGGAGGATATATGCAACAATAAAGCTTTGGTGCCGACTGAAACAGAATACAGCTAACTCTTCACTGAACAAAGCTCTTTGGGCGGAATTAGACAACGACAGAGTCACCATACAACCAATACCTCCAAAAAGCTCTAATAACAACTTGCACGGGCGAGCTTTGGAACAATAACTTGACTTATTCAACCTTCAAGCAAGTCATAAACGAAACTGCAAAATGTCACTCCTTGTTAGTCGATAAGAACATCTTGAGTGAGAAAACGCACGCCTGGATGGTGATCAAAAATTATAAGATGCTTGCACCGGCACCTTATCTAAGTATCACATTCTCGATCTACCGGAAAAGACAACTAATGGCTCTTCGCTTCAGAAAACTACCATCGATTGCACACCAGCCAACCTGGGTCAACAAAGGGCCGACACTATGCCGACTCTGTGGCAGTAACAAAGAGGACTTTATTCATCTAATTTGCACATGTCCCAAACTTTGCACAGCACAGGTCACTTTATTAAGAAAAGCGCTAAACACCAGAAGAATAAGGACATGCAGAGCGGCTATAATAGCAGGGCTGGACCCGTCGGATCCTCAAATGAACTGTAAACTGATAAAATTTCTTAACCGCCATGATCTTGCACTGAAAACAGAAACTCTAGCTACAAAGCAGACAGAGAAATCTACGATATGTTAAGAAACTTTATTATTCATGATACCTAAGTGAAGAATGTTTGTAACCCTACAATTAGGCCTCAAAAGTAACTCTTAACTGAGTGGCGGAACGTTGACACCTTACGATTTAGCAAGTGCTTACCGCACGCTTCATACCCCATTATTATAACAACTGAGAATGTAAAGCTTTTAAGTTTTTGAAAAATGAAGACATTTTATTGCTACTTTTACTTACTCATGTGATAAATTGTTAAGGTTTTAACTAACTAAACAATAAACATTTATTATTATAATCATTAGTCCTCCGAGGTACCAGGCCCCTCAGAGATAGCAAACCTTCACTGCGTCTGCTACCCACGAGCTTCATTTCGGACTGGAGTGCTGAGCAAAAAAACCTAGCACAAAGATATGTGCCAACATTTAATTAACAATCAGTCAAAGGATATTTGTAACTTTTAACACAAGGCTCCAATCACCACACGTGCAGTCCTTATAAAATAATAGAAGAAGGTATGTTATTACGAATAGCATTAAAAGAAATTGCAAACTGCACATAAGCCATAAATACTACTTTAGCACTTTTTAAAAAAATGTATGAAATGGAAAGGTTGTTTGGGTGGTAAAGTGGTTTCAAGAACACGCACATAGGAGGTAACTGAGACTACTCTAACACAATGCCCAGTTTTAAAATGTACAATGAATGCAAATATTATGCTTTAATTCATACACGTTTTGCCTGCAACCCACTTCCTAGGTTGCTTTCTTTCCCTTCTGGCGTGTGAATCACGCCTGGTCCCTGAGTGCAGACAACGCATTGAGGACATGGGTCATTCAAAGGGCAGGCTCACAGAGATCTTGCATTATTCTGAAATAAAATTGCTTCCTGGCTTTTTTACCCATAACCATACTATTTTACAGCTTCATTAGTCTATTTGAATCCTTGCCAAGTGCGGCCAGCTGAAAGCCCGTGTTCTTTCAGCTGAAGAACGACCAGGCGCCCTGGAGACCAGGGTGAGCAGTGCAGCATTCTCAAGTCTAAGTCGTGTGTGCATTGACACCTCCAGACCTCTGCTGTGGCCTGTGGGGGATCTCTTCTCATAGGCCAGAGTCGGATACTGGTACAGCAAAGGCAATATGCAAGTGAGTGATTCATTGGGGGAACTCTTTTGTGTCTTTTAACTTCTTCGACGATGTTTCAATTTTCTTAAGGAGCACCTGCTAAATGCAGCCAAAGGCTCAAAGCATTTTTAGAACAACTGACAGGTGCGAAAAAATAAGACATAATACAGTAATCAAAGAATAATACATACGTACAGAATAATACTGCTTAACTATCTGAAAAAGGGGGAGGGAGGAAAAGAAAGAAAAGATAGGGGGATAGAAAGAAAGAAAGAAAAGAGGGGGGAGGGGATAGAACATCCATATTAAGCATTATATATGAAAAGGCAACAATTATGCAAAAAAGTTCCTACTTATATTGAAATATTGTTTAACTATAAGGTAAACAGTAATTATAACAGCAGTAATTGTAAAATCAAGGGGGTTTGGGTACTTCTTCAATGCAGGGTTTATGTGCAGTTAGCTTTTTAGCCGAAACATTTAAAACCTCAGTAACGTGCATCCAAAGTAACTCTCGTTTAATAGCAAGTGTGACTGGGTGTACATAAGCTCTCTCTAATCTATGATTATAGCAAATGCCATACCACCATGCTTGAAAGGATACCGCAGAGGCATCCTTCCATGACTTAGTGATCTGTTGAAATGCAACAGCTATGAGCAGATCAATAATATGAAAATTGGTAGAAAAAGAGGACCACACTTCGGAGACGCTACCTAGAAAAATATGTAAAAAAGAGAAATGGATATGGGTATGACAAATAGTATTAATTTGCCGCCAAACTTGGGTCCAGAAAGTATGAATGGCTGAGCATTCAAAAAGCATATGTTTGAGGTCTGCGAATAGAGTGCTACATGACCAACAGGTAGAGGGGATGCTAGGGTCAATCTTATGTAGTTTAGCTGGAGTGATTAAGAGTCTATTATAAATAAAAAATAAAGTTTGAGTAGTATTAGCTGCTCTAGAAGACTTTCTTAATTTAGTCCAGATTTTATTCCACATTGGAATAGGAAAAGATTCACCCAAATCAGATTCCCAACTATATTCCACATCAGATTTGTCACGAGAAATAGGAGTGTCCATTAATTTTTTGTATATTAGAGAAGCAGAAGGAGAGCTATTTAAAAAGGATGTGGTAATAGAAATTGAGGGGGTAGGAGCATGAGAGGAAAGTAAAGAATTGTACGAAGCTTGGGCAGCCGCTGTTAAAGAAATATACTTAGAGTGATATGAAGAAGGAAGGGAAAAATGGGATTGCAATGTTGAGAAGGGTATACAAATACCATCTTGAAAAAGTTGGTGAGTCCATTTGAGACCATAAGATAACCACTCTTTCCAGAAAATATACTTATTGTTAAGTTTAATATGCTTATTATACCAAAGTGATGAATTCAAAAATTGTGTACGCTCATCTAGAACAGATGAGAAAAGTGGTTGAAAATCTTTCGAGCATTTTTAAGGATAGGAAGAGATAATGATAAGGGAACATGGGAAAGAGAAATATACTCTTTGAAAGAAAAAGGGTGAAAAAAGGCTTTTTCAATGTCTACCCACAATGGGTAAGATTAGAATCAATTCCACTTTCAGACAGTAAAAAGGAGGAGTGTTTAAGAAAAAATGAGGTGTGGTAGAATAAAAATCCGGAAAATGAACGCCACCCAAGTGTTTAGGCTTTTTAAGTTTACAAAGAGACATCCTGGGTGGTTTATTCTGCCATAAAAATTTTGAAAGAATATTATATATAGTTTTATAGAAAGACTTAGGAATGTTAATGGGAATATTGGATAGATAGAACAGTATCACTGGAACAAGCATCATTTTTATAGAATCTAGTCTGCCCCACTAGGATAGAAATAAGGGATGCCAACGTGAGGTAGAAGTGGTTAAAGATGATTGTAGCTCTTTTAGGTTCAAAGTAACAGTATCTTTAATAGAGGAAGTAAACCAAATTCCAAGGTTTTTAATTTTTACTGGGTTTCAATGGAAAGAAGAGGGTAAGAAATCAGCATGAAAACAGAGTTTGTTCATCGGAAGGATCTCACATTTGTCTGCATTGAGTTTATAACCTGAAACAAGAGCAAAGTCAGCCACTTCTGATAAAAATGCTGGTAAGGAGGAATGTGGGTTTGAGATAAATAATAAAATGTCATCCGCGTATACTGAGAGCTTTAACTTATTAATTCCATATGAGAAACCAGTGATGTTCGTGTTTGACCGAATTTTTATTAAAAAAGGCTTTAAGGAAAGGATAAATAAAAGTGGAGATAATGGACAGCCTTGCTGAACTCCTCGATGAAGAGGAAAAGAAGGGGATACAAGACCATTGGCCAGAATAAAGGTCCTGGGAGAGGAATATAGTAAAGAGACATAATTAATGAATTTTGGGCCAAAACCAAACCAAGCAAGGGTTGAGAAAATGAAAGACCAACTAACTCTATTGAAAGCTTTTTCGGCGTCTAATGAGATTGCTGCTAACGATTTTTTATACGATTTTGATTTACTTAGGACATTAAAAAACAATCTAGTATTATCTGATAAGTGACGTCCCTTAATGAAACCACATTGTTCCTTTCCAATCAATTGGGGCAAAAAGGAATCCAAACGGAGGGCAAGGATTTTTGCAAATATTTTATAATCAAAATTAATTAAAGAAATGGGCCTGTAATTTTTACAGAGTGTGTGGTCTTTGTTTTCTTTTGGGAGTAGACAAATCAACGCTTCCTGAAAAGATCCTTCCGATTTTTGAGTAGAAATAAAATATGTAAATAAGTGATGTAATATGGGAAGAAGGAGAGGGGAAAAGTGCGAATAGAATTCAATGGTAAAACCATCAGGGCCAGGGGCTTTCCCTTTTTTGATAGCTTGAATAGCAGTAAGAATATCAGTAGTTTGGATATCTTCTTCAAAAGAAGAAAAATCTACATTAAGAGACGAAGGTGGAGGAATAGAGGATAGATATTGAGTAATATCAGACTGCTGAGAGGGAGATTCAGGAGTATAAAGTTGTTGATAGAAATTTGAAAATTCTAAAAGAATATCTTCATTTTTATGGACTGTAGCATTAGTTGATGTTAAAATAGATTCAATTTTGTTGCGTTCTTTTTTGATCTTGAGATAGTTGGCAAGGAGATTACCAGCTTTATTTTGTGCGCTATAATATTTAGCACTAGATTTAAGTAAGTATAAATTAGCAGATTCAGTGGAGAGCTTATTAAAAGTAAATTTGGCTTTAATAAGTTCACTCAAATCAGAAGGGGCCTTTATGGAGTAATAGGAATGCTCCAACTGTTTAATACGTGAATCAAGTGAGCATATGATTTGGGTGGATGCTCTCCGCTTTGAGCTACAAATGAAATAATGAAGTCCCTAGAAGCAGCTTTGAAAGTGTCCCAAATAAGAGGAGGAGAGGCATGGGGAGATTCATTTTCTACAAAGAAAGTGTCTGCAAATTTCTGAAAAGCGGGTATGAATTTAGGATCTAATAGAAGGGCATTATTAAATCTCCATCGCCTAGTTCCTTCAATGGGGGGGAGTAAATCTAAATCCAAGGATACAGGGGCATGGTCAGAGATTAATATAGATCCTATGTCAGAATGGGAAATATGTTGAGTAAGAGGTTTCGAAATAAATAAGTAATCTATACAGGATTGTGAGGAGTGAACTGGTGAAAAGAACGTGTATTCTTGGAGAGTGGGGTGACATAGTCTCCAAGTATCAACAAGGGATCTTTGAGTTATAGTAGCTGTAAATTGTGTGTGTATGGAAGAGGGGATACATTTAGACTTAGCGCATCTATCTATGAAGGGGTCCATAACCATATTACAATCTCCACCCAATATTAAATAATCATCAGTATGTAAATAAATGTAAATCCAGTATTTGTAAAGCGCGAACAGCTACCCGAAGGCATCCCGGCGCTGGGGGCCGTCGGGAAGATTAAGCAAGCTATTGCCCAGAGTCACATGGTGCTGGGCTGACCTGCCGCCGGTGCCGGGGATCGAACCGTGAGCCCCAGATTCCAGCGTCAGTCGCCCTGGCCGTGGCGCCATAAATTTAGACAAAATCTGAGGCCAAAAGAGCTTATCTGGAGTGGTAGGTGCATATAAATTAAAAATAGTTAGGGGAATTTTATTAACTAGTAACGAAACTGAAACCCATCTACCTTCAGAATCCGCATCCTGATGAATAAGTTGAATATCTAAACGCTTATGACAAAGGATAGCTACACCATTACGTTTGCCTGAACCCGGAGATGCATAGACATGACCCACCCATTGGCGCTGGAGTTTGGCAATTTCTTTACTTGTTACGTGAATTTCTTGTAATAAAGCTATATCACCTTTTAATCCAGCGATATGTGATAAAACCCATTGACGTTTTATGGGGGAGCCCAATCCTTTAACATTCCAGGTTATAACTTTCAACGACATCTATATAAGCAAGATGTTTAAGAAAACTTAATATGAACAGCAAATATTAAAATACAAGAATGCATCATAAAGAAAACTTCCAGTATGAAGAACCAAGAAGAAAAGTATTATGTAAAGGAGAGATATAAAGTAGGAAAGAATATCATAGTAAAACAACAAATGAATAATAATGGAAAGAAAAGAAAAAGACCAGTGAGAGACATAGAGGGGAAGAGATGGATGAGAAGAAAAGCATAGAATCAGTATGAAAAGAGGTGAAAACAAAGAAGAGGAAAAAGCAAAGCAAGTAAGGAAAAAAGGTCAATGGAAATACGCTGGAAAAATGGCAGTACAAAAAGAGAATAATAAGAAAACAAGAACAAAAAGACATACCACGAACATGTAATGAACATGGGGGTGGTGGAACCACATAAGGAAGACGGTACGATCAAGCAGGAAACTCCAGGACGAAGACGAGGAAGGGAGAGATCCTCCAGGTGGGCAAAGGGGATCAAATAGGATCAAATAGCAGGGGACCACGATAAACTGCACCTGACATTAAAAGCAAAGGAACTGATTATAAGAGATACAGCAAGCGACAATAAGAACAAAACATCAATATGAATAAAAATGCGTAAAATGCAGACATGTAACAGATAACAGGAAAAAACAATCAAAACATCGATGAACGAGGAATCTTTATGTTCTCTTCTCTGCAGGTATCCAATAAATGCTGTAGGCGGGCCGGATCTTCATAGGTAGTGGTTTTGTTATTATAAGTTACTTTCATAAGACAAGGATAAAACAGACCATAGCTAGCATTCAGGCTTCGAAGAGCAGGTCTCATGTCCAAAAATTTCTTCCGTCGATCTGCTGTTGCTTTAGCTTAGTCCTGAGCGAAGAACAGATTGGAACCCTGCCATGAGATTTTCCCTTTAAGTCTAACAGCTTGTAGAACTTTAAGTAAGTCAGTGTACTCCAAAAAATACAAGATAACGCCTCTCGGCTTGGCTGAGGAAGGTGATAATCTTGGGGTTTGCCCCAAGCGATGAGCTCTTTGAATATTCAATTTTGGAGTCTCTGGAAGACCCAGGAGAGTCGGAAGAAAAGATTGAAAAAAGGAGGGAGGATCCGCACCTTCAAGACCCTCCGCAAGGCAATAAATGCGCAAGTTATTACGCCTATTACGGTTTTCCAAATTTTCCACTTGCTGTTTAAGGTGCGAAATCTCCAAATGCAAAGAAGGGACTTGATTAGTAACACCTTGAATAGAGTCCCCTCGTTGTTCCAGGTGAGTAACTTTTTGATCCGTGTCAGACCATTTGTTCTCAAGACTTTGTAGACGAGTATTTGTGTCCTCCATATAAGGTTTGAGAGCACGAATTTCCTCTAAAAGCAACTCCATAGATAGTGCTGACGAGGAATTAGAAGGAGAAGGTGGGTCTTTTTTGACACGTTTGCCTGTTACAGACGATGAGGCAGCAGGTATTTTAGAGGCTTGTTTGGATGCATTACGAGGCATAGTGGGCGTCGCACCCCCAATGGCAGTAGGACCAGAATCCAGCTCTTCCATGTTTTCTTGCAAAACACTAAACGGGTTGTAATCCTCCAACAAAGAAGAATTAGAGGAGATTACACTACCACGAGAAGAGTGCGCTTTTGCCATAAGACAAGCCAAGCAGGCGCCCCCACATCAAAAAGAGGCTAATTGAGGTAAGTAATATTGACCAAAGCTGTCAAGAGTCGTGAAAAAAGAAAATAAGTCACTGTGACAGAGTAATCCTCAGGAAACACTAAGCATTATAAGCCATGCATGAGAGAAACAGGAGAAGAAAAGTTCACAGTTGCTATTTAGCAAAGGCAGAGTTATATGGGCCAGAAACTGCAGGAAAATGAGCTCCAAAAGAGCGCACGTGATAAAGATGTATGGCTGGCCATAAAAATGACATGAGAAGAAAGTCCGGTCGTTAAAACGACATGAGGAGAAAGTCCGGTCGTAAAAACGACATGAGGAGAAAGTCCGGTCTGCAAAACTAAAACAAAATGGCGGCCGCGAGTAACGATGCGGCGTCAACCAGCAAGGAAAAAAGGGAGTTAGCGCTCACCATTTATGCCAAAAAACAGCCCTAAATATGCCTCTGCGCATCATAGGAAGAAGTAGATGGCTGCAGGGTCCAGGAAGCAGGAAACACCACCAGGGGTGAACTCACCCGCTCACGCCGTCATGGAGCCTAACGGCAGAGCGGCCATCTTCGCTGGCGCCGAAGCTACGCCCCCTCAGGTGCAAAAGAGATTTGCAGCTGCATAATTCTGAATAGTGCCAATGGACATATTTCACAAAATTGCAATTTCCCTGATATACATTTGCTCATTTCTATTAAACTGGGATGGGCCATGGAGCATTATGGGTGTTTAACTAAGTGGTGTAAACTGCCACCAGGAGGCCACCAAGGAGACCTTTGACTGGCAGGCCCTTGCCTACTTACTTGCTAGCTGGTGATGCACTAGTCTTCCTTAGAAGGCTCACTGCCTTACACATGGGTATGCTTTTAGTGACCACCTACAATTAACAAAGGTTTTTAACCTATATTTCTTTGGGTAGTTGGACATTCCAGATAGTGCCCCCTGACATGGTTACCAGATGACCTTCTAGACCAGATTAGTATTAATGTATTTATGACAGCTGAAATCGACACTCACTATGGCATTATTCTGGCCTGTCACAAGCTTAACAACTTCATTTCTTTTAGTGAGTGATGAAGACCGGCCTTTAAGGACAATACTCACGACGGTGCCCTGGTCACCCCAATAGAGGCCTTTGTTCTCCGGGTTTCCACCTTCACTGAAGGGAGTCTAGCAGCTGATCAATAAATATAAGAAGACAGGCACAGGCCTGGCTTCTGAATATTCACAAGGCAACAGACAGTGCAAGAAACATTCAGATTCCCTTAATAAGCACAAGGCTCTCTAATAAATGTGCAATTTGTAAATCTTTCTTCAGATGCGCAAATCTCTGTGGCACACATTACATTGCACAGTTTTTCATATTTGCTGGAAAAACACTGGACCAGATCTGCTAAGGTTTCATGCAACGCAGCGAGG
Organism: Calotriton arnoldi; assembly: GCA_963921515.1. Lineage (NCBI taxonomy): Eukaryota > Metazoa > Chordata > Amphibia > Caudata > Salamandridae > Calotriton > Calotriton arnoldi. The sequence continues at coordinate 249,450 of CAWUFW010010852.1, read as the reverse complement.
GAAAATGCTGTGCTGCGTTCCATTGCGTGAAATGGAGAGAGCAGAAATGGACTATATCGACTAAGATGTGGGACACTTCTGCTTCCTCCTTGCGCTAGCGCACTGTGTGCTGCCTAATGCCAACATAGGCACTCTTGCACCATGGTGCAAAAGCACCTGTGTTTCAGGCAGGATTGTTTTCGTGTGGGAAGGGATTTCTTCCTGCACAAAAACAATCCTAAGAGGCAAGTTCCTCTTTCTGTGTGTGGTGCGGAATGCGTCACGTATAGAAAGATGAAGTAATGAGGAAGTATGGTAATTGTATTTATATAGTGCCTACTACCCCTGACAAGGCATTGAAGTGCTTTATGGCGAGTAGCACGTTACTCCGGAACTCAAGGTTAGCGGTTAATAAAATATTTCTTCTGGGTAAGACATCCGCAAGAGGTGCACCTTTTTGGTGTAATCCCATGTTTACCAATTTTAGTGAATCTGGGATTGTGTCAAATTCCATGGCTGGATGAACAATAACGCCCATCCCATCCTCTACCCATGGAACGCCTTCCAGTAGGAAATGTAACACAATGTAGCATAGGCTACTGCTTTGCATCACATTTCTTTACAAAGTCACGCAAGGCTGTGTAAATGGCCCCTTGCTTGGCTTAGTTAATATTAATTAAGGACTAGCATTGCCTTACATTGACTTGTGTGAGGCAAGGACAATGTGGGTCCTTAGAATATCAGGGGTCCCCTGTGTCCTGCAGGATAAAAAGTGATATTCCACCATTGCAGCATGCGTTTTCAGTGAGGTTGCTCAGAGGCATGGCAAGCTTTAGCTTCTGAAATATTAAAAAAACTATCTTCCTTTGCTAAATACTGGAAATCTCTCAATACCTAACTTCGAGGCCGCAATATTATCCTGTCACAGTAAAGTGAGTATGCCTTTTCACCTACAATAGTTCATTTGTGCCCAAGACTAAACATTTAAGCGAGAGAATCATAATTTTAAAATATGATTATCCATTGCACATGCAAATTTACACTTGAATGACAGTAATCCGCAGTAGAACTAGAACATACTACTTGTCGTTATAGTGAATGTGAAAGGTAGTCATACTTGTTATGAAATAATGCCCTGCCTTCTTTCACCATTGAACCACCCCTAACCTATGGCATCTTTATCGAGGACGAGGCTTTTTTCTTAAGCCCTGTTACAGTCTTGACAAATTGTGTTCTAGACCATCCACAAAATGATGAGGACCAGACAAGAATAAGAATGATGTGTTTGTACAATTATTTAAAATCGTTACAAATATTAATCTTTCTATACATTAAAACTATACTATAATGAGTCTAAAATAAATTTAAGAGTTGTCGCCAATGCTATATAGCATCCTTCTTTACATATTAAAAACGTTTATGTACATAATCAGCTTTATTTAAAGAAAATTTTATTTGCCAGCTTTTGTCTTTGATGAACAATGGTGTGTCTTTTTTCCAGACCTGGGGGCAGATGTACGACCGTTTTTTGCGGTCGCAAATGGGAATTTGGCCCATTTGCGACTGCAAAATTGGTCAGCCCCATGTACAAACCATATTTTGCGAGTCGCTAACCTATTAGCGACTCACAAAATATGGTTTGCGGCCAGTGCTTCATTTGTAAAATAATAATTGCCAGGGCTCTGACCAGGAGGCCACTGCAGCTTCCACCACCCATCGCCCTTGTCATTGCTGCCAAAACAACTACTAACCATCTCTCTCGCATGTAAATGCGAAAGTTCAGATTATTCCAGGTCCCCAAAGCTAAAGGAATGGCTGGGGAGGCAGGTATTAGCCATTTTAATGTATATTGTAGTCCTGAACTACCATTGTTCTGCTCATCTCTAAATTAGATGAGCAGCGCCACCATGTGGTGGACTGTTTTAAGAATGGTGTTGACAATTAGGTGCCGGTGCTGAGCACCGGAAACCAATTAAGTGCCAATGCTGAGCACCGGAAAGCACCAGCTCAAATTAAGCACTGTTTGTGGCTCGCTATTAAGAAAGGGTGTGCCAAGGGCATCCCTTCCTAATAGCGAGTCTTACTGCAATGTATGATTGAATTGCGACTGCATTTGCGGTCGCAAAACACTCACAGTTTACCACCCTTTTCCCCTTTCCCCTTTCCCCTTTCGCTTCCCCTTTGTGAATGGGTGTGAAAATATTTTTTAAGAGCAGGCAGTGGTCCCTGCCTGCCCTTAACAAATTAAACTGAAAAGTTTCACTTTTCTTTTTTAAATGCATCCCATTTTCCTTTAAGGAAAACGGGCTGCATTTAAAAAAAAACTGCTTTATTAAAAGAGCAGTCACAGACATAGTGGCCTGCTGACCCCAGAAGGCCACCATCCCTGTGAGTGCTAGCCATTCCCAATGGTGTAGCAAATTGCAACTGCCTCATGAATATTAATGAGGCACTGTTGTACATTCACTTTTGCAAGTCGCAAATTGCGAGTCGCAATTCGACACAATTTGCGACTCGCAAATGTGAATGTTCGTACATCTGGCCCCTGATTTCCAAGGACAGACACTGCAAGTTTGTTAGAAATGGGATTACTGGTTGGCTGAGGTACGCACCCAGGCCAGGCAGGTACCACCACTATAGTCAGGGTTAGCTAGATACACACTAAAAGATAACCTGTGCTCACCCTCTGGTAGCTTGGCACAGAATAGTCAGACCTATCTAACGAGGCAATCAGTAAAGTATTTGTGCAACGCACACAGTAACCCAATGAATACATCACAAAAAGAATCTGCAGAGGTTAGAAAAATATAGATAATTGTATTCTGAACAAAACAAGACCACAACAACAGAAATCCAATAAGTATAAGCCAAGATATTTTAATTTTTATTTAAAAAAAGAGTTCTAGCACTTAGAAGCAATAAGCACCAGTGGGGGTTATCTGGTCATGCAGGGCCGGGGCAAAGTCACAAGTTCAGGCCAACTGCGATGGAGTGCAGGCCGGCTACAGGGACCCACTTGTGCACACTGAGCACAGATCCTGGGGAGCAGTTTGAGCGGCAAGGCTTTGTGTCGTCTGGCGTGAGTTCCGAGAAGCTGTGCTGCGAGGGTTTGCGAGGCTTCGCGTTGTCCTGTGTCGGTTCCAAGAGGCTGTGTGGCGAGGCTTCGCAAGGCTTCACTTCATTCGGCATCGGTTTCGAGGAGCTGTCAGCTATGTGTCGAGGCTTTGCGTTGTTCTGTGTCGGTTCCGAGGAGCTGTCAGCTATGCAGCGGGGCCTCATGTTGCTTCACGTGGGTTCTGTTGATGCAAGTGTCTGGATCAACTTCCAGTGAACAAGGTACAGGAGCAGAGGTAGAGACTTTGATATCACTGAGTCTCAAGCAACATGAGGCAAGCCAACAAGCCCTTGGAGATCACTTGGATTAAAGGCAGAGTCCAGCTCTCTTTGAGCAGAGTCAGAGAGCAGTTGGCAGCAGGGAAAAAAAACAGACAAGCAGGCCTTCCAGATCAGCAGCCTAGTTGAGTCCTTTAAGCAGCACAGCAGTTCTACTGGCAGAGATTCAGTTACAAGTCCAGTAGTGTCTCTGTTTTTTGGGGGTCAGAGGCCCAGTACTCATACCCAAAAGTGCCTTTGATTGGGGGGTGGGGGGGTGACTTCAGAGCAGCCCTCTGAAGTGCAGAAGGATCCCTTTCAACCCAGTCCTGTCTGCCAGGCTATCTGTGGAGGGTAATCAGCACTTTATGTGAGGACAGGACACAGACTATTCAAGTGAAGTGTTAGCCCCTCCCTTCCATCCTGCCCAGACAAGGCCATCAGAATGCAGATGTATGTAGATGGGTACTCAAACACCTATCCTTCCTGTGTTGTGGCTGTCTAGATGAAATGCACAAAGTGTACCTGTCACCCACCTCAGATGTGTATTGGAGACAGGCTGTCAGGCACACGGAGCAGTAAATGCAGAGGAATGTCCACTTTCTAAAAGTGGCATTTCTAAAACAGTAATGGTAAAACAGCTTCACCAGTAAGGAGATCTATCATTACCATTCCAAACATATGAAACATGAAAAAGCTACTTCTCTCTGTTCAAGAATTATAGCTTAAAACTGTATTAAGGAATTCCCAATGTTAGCCTAAGAGAGGAGTAGGCCTTACAGTAGTGAAAAACAAAGTAGGCTGTGTGTCACTACCAAGATATGTAAAACAGAAAGGTACATGTCCTACCTTTTACTTGCATAGCACCCTGCCCCTAGGGTTACTTAGGGCCTACCTTAGGGGTGACATACATGTAATAAAAGGGGAGTTTAAGGCTTGGCAAGTAGTTTTAAATGCCAAGTCGAAGTGGCAGTTAATTGTACACAGAGGCACTGCAGTGACAGGCCTGAGACAAGTTTGAAAGACTACTTCTGTGGGTGGCAATCAGTGCTCCAGCCCACTAGTGGCATTTGAAGTACAGGCCCATGTGTATATGGTATACCACTTTACAAGGGACTTACCAGTACAAGAAATATGCCAAATAGGTATACACCAATGTCATCATGTTTAGGGGAGAAGCACATGCGCTTTAGCACTGGTTAGCAGTCCTAAGGCCAGCAAAAAGAATCAGCAAAACAGGAGGTAAAAGGCAAAAAGCCTGGGGGAAGACCACCCTAAGGACGCCACACTACCACCCTAAGGATGCCAGGTCTAACATAGTTCTACAGGTGTTCCTTTTACATTTAATATCAAAAGCTGTCATAATCTCCTGTCAAGGTTCAATTAATCAATCAATCAACATTTGTAGAGTGCAGTACTGTCACTCCTGGGGGTATCTGGGCGCTGTGGTGCGAGGTCTCCGCCCAAAAGCCAGGTCTTGTGGAAACATTGGGATGAGGGAAGAAACTAGCAGAAAAAGACAAAACAGAGGGCAGAAAACAAGCAAGCAGAAAAGGCAAAACAGAGGGCAGAAAAACCAGCAGAAAAGGCAAATCAGAGCAAAAGAGGGCAAAATACAGGGCAGAAAATAAGCAGAAAAAGGCTAAACAAAGCAGAAAGGGGCAAAACAGATGGCAGAAAATGAGCAGGAAAGGCAAAACGGAGGGCAGAAAAATGAGCAGAAAAGGCAAAACAGAGGTCAGAAGAAGGAGCAGAAAAAGTCAAATAGAGGGCAGAAAAATGAGTAGCAAAAGGCAAAACAGAGCATAAGAGGGCAAAACGGAGGGCTGAAAAATGAGCAGAAAAGGCAAAACAGAGGGCAATAGAACGAGCAGAAATAGGCAAAATAGAGGGCAGAAAAACAAGCTGAAAAGGCAAAACTGAGCCTGAAACGAGTAGAGGAGGTACAAACGAAGGGTAGCAGGTAGACAGGCAGCAGAGGGTAGCGGACTGCAGGCAAGCTGGACAGGAGAACTGTTCCAAGTTTGAGTTAAGGATGTGATGGTTCTGCCATGTGAGTGTTGGGCCTTTCAGGGCTCAAAAGCCCAGATTGCGGGTGTTCGCCCTTTGCCTGCTCCGCCAATGATGGGTAAATTTAAGGTGGCCTCTGCAAGCATCAGGAATTTCATGAATCAACTGGTCATTTGGGATCCCTGGAATTGAAGCAGGATACTGCCACTGCCCAGCATGTGAGTATGTTCCTTTCTAGGAAGGCTTGCACAGAAGTGACCTCCTAATTCCATTAGAGCATTACAGATGCATACTAGATGGATAAGATCTTCTCATGTCAGCCTGCACAACCTGCCTAACATATTTCCTAAGGTTTTCTGTCAAACTAGCATGTTATCTAATGAAGGAAGAATGGCAAACCTATATTGCAAACATGTTTGTTTTGGTAGAGGGAGAAGCCTACCTGCAACAACTGTTGAGGTGATAGCGATTTATAGTTCTGCATCAGCATCCAGGCATGCCGTCGTTTGGAGAAAATTACCTTGTGTTCTTGTAAAGATCTTAGTGTCGTTGTTTTGTTTATTGCTTTCTTAAAAGATGAACATGTACACGGTATTTCCCAGAGTGTGCTGATCATTTGATGCTTCTTGCAGGTATCTTCTTGCTCTTGGCATATCTGAGCTGTTATTTATTTCTTGCCACAAATACTGATTTAAAGATTTTCCCTGTGCAGTTTTAATTCTAAAGCAAGTTTGCACAAAGGCAGCCTGTCTGGTGACTGTTTATAAGACCAAATTCCAGTCTTTTTTGTGCTAGAGATGCATGAGATGCATGTTTAGGGAGAGTAAAGATGCATCTATATGTCTTAGCTATTACCAAATCCAAAACCTTCGCATCTACCCCACAAAGTGCCTTGCTGCCATATGTTAGCATTGCTAGCAGTTTTGCTGGCATAACATTTAGCATTGGGATGAGAAATTGCCCTTTTAGAGATTTGTATAATGTTTAAAATGCTGCCATTAGTTTCAACCTTTCATTCTTAGTTGACTCAAATGATGTGTGAAGGTGCCTCTTCTTTGGCAGTCAGCGCCTAGACACCCACGGGTAGTAGTGCGCTTTAGAAATCATTATTTAATTTAATTTCTTGAATCGAATAGAACACCATAGTACATGTACTCTTTTACTGATTCTATCTGATTTCCTCCAAAGAACAATTTGTGTTCATTTTTCTGTCTCTTGCCCAATGTTATGACCTTAGCCCTGGTCAGGTTTATTTTCATTCAATTTTCTTTTGTTTATGGTCCAAAGAGTCTATCAGTCTTTCTAGGCCAACTTAGGTTCTGCTCATAAAGATCAAATCATCCGCATAAAGCAGGTTAGATAGCATGAGTGTACCTATTTTTGGGGGGTGAGAGTTTACCCTGTTCAATTGCATTGCCAGGTCTTCTAGGTATGAGTTGGATAATTGGGTGGCAGCATACATTCGTGCTTCAGCCCTGAGTATGTATTGATTTTCTGTGATAGGTAAGTCCAGTCTCCAATTTTAATCCTTACTCAGGTGTTTGTATGCAGCACTTGGATTTGTCTTAGTAGTTGGGATGGTATTTTTCAACCCGCCACCACAGCCTCTCCCGCTGCACACAGTCAAACATAGCTTTGAAATCTACAAAACAGAGGTGTAGTGTTGAACGTTTTCTTATCTGTTGGTCCATGATAAGTGATGGTGTTAAGATATTTTTCATTGTTCCTACACCTTTGTTGAAGCCTGCTTGATTAATCGGTATTATTTCATTATCTCTTGCCCAAGATGACAAATCTTGTAACAGTAGTGTGGCAAAATATTTGGCCTCATTGTCCATCAGGGAGATCAGTCTTTAATTCTCTGGTTGTGCCCTATTGCCTCTTTTAAAAATTGGATTAATGACCAACCCTTTCCAAGAGCCCGGTATCACTTCATCTCGTAGTATGTAGTTATAGACTGATTCCAGTTGGAGTTTGATTTGGTCCTGGTGCCCCGTCTCTGAAACCTCCTTTGTTTATTTTTAAGAGCAGAGGATTGTTCTTGCCTTTTACGGGGTACCTGCTCTTGAGTCTTGGGTGTCATTACATCCTGATATTTTAGTGATAATACTGCCTCAGTATTTTATAGCATCCCTTTACTCCTGCTGTTGTTTTGTTCTTCGTTACTTTCACAAAGCCTGAAGTGTTTAGTTAAGAACATTATCCAGGTGTCTTCTGAATTATTTGAATTAATTAGGCTGTTTGTGCACCTCCTAGATGGTTGACTGTCATCCAAAAAGTGTAGCAGCTTAGCCCAAAAATGTCTTGTCTCTGTTTCCTTTCCTCCCAAATTAGTTTCCTGTATTTTTGCCTTTGTACCAGGAAGAAATTTCGAAAATCTTTGTTGTACCGGTCCTTTCAAAGAGTTCTCCAAGTCTTGTTTGCTTCTCTTTTCGCTAATCGCCCTGCTTGTGATAGCACATTACTATTTATTGCTGTTGCCCCCTTTTATGACACTTATTATTCTTACTTTATCTTGCTTGCTTGTTATAATTAATTTCTCTAATAAGGTCCCAATTTTCAAGTGGGGTAAGCTCTTCATACTTGTCTTGGGTCACTTGTCTACTTTTTTTCCTAATGCAATTATTGTTTTTTCAGCCCATTTCAGAAGTTTGTATTATATGGTATAGATTGTTCCAACTATTGGGGTCGTGTGCCCATTATTCTTTTTACAATTTGTATTTCTAGTCTCTGAGGAAAGTGATCACTTTCATATCTTTGCTGGATTGAAGATGATGCTATATATCTAAGAAAGGAGAGGGATGTAATTGTAAAGCCTGTTATCGTGTGTGATAATTCTGAGTAGTGAGTTGGTGCCGGTGGATTATCAGTTTGAAATCTCCCTTCAGTATTTTTAAACCCAACCGGGCTACCTTTATCAGAAAGTTCATTCCTATCTCATCTGCTCGGGCTAAATGGTGTTTTCCCTTTGGTTGACCATTCCACATTTGGTCTTCAATCAATTGTGGTTCATCTTCCTGCGGGCAATGGAATAAGTTAATATTGAAATCCTCTGTGATTACAAGGTGAATCGTGCCTGGATGTTCTTGTAGTTCTACTATTAGAGTTATTAATTTCTCAGCTAGATTTTGCTTTTAAAACTGATTTGGGTGTACGTATAGATTTATCAATGCAAGAGTTATACTATCCTCCCTGTTCCAATTTTCCATTAATGCCCCAAATGGGATGATACCACCCAACCATGCCATTTTCAGGAAATACCCCCCACTCTGACTATATACCATGTTGGCACAATTGACAGGCAGTTCTTTATGCAGGATTGGTCTCTGTCTGTGTACATTCATATACATTGGAATGGCTGAAAGTTGACCTGTTATGGGGAGGGTTGGAACAAGCTAATGAGTGCACATTTACTTTCAAATGCATGGTCCCCTGCTGGACCAGCCACATAATATTATTACTTAACCGGTCTTACCCTCCCCTTTGAGATTCGAAAATGATGTCACGGAAGGACAGCTACCAGCATGTGCCATTTGTGGTGTTCATGGTTCTATAACTTTCATCTGTGTGTTTCACATTTTATTTTCAACTATAGAATATTTTTATTTTCTCATATGACAAATATGCTGTCCCAGTTTTCGCAATTGACTCATTTCATAAATAGAGGTAAATGTTAATCTAACTTTATGTTAAGCAATTTTCCCTTCTCTGGTTTCCCCTAGCGCCTAGTTGTGACCCAGTTTAATTCCTTACTTCAACTTGTCATTGTTATTATCATTTATGTAGCACGTTGCCAGCACTAATGTGACCCCAAAATGAAATTTCCTCACTCTTAGAAGCATGCTGGTGAAGATGAGAAGGGCGTTGATTGGAGAAACCTTTATCTATGTTGCAGGATGTTGTTTTGATGATTGCTGACGAGCTGTTATGTTGCAATGGAGAGAGAATGTAGTAGTATAATATTGCTGATGTATATGATGGACATTGATTGGTGGTAGGTCTTTGTGTAGCAGAGGCGTGTCTCTATGCAAGCTGGGAGGGCTTCCTGTGAGTATGCACAGATGATTATGCATGAGGGCCAGCTATTTCCTCTAATCGAAGCATAGTAAGTGGTATGTACAGCCAATACAGCTAAGCTGAGGGAGTAACTGGAGAGAGTTTAGGGAACTGTGTAGAGTATGGATGAACATCAGAACAGCATTGAAGAAGAGAGGGTAAATAGATGTATAGTTTGGTGCATATAGGGCCTGATTCACAGAACTAACTTACGTCAAAAACGTAAAGTTAGTACTTTTTGGTATTCACAGAATACACTTACTCATTTTGGTATTCACAGAATGAACTTACTCATTTCGGTATTCACAGAAGTTAGTAGCCCTAACTTTAGGACTCCTAAATGCCTTCTGTGAATACCGAAAGTCTTAAAGTTAGGATTTTCTCAGTTTAGGAGTAGTAAAGTTAGGACTTTACTACTCCTAAACTGAGAAAATCCTAACTCAAGACTTCGGTATTCACAGAAGGCATTTAGAAGTCCTAAAGTTAGGACTACTAACTTCTGTGAATACCGAAATGAGTAAGTTCATTCTGTGAATACCAAAATGAGTAAGTGTATTCTGTGAATACCAAAAAGTACTAACTTTACGTTTTTGACGTAAGTTAGTTCTGTGAATCAGGCCCATAGACTGGGACTTCGGACTGCATCTTCAGGAACAGCACATACACATTTATGCTCCAATTACACACAGTTAGGGCCCAATCATGATGTCGGGTGGATAAGTGGCTGTGCATCTGACATCTCAGGCTGCGGTCCGACGGGCGCATAATGATGCGGTCAGTCAGAGCGCAGCGGGCGGAGGGATCGACCGACGCCTCTGACAGGCTCAAGGAGCCCGTCAAAGCGTCGGTTGGAATGTAATCCCTGCAATGGGGGCGGTGCCTGCCGAGGCACCACCGTAGGGATTACAATGACACTTTTCCCACCTGCCTTTACATGGCGGTCCGAAAAGTTGGCAGCTTTCGGTGAAAACACACACCAGGCTGGACTTTCAGAGTCACTCTGAAATGACGGTTAATCATATCATCCTGGACACTGAGACATCAAAAAATACTGTTTTACTGTGAGTCTATTTCCTTGCCATGCATGTGTTTCCTCCCTCTACATGCACGACAGAGACCTCCGAGTAAAATTAACGAAGTGAAATCTGAAAACTGGAGTGTTGCAAAAGACAGATAAAAAGGGATAAGCTGGAAACAGTGAAGTAGAATGAGATATAAAAAGGCAGTTTTATATTGTTTTATTTTTGCACTCTTCAAATAATAGGTCTCGCTGTTGTATTATAAATGACTTCTTATTGTATTGTAGTGTCCTATGTTTTTTTAAGTATAGTGGAACTTTAGATATCGAATTAACTCCTTATTGTAAAATTATGTTTATCTGCCCACTGTGTCAATGCAACTAAGAGAAGTGGTATTACTTGCATCTCCGTGAGTTCTACAGTACTATCATTAAATTGCGCTCTGTAACATTTTCCTTTGTCAAAATGTTGTCTTCATGCTGAAAGCAACGTCTAAAATAATTATGTTTAATTTTTATCTCAGTGAGATGTCTATGTTTAATCACGGCATAAATAAAATAAAAATCTCAGCCATCGTGGTACTAACTTGGTCACCTGTCTCTTGGTGCTTGCCTGTCTTTATTTTGAAAAATGGAAGATGCATTGAAGCTACACGGATGACGCCTTCTTGTGTTTGGACAATCATTTCTTTTTGGCAGAACTTATGCTGTTTTTTGGCAAGCCCAACAAACAATAATGATGTTGCATTACTCTCTGTTGTCTGAAAAGTAAATCACTTTAGACTTGATTCATGAATGTAAATCTATGTCCTGATGTATCAGTAATTACCTCTCGTACTAGATTAACGGATGTTTTCGAAAACCCGAATCCTTCTGCAATGTACAGCTCTGTCAACCCATAACTTAAAACACTCCCACATGGCAAGGGTCCCACCACCAACTACGCTGCACACCCATGGGAAAAATCCTCACCTGCAAACAATACTACACTCACTCAAGGCGAGGGCCAGCTATTGCCCCTCCCCCCACCTCAAAACCCCACTATGCGCAAAGTCACAATCGGAGACCCTTACTCTGCAGCAAGGAGCAGTTTGAGACCAAATATATAACAGGTGTCTGCTATGCAGTGACGCCTATAGAAGTGATTTTTGGGATATATCTATCTATATATACTCTCACCAGTTACTCCCTCAGCTTAGCTGTGTTGGCTGTGCATACCACTTACAATGCTTTGATTAGAGTAAATCGCTGGCCCTCATGATGCACATCATCTATGCATACCATAAATATATATATATATATATATATATATATATATATATATCACATGAAGTCCACCAATAGCGCACACTCAGGAAATACACAAAGTGCAGGTTTATTAGTCCAGTAGACTACTGGACTAATAACACCTGCACATCGTGGTAGTTCCTGAGTGTGCGCTTCATTGTTTGACTTTGTGTGATATATACACAGGCAGGCTCCACCGGTTCAGCGCACCACCTTCTGACGGGCCGTGGGATCCAGAAGGAGCACTCTGTGGTTGGAATATATATATATAATATATATATATATATATAATTTTGTATTGTAATTGCATTTATATTGCGCTTGCTACCCCTGACGAGGCGTCAAAGCGCTTTTTCGGCGAGTAGCACGCTACTCCGGAACCCATAAGGATTAGTGTTGAATTAGTATAGTGAAATATGAAAGTAATTTGAGTGGTGGATATTAGTCAGTTATTTCGATTGAGAAGGATAGCGGAGGGATAGAAGAGGGAAAAAGGTTTGCATTTACATAGCGCTTGTTACCCCTGATTGTATGTTGAAGTGCTTTTTTGGCGAGTAGCACGCTACTCCGGAACCCATAAAGGATTAGTGTTGAATTTGTATAGTGAAATATGAAAGTAATTTGAGTGGTGGATATGTTAGTCAGTTATTTGGATTGAGAAGGGTAGGGGAGGGATAGAAGAGGGAAAACGCTTTGGATTTATATAGCTCTTGTTACCCCTGATGGGGTGTTGAAGTGCTTTTTTGGTGAGTAGCACACTACTCCGGAACCCATAAAGGATTAGTGTTGAATAAGTATAGTGAAATATGAAAGTAATTTTTGTGGTGGATATGTTATTCAGTTATTTGGATAGGGAAGGGTAGCGGTGGGATAGAAGAGGGAGAAAGGTTTGCATTTATATAGTGCTTGCTACCCCTGATGAGCTGTTGAAGTTCTTTTTTCGATGATTAGCACGCAACTCTGGAACCCATAAAGGACTTGGGATGAATAAAATGAGATGTGGAGTGGAAGAGGCAGAGGGAAGAGTTTATAAAGGCTTGTTTTGGGGGATCAGTATACTAAAAGAGGTGTCAGATGATGCAAGGAGGGGTAGAGTAGGGGAGAGTCTAGAAAGGGTTATTTTGGGGATCATAGTAGTGGTATGGGGTTTGGGATGAATGAGATGTAGATGGATGGATGTAGAGGATATATTGATGGAGGCATAGGGTGAGAAATAGGGTAGTGCATTGGAAAGAGTAGGAGAAAGAGGTTTGAGATGAGTCAGAGAGTTGAGGTAGAAGATATATTGAGAGAGGCATAGGGTGAGAAATAGGGTAGTACATTCAATATGCTGAAATAGAAGAAAGTAATAAATATATAGATCCATAAGTACATGGAAAGTATATAGATGCATAAAGGAAGTAAGTATATGTAGATTAAAGATATTGATAGAGGTATACGGTGAGAAATAGGGTAGTGCATTGAATATGCTTTTTTAGGAGAAAGGTAATAAATATATAGATCCAAGTACATGGAAGGTATATAGATGCATAAAGGAAGTAAGTATATGTATATTAAAGATGCATTAGATGAACTCTGGTTTTCAAGTGTTGTTGTACTTATTTTTTTTTTTTTAAACAATTATTCTACATGTTTAAATAAATCAACAAGTTTGTACAGAACAAGGGAGATGGTAGCTTGGACCTTGTGTGGATATCCCGAATGGGGGAAGATTTGTCGCAGAGTTTTTATAATAACAAAGCTTGATCTTGCTAGTTTGTCACCTTGGGCATTCATCGATAGCTTGGAGTCCATGGTCATTCCGAGGTTTCTTACTTCCTTCAATACTTTAGGTGGTGATCCCAGTTCATCAGGCCAAGAGGCAAGCGGGTAATAATGTTTCCAATCACAACACATGAGTATTTCCATTTTGAAAGCATTGAATTTGAGATGGCTCCAAGTCATCCATTGATCCACGGCTCTGAGACAACTGAAAATTGGTGAGTTTCCAATGTCGTTGGGGAATTCCAGTTGAAGGAGTATTTGTGTGTCATCTGCATAATTATAGCACGTGAGGTGAAATTGATTGATCAGTACCGGTAATGACTTCATGTAGATGTTGGAAAGCATGGGCAAGATGATAGAGCCTTGAGGGAACCCTGCTTTTGTGGAGTATGGTTTGGATGAGAAAGGTGGGGTATGGATGACATTAGTTCTGTTTCGAAGGTAGGACGCGATCCAGTCTATAGCAGTCCCCTCTATACATTGAGCGTTTTCTTCGGAGGCGAACAGATCTAACCAAGGATCCCCTCACCGCTGAAAGAGTCCTTGCACCACCCCCGGATGGAGTTGTCATTTGTGATCTGCTAGGCACCGACGGCTGTGTTAGTCTGCCTAGGTGTTCAGGGAACCAGCCAGGTGTTGGATCACCAGGGATATGCCCTGTTGTTCCAGCCAAGTCCAGAGACGCAGGGCCTCCTAGCAAAGGGTCCATGACCCCACCCCACCCTGTTTGTTGCAGTATCACATGGCGATGGTGTTGTCCATGAACACCTGAACCAGCCTTGAAAGATGGTAAGAAGGCTTTCAGTGCCAGTCGGATTGCACAAATCTCCAACAGGTTGATGTGGAGCCCGTCTTCCACCGGAGACCAGAGGCCTCTGATCTCCATCTCCCCCAGATGGCCACCCCATCCCAGAAGTAACACATCTGTCACCACTGTAAGATGTGCATGGGGAAGGGAGAGGGGGGTCTGCCTGTGACTTATTTGCGTTTCGTCAACCACCACTGCAGATCTCACGCAGTTCCCTCCAAGATCTTGGCCAGGTTGGTGTGATACCCCCGATGCTGCGCCCACTGGATCTTCAGGTCCCACTGCAGAGCGCACATGTGCCAACTGGAATGATTCACTAGTAGGATGCAGGAGGCCATGAGGCCCAGCAGTCAGTCTCACTGAAATCCAAAATAGAGGCTGAAATATCAGTATCCTATTCTGAATATCCTGGACTCGCTGCTCAAGAGGATAGGCCCGAAACTGCACCGTGTCCAGAACGTTTCAGATGAAAGGAAGCGTCTGGGAAGGAGTCAGGTGTGACTTCGGCAATTTGATAGTAAAACCCAAAGAATGCAGGAGGTTTGCCGAAGCTCGGGGTGGGAGCCCGCCTTCAACAGCCAATCAGCGAGATAGGGGAAAACTGAGACCCCTGATCTCTGCAGATGAGCTGCGACCACCACCATCACCTTGGTGAACACCTGAGTGGCACTGGTGAGGCCAAAGGGGAGCGCTGTAAACTGAAAGTGCTCATGGACCACCGTAAACCGGAGGTAGCGGCGATGAGCAGGCTGGAAGGGAATATGGGAGTAGGCGTCCTGCAAGTCCAATTCTACCATTCAGTCTCCAGGGCAGACAGAACGTGAGCAAGACTGAGCATCTTGAACTTCTATTTTCTGTGGAAGTAGTATATATATATATATATATATATATATATATATATATATATATATACATCCACAATTTCCGCTCGTTTTAGCGCTGTGTCCTGGCCAAAAGCAGACGCAGACCCAAAGTTTGTGCAGAGTTTCTTTCTTTATTTAGTTCTCAGCCATAACGCGTTTCAGTCCAGCCGGACCTTGATCACATGACAACGCCGCCATAGTCTCATCCCCTTTTAAAGTGACGTGTGCAAAAAGTGCATTGTAACTGTGCATAGACATGGAAGACATACTTTGTAGTTGCTTAAGGTTACTTAATTTAAAACAGTAGTTCCTGATTGGGATCGGCAATATTTTGATCCTAAATTGTTATCAACTCCATATTGATTCACATTATCCATCTATAAATATATAAATATATAAAATATATAAATATAACTCGCACATTCATAAATACATCAATAAATAAATGTGTATTCACGCAATAAATGCATACTATAAAATCTATAAATATCGTACAATAGTATGACTATCTTATTGTTGGATAAGTGTCTATTGTATTTGGTTTTTGGTTCTGGGGGTGTGTTTTATTCTCTTTCCTCAACAATGCCTTGCTTAATGCAGATTTGCACCCCTGATCCCCCTGTCATGTCATGGTCGATTTCCCTCATTTGGAATTTTATCTCTCCTTAATGGATTATGAGTTTGCTAGCTTCTGCCCTCTACATTTATCAAATTAAAGTGCTAGTGTGATATTAATCAGTGCAACATCACCCTTGGGTTTAAATGTCCCGTGTTCTGATAAAGTGCCTATGTGCTAAAAATAATTTAAAAACCTCCATCTTCAAGGTTCAGGTTGGTTTGGCAGCTTCCTACTATAATAGTAAAACTTTTGAATTATTTCCCCTGTACGGTCCTCTCATGTGGGAGTTAGTCGATTTCAAGGCATTCCCCACCAACACACCCCCCCCACACCAATTTTCATCCCATCCTCGCTGAAAGGGCGAGATGTCTTATAGTCTTGAGAGGTTAGAGCTTGATTTAGTACTTACATTAGCCTCTCCCCCTCTGCCCTTATTCCAGCATCTTTCCTGGTTGCTGGGGGGTAACCGTTTCATCTTGTGTGTGATTTACTCCATGGGGTGTTGGAGATGAGTGGATGTGCTCCCACTTTAGTGGAGGCAAGTATATAAATCCTCCGTTGTGTTGAGGCCCCCTGGAGACTTACAATCTAAGTTTAGTATGTATCTAGTCTCCAATTTTCTAAGGGTTCCCTCTCTATCTCCTCCCCGCCGATTGATGGGTACCGAATCAATTGGATAGTATGTTAGATCGTTCAGATTGTTTTAGTATTTTTCTCTGAAATGGCGTGCGACTGGGTATGTTGGGTCTTGATTAGTTATGGCCCTTATATGTTGTAAAATTCTTTTGTTGGCTGGCAGTTTCGTGCTCCCCACATATTTTAGATTGCAGGAGCATTCTAGCACGTATATTGCATGATCCGTTTTACAGTGTAGGTGTTTGGTGATTTTATGTTCCCTATCACTGAATGGAGTTTTGTATGTTGTTTTATTAACTGCATAGAGGCACGCCTTACAATTCTTACATTTTGTAAAGCCATTTCGTTGTGTTAGCCAGGTGTGTGGATCTATTGTCTCTGGACTACTCTTGACTAAACATGAACTCATTGAGGGTGTTCGTCTGTAGGTAATGCTTAAATCATGTGGTACTGTTGGTCCTATAACTGGATCGCTCAATACTACTGGCCAATTATGTCTTATGATATTTCGAATTGTTTTGTCTTGTTTGTTGTATGCTAAAATGAGCCTCAACTTATTCGTGTAATCTTTTCCGTTGCTTTTTTTATCTCTTGTCAAAAGGTTGGATCTGTCTAGACCCTGGGTTTTCTTTATTGTAGCATCTATTGTGTTCATTGAATACCCTCGGGCTAGAAATCTCCTTTTACATGCTGCCTGGGCTTCTTGTAGGTCTTTGGGGTTGCTGCAAACCCTTTTTATTCTCAGAATTTCCCCATAGGGGATGCTTTCTAAAAGGTGTCTATGGTGGAAACTTGATGAGTGGAGTACCGAATTGCCTGCTGTTTGTTTTCGGTATATTTTGGTTTCTAGTGTATCTTTCTCCACATATATTTCTACATCTAGGAGGTGTATGTTACTCTCACTTATAACAGATGTGAAGTTCAAGTTTATGTTGTTATTATTGATCGCTAAAACAAAGTCGTTAGCTTCCTGGATGATCCCATCCCACACCATAAACAAGTCGTCAAGGAATCGAAAAAATAATTTTACATTTTTCTCCATAAATCCTTTGTGTGTGCTGCTAAGGACCAGCTCCTCCCACCATCCCATGTGTAGACATGCGTAACTGGGGGAGAAGCTGGCCCCCATAGCCACACCACGCATTTGCTGATAATATGTTTTATAAAAAAGGAAAATGTTATTATTGAGACAGAAATTAACCATACTGATCAGCATAGCACTGTGTGGTATTAAAGTCATCCTGTCTTTCCCCAGGTAATGTTCCAGTGCTCGTATTCCATCCTTGTGATTGATGCTGGTGTATAAAGACACCACATCAAGTGTCATGAGTAGAAAACCTTTACTCCACACAAAGTCCTTAAGTTTAGATATAAAATCACTGGTATCTCTTATGTAGGTTGGCAACCTTCGTACATGGTCTTGTAGAAAATAGTCAATGTATTGTGAGGCATGTTCCAAAAGACTATTTTGAGCCGATATTATAGGCCTGCCCGGTGGTCGTTGGGCGTTCTTATGGATCTTTGGTATGAAGTACATGTTCGGGACTTTTGGGTTTTCTTTTTTGATGAATTTAAATTCGTCCAAAGTTATAAGTCCCGCACATTTCCATGCTACCAACTTGCTGTAAAAATCGTTGTAAATGGTCCGTAATGCCACTACATTGCTTATTCTATAGCATGCTCTATCATTTAGTTGTGACATAGCTTCTTGGATATAATCCTTTTTAGCCCATAGGACTAAATTGCCTCCTTTATCAGAATTTCTGATAATGATTTGGTTGTTCTTTTGTAATTTAGTCATCAATTGATTGTATTGAATATTTCTTTTGTTAACTGTATTTTTTGCATTAGATACTCTGTAATTTAGTTTCTTCATTTCCGCTGTCACCTGTTCGCTGAAAATGTCTATCGCATCTCTTGGTGCTATCGGATTGAAAGTGGACTTGCCTTTAAACAGTGTCTTTTTTATTTCCATGTCCAATGCATCTACATCTTGGTTCATTGTTTGTTGGCTTGTACCTGAGCTAGTCAGGTGTCCTTGGTTTTCAGTGTTGCTGTTTTCCTCCTGCAGTTCTCTTAAAGTTTCCAATAAACTGATATCAGAGGTTGTTAGATCACCTGGAAGTGAGCCTGTTCGTTCTTGGCTCCCCACTTCTGGTCTTGTGTTTTGTTGTTGTTGAAGGGCATGACATTTTTTCAGTTTTAATTTTCTAATGAAGTGGTAGAAATCCATTCTGGTGTTGGCATAATTGAAATTTGTTTCTGGTCAAAACGACAGTCCCAAAGCGAGTATTTTCTTTTCCGCTTTGTTCAGGTTTATGTTAGTTAAGTTGATTATGGTTTTTGAGGTGTCGTCTTCATTCATTTTTGGCGGTTCCAGCAGCCTCTCCCGCATCTCTTGTTGGTGTTTGGATTTCCTTCCTGCTTTTCGCCTCTGTCTCCGCTTGTGGTTTCGCCTCCTCCTGGATTGGTCCTTTGCGTCCTGGGGCGGAGAGTCTGCCGCCGCTCCTGACATAAAAAATCCAACTCGTCTGCTGGAGACAATTTGGGCAGTACACCATCCCTATTTGTTTGTCTGTTTTCTGTTTCCGCTTCGCTCTCTACTGCAGAGCTTAAGTCTGAATTTGAGGTATTGTTATAGGCTTCTCGATTTGTTGGAGCCGTTAGTGCCTGTTCGTTTCTTGTTTTCGTTTTGGATAACTTCATAGTGTCAAATTTTTGGGAAACGTAAAGATACGTCCGGTCTCATAGTCCACTCGATCTCTGTGGAATTTAAACGCTTTGCGTTCTTTAATTTTTTCTTCTTCTTTTCTTAGTCTTGCTGTCATCTCCTCGTGTAGTTTGGTAATTCCCTCTGTTTTGCCTCCTTGATTTATTTCATCGTTCAATTTATCGATTTGTTCCTGTAAGTCTGCCCTATCTGATTCTGCATATTTCACGAGAATTTCCACTAATTTTCTGGAGGAGTCCAAGTTGCATTGTGCCCAGTCCCGCATCATTTCTGGATTCGGTTTTTCATAGCTCGGCGCTATGAGGATTCTCAGTCCTCTTGGGATTCTCCCCACATCCAGGTACCTTTGTAAGGATCTGAACTCCCACCATTTACCTTGCTCTGCTCGCATGAGTTTCTCAAGAACTCTCATTTTGTCCTTGATGCTATATATATAGTATTGTATATGTATATATGTATTGTCTTCTCTTTCCCCCGTGTTCTGATGAACACAGCATGTTTGGATACAGCGATTTTTATTCACCATTGATCTTATTATTCTTCACTGGTTGTATGCACTATGCAGATATACGTTATCAGACTTAACATTGAATAATTCGACTGTCAGAGACACTGCCTCTCTCTTTTCTCATAGATCGCTGCTTTACCCTCTCCGTGGTCAGTCTATCTTCTTTGTCTATCGACCTACCTGTCTGTCATACCACATGTGACTGCCTGGGGCTCACACGTAAGTCACTCTGCTTTTAATATCTTTGAAAGTAATGTAAAAGAATGCAAAAGAACATGTAAAAAAAATCGTAAAACAACTTAACATGAAAAGTAACCGTAAAGCGTTATGTGATCAAGACCGCAGGTCTGTGGCCGAAACGTGTCATTTGGACCATGTAACTTTGGATTAAATCTACTGCATCTTGGAGTCTGTGCCCGTGTGATTTGTCTTTGCTGGTAACACTCGGGATTTTCTGTTGATATATATATATATATATATTATCTACTGGCGGTCGCCAGTAGATAGTTATAGTTAGGACCTATTTTCCATAGGAAATCCGCGACATTCTATTTGAAATAACTCTTGCGTCGGTTGACGAATCTTCGCGAAATTTTCAAACTTTATGGCCCGCTCCGGTCCGCTCCTACCATGAAAGTTTCGGGGTGATTCGTCAAGCGGGGGCTGAGAAAAAAGGGGGTCACAAAACGTGTTTTCCCCATTCATTTTCCCATAGGAAACTTTAGCCACGGCTACAGCCCGAACTGCTGAACGGAATTACACCAAATTTGGCAAAGAGGTAGTTCTTGGTTCAGAAAGAACCCTTTTTGTTAAATGGTGTAAATCCGTTCAGTAGTTCCTGTGAAAATCAAAAGGAAAATCACATATATATCTATGGCCGCGTCGGATTCGCGCACCCTCCCGATCACGAGCTGCATGCTAATTGGCTGTCAACACTCCAAATCAGGAAGTGTTGGCAGCCATTTTATCCCTCGGTAGACAGAAACAAGTGCGCAAAGCGCAAAAGGGGGCAGGGTAGAAACACCCTGACCCCCTAGGTCTGCTCAGGGGGTCCCACAAGGACCCCCTGGGCAGAAAAAAGCATTTAAAAAAAAAAAATCGGCGGGATGCGCTTTGGGTGCGAGGATCCCGCCGATAAAAAAAAAATCAAAGCACGGTCTCCCGCGCTTCGATTGTATTTTGCCCCCGGGTGGCCCAAGTCCCAGGGGCATGCGGGGTGGGTTTATGTCCCCTGGTGCGTTTGCAGATGGGGAACGAATTCCCCTTGAATACTGGGGGTCCCTGAGGGCCAACTAGCCCACCAGGAACCTCCAGTATGCGCCAGGGAGCTGCGTTGCAGAGAGGTGTACAGAGGCCACGCCCCTTTTACACCTCTCTGCAACGCAGCTCTGTGGCGCTTTGGAGGTACATGGTGGGCTAGTTGGACTATAGGGACCCTCAGGATTCAAGGGGACTTAATCCCCCAACTTAAAATGCGCCACGGGGCGCGTTTGCACAGTGGTGAAGCGAGGGGGCGGGGCTTCAGGTGACATGTGTGCAAACAGGCCCCGTGGCGCATTTTTAGATGGGGAATTAAATCCTCTTCAATCCTGAGGGTCCCTGGGGGCCAACTATCCCACCAGGTACCTCCAGTAAGTGCCACGGAGCTGCGTTGCAGAGTGTTGTAAAAAGGGGCGTGGCCTCTGAACACCTCTCTACAACGCAGCTCTCTGGCGCATACTGGAGGTTCCTGGTGGGCTAGTTGGCCCCTAGGGACCCTCAGGATTGAGGAGGAATTAATTCTCCAACTTAAAACGCGCCACAGGGCGTGTTTGCAGACATGTCACTTCAGGCCCCACCCCCTTCCTTCACCATTGTGCAAATATTCCTCTAAAATCAGCCGAACTACGAATTCCGATTTACTCACCTGTTATCAGGAGAGACCTCAGTGCTGCATCTTTGAGCCCAGTACTGATCCTGAAAAGTAATTTTAACCGTACTTACCAGTAACTTGAATTTCCTTCCATAGGCTAACATTGACTGGTTTCACTTGGAAATTCTTCTAAGTGTGGAGTTTTGGAACTTTATAATATTCCTCTAAAATCAGCCGAATTACGAATTCCGATTTACTCACCTGTTATCAGGAGAGACCTCAGTGCTGCATCTTTGAGCCCAGTACTGATCCTGAAAAGTAATTTTAACCGTACTTACCAGTAACTTGAATTTCCTTCCATAGGATATCATTGCCTGCTTTTTGCTGAACATGTTTCTAAGTGTCGATTTTTGATACATACAAATATTCCTCTAAAATCAGCAGAACTACGAATTCCGATTTACTCACCTGTTATCAGGAGAGAACCCAGTGCTGCATCTTTTAGCCCAGCACTGACCCTGAAAAGTAATTCTAACCGTACTTACCAGTAACTTGTATTTCCTTCCATAGGAATCCATTGTCTGGTTTTCAGCAGAAAAGTTTCAAAGTGTCAATTTTTGAAACATACAAATATTCCTCTAAAATCAGCAGAACTGCGAATTCCGATTTACTCACCTGTTATCAGGAGAGACCTCAGTGCTGCATCTTTGAGCCCAGTACTGATCCTGAAAAGTAATTTTAACCGTACTTAACAGTAACTTGAATTTCCTTCATTAGGCTAACATTGACTGGTTTCACTTGGAAATTCTTCTAAGTGTGGAGTTTTGGAACTTTATAATATTCCTCTAAAATCAGCCGAACTACGAATTCCGATTTACTCACCTGTTATCAGGAGAGAACCTAGTGCTGCATCTTTTAGCCCAGCACTGACCCTGAAAAGTAATTCTAACCGTACTTACCAGTAACTTGTATTTCCTTCCATTGGAATCCATTGTCTGGTTTTCAGCAGAAAAGTTTCAAAGTGTCGATTTTCACAAACTACAAATATTCCTTAAAAATCGCCTGTATGACTTAAACGCATTCTTTCAACTGTTTACAGAAGATGCACCAGTGCTGGATACAGGATCCACCACTGAGTAAGAAAAAGTAACGATAACACTACTTACCTGCTAAGTGAATTTCCTCCCATAGGATAACATTGGTGATTCTATGTGAAAAGTTTCTGTCAACTTTTAAAATACAATAATATTCCTTAAAAATCACTACTGTAACCAAAACGCTTTTACTCAACTGTTTACAGGAGATGTCCCAAGACTGAATCTAGGATCCAGTCCTGTGGTTAGAAAAGTAATCCATAAAGTAACTAATTGCATTTAACTAGAAATTCACATTGAGCTCAATGTTGCATTGTGTTTGAAATTGTGTTGCCCATTGCAACAACTGTAACTACTGTACTTAAAAGTCTATTGCCTATTTGCAAAGTATTTAAACTAAAGTAATTCATTCTGAGAAAGTATATTTTGTAATGTAATGTATAATGTAATTACAATGTAATTTAAAAAATAAAATATGTAAAAATAAATAGTTTTAAAAAATGTAGTAAATCAGTATCAAAAAATAAATATAACAATTAATACATTTAAAAATTGTCATTTACAAAACCTTTGAAATTCACTGAAAAAACCATAGGTTTTAGGGGTGTTATAGTTAGAAATTAGCATTTAAAAAACCTTTGAAATTCACTGAAAAAACATAGGTTTCAGGCACGTTATAGTTAGAAATTAGCATTTAAAAAACCTTTGAAATTCACTGAAAAAACCATAGGTTTCAGACACGTTATAGTTAGAAATTAGCATTTAAAAAACCTTTGAAATTCACTGAAAAAACCATAGGTTTTAGGGACAGTTATAGTTAGTTGGACATTTCACTCGTACAAAACCATAGAAATTCCCCCGTTATAGTTAGTTCAGCTAACTATAACTCGCGCCCCCGCAATGCACTGCTGATGACGTCACATATTACATCACTCATGACATGGTCAGTGACATCACTGATGACATCACTGATGACATCTCAAATGACAACTAACTATAACTGTCCCTAAAACCTATGGTTTTTTCAGTGAATATATATATATATATATATATATTTATTTATTTCTTTTTTCCTACAATGTGGTTCCTGCCGGAGCGCTACAGCGGGTGCAGGCGTTGGGCCAAACCAATGGCCAACATCAATTTTGTGAACAAAGGACGCCGCACTCTGGAATCTTAGAAAGTGTGATTTATTGACAGAGCCAGTCTGTCACACCGACGCGTTTCGGCCAGCACGGCCTTTCTCACATATATATATATATATATATATATATATATATATATATATATATATATATATATATATATATATATATATATATATATATATATATGTGTGTAGAAAGTTCCAAAATAAGGTGCACACTCAGGCAATGGATCCAATGCAGTGAAGTTGATTTATTTACTTCATAAATCCGTAACGCATTATGACTGTCCAGCAGTCTTGATCACACAATAATCGGACGAAATGGGCGTCTTAACATAACTTTGGTAAACATAGTGATAGGATTATTCTATGCATATGTTATCATAAACAGTTGCCATCATGGAATATGTTTGCGAAATGGAAGGAGATGTGAGTAAACAGTATTGAAGAGGGGGGTCATCTGTTGTTCATACAATATAAGAACTTACGCAATGCAATGTGATACACAGCAACAGACATAGGGGCCGATTCCGATTCGGGCCGGAAATCTCTCCGACCGAGCCGGACCCGGAGAGATTTCCGACCGAATCGGACCCGTGCAGTCCGACCGAACGAGTACGATGCGCACGTATGCCATCGGACTCGAGTCGGTCGGACTCCCATTGAAGTCAATGGGAGCCTGTCGTACAACGCGTACGCGGGCTCCCATTGACTCAATGGGTGCGAGTCGGACAAGTGCACCCCCTACAGCGTGTACGCGGCGAAGCGATTCGCGCCGTACACGCACAGGTAGGGGGGACCCATGGGTCCCCCCTGTGTGCGACTCGCGCGGCTAGGCATACAGGGGGGTCCGACACGGACCCCCAAAGTACGGCTCCGACAGCTCTTTCGAGCCGGAGTGCGCGGCTCGGTCGGACTGCTCGCGGCACGCATCGTACTTACCCGGCCGGGGAACGTCTCCATTGCGTGGTGCGAGTCGGGTCCGAGCGAGTCGGTCGGTGCGGTTCGACCCGGGATCGAGTCGGTCGGAGCGGTCGGGACGCCCGGACGAGTCAGTCGGCGAATATGCATCGTACTCGCTCGCCCGGACGCGCGTACGAATCGGTCGGGAAATAGGGCTCCGAATCGGATCCGGTAAAGCCGAATCCGATTCGGAGCCCTACCGGCCGAGATCGGAATCGGCCCCATAGTGTGAAAACGTAATTGTATAAACGTGATTCGTAATGGGCATAGGTTTTATTTAAAAGAAAGCCCCTGGAGGTGGCAGTCCCTGGGGCTGTGGTGTCCCCCGTGGGCCCCCACACCATATTTTGACATTGCCCCCGGGACCTGGCCCACCCGAGGGCTTAATTAAATAAAGTGCAGGAGACCGCGCTTCATTTTAAAAAAAATGTTTAGGCGGGATTCGCCAACCCTACGCGAATCCTGCCAATTTTCTTTTTAAAACCATGCTTTTATTGGCCCTCACGGTCCCTGTGGGACCCCCTGAGCAGTCCTAGGGGGTCAGGGTGTTCCTACCCTGCCCCCTTTTCTTGTTTTTGTACTCTTTTTCTTGTGACTCAGTTAAACCGAGTCACAAGATGGCTGCCAACACTTCCTGGTTGGAAGTGTTGGCAGCCAATCAGAGTCAAGCTCGAGATGGGAGGGCTCGTGGATCCACCGCGGTCACCAGATACTAATATTTCTAAATATATACATTTCTCAGGAACTACTTAACGGATTTGCACCATTTTAAATAAAGGTCGCTTTCCGAACCAAGAGCTTCCTGTTTGCCAAATTTGGTGTAATTCCGTTCAGCAGTTCAAGCTGTAACCTTGTCAAAAGTTTCCTATAGAAATTAACATGGAGAAAATGGGTTTTGGGACCCCCCCTGTTTTCTCTGCCCCCGCTTGACTAATCACCCTGAAACTTTCAAGACAGGAGCTGATCTGAGTGGACCATTAGTTTTAAAACTTTCGCGAAGATTCATAAAACGGTGCCAACGATATTGGCAAAAGAAAAAATGTTTTTAAATAGAAACAAGGTCTTAACTATAACTACCTACTGGCGATCTATAATATATATATATATATATATATATATATATATATATATATATATATATATATATATATATATATATATATATATATATATATATATATATATATATATATATATATATATAGAAAAAGAAGAGAACTCTGGGAAGTTCTCAAGTTTAGGAGGAAGGCAGCTTCTGTATAGAGCACCCTCAACACCAGCGACACTCTAGATTTGCTCACCTCAAATGTCTGCTTTTCTTTCAAAGTTTTTAAGCATGGGATTAGCACAGTGCTATCCACGCCGAGATAGAAAGGGACAAAGTCTTTTGCAATTTCTATAGCAAAGTCTTTAAGCATAGGAATAGCACAGTGCTATCCATGCCAAGCTGTTAAATGACAAAAGCCATTAACCACTCCAAGAACTGTATTTCACTGGTAAAACACCATCCAAGCCAACCTGAAATGAACAAAAGCAACCCCTGACATGTGTTTCGCTGTCATTACAGCTCTTCAGAGAGGTTTAGCTTTGTCCCGACACAAGGGAGCACCCAGTAGAAGTCAAAAGAATACCCTTGAAGGGATAGAGTGACGCATAAATTATGCAAAAAAGAACAAGAGAACTCTGTGTAGTCAGCATAAAAGGAGAAACAGAAACAGAGCAGGAGCTCTTATCATGAAGCTGATGTATGTGAACTGCATTGGAGAATAACAAAAGTTTGGCAGCTGAAGGTATGAACTGAAATAATATGAAATAAGCTGCTGTACTAAGATGATTTGAAAACTTTGCAGTGCGCATTTTAAAGAAACAATACGATCAATACCTACACATTTAAAAGGAGGTTTGATGACACATTATCACATGGTCGTTTTGAAAGGAGAAGCACACCTGTGATCAAGACTCTAGAGGGAGTTGAAACGCATAAGGGATGAATATAGCAACTGCTGCATACTCCGTGTAAAAATTAAAGCACTTTTTTTTCCTCCAAGTGGTTTGTTGGCGTCTTCTTGCCTAAGAAGTTGATGTTGGATTTAAAAGTGGGTCCTCCGCGCCCCTCACACCGACCCGCCCTGCCAGGGTCCTGGGCTGCCTGTCACGGAGATTTACGGACTGGATATATATATATATATATATATATATATATATACCAGCACAAACTTCTGTTTCTCCAGAAAGAAATTTTAGCGTGATCAAGGCGAAAGCCGAAACGCGTTGTTGGTGCAGTCAATAAACACCTTAACTGCAATCTTCCAAGGCGTCCGTGTTTCTTTCTGGAGAAACAGAAGTTTGTGCTGGTATATTGCAGGGTTTCCGGTACCCTGAACATGGACCGCCCCGACTGACAGCCTTTTACCCTTACCGGTTTCTGTGAATATATATATATATATATATATATATATATATATATATATATATATTCACTGAAAAAACCATAGGTTTTAGGGACAGTTATAGTTAGTTGGACATTGCACTCGTACAAAACCCGTGAAATTCCCCGTTATAGTTAGTTCAGCTAACTATAACTCGCGCCCACAATGCACTGCTGATGACGTCACATATTACATCACTCATGACATGGTCAGTGACATCACTGATGACATCACTGATGACATCTCAAATGACATCACTGATGACATCATCCAGTGACTGTGTGTTTCTGTAAAGTTTAAATATGTTTAATATACATAGGGAAAGGCGTATTGAAGAATGAGTGGGTGTATAAGTGTCTGAATGGATGATTTAGTAGGTGCGTGACTAACTCTATAAGTGAGTGATTAAACGTATCTTACTGAATGCATGGGTTAGTGACTAAACTGGGTGAATGTCTATATCCGTCTGTCTGTTGCTGTGTAAGTGGCTGCATGGGTTTGTGAATAGCTACATGAGTGTCTATATGAGTTATTGATTGGTTGTCTGAGTATCTGTATGGGTGCCTGAGTGTTTGTGGGGGTGGGGTGTGTGTGACTCTGTGCATAGATGTGTGAGTGGGTGATTCACTGGGTGCATGGTTTCAAGAGTGCATCTGTGATGGACTGTATGGGTGGGTAAGTGTGTGTATGGGTGTGTTAGTGAGTGAATGTATATCTCAGTGGTACATGTGTGAGTAACTACATATGTGAAAGGCAGTATATATGTGTGTTGGAGTATATAAATGGCTATAAGTGAGAGTGTGTGATTGTGAGAGTGGCTGTATGGATGAGTGTGTACTTGTATCAGTGACTGTATTAGAGCGTAAGAATGTGCTAGTATTTGTATGAGTAAGTGAGCTGGTGTGTGTATAACTGTATAGGTGAGTAAATGGCAGTGTGATTAATTATTTGCATGACTGACTAGGTGTATGAGTACCTCTATGGATGAGTGGCGGTGTGTGAGTGTCTATGTAGGTGTATGAGTGCATATGATAGTCCTGTACTGAGTGACCGTAAGTATGAGTGACTGTACGGGTGAGTGAGTGGATGTGTGTGTAGACCTAAGAATCAGTGAGTGGGTATGTAGTTATTGGTGTTGGAGTGTCTATGGTTTTGCGAATGGCAGTCTGTAATTTAGAGTGGGTGTATCAAAGGTTATATTAGGGTGTGAGGAGGTGCATCAGATTATCACGTGGATGATGTCATCAGTGATGTCATCAGTGATGTCATTTGAGATGTCATCAGTGATATCATCAGTGATGTCACTGACCATGTCATGAGTGATGTAATATGTGACGTCATCAGCAGTGCATTGCGGGGCGCGAGTTATAGTTAGCTGAACTAACTATAACGGGGGAATTTCACGGGTTTTGTACGAGTGCAATGTCCAACTAACTATAACTGTCCCTAAAACCTATGGTTTTTTCAGTGAATTTGTAAGGTTTTTTAAATACCAATTTCTAACTATAACGTGCCTGAAACCTATGGTTTTTTCAGTGAATTTCAAAGGTTTTTAAATGCTAATTTCTAACTATAACGTGCCTGAAACCTATGGTTTTTTCAGTGAATTTCAAAGGTTTTTAAATGCTAATTCCTAACTATAACATGTCTGAAACCTATGGTTTTTTTCAGTGAATTTCAAAGGTTTTGTAAATGACAATTTTTAAATGTATTAATTGTTATATTTATTTTTTTGATACTGATTTACTACATTTTTTTAAACTATTTATTTTTAAATATTTTATTTTTTAAATTACATTGTAATTACATTATACATTACATTACAAAATATACTTTCTCAGAATGAATTACTTTAGTTTAAATACTTTGCAAATAGGCAATAGACTTTTAAGTACAGTAGTTACAGTTGTTGCAATGGGCAACATAATTTCAAACACAATGCAACATTGAGCTCAATGTGAATTTCTAGTTAAATGCAATTAGTTACTTTATGGATTACTTTTCTAACCACAGGACTGGATCCTAGATTCAGTCCTGGGACATTGCCTGTAAACAGTTGAGTAAAAGCGTTTTGGTTACAGTAGTAATTTTTAAGGAATATTATTGTATTTTAAAAGTTGACAAACTTTTTCACATAGAATCACCAATGTTATCCTATGGGAGGAAATTCACTTAGCAAGTAAGTAGTGTTATCGTTACTTTTTCTTACTCAGTGGTGGATCCTGGATCCAGCACTGGTGCATCTCCTGTAAACAGTTGAAAGAATGTGTTTAAGTTATACAGGCGATTTTTAAGGAATATTTGTAGTTTATGAAAATCGACACTTTGAAACTTTTCTGCTGAAAACCAGACAATGGATTCCTATGGAAGGATATACAAGTTACTGGTAAGTACGGTTAGAATTACTTTTCAGGATCAGTACTGGGCTCAAAGATGCAGCACTGAGGTCTCTCCTGATAACAGGTGAGTAAATCGGAATTCGTAGTTCGGCTGATTTTAGAGGAATATTATAAAGTTCCAAAACTCCACACTTAGAAGAATTTCCAAGTGAAACCAGACAATGGATTCCTATGGAAGGAAATACAAGTTACTGGTAAGTACGGTTAGAATGACTTTTCAGGGTCAGTGCTGGGCTAAAAGATGCAGCACTGGGTTCTCTCCTGATAACAGGTGAGTAAATCGGAATTCGTAGTTCGGCTGATTTTAGAGGAATATTATAAAGTTCCAAAACTCCACACTTAGAAGAATTTCCAAGTGAAACCAGTCAATGTTAGCCTATGGAAGGAAATTCAAGTTACTGGTAAGTACGGTTAGAATTACTTTTCAGGATCAGTACTGGGCTCAAAGATGCAGCACTGAGGTCTCTCCTGATAACAGGTGAGTAAATCGGAATTCGTTGTTTGGCTGATTTTAGAGGAATATTTGCACAATGGTGAAAGAAGGGGGTGGGGCCTCAGGTGACATGTCTGCAAACACGCCCTGTGGCGCGTTTTAAGTTGGAGAATTAATTCCTCCTCAATCCCGAGGGACCCTAGGGGCCAACAAGCCCACCAGATACCTCCAGTATGCGCCAGAGAGCTGCGTTGTAGAGAGGTGTTCAGAGGCCACGCCCCTTTTTACAACACTCTGCAACGCAGCTCCGTGGCGCTTACTGGAGGTACCTGGTGGGCTAGTTAACCCCAGGGACCCTCAGGATTGAAGGGGATTTAATTCCCCATCTTAAAACGCGACACGAGGCCTGTTTGCACACATGTCACCTGAAGCCCCGCCCCCTCCCTTCACCACTGTGCAAACGCACCCCGTGGCGCGTTTTAAGTTGGGAGATTAAGTCCCCTTGAATCCTGAGGGTCCCTGGGGTCCAACTAGCCCACCAGGTACCTCTAGTAAGCGCCACAGAGCTGCGTTGCAGAGAGGTGTAAAAAGGGGTGTGGCATGGACCACCTCTCTGCAACGCAGCCCTTTGGCGCATACTGGAGGTTCCCGGTGGGCTAGTTGGCCCCCAGGGACCCCCAGTATTGAAGGGGAATTCATTTCCCAACTTAAAACGCGCCACAGGGCGCGTTTGCAGAGTGTTGCTGGGAGGGGGCGGAGCCTCGGCACGATTGCGTGTTTTTTTGTTTTTTGGAAGGGGGGCTGTGTGGACCCTCTTCTTTTTACTTTTTTTGGGCCCTGGGGACCCCATCCCCCAGGGCCTGACCCCTTTTTTAAAAAAAATTAACGGGAAGGGGGCCGCGTGGGCCCCCCTATCGTGGCCAATTCTGGCCCCGGGGACCCCATCCCCCGGGGCATGGCCAAATATATATTTTTGTTTATGGAGGGGGCTGCGTGGCCCCCCTCTTGAGGCCTCTACTGGCCCCGGGGACCCCATCCCCCGGGGCGGCCTTTATTTATTTTTAAAAAAAGTTTTAATTTTGGGGAGGGGGGCCGCGTGGCCCCCCTCCCGGGCCACTACTAGCCCCGGGGACCCCATCCCCCAGGGCTGGCCCTCTCCGTTGGGGACCGTGGGGGGGTCCCCAATGCCCCCACGGTCCCGCCGGCTTCCCGCGTCCTGCGGGAGCCGGCATTGCTTTTCCACATGGGGAGCTGCTAAGATGCAGCTCCCCGTGTGGAAAAGCAATCTGCTTTGGTTTGGCAGGACGGGAGCCGCGAGGCTCCCGTCCTGCCATAGCAAACTACAGCGTCCCGGGGGTAGGCACCCCGGGACACTGCAGGAGCCGGCCCTGGGGGGTGGCAGTCCCCAGGGCCTCCACAGGCTCCAAGAGGGGGGCCACATGGCCCCCCTCCCTTCACATGCACAGCCCCCGGGAGGTGGTGGTCCCGGGGGCTCGGGGGTCCGTTCCGGACCCCCAAATTAGCATTTTTTTAGTGCCCCGGGGAGGTGGCGGTCCCCGGGGCGTGTGGGGGGGCTCGAGCCCCCCCACACAGGTATATTATTTTTTAAAAGAAGCCCCGGGGGGTGGCGGTCCCCGGGGCTGCGGGAGGGCCGAGAGCCCTCCCGCACCATTATTTTTTTAAAGCCCCGGGGGGTGGCGGTCCCCGGGGCTTGGGGGGCCTTAGAGGCCCCCCATATTATTAAATAAACCCCCCATGCCCCCGGGACTTGGCCCACCCGGGGGCCAATTAACCACGAAGCGCGGGAGACCGCGCTTCGTTTTTTTTTTTTCTTGGCGGGATCCGCGCACCCTGAGCGCATCCCGCCGATTTAAAAAAAAAAAAAAAAAGTTTTTGGGCCCTGAGCAGGCCTAGGGGGTCAGGGTGTTTCTACCCTGCCCCCTTTTTGCGTTTTACGCAGTTGTTTTACTGGTTTCTTGTTCCTCGGTTCTACCGAGGAACAAGATGGCTGCCAACACTTCCTGGTTTGGAGTGTTGACAGCCAATTAGCATTCAGCTCGTGATCGGGAGGGTGCGCGGATCCACCGCGGCCATAGATATCGAAACTTTTATTTTGGATTTTCTCAGCAACTACTGAACGGATTTACACCATTTTTAAAAGGGTGCTTTTTGAACCAAGCACTACCTTTTTGCCAAATTTGGTGTAATTCCGTTCAGCAATTTTGCTGTAGCCTTGCATAAAGTTTCCTATGGGAAATTGATTTTTTCACTCTTATTTTTTGAATTTCTCCGCAACTACTGAACGGATTTACACCATTTAAAAAAAAGGTCGCTTTCTGAACCAAGCGCTACCTTTTTGCAAAATTTGGTGTAATTCCGTTCAGCTGTACGGGCTGTAGCCGTGGCTAAAATTTCCTATGGGAATTAACATGGAGAAAACATGTTTTGGGACCCCCCTTTTTTCTCAGCCCCCGCTTGATGAATCACCCCGAAACTTTCAAGACAGGAGCGGACCGGAGCGCCCCACTAGTTTTGAAACTTTTGCGATGATTCGTCAAACGACGCCAAAGTTATTGGGAATAGAATGTTACGGATTTCCTATGGATAATAGGTCCTAACTATAACTATCTACTGGCGACCGCCAGTAGATAATATATATATATATATATATATATATATACAGTGGTGGCTCGCCGAGGGAGTGCTGCGGGGAGGTGGGGTGGGGGCGGGGTAGTGGCAGGGTGGGGGGTAGTGGAGTCCGACATACGACAGACAGGAGTAAGGTAAGTAATTAAATAAATAAAACAATTTACCTTGCGCGCGGTGCATCGCCGAGTTGGCGATGCAGCGCGCGCAAGGTACATTGTTTTATTTATGTAATTACTTACCTTACTCCTGTCCATTGTATGTCGGACTCCACTGCCCCCCCACCCTGCCCCTCCACCGCCCCACCACCCCGCAGCACTCCCTTGGCGAGTCGCCACTGTACATACATATATAATGCACTTACTTTTATACTTACATATATAATACACTTACCTTTATTCTTACATTTTCTATGGTAATGGCATGCATTGTAAAGGCAGGTCATCGTAAAAATATGCATGGTAAAGGCATGGATGGTAAAGACGCATGCGTTTTAATGGTTTACACCGCATTCTATCTGCTGTTTCACTTGTCAATATTATGTCTCAGATACAGAACATCCCTCTGGCAGTACTGTAATTTTGTAGGGAACACCTTGTGTCCGTTCTCTGCTAAATGGTTCAGCAAAGCAACAGTACCTTGCTTGCATTCATCTTATGTTATTGATTCCACCAGTAAGTCATAGATGTAGTGGATCAGAACATAGTTGCTTGTCACCTTGAAGGTCTCCAGATTTTTCTTCAGTATGTGATTGACGATTGAGGGGCTTTCTGTATACCCATGTGGGAGTCTGCACCGTGCTAAAGTTTTCCCTTATAATCAGAAAGCAAATAGGACTGACAATCCTCATGCCTAGGAATGGAAAAATGCTGCGGCAACAAATGATGGACGGAATGCTGAATAAATCAAACATTCACCCCCAGTCAAGAGATCTGGGTTAAATCCATAGTTAATTTGCTCACCACGACACCCCAGTTTGGACCCAGCCATATGCAAATCATTCTTGACCCTACTCCTCATGGGGACAGTCCAGCTCGAACTGCCAAGCCGGGTCATCCCTGGACCAGAAACAAGCATCCTGGGACCGGTTTTGAGGTATCACCCCTCTTAATCCAGGCTAGCTTGAATCCAGTGGCACAGCGATCAAGGGAACGGAAAAGAGCACTTGGCACAAGTCAATAACAGAAACCCATTCAGCATAGCATAGAATTTGAAAAAGTATCACAGCAGGATTTTGTATCACAAGACAACATGGGACAACAATTTAGTTCGCCTTTCACAGCTTCTGGACTATTATCAATTTTTTTGTTGGTTTCTCCAAACCCAGCACATGTGATTTGCAGGTACTCCCGAATATTTCTTTCAAGATGCCTTGCTCTAGCATAGATTCAATTACAGGCATAATTTCAGTCACGGCCTAAGGTGTGAGTTTGTATTGGGGTGTTCAGAAATGCACTGCATTAGACTTTATCGTAATTCTCATTGGTTCATTGTTTTTAATCAGACCAATGTCTTTGCCTGTAGAATCCCAGACTTTCTCCTACACTGAATCTCTTAAATTTGCAGGTAAGTCTTCTCCTCCTATAACCTGAAATAATCCAACTGCTGCGTCTTGTGATTTCAATTTGAAGTCTACATCCTAATGTGTCTGGAGTTCCACACCAACTGGTGTGCAATAGATTACAGAATTGAACATGCAGATTGAACCTGCCCAACTTAGGTCATATATTGTGTATTGCAAATTGGTGGTCCTTGTCAAGAGGCCATACTGTCACAGGTACTCTAGATGAAACGGGGTTCATACTTTGCTTGTTTGAGATACCTACAACTTGGATATGTTTTTCCTAGAGGGGTAGGTTTGGGAGCTCCACTGTTCTAACAGTAGAGCAGGCAGCTCCAGTATCGATCAAGAATGATACAGGTGGCCATTCACCTCTCCATCTACGTATGGCTCACTCTAGTCAACCTCTAGAACTGCGCCAAGCACGCAATTCTCCTCCCCTCTCAAGCACTGTCATTAATATTAATCAGGGTCCAATTCAATGGGACTGTTGAAAAACAGGAACTATTGAATATTTTCGATACTCATGAAAGGGTTCTACTAAATTTTTAGATCTGGATTTGAGTTGTTTCTCGAGTTGGCCCTTTTGTTGCATCATTGGGGCTTGGAGCATTTTATACATACATTGTAGCTTGTAGAGCGCACGACTACCCCCAACAGAGGTGTCCCGGAGCTAGCAGCGGAGACTAAACAAGGTGAGGGCAAGTTGTCGAGTGCCATAGTGTACTTAAGGAAGGCTGAAGAGCCAAGTCTTCAGGGCTTTCCGGAAGATAGATTCTGATTTGGCCTTTCTGATGTGTTCGGGCATGGAGTTCCACAGGGTCGCGGTTCTAACGGGGAAGGATCGTTAGAATATATGACCTTTGAACTTGTCTATACTGCAGTGGCATCACAGTCATGTTTTAGACATCATTTTTTATTCAATGTGAGTTCAATCTACATTCTTGATTTCAATGGCCCATCATATTACAAATGACATTAATACAATAATAATAATAATAATACAAGCAGTAGTTTTTTCAACATATTTATGTCCATCCCTGCATTCTGGTCAAACACCGTTCCTCGACCTCTACCGTGCAGACCAAAATTCCCTGTCTGTAACATCTCACCACTCCCTTGATAACCAACTTCCTCAATTGATCCACTGGCTCTGGCATGGAATTTAACCCTGCCCCCGCCACATGTTGGATGTTCTGACATCCTCTCTGTGCCAATTTAGTCTGTTCCAAATCATATTTCCCCTTAATCTTCCTCTGTTTCGCCTCCAAGTCATCACTGTAATATTTTGCATAGAGCAAAATTTCATCCCAAAACCTTGACTGCCAACAAATTGCATTCTGCTGTAAATGGGAGCTAATTTCTGGATGCAAACATAGCACAAACTGTGACAATAAACCACAAAAACTTTCCCCTTCTGGCTGAAAATTTGCATCAATCTCTCGTAACAAGCATGCACAGATTCCTTGGACTCCTAGGTAGTTCTGGTTGTTATAAGCCAACCAAACTGTTTCTGTGGGGCTTTTGTTCTCAAATAAACAATCACCTGGTTATACTTGTCCATAACAGTAGGAGAAGGCACATGAGTCTGAGCATCTCACGGCGGCTCAGCATCTGGCCAACCTACTGCCACCTTGCACTCTACCCCATTTCTGTAGGGACCACCATGTCAATGAAAGTATTCCATATTCCAGTCCTTCCAAAGCACTTTTAATATCTTCTCAAATTTACCCACAAAGAATCTCGAGCAGCTTTGGAAACTAATTTATGAATGTACAAAGATTACTATGACTCCAGGACACAAGCACATACCCCCCTCCATGCACCTTTCTCAACAGATACTCTCTGACCTCCATATCGCTTTTACTGTTTTCCCCTTATAGGCCACCTATATCTTATTTCTTTTCTGTTTCCTTTCCTTTCTAGACCATCGGTCCTTAAACTTTTGGGTGTTCCCCCATTTTCAAATACATCCTATTAGCTTCATGACATGGAATTTCAAACCTGGGGGCAGATTTACAAGCCCCTTGCGCCACTGGTGCATCACTTTTTGTGACGTACCGGTGGCGCATTTCAATGCTCCATATTTACAAGGACAGGAAAAGCCACCCTGCGTGACTTTTCCTGTCCTTGTAAATATGGCCCCTTTACACGCAGCACTTTGCGTGAAAGGGGCTTTCCATGGGTGTTGCTGTGGGTGTTCCCATGCAACACCCATGGAACCAGACACATTTCCATATTTACGAGGAAACGTAGATCTGGAAATGCGTGTGATTGCTACGCCTCCCCAGGGGAGGCGTAGGGAGGCGCAACGAGGAGAAATTTATTCATTTCTCCTCGTTTTTTACCTGTTACATTCTGCAGCACACATAGAAAGAGGAAATCACCTCTAATGATTGTTTTTGTTCAGGAAGGTAACCCTTCCTGAACAAAAACAATCTCCCCACGATGCAGGCATCCTTGCACCATGGTGCAAGGGTGCCTGCTCCAGCGCATGGCAGCAGTTTGTGCGCCAGCGCAGGGAGAAGCACAGAGATGCGACATATTGTTGTAAATATGTCTCATCCCTGTGCTTTGAAAGTGACTCAGTTTGGCACAGCTAAATGGCTTGCAGCACGCACTGGGTCACTTTCATTGTAAATCTGGTGTTCTCATATTCTTTAGGGTAGCTTCATTCATGAACATTCTGATTTTTTTCTTTAAATCCTTATGTTTGTTCAAATCAACTTCCAACTTCGTAGCTAGTTTGTCAAATTTTTCATGAGCTTCTCAGACACATCTTGCAGCTTCCCTACTCAAGAGCAAAATGTAGTTTTCATTGTATCCATCTATGAATTCTAACTCAAAATTTTCTCTTTCCAGCTCCTCAAATTCTTTTCAACAAATTCTATTAAAACATCCAGTCACTAGTTGATATCTTCTCCTCCTGAATTTCCGACTCTGGATCTGCCTCAGCACCCACAATGGGAATATTTATAGGGGGTACTCCTCATGTACGGGATCGTGCTCCCAAATCTAGTGAAGCAGCATTTTCAGATATGCTATGGGTTGTGGTGACAAAAAATGCACCTGGTGTGTTGATAACAGTAGTACTTGTAGCTCTTAATGGATCTGCAGTGACGCAGGATAAACCTCCCTTTGAGGAACTTAGAACAACTGGGAAGCTCGCATCTGCACCCATGGTTGTTTCTCCTCCTACAGATCCCGTTGGGGGCTGGTGGTTTCTTGCAGCCTCATGAACATCATTATATGGAGGGAGTTGAGAAGTTAGCAAATAATTCATCCAAAAATTCATCATCTGTGTCACTGTTGCTTGCATCCCCTCTCTTTTCATCCCCACCTCACTCTTCCATTTGCTATTCCCTCATTCACATTTCTTTCCATCCCTGCTGCTCTGCATTCCACTTTGCCTCCATCCAACCACTGACCTTATTCCTCATGTGGGTGTTATATTACTCCTTCTCTTTAGCATGCACAGCTCGTTCCCATGCATTCAAAGCCTCATATCGAGCAGGTCTTGGTAGGGGCCTAATTTCGTACAACATTTGTCTTAGGTTCTCAATTATTGTTAAATTGAATGTACCATGTGGGAGAAATTGCAAACACCTTTCATTCTCTGTGATATTATTCCATTGTTTGATCCAAATACAAGAGTGTAACATGATATTGGTAGTCATATAGCTTGCAGGTGTGCCCTCTGAAAGGGCCTCTTCATCCTCACAAAAAGGCATTCTCACATCATTTTGCAACATAGCTCTTATTTCCTTAAGAATTTCATCCTTCCTTTCTCCTTACACACAGCAATACAGAATTTATAAACTTCAAATTCAGAAGTTCCCAACAAATCACAATGCAATGCTCAATTACACAAACATCCAATCCTAGGGCATCATTACGATGGTGGGCGGACAAAGTCCGCCCGCCACCGCAGCGGAATGCGGGACCGTCCGCAAGTGGTGCAGCGGTCCCGCACATGCTATTAGGATGCCACCGCCACCGTGGCAAGCCCTATTCACAGCATTGTGGCGGGCGGTGCTCACCGCACCGCCCGCCACAATGCTGTGAATGCACGTCGTGCATATGTATGCACAACGTCACAGGCACCGCGTGGTGCCTGCCACCTTGTGCATACATATGCAGGGGGGTACCATAGGTACCCCCCAT
This sequence comes from Calotriton arnoldi, assembly GCA_963921515.1. Classification (NCBI taxonomy): domain Eukaryota; kingdom Metazoa; phylum Chordata; class Amphibia; order Caudata; family Salamandridae; genus Calotriton; species Calotriton arnoldi. Next base: position 211,111 of record CAWUFW010010852.1, on the reverse strand, counting down.
GTGCACCCCCCAACTTCCTGGGGGCCCGCTATGGGCCACCAATAGAAAAGACCACATGTCTTTCCGTGGCGGCAACGCCGCCACGGAAAGGCACATCCCCTCACGTATCCTAATATGGATGGCGGTGTCTAACAGACACCGCCACCATATTAAAACCTTTTCCGCCCGGTCGACTTGTGGACCGGGCGGAAAAGCGGCGGACGGTCTTCCCGTCCGCCGCGGTACCCCCGCCATACTAATGTGGCGGGGGGGAAATGTGTGGCGGGCGGAGGAAAATAGCGGGCGGATCGCCACCGCCATACGGGCGGTGGCGATCCGCCAGTTATCATAATGGGCCCCCTAGTGTGGCACCACTGAACTGACCACTCACAGTGTGACACCCAATAACGTAATGGCCAATCCCAGTGCAGCACTCATTCTAAATAACTAATCCCAACGCAATACATAATGTCATAACTTGCAGCACCACATTGTGGCTCTCACTTCATTCCGATCAGCTTTGCATAAGCTAAAATGTCATTATAAAATAAAACAACAACTCTTGTCTGTTCCACTAAAGAAATGTAGAACCTACAATCGCACTAGGGGAATAGGGAATAGCACCCTCCAGGTACTAGCAAACAAACAAAGTAAATGCTCGTCCAGCAGGATGCCATCCTGACTAGTGCGGCCTACTCCTGCCTGTGTAAGTAAATCCAAACATCAATTTTGCTAGTGCAATCTCACAATAGTAGTTTAATAGGTCCCTATTTTGGTGTGGCTAATAGCAATTTACAGTCCATCACCTCAACCTTAACACACAAGTTATGTGTTTTAAGGTGTGTTAAGCACATTAATCTTCTTAAGCACAAGCAATATATGTGAAAAAGCACTCCAATTGTCCATTACAACATTTTTAATTTGATACAGCAACTCAAAACATCACAAGTCATCATAAACTGACAACACCGCAACTCCCGACAACTCTCAATCAAATCAGATAACCCTACTTATACTCACACCCAAGGATATTGCAACATACTTTCAGGAATGCTGGGACACCATCAATAATCCAAACGGGACCATGGAAGCTGGGGAATGTAGATGGGGACGAGGCAAAGTGAGTTCGGAACAAATTCTTACTCCTCTAAGCCTCAGTGGAAACCTTCTTCTGCTACCAATTTTGTTGGAGCGATTTTCTTAGTGAAAACTTCAGGGTCCATTAAGCAATCTCCGATTAATTGAGATTCACAACTGAGGCTAGTCACCAAATGAAATATAATTAAATAACGTGAAGCGCATTAGGCTCCACAAACAAGACAGAGAGTGGTTAAGCTTCAAACCACAAAGGTTTATTAAAAGTTAAAAGGTTTACAAATCCAAAATAATCAAATTAGTATCAATCAATACTTGATAAATTATTGTATTAAGCAGTTATGAGATTAAAATCAATTAAGGTCATATAATGAAAGACAAATCAGTATAAAGTTGTCACAAGAAGAAAAAGATTAAGTAAAGCGAGTTCCCCAATGAAAGACAAATTAGTATAAAGTTGTCACAAGAAGAAAAAGGTTAAGTAAAGTCAGTTCCCCCTTCAAGAGAGTACCCTACTCCCAGTGGTGCTGGAACAATATCCAGAGTGGAGGGTGCTGCCTTCAATGTTACATCACTGAAATTATTGTAAAAATTCCAAGCGTCACACTCAGAAAAAGAATAGTAAAGGAGCCACGCCCATTTGACAAGAGAGTAGTGATTTTGGATTTTGGAGCATCCTGTCGCAAATGCGTTACTAAAATATAGTGTGGTAGCACACTGCGATTTACATACAGCACATTCTTTATAAAAATGACAACTGATTGTGCATACAGTTTTACTGATAAAACTATATAATACACAAATGATAATGTGTGGAAATTGTGTTTCAGCAACTATTTCTCATTTGTGCATCACGTAGTAAAGTGTCTTCATTTGAATCTATTAAAATCTTTGTTTCAATTCAGAATTACAAAAAGTTTTAAATAATTGTACAATTAATTTACAGGTATTTAAATGTTGTTGTGAGTTAGAAAAAAACGACATCCTATATATAGTCTTTCCTTTTACACCAGCAAGATAGTTACATAGTTCACTTTACATAATTCTCTCAATTTGCAGTAAACAAAATCTCCAAATAAAAGAATACACAACAATTTGTTAGAATGCACAGTACATGTGACAAGATTAAAACAACATTTGAAAGGATCTTTATTGCTCACTCACCTTCTGAACTTCAGGATCGTTCTTTTGGGGGTGCTGCAGCATCTCCCGCACCCTTGCTTCCAGTGCCTATGCCTACTCTGCTCTAGGTTGTCTTGAAGTGGACAAAAGAATGTATGCAATGTGTCCAGAGAAAGGTCTACTAGGGGTTCTGCAAGGGGTCTGAATTCACACCTACCATGGAGTAGCTTAAATTAGACAATTTTAAAAATTGGTACACCTACACGAGGTTCCCATAAAATTCTCCAATCAGGTTAAAGCACAAGAACATATGCTAAGCTCATTATTTTCTCAGGATCCTTTGCAACGGGGTTTCTCTAAACGTCCTTCTAACATATGGTTATCAAGATACATTGGATGGTCAGTACTCTGCAGGTGCACCGTAACAGCTTGTTAGCACATGCTACAATTATGACGTAAAAGGAAAACATTTCACATAAGAACAAAAACAAGGGCACATCACGTTTGTATATGTGGAGTCATCTCATAAAAATAAAAAAAGACATGATATGAAGGAAGATGGCAACCAAGTGTTAGCCATTTTAAAACACAGTCTTACATTAGCTATGTCCAATGTAAATGTGAATAATAAACAGTTAACATATTTCCATGTGCACATGTTAATGTCAATATAAATGTAAAACTTTTCATTTGAAAATAACTCTATCAGCTGCAAGTCATACGATTGGGTTGGGGACTATTCACAGGAATGTAGTAGCAACTGACGAAATACTGTCAGTGTTGTGAAAGATTATACCAGTAAAGATATTACTGTGGAGAAGGTAGACTATGTAGTGCTGAGAAACTAAGCTCCATTTGAAATGGAAGAGGGTGATGAAGTTACCATCTCAAAGACTGATGAAATCATCCTCGATCCCCTCATTAACTCTCGCTGCACATTGCCATCTTATTAGAAAATACTTGCTACCAAGATTGGCCAACCAGAATAATGTTGCACCCCAGTTACAAACACCCTGGAGTCAGCCGCGGTCCGTGCAGGTAATAGCGGTGGGGCCGGGTAAGGAGGGATTTCGAGGGACGATGCTGAGGGAAAATTAATTACTTATTTGATTTTCCCTCGGCATCGTCCCTCGAAATCCCTCCGTACCCGGCCATACCGCCCCACCGCTGTTACCTGCACTGACCACGGCTGCCTGGAGTATATGGGAATCACTCAATCTAAATGTTAGGCTTTTTCAATACTCCATTGAATGTCAAGAAATTAAATATGTGGGGAAAAAATCTACGTGGTGACAAAAGGTATGGCTATTTTAAGGTGATGTTATCATGTAAATTGAATTTAGTACCTACGCGTGGTATGCAACAGCAAATGATGGCCTTTATTAATACTGTAAAAGCAAGCCCTCAAAAAAGAATTGCAAAAGCTAAAAGTATGTGATTACATAGTGGCAGCATTGATGTCGGGTGCATTAGCTTACTTAGAAAAGGTAGTAAGAAATGTACGTGCACTCTGATAAATGTAATATTTCACTGGATATAAAGGAAACAAAATTGTGTAATAGTCAAACAATAACTGAAAAATATGTCCTTCAACTAGAATAGAAACCTGTCAGGTGCTTCAAGTGGCATGTCCTAAAGGATCACAAAGTCCTGTAAATTTGCATTATAGATTTCACCTGTGGTTGTGGCTGAAAATAATTTTGAACTTTAGTTTCTCATTAACCTCAGCGTATTCAATCAAGCCATATGATTAGACAATTACCATATGATTGGACAATTACACATTAATCCACATTGCTGGTTTGCTCAACAAATTCACATATGCCCATGGTTTCTCCAAACTTAACATGTGCACAGATTATTATCAAATTGAACTTGATCTGAGCTCCCATCACCTTATTGCTTTCATAACTCACAATGACCTCTTCCAGCTGTGCCTGTACCCTTTAGACTTGCCTTTTGGCATCAGTTTTCAAACATCCAATATCTAATCAGCATTGTGTTGATGGAGGTCATTGCACACTTGGGGACTGTGATTCAACACTCAGGAAAGGAAAATACCAGTTTTTGCAAAGGTATTCAATATTTGAATCATATGGTGTCAGGTCAAGATGTACAACCCCTTCCAATCCTAGTTCAAGCCATCAAACAGCTACGGTCACTTGAATTCAATGTTGAGCTCTGATCCTTCTTGGGTTTATCTGAATTCTACACTAAATCCTTGCAGAGATTTGTCAGCAAAATTGTATCCATCAGGGATCTTATAAAAAAAGATAGTAATGTTGACTTGTCAGACCACATCAAAAAAGTTGCAAGTGGACTACAGCCACTAATATTCAAGCTCCTTTACTTCTGAGTTTCAGAAACTAGATTGATACATAACCATAGACGTCAGTGGCAAATGATTTTCAGCTATGCTATTCCAGAAGGATGGCGAAAAAGAATTCACTTTCAAGATGAAATTGGCGGCAATAGATATAAACAACATCTTCTATTTCTTGGGCTTACACTGGCTAAGCGGGATATCGCCCAACACTGGAAGAGTACCACCCTGCCACCATTGGGAAAATGGAAAAAGGCCTTGGACTGGTGCATGGGCATGGAATTGGCATTGTTCCAGGCGCGAGGCTGCCCGCAGAAGCACAGGAAAATATGGCAATGATGGGCAAATTATAGAGGTATAGATCTACCGATAGTGGAATCATCATAATCTCACATAATGCAGTTAACAATCTAAATACCTCTCTATACACTAAACAGAGTTATTTAGTTAGACAAATGTGCAAACGACTGGGTGGGGTGGGAGGGAGAGGGGGTGCCGAGTCTGTGCTGGTTTTGTTATGATTAATTGTTTATTTTCCCTTTCTTTTTGTCATGCTTATATTATTCAATTTGGTCCGGAACAGCATTTATTTTGGAACCTCATTCATGTATGGTCCCTTCGGGCCGCTATTGTACCAAATACAAAATTGAATAAAATTTGTTCTAAAAAAGAATTCACTTTCAGTGTACATATAGATTACTACAGTAAACTGAAGTTACAAACTCTGCAAATGAAAACAAATTACTACCCTTTCTGTAGACTTTTAATATATTTATTTTTTTATGTGAAACAGGTAGTTCAGTCTTCTCAAAGATCATTGTCCTTTGGGTAGTATTTTTAATGGCTCTTCCTGAAATATACAAACTGTTAGAACAGAAAGACTTTGTACTAAACCCTCAGATTACTAATTCACAGATTCCTGGTAAACATTGGAGAGCAGATTTCCTTTCTAGGTCGCCTATTCATTTGAGTAACAATCTTGATTTGTCAGAGAATTAAATGATTGATAGTTTCTGTTGACATACCTACTAGTGAAGCACTTTGCCTTTTTCATGAAAAGTACCAGAAGCCCATGCAAAATGATGTAATTATGAATGACAATTTGAAGTCCATCACTAGTGATTGGCCCTGCAAAGCAAAGTTTGGTCTCCTTATATTCAATATCTACATTAGCAATTTTTGGAGTGAGGATTGAGCCCTCATAATCCCCCACCTCAGGCTAGTAACTGAATTAGTTATGTCTCTCTTCTTCACTGATGAGCTGCTGCTGCTTGATGATAAACTGGTAGGACTTCATCAAGGTTTGGATCATGTGGTGGTCTGTGCTCTGTTCAGCAACTTTTCAGTCAACTATAATAAAACTAAAGTTATATATTTTTGTACAGGGAAGCAAATTCATAGCTGTCAGTAGAGAGCATCTAAATTGGATGTTGATTCCAGTTATACCTACTTAGGTGTGATGATTGGCTGGGAGGTCAGAGGTAGGGAGGCCTTGTATGCGGACAAGAGATGTAGCATCATTGCCTGGGCTTTTGGCCAGGCCAGATTTAATAGATAATATGGGAGGAATTCAATCTTGAACTACAGGAAGGCATATGCATCAACGGTACTCACAGCGGATTATGATACACATTATGTTGAGAGGTAGGTGTGGCGGAGTGCACTCAGACTGAGGAATGCCATCCCACATGAGGCAATCTGCTAGGATGGCACATAATTGGCTGGATTACTGCCACTGGAGCCTTTATAAATTGGCAGCAGAAGTTCTTGGGCTGCTCTGATACTTTGATATCTCTTATAATTAAGGCTCCCTGTTTTCCATTTTTACAAATAAATGCAGACAGAAAACAATGTGTTTTCTGTCTGCATTTATTTTTTAAAATGGATAAATACAGAAAATGTGCTTCTTTTCAGTGACTCTTTGTGCTGTCTTTCATGAATTTAGCCCAACAGCTGAGCAGATGGACAGCATGGGGAATTAAAAAAGACGATGAAATTTCTTTAAAGAACTGCATTTGTCAACATACATTTGTGATATAATGCTAATATTTGCCAGTGGATGTATTGTTATGTAATATTTGGCAACTTAAATAGCTAAAACACGACAGACATCAAAGTATGACTGCGCGTCTATCATTCAAATAAATATGGAAATGTACAGTTTACCAACTACATTTATACGCAAAACACAAAATAAATATGGATAAATACAGATAAAATGGCCCAAAAATAAATATGGATAAATACAGACGGAAATGTTAAAAAAATAAATACCATAAAACCGGGAGCCCTACTTATAATAGAAGAGCAACTAAAAGACAGTAAAATGTGTATGGTGGGTTTTTAGATAATTTAGTTGAAATTCTTGATCTTTGGATATGATGGATCCATTTTAGTAAAGATTTATCCCATTTATGACTCAAGAAACTTCCTATGCTATCTAGTGCCTAGTAAGTTCTGTAGAAGCAGGTCTATTGTTGCAAAATATACCATCTGATATGCGATGCACAAAAGATTTAACCATATGAGTAGCAAGCCATATCTTGATGGGATCTTGCCTTCAGAAATAAGATCTTATAAGCAATTTAGATTTGGCATTGTACTTTTCTTGTTTGTAAAGAATGCTTGGCTACTGGTTAACCCAAAGGAACAGCTGTGTCAGTTTGCTGATATGGATTGTAGTGTCCTCCATGAGGAAAGCCTTAAATTAATTCCCCTACTAATTGCTGTTCTGGGTTGTGTGACAGCTAATAATTGGCAGGCTATTGGAAATGTCCTAGGTTTTAGAGAAAGAAGGAAAGAATAAAGGCATGATACTTACTTTTTGAATATGGCTTTCTCCTCATGTGAAAAGGGAGTGGTGGTTGTGGAGAAGCATTAGACACTTTACTAAATACATATTGTTTTGTTCTTTTAATAAAGGAGAAGCACTAGACACTTTATCAAGCACCTAGTGTATGCTGTGGAGCACTAGGAGCATTCCTGAGAATGCATTTAAATGGGAGAGTTGATATGTGATAGAATTGTTGTATTGTTGATCTTGTATGTATTTTGTGTGTGTGTGCATGTTTGAGAGAGAGAGTGCGTGTGTGTGTGTGTATGCATCTGTATGTGTAGCTTTCTTCTTCCATAAGTATGTATCATTTATTAAGTTTTTGTAAACCATTAATAAATGTAATATCATTTGTTAAAAATTCCAGGTCCACGTTGATGTAAGAAGTCAGGGGAATCATGATTATACACTGAAGTACAGATTCAGGGATAAGTCTGGTGGATAGAGATATCCGGAAATGAAATGTTATATTGCAAAGCACAAGGGGGCAGGTTTTCAAAACTGTCACCCAACGCAGTGCAGCATTAAAAGATGCTGCGCTGAGCAGCATTGCGTGACAGGGAGGGAGCAGGAAAGCACCATATCTACTGACATATGGCTTTCTCCTCCTCTCTCCCTAGTGCTGGTGCTGATTTATCTGCCGTGCCCCAGGCACACACCTTAGTGCCATAGCGCTAGGATGCATGCCTGAGTCTACCATAGGTTTTATACAGGAAGGTAAGCCTTCCTGTACAAAATACTATGCCTAGACAAGTTTAAACACTTTCCCTACTTTGTATGTGTGCTGCAAAGTGCAGCACACTTGCAGAGTCAGAAAAGAAAGGAAAAATGAAAAGATGTATTTCTCCTTTTACCGCCTCCTTTGAAATGGCGTTAACTTTTGGCGCTAAACCCTGTCTACTATTGTCTGTAGATAGAGTTTTGCATCAAAAGGCATTGGTGGTTGCATGAGAAGGCCCAGGTACCACCCATGTAACACCCCCTTGGCGCTAAGTAATACAAAGCAGTGCTTCACGCTGCTTTGTGTTACTTTTAGGGTACTTCTGCATAGGAAAGTAAATTAGGAAAAAAAATGTTTTGTGCTGGTTAGCATCACTTTTGTGACTCTAACCCAGTGCAAAATGTTTGTAAATCTTCCCCAAGATGTGTTATTGCTTTGGGTGTGAATGGGCTTTGGGCAGTATACTGTGTGGAGCAACGATAGGTTTTGGAGTGATCTCTGGTGCAACAGTCTTGCATTTTGAAGCTAATATTTGGAAATGCAGATCCAGAAGAAGGAGTTTTCCTACATACCGTGATCACACATTCGATCCCTTGTCTGCAACTTTCCAAATGAGACCTTTGGAACACAACACCAACACCACAAACAGTCCCTGGGATTTCAAGACAATTGATTGCTAGACCTGCTTAAGTGAGACTATAACCTGATTGTTTTTTTTGGTTTTTTTCTCCTTCTTGTTAGTAGAATTGTAAGTTTGCAGGTTTCTACTGTTTGCTTAAAAACTGCTTTCAGTCTCCAGAGAATTCATTATAGATGGACGATTTGCTGCTTTCAAGTCAGAAAGGAGTGAGACTGAAATTTAAAAAAAAGGAAAAAAGGCTTCGACCCTGGATGCCACTGCAGAAAGTCCCCAATTAGGAGATTCACAGAGGCAACTGTTGCAATGAAAAAGTCCAGTAGCTGAGGTGTAGGTTATAGATGAAGGTTTATTGTCTTAGTTGCCGGTGAGTATATATCTTAATACTTAGGATATTCTTGTAGTAAACCCTGTAGTAAGCCCCACAAGGAGCAGCCTCCCTGCTGCTCAGCCCATATTCCAACTGATACTCTGAAACTCACAGGCACCCTAGCATTCCATGGCATCACCATGCACACCAACATTCCACACAGCACATTCATACTGGCTGAGCAGCAAGGACAAGAGGACCAGGAAAAATGCATTGTACAAAACCATTAATATATATAGATGGTCCAGTTGAAGGCAGGAGCCGAAATGCGTAGACCGTCCACGCTTGCACGAATGGTGTACTAAATAAACACTTCTTTGGTTTAAAATACCTGTGGGCTCTCTCTCCGGTGCCGTGGAACTCTCATCGAGTGGAGGTGTGGAGTTTTGTTGAAGATATATATATATATATATATATATATATATATATATATATATATATATATATATATATATTCACTGAAAAAACCATAGGTTTTAGGGACAGCTATAGTTAGTTGGACATTTCACTCGTACAAAACCAGTGAAATTCCCCCGTTATAGTTAGTTCAGCTAACTATAACTAGCGCCCCCGCAATGCACTGCTGATGACGTCACATATTACATCACTCATGACATGGTCAGTGACATCACTGATAACATCACTGATGACATCTCAAATGACATCACTGATGACATCATCCAGTGACTGTGTGTTTCTGTAAAGTTTAAATATGTTTAATATATATAGGGAAAGGCGTATTGAAGAATGAGTGGGTGTATAAGTGTCTGAATGGATGATTTAGTAGGTGCCTGACTGACTCTATAAGTGAGTGATTAAACGTATCTTACTGAATGCATGGGTTAGTGACTAAACTGGGTGAATGTCTTTATCCGTCTGTCTGTTGCTGTGTAAGTGACTGGATGGGTTTGTGAATAGCTACATGAGTCGCTATATGAGTTATTGATTGGTTGTCTGAGTATCTGTATGGGTGCCTGAGTGTTTGTGTGGGTGGGGTGTGTGTGACTCTGTGCATAGATGTGTGAGTGGGTGATTCACTGTGTGCATGGTTTCAAGAGTGCATCTGTGATGGACTGTATGGGTGGGTGAGTGAGTGTATGGGTGTGTTAGTGAGTGAATGTACATCTCAGTGGTACATGTGTGAGTAACTACATATGTGAAAGGCAGTATATATGTGTGTTGGAGTATATAAATGGCTATAAGTGAGAGTGTGTGATTATGAGAGTGGCTTTATGGATGAGTGTGTACTTGTATCAGTGATTGTATAAGAGCGTAAGAATGTGCTAGTATTTGTATGAGTAAGTGAGCTGGTGTGTGTATAACTGTATAGGTGAGTAAATGGCAGTGTGATTAATTATTTGCATGACTGACTAGGTGTGTGAGTACCTCTATGGATGAGTGGCGGTGTGTGAGTGTCTATGTAGGTGTATGAGTGCATATGATAGTCCTGTACTGAGTGACCGTAAGTATGAGTGACTGTACGGGTGAGTGAGTGGATGTGTGTGTAGACCTAAGAATCAGTGAGTGGGTATGTAGTTATTGGTGTTGGAGTGTCTATGGTTTTGAGAATGGCAGTCTGTAATTTAGAGTGGGTGTATCAAAGGTTATATTAGGGTGTGGAAGATGCATCAAATTATCACATGGATGATGTCATCAGTGATGTCATCAGTGATGTCATCAGTGGTGTCATCAGTGATGTCACTGACCATGTCATGAGTGATGTAATATGTGACGTAATCAGCAGTGCATTGCGGGGGCGCGAGTTATAGTTAGCTGAACTAACTATAACGGGGGAATTTCACTGGTTTTGTACGAGTGAAATGTCCAACTAACTATAACTGTCCCTAAAACCTATGGTTTTTTCAGTGAATTTCTAAGGTTTTTTAAATGCTAATTTCTAACTATAACGTGCCTGAAACATATTGTTTTTTCAGTGAATTTCAAAGGTTTTTTAAATGCTAATTTCTAACTATAACGTGTCTGAAACCTATGGTTTTTTCAGTGAATTCAAAAGGTTTTTTAAATGCTAATTTCTAACTATAACGTGCCTGAAACCTATGGTTTTTTAAGTGAATTTCAAAGGTTTTTTAAATGCTAATTTCTAACTATAACGAGTCTGAAACCTATGGTTTTTTCAGTGAATTTCAAAGGTTTTTTAAATGCTAATTTCTAACTATAACGTGTCTGAAACCTATGGTTTTTTCAGTGAATTTCAAAGGTTTTTTAAATGCTAATTTCTAACTATAACGTGCCTGAAACCTATGGTTTTTAAGTGAATTTCAAAGGTTTTTTAAATGCTAGTTTCTAACTATGCCTTCAGAGGTAGGACATGTGAAGAAAGAAGAAAAAACGCACAGAAAGAAGCAAAAGAAATGCAGAAAGAAGCAACAGAAGTCCACAAAGACAAAGAAAAGAGCAGGAAGAAGCAAGACATGTGCAGAAAGAACCAACAGAGGAGCAGAAAGAGGCCTTGTTGCAAAATCATCCTGTGCCCACAACTTTTTCAGAAGGGTACTGGTGGTAACTGACTCGGACTAACCAGGCCTAGAGCCAGTGCTATGCTAAAAGACACTTAGAATACAGTGAAAACACCTCCATACACTAGGGAACACTATGCGTTGGGGTACCCCTGTCATTAGCATGACCTCCTCTGTAAGGCCCTAGTACATAATAGGGCAGGGGGATTAAAACTTCCTCTTAAAACACGCCCCGGGGCGCGTTTGCACAGTGGTGAAGGGAGGGGGGGCCTGAGGTGACATGTGTGCAAACAAGCCCTGTGGCCATTTTAAGTTGGGAGATTAAGTCCCCTTGAATCCTGAGGGTCCCTGGGGTCCAACTAGCCCACTAGGTACCTCCAGTAAGCGCCACACAGCTGCGTTGCACAGAGGTGTAAAAGGGGCGTTGCCTGGGCCACCTCTCTGAAACGCAGCCCTGTGGCACGCACTGGAGGTACCTGGTGGGCTAGTTGGCCCCCAGGGTCCCTCAGGGTTCAAGGGGAATTAATTCCCCAACTTAAAACGCGCCACAGGGCGTGTTTGCACACATGTCACCTGAGGCCCCGCCCCCTCCCTTCACCACTGTGCAAACGCGCCCTGTGGCGCGTTTTAAGTTGGGGTATTAGGTCACCTTGAATCCTGAGGGTCCCTGGGGCCCAACTAGCCCACCAGGTACTTCCAGTAAGCGCCACAGGCCTGCGTTGCAGAGAGGTGGTCCGAGGCCACGCCCCTTTTTACACCTCTCTGTGGCGCTTACTGGAGGTACCTGGTGGGCTAGTTGGACTCCAGGGACCCTCAGGATTCAAGGGGACTTAATCCCCTAACTTAAAACACGCCACAGGGCGTGTTTGCACACATGTCACCTCAGGCCCGCCCCCTCCCTTCACCACTGTGCAAACGCGCCCCGTGGTGCGTTTTAAGTTGGGGGATAAAGTCCCCTTGAATCCTGAGGGTCCCTGGAGTCCAACTAGCCCACCAGGTACCTCCAGTAAGCGCCACAGAGCTGCATTGCAGAGAGGTGTAAAAAGGGGCATGGCCTGCACCACCTCTCTGCAACGCAGCCCTGTGGTGCGCACTGGAGGTACCTGGTGGGCTAGTTGGCCCCCAGGGACCCCCAGTATTCAAGGGGAATAAATGCCCCAATTTAAAACGCGCCACAGGGCGCGGTTGCAGAGTGGTGAATGGAGGGGGCGGGGCACGAGGCACGATCACGTCTTTTTTTTGGTTTGTTTTTTTAGAAGGGGGGCTGTGTGGCCCCCCTTCTTTTTTCCTTTTTTCCTTTTTTGGGCCCTGGGGACCCATCCCCCAGGGCCTGACCCCTTTTTTTATTTAAAAAAAAACTGAATGGGAAGGGGGCCGCGTGGCCCCCCTCCCGTGGCCAATTCCAGCCCCGGGGACCCCATCCCCGGGGCATGGCCACATTTTTAAAATTTTGTAAGGAGGGGGGCTGCGTGGCCCCCCTCCTGAGGCCTCTATTGCCCCGGGGACCCCATCCATTTTTAAAAAAAAAAATTGGGGGGAGGGGGGCCGCGTGGCCCCCCTCCCGGGCCACTACTAGCCCCGGGGACCCCATCCCCCGGGGCAAGCCCTATCCGTTGGGGACCGTGGGGGGAGCCCCAATGCCCCCACGGTTCCGCCGGCTCCCCGCGTCCTGCGGGAGCCGGCATTGCTTTTCCACATGGGGAGCTGCTAACATGCAGCTCCCCGTGTGGAAAAGCAATCTGCTTTAGATTTTGGAAGAGAGAGCAGGTTTCCTGCTCTCTCTTCCAAAAGCCATAGCAAACAGCAGTGTCCCGGGGGTGGGCACCCCGGGACACTGCAGGAGCCGGCCCTGGGCCATCACAGGCTCCAGGAGGAGGGCCACACGGCCCCCCTCCCAACATTTTCAAAGCCCCGGGGAGGTGGTGGTCCCCGGGGCTTTAAATATTTAGTGCCCCGGGGAGGTGGCGATCCCCGGGGCGTGTGGGGGGGCTCGAGCCCCCCACACAGGTAATTTTTTTTTTAAAGCAAGCCCCGGGGGGTGGCGGTCCCCGGGGCTTTGGGGGGCCTTGGAGGCCCCCCACATTAACAAAACAAAGCCCCGGGGGTTGGTGGTCCCCGGGGCTGCGGGGGGGCCGTGAGCCCTCCGCAAATATTTATGGAAAGCCCTGGGGGTGGCGGTCCCCGGGGCTGCGGGGGTCTCCCTGGGCCCCCGCTATTAAATTTTCGCATGCCCCCGGGACTTGACCCACCCGGGGGCTAAATATTAACAAAGCGCGGGAGCCCGCGGTTCGTTTTTTTTCTTCACGGTAGGATTTGCGGATCCTACGCGAATTTCGCTGTTTTAAAAAAAAAAAATGCTTTTTTGGGCCCTGGGGGTCCTTGTGTGACCCCCTGAGCAGGCCTAGGGGGTCAGGGTGTTTCTACCCTGCCCCCTTTTCTTGTTTTGCGCCTTAGTTTTTCTGTTTTCTTGTGCCTCGGTTCTGTCTCAAGGATAGAACTGATGTCATCATAAAACCTGCAGACAAGGGTGGCGGAATTGTAGTAATGGATGTTGACAAATATGATTTGAAATAAAGAGACAACTATCCAACTCGCAGCATTATCGCAAACTCACTAAAGACCCATAACCTGAGTTGAAAACAAAGATCCAGCAATTTACCAGCCGAGCTAGATCCGAGGGCATCATCACACAGAAGGAATTTGCCTTTTTAAACAACCCGCACCCCCGAGGGCCAGTGATTTATGTACTCCCTAAGATCCAAAAGGACAGTAACAACCCCCCTGGACGCCCCATTGTATCCGGATGTGGATCTATCCTTGAACCACTGGGCAAATACATCGATGGTGTCATTAAAGAATTTGTTCCACTGACAGAAACATTCATTCGTGATAGCATGGATCTCATCAAATCCATTGAGGACAGGCCCTTCGACATCAATACGGAACTCATGGTGGGACTCGACATAGAGTCTCTTTACACCAACATCCCCCATGAGGAGGGTCTCTTAGTCATCGAAGAAATACTCGAGAAAAGACCCCGACCCACCGTGATCCCTACTAACTTTATCATGGATCTTCTACACATCGCCCTAGAAAATAACTATTTTCTCTACAGGGACACATTTTATTTACAAATCAAAGGGGTCTCCATGGGCGCTTGTTTTGCCCCTAATTTTGCTATTCTTTTTGTGTACAATCTGGAAATGACACACATACTTACCCCCATCAATCCATTTCATACACAGATTGGTCTCTGGCGACGCTACATAGATGATATTCTTCTGCTGTGGAAGGGCCAGTCTGACTCTTTGAACTCCTTTGTTGATTGGTTGAACCATTCTCAACCTCACCTCAAATTTACCATGGATTGCAGACCCAATGATCTACCCTTTCTAGATGTTACTATCCACGCGGAAGACGGAAAAATTGGAACCGTCCTATTCCGGAAACCTACGGAACGCAACACGTTATTACACTACTCTAGCTACCACCCGCGCGGCCTTAGAGATGGTTTACCTTACGGCCAATTTTTGCGCATCCGCAGAATTTGCAAATGGCAGAAAGACTATTTCAGAGAATCAGACATCCTCCGTGACAAACTTATTTCCAGAGGCTACCCAGCCCGCTTGGTCAAACGTGCCCGCAAAAGGACATGGTACTGCCACCGAGATGACCTTCTCACATCCCAGCCCAAGAAAACGAATCCCCGAATCCCCTTTGTGACTAAATTCAGCCCGAGCAGCAACCAAGTCAAAAAAATCATTACACGAAACTGGTCTATTTTGAGAACCCAAAAGATGTTCCAAGAACCTCCTCTCTTCTCCTACCAACGAGGAGACAACCTGGCCAATCACCTTGTTCATGCCATTACTTGGCCGACTAAACCAGTACAACAGAGCTCCATCACTGCCGCATGGGGTCTACCACCTTTAATCGGACATTACAGATGCCAATCCTGTATCGTGTGTGATCTCACATCAAATACCAAAGAATTCAAGGTCAACAACAAAACCTACCCTCTCAAAACCTTGACCAACTGTAGATCCCAAAATGTGATTTACGCAATCCGGTGCCCTTGCGACCTCATTTACATTGGTCAAACCACCCAAATGGTAAAACAGAGAATAATACAACATAAAAGCAGAATCCACTGCAAAGTACTGACTGCCCCTCTGGTGTCACACTATATTGAAAAAAATCATAATGAATCGGAAATCAACTGGCAAGTGATTGATCAACCTTCACTACCCATCAGGGGTGGAAACCTCCAGACCCTACTGAACAGAAGCGAATGTAAATGGATCACGCGCTGTAATTCAGTAGACCAGGGACTCAACACCATTGATGAATGGAATAGTACAGTACAAATATAACTCTGAACTCCAAACCTCTTGTACGGCCCTCTACATCCACCCGTCCACCTGGTCCACTAGTGATGTCACCAAGACCTACTATGCGGGACACAGTACAGTACCAACACTACCCTGAATTCCAACCCTCGTTGTTGGTCCTCCATTTCTACTTGACCATCATCATCCCTAGGTGGTGGGTGGATCCTGTCCCCCTCCAACCTGTCTTTTTCCATTTTTCCCCCCTCCCCTCACCCCCTTCAGATGCCATTACTGACCACCTGTTATCTCATTCCACTACATCATTTACCATATCACTACCCACTGCATTCAGAGCTCAGCTGTTCTCAGCCATATTCCCCTTTTCATCTTTCATATCCCTGATATACAGACTTGGGTGGCTTCGGACATAACTAACATCATCAGACACAACTGTGGTATGCCTTTGTAGCAGCATGTTAAATTAATTGTTCTTTAATGCCAAATGTTTTCACCTATTACTGTAGTAGTGTGTAGACTAACTGTCCTTCAATGAAAATGACAAATGTTTTTGATGTCGTTTTTTGCTACTATACTTGTCCTACGCCTGTATTCTTTATCCATGACTCGTTTTTCCAGGGCCAACCTGACTGTTGCCCGGTCTGTCCTCTTTTCCTTTACCCTTTCCCACCTTGCCCGTTGCCTCTTTCAGTGCGTTTCACCCCACGTTCGCGCGTCCCTAACTACGTCCCACCCACTGCCCCGTCACTTGACTGACTTCCGGTCATGTGATTCATACAGGCACCGCCCCCTTTAACACAGAGTTTCCACCTTGACTTGCTCCCATCCCCAACTGATTGATCGGCCGAGACCGCACACGAGCGTGGCGGCCAGGACCTAATTACAGCGTCTCTGCGGCCTCGGGATTCATTCACGGATCTGATTCCTCCTCCTTCAAGGTAAGCTCACGATCACCCTGATCTGGATGACTGCCGCTTTTGCCGTCACTTCCCGAGCCCCACAGCTCTAACGCATGCATTCCCCTACCTCTAGGTACCCTCTCCGGGACCAGTGCAGTGTTTCGGGCTCCCGACCCCGCGAGCCATATCCTTTTCCCTCAAGGTAAGCTTACTATCACTTGATCGTGATTACGGCCACCTAGCCGTCACACCAGGAGCCCACCAGCACTAACGCGTGCTTTCCCCCACACCCAGGTACTTTCTCCGGGCCCAGCGCAGTGGATCGGGCACCCGACCCTGCTACCTAAGTCCTCCTGCTGCATTGCGGAGGATACCATGTGAGTTTACTTCTCTCTAGGCGCATATTCAGTCATTTCTGTTTATTCAGCTGACATCCCTCCCTATCTGCCATCCACCCCACCCCCTTCCCCTTCAGGTTAAACGATTCAACTCAGCAGATGCGCCTTGACGCCATACCGGACATGTGATTTCCTCTCTCTCACACCGGTTGATCCCCTACTCAACGTGAGTTTTTTTCTCCATCCTTCGTCAGCACTATAGCCCGGTTGTCCCCCTCCTCCCCTCCTGATCCTTTGGTTTATTCACAGGATTGGACTCAGCCTCTACTGACCCCGGACACACCGTATTCACGGGACCACCTTCCACACGGGTCCATTAATCAACCTGTGGACATACCTGTCATCCTTTCCTTGTCATCGTACAGGTAGGCTTTTTTCCACCGACCCAACCGCTATCCCTGCCCCTGCACTACTTCCCCTTTCCCCGTTCCCTCCGTGATCTATTCCTTTTCTCCCTTTTACAGCACCCAAAAACTTTGGCAACTCGGTCCTGAAGATGATCCTGACTAAATAGGATCGAAACGCCGTCGACCGATCTTACAGCGCAACTTACGGCGCATACTCAGCTTTGGTTCATAAAAATTATATATCTTGTCTAAATTACTGAGATGACCAAAATCTACTGAACCATTGATTCTTGTATATATATATCTTTTCATCACTTTGTCACCTTGCGTCTTCCGCTGTGTTTTTCACTTGTCACTTGCGCCGCCACTCATTGCATCACGAGCACAACGTGCACAAAGTCCTCTTGGGTTGCCTTCTCAATTTATGCTTGCAGTGCTGTTATAACTGTCTTGTATAAACTGAGATTTTAAATATATGATGCCATGAGCACTTTTGAAAGAAGACCGGGAGTCTCCCCTTTTTGCGTCTGCCTTGTAATGTTGTGTACATACATATGCATTTGCCTTCCTCATTGAATCCGGTTGAGACATTGTTGTAAATTATGCTCGGTTTTACCGAGGCACAAGATGGCTGTCAACACTTCCTGGTTTGCAGTGTTGACAGCCAATTAGCATGAAGCTCGTGGTCGGGAGGGTCCGCGGATCCTCCGTGGCTCTAAATATCGAAACATTTATTTTTGATTTTCTCAGCAACTACTGAACGGATTTACACCATTTTTAAAAAGGTCGCTTTCTGTGCCAAGCAGTACCTTTTTGCCAAATTGGGGTAAATCCGTTCAGTAGTTTCGGCTGTAGCCTTGCATAAAGTTTCCTATGGGAAATTGATTTTTTTACTCTTATTTTTTGAATTTCTCTGGAATTACTGAACAGATTTACACCATTTAAAAAAGGGCGCTTTCTGAATCAAGCACTACCTTTTTGCCAAATTTGGTGTAATTCCGTTCAGCAGTTCGGGCTGTAGCCTTGGCTAAAGTTTCCTATGGGAATTAACATGGAGAAAACATGTTTTGGGACCCCCCTTTTTTCTCGGCCCCCGCTTGCCGAATCACCCCAAAACTTTCAAGATAGGAGCTGACCGGAGCGGGCCATAAGTTTTGAAAATTTCGCGAAGATTCGTCAACCAGCGCCAAAGTTATTGGGAAAAGAATGTTATGAATTTCCTATGGATAATAGGTCCTAACTATAACTACCTACTGGCGACCGCCACTATCGGTTTTTGAAAATTCAGCTGTGTCATCTGTGCAGCCACTGAGCAAACCATCTTGTACTACCTGAGGAAGGCGGAAGCTGAAACGTTGTAGTGGAAATATATTTTTGTTCTTTGGTGAATCTATCTGTTTGAGTCACTTCTTTCTTGGATATATATATAGATATATATATATATATATATATATAAAACACATCTTACCCCCTTTACAAAACACACAACAATATTGCGAATGCTAGACGGAAACATCTCGTTACTTAAAGTAACATGCAGAAAAAATAATTAGAAGCAATTTTGCGAATACTAGATGGAAACATCACATTACATAAAGAAATACCTTTACATACAGGGTCATGCATGGAAAAATAGATGAAACATGCCTCTTCCCCTTTACAGAACACATAAAGGTATTGCAAATGCGAAATGGAAATAACACAGGACTGAAAGTAGAAGCAAAACTGTCCTACCACACCTCCAAAAATAGAAAGGGACAATTTTATATATGAACAATATATCCCTCCAAAAAACACACACACAACATGCAGAAACATGCAACAAACCCCACAATGCACGCACAACTCATGCAGATGCATACTGGGAAAAACATGCTGATCCAGCTACAAACACCAAAACACACCACCTGGCCAGACTAGCATGAAATGAGGAATAACACAGAAACCAACATAAAGAGACACGATACCCCAATGCACGGAGACACGTTCCAAACACTCTGGAATGCAATTAGACAACATAAAACTCTCCTACACACACACCCAACAAATCCTAGACCCAACCCCTAGATCAAGGGCATATAGTGCAAATGCAATCAATGGACAATTCCAAGCATAAGAAACTTGCGCACAGGTAGGAATTCACACTGTCACAGGAAAACCCTTAAACATAACAGAATCACAGTAATAATTTCCACGAACAGGAAACTTGCATACCAATAACAGAAAAAATCAAACTAACATGACAGTAACATAAGTGACAATTCCACACACAAGAAACTTGCGCACAGGTAGGAATTCACACTGTCACAGGAAAACCCTTTAACGTAACAGAATCACAGTAATAATTCCCACACACAGAAAACTTGCGTACCAACAATGAATGACACACTTACCCAGGGCCAGACTGGCTACGGGCTTTCCTTAATAAACAATGCAAAACAAATGTTTAAAAAAGCACGCTTTAAAGCTATTTGTTTTGCATTGTTTATTTAGAAGTGCCGGCAGCTCCCAGCAACAAAATCAGCCCATCAGCAGTGAACCTGGACCCCACCCTGCCACCCCAGCAAAAAACGCCCGGTAGCCAGTCCGGCCCTGCACTTACCTAGTACAACAGCACCTGAAGACAACAATAAAAGTGATGGAGCAGGGTTTCTCGTAAAATGAAACCTGCTCGGATTGAAACCCCTAGTAACATTTTCTAATTTTTCTAACAGTGTGCAGTGAAAAACACGCGGTTTAAAAACTAACATGAGGGAAAATAATACTGCGCAAGCGCTTACTAAAGCACTGAACTAGGCCGCAAATGCTTGACTAGTGAAAATAAAGAGACTAATGCTGCTTTGGTGTACGTTATTCACGTTTGCTAGGGTAAATATTAATATGGGTTGCGCATGGTTAGATGCAGCATTGGGAGGGTGCGTAAAGAAAAGCATTACAAAATGAGTAATAATGCTTGTTTTATTCTCGGTAGAAGCATGGGTTAAGGAGAATAATTTTTACAAAATAAGTGGAAAAAGTGAAGAGAACGTGGAGGGAAGGCAAAGACGAGCAACCTTCGAATTTACGTGTGCCTGCCAAAGGTTAAATGTGGAGACGAAAAACAATGAGCAAGTGAGGAACGTTTCCTCTGGAAGCGCACGAGTGGCACAAGAAGTAACAGATTTCGAAACATTAGCGAAGAGAAGGAAGCTGAAGCCTGAATATTTGTATACTTGTATTTCCTGGGAAGATTCCGACATGATGTTGAAAAAAATAAAACAATAGAGCATTGAGTGAGATGGACATGTCGAGTGTGGTGTGACAGTACGCCCCCTTCCTTAACCAATCAAATGTAGAATAGTTTTTCATTTTGAAACAAGTGTGGGTTGGACATTTGGGTTTTAGGGTATAATTGAGGTGGCCGGTGGGAGGGGTGGTCTGGAGGCGTTTAGGCTGATCCTTGGGAGATGGTTGCTGTCGTCGGTTTGCTGTAGAGGCCTACCTGTTTCCTTTCTGTTCCTGATTCCTGACTTAATCTTTGCCCTTCTCAAATCTTCTTGAGGGGCCTTTCTGCTCTCGTGGCCAGAGAGTAGATTTCCTGTTCCTACTGAGTTAGTATAGATAGAAAACTGAATTTGCATAATCATCTGCAAATGTAATTTGTTTCTGAACCTTTTGTCTCTTTGCCTTACCACTCCTTCATTGTACTGTCAATATGATGTGAATTTGTTTTTTCTTTGCTAATAATTTACTCAGTGATATTTCATGATTTGTACTGTGTATTGGTACTTGATGAGCATTTATTTCACATTATTTAGATAAACATTATAAATATATACATTGAGTCCGTCTTTATTTAGAGTGAGTTTATAAATTATTGCCTATAACTAACCAACTATAAAAAGATGTCATCAACACAATATTTTATTATGAGAAATGCAGGTTCTGTGTAGATTGGTAAGTTAGGAACGAACTTTGCATTCCACTGAACCCAGCATGAAGGGACTTGTTGGGTAATGTAATTGGGCCTTGTTTATTTGCAAATTTATTGATCCCTGCTTTATTGATTAGTTTGGCAATAATTATTGATGATTGGTTAATAATATGAAAAGTTAGTGTTTTGTTTTATGTAGTCTGGAAATACTGGTACGGAGTTGCCTAAGATCCCGAGATGATGATGATGATGATGCTATTTTAGCCACAGTGGCAGAGGAATAGTGTGGAAAAGTATCACACTGCAGAAGTACTTTGTCTGTTGTTGTAATATCAAACAGTGAGTTGCTGTTGATGTTATTTTAGGGACTTATTCTGTTGAGAAAAGATTGTGTGAAATAGTGAAAGTCCGCTTCCGAAATTTTGGCTTTACATCCCCAAAGGAGTACCAAGACTTTTTCACTCGAAAATTCTCTTCTGAAACTTTGGCTAGTATCCCCAAAAGAGTACCAAGACCTCTTTTCACTTGATTGAGAGTAGAGTAGCGCTGGTTGGTATTTTACTAGAAGTGAAAGAATCTTTTTGAATATTTGAACTATCTCTTTAATTAGTGAAGCAGACAAAGTAGCATTGTTTTGTGTTGTTTCTAACAAGAATTTAGTTAAGAAAACCTTGTAGTACATTGCCGTATTATTTTGTAAAGGGAGGGTCAGTAGCAGGAGTTATACTGACGTCACAAAAAGCAGCTCTGGCATTGGTTGTGATAGTGGGCGCGTAGTGAGCCATGATTGGTTGGTTGGTGTGAGTCGTGCTGGTATTGGCTGAAATTCAGCAAATACAGTGAGCGGAATTACAGAAGATTTCTTTGTTTGTTTCTGGTTTATTTAGCGAGAACAAGAGAGTTTAAAAATGAAGATGGTAAAAAGAATACAAGATTTCTTTAAAAAGGACAAGCCGATAGTTAGTAGAGAGGGACTTCCTGTACCTCCTCCTTGATCACCTGCTTCTTTCATGATGTTAGAGCGTGGATATCATACGTGCACATGGTTAGAGAATTGGATGGGTTACACGGAAGATGATGGAGTTTTAGCTTTCCCGAAGTATGGTACTTTTAACCTGAGGATATTGGAGAATTTGAGGAGACAAATGAATTTATTAAAACCAAATCCTAGACCTATGCAGTATGAGGTGCTTGAAGAGTGGGAACATGAGGCATATAAAAGAGAGAGAAACAGGAATGGGACAAAATACAGAAATACAATATTAAGGTATTCTAGAAGCTAGGTGGGATGATCATATGAAAAGTAGGAGGAGAGAAGTGATTGCGGATGGATTATATCTAGTAATAGGTGCTGAGGATCAGGCTGGAGGAAAATGTAAAGAGAAAAAGAATAATGTAGAGATTTCAGAATTAGATATGGATCCAAATGAAATCGATGATGAATTATTAGATGAGATGCTATTAAAGAGACCTCCACCATATCAGGAGAGCCCGGATGGGAATTCTCCAAGTGCACCGTGAATAGAAATAGAAGCTCCACAAGTTCCACAAGTTTCACAAGTTGCACATGTTCTGGCAGCTTCACAGTCTTCATTGGGTACTCGAGAGTTGCAGGAAAGAGAGATTGGCATGTTAAATAGAACAAGAGGGGTGTTGACTCAGAAAATTAGTCAGATGAGTTTAAATGCTGAAGCGTTATCAGTTCCGGTAACAATTGGTCCTATAGTTCCATTGTATAGTGAGGGTCAAAATATTTCGAGAGTGCATGCATTAACAGTTCCAGTGAATAGTACTAGGGATGTTAGTGGACCAGAATCAAATGAAATAAATACGTCACTAATTGATATTTCAGCAAATGGAAATATGACTGAAACGCCAAAAGAAGTGTACAGATTGATCCTAGAAAATTAATGTCAAATGTGAGAGAAACGACTTCAGTATCAGGGAGTTCAGTGGGACCTTCGCCAGAAGAGTTGGATGATTTGATTAGGCGAATGGCATCTAATAAGTCCAAACAGAGTATAGATATAGGTAGGTTAAGAGTAGATTTAGAAGAAATGATTATTGGTACAATAAGTCCGCCGAGATTGAGTAAACATCAGGATGACGAGTTGTTATTCTTGTGTAAGAATATTACTCTGAAAGCGAGAAATTTGCATGAGAAGTTGACAGAAGCAGCACAAGGATATGGAGTGGATATTGGGAAATCTAAAGCTTTTCAGAAAACATATAGATTGGATTTTAATGAAAAGGATTTAGAGAGTTTGAATACATCTGGTAAACGATTGCAAATAAAAGAGTTGATTAATATCTTGAAGAGATGGGGTGATGTGGAACGATGGAAAGGTAGATGGGCGAAAAAGAAGGAAGAAATGATTGCTAGTAAAAATGTGAATGCATCTTCTTTACTTCCGTTAAGAGAAACAGAGCAAGTTGAAATGATATGTCCGATGAGAGAAGTTCCAGGTGGTGGATATGTTCATATTCCTAGGTCAAGACAGGATATATTGTCTTTTACTAATGATTTCCCCAGATTGAGAGAAAAGCCTGTCGAGTGGTACAAACAGGTAGAGAGGTTTGTAAAAGTTTCAAAAGTCTTGTTGAAAGTCTTGGATGGTTTGTTTGACATTGTAGTTCCAGCTGATTTATGGACTGAGTGTAAAATTGCAGTTGATTCGCCAAAAGAGGAATATCCTAGAGAAGTCAAAACAGGAGCACCTTCAGAAGAAGTGATGAAAAAATATAATCAGGTAATTACTTACTTGAAGGGTAAAATTTCTCCAAAAGAAACAGATTGGGTTAAAATTGATAGGGAAACACAGGAGTCAAAAGAATCAGTACATGCATATTATGAAAGGCTTTTACAGGTGTTTAAACAGTATAGTGGTTTTGAAAGTATAACTGAAAAGATATGGGACATTTTGTGTTCAGGTTTGTATTTAGATTGAGACCTGAGATTAGTAATATGATTCAGCAACATTTGATTTGTTGGCAGAGTAAGACAGTGGATGAAATTTTGAGATATGCTAAGTATTGTAGTGATGATATTGAGTCAAGGCATAAGAAATTAAAAGAGAAGATGATGTGGGCACTGGTGAAAGTGGTGTAACAGAAAGTGGGAATTATGTTAATGGTTCTCAAACAGATTTTCAAATGAAAGGACAGAATCAGAATTTTCAGAATGGTCAGGTACCTAAAATGAATGGTGTATTAAATGGAGGAAGAGATAGAGGTAAGAATAATAGAGAAGAAATAAAACAGAAATTTCCTTGTCATGCGTGCGGAAAGTAAGGACATTGGAAGAACGAGTGTAAGTCCTTGTTAGGAAATAATGGAATGATTCAAAATTTCAATCCACAGATGCAGAATGAAGTGGTTGTGAATCAACAACAGCTGCAACAGCAACAGGTAGTTACACCACAGGTTCAACAAATACAAGTACCTCAAGCTCCTATGCCAAATAATGTGAATGCTCAGGTACAGAGATACAGTGCGAATGCTGGATTTCACACGAGTGAATAGGTTGGTAAGAATCAAAATGTACAACAATATTTGTTGCAGTGTCCTGAGAGTGATTCAGATTCATCTCAATGACGGTGCCTGAGGGGGGAGGAAGAGTGCGTGCTTGGCGCATAGATCAATCAGGTCCTTTTGTTGATGGGAAAGTGGAAGGTAATGATATTACATTCCTTGTGGACACTGGTGCTACCCGTTCTACTGTAAGAGCAGCAGAAATTCCAAACCTACCCCTCTCGGGAGAAACTATCCAAGTTGTGGGAGTCTCAAATAAATATATTAAGACTACAATAACAGGAGGTTCATAAAGGAAAATTCAGAGATATGCATCGTTTTGTGGTATGTGACACAAGTCCAGTGAATCTTTTAGGTAGGGACTTACTTTGCAAAATGAATTGCACCATTTATTGTTCACCGGATGGCATTGCTTTTCAGACACCAGATGAAGATGTTGCTTTTAAAATGATGTTAGCAAAGCAAGGGACAGAAGTGAATGATTTATATTCATTACTGACACTAGACGATTTGCCTGGTGAGTTGAGAGTCACAGTAAGAACTGATGTGTGGGATTTTACAGGAAAAGACATCGGATTGATGAAGGGTGTTAATCCTATTTAAATTATCGTCAAACAAGGTGCAGAGTTTCCAAAAACACCACCGTATAAGATGAGTCCTGAGACCATAGCAGGAGTTATTCCTGTAATAGAACAAATGATTGAACAGGGCATTCTGAAAGAAATATTAGGAAGTCCTTGCAATTCACCTATTATGGGAATTAAGAAGCCAAGTGGAAAGTACAGAATAGTGCAAGATTTATGTAAGATTAATAAAATTGTGGTACCTTGCTGTCCAATAGTGCCAAACTCAGCAGCGATTCTTTACCAAATTCCTTGTGATGCGGAATGGTATACAGTTATTGATTTGTGTCAAGCATTTTTCTCTATACCTTTACATCCGGATGGCCAATATTTATTTGCTTTCCGGTTCGGAGACCGTGTTTTGGCATGGTGCCAAGTTCCTCAAGGGTATACAGAGAGCCCTTCAATTTTTAATCAGATTTTGAAAAAATTTCTAGAGTCATTAGTTATGCCAGAGAATTCAGTATTAGTGCATTACATTGATGACCTATTGGTGGCATCAAAAACACGAGAGGCATGTGTGACAGATACAATTGCTCTACTGAACCATTTGGCAGAAGGTGGGCATAAGCTGTCACCAGCAAAATTACAATTTTGTCAAAAAGAAGTACAATATTTGGGACATAAAATTGAGAAAGGAGTCAGGAAAGTATTACAGCATCAAATCAATGTGATCTTGCAAATGGAACCTCCCAAAACACAGAAAGAAGTTTGAATGTTTTGGGGCATGGTGGGATATTGCAGGCAATGGATCAGTGGATTTTCACGGATTGCGAAGCCTCTACAGAGGTTGACACACAAAGATATGACTGATCAGATTGAACTGGATGGGGAGAGCATGAAAGCTTTCATTGAGCTGCAAGATAGTCTTTGTTGAGCACCTGCATTGGGAATGCCAGACTATACAAAAGATTTTGCATTGTTCTGTTGTGAGAAAGATGGATGTGCGCTTTCAGTTCTGACACAAACACAAGGAATGGCACGTCGACCAGTGGCATATTTTTCTGCTACTTTGGACTCAGTGGCTGCAGCGTCACCAGGTTGTTTGAAAGCAGTGGCTGCTACCTGTGTGAGTCCTGAGCAGAGTGAAGCAATTGTTATGGGACATCCAGTGAAAGTGTATGTGCCACATTCTGTTGAAATGTTACTGACTGGTACCAGGACTCAGCACATGACATATAGTCGATTGACTAAATACAAGAGAGTGATTCTGGGTGCTGAAAATGTGACAGTAACAAGATGCATTACATTGAACCCAGCAACTTTGTTGCCGAGTTCAAATTGTGAAGAAGTGAAAGACGAAGCAGATCATGATTGTTTGGATGTGACGGAGTTGTGTACAAAACCAAGACCTGACATAAAAGATACACCACTGGAAGAATCAGATTGTGTGATGTTTGTAGATGGATCTTGTTTGAGAGATGAGAAAGGTGTATTGAGTGCTTCGTATGCTGTATGTACAGTGGCCATGGTTCTTGAAGCATTCTGTCTAAGAGGTATAAATTCAGCACAAATTTCTGAATTGGTTGCATTGCCTAGGGCATGTATAATTGGCAAAAATGTGAGAGTAACAATATTCACTGATAGAAAATATGGTTTCGGGGTGGTGCATGACTTTGGTCAATTATGGATGCAACGTGGATTTCTGACTTCTTCAGGATCCCCAATCCGAAACAGTAAAAATGTGAAAGATTTACTGAATGCATTACAATTGCCTAAAAAGATTGCAGTGGTTAAATGTTTGGCACATAGGTCAGGAAATGACTATGTGACCAGTGAAAACAGATAAGCAGACCAAGTGGCTCGTTTCTGTGCACAAAATTCAATTTAATTAATCAGAGGAAAAGAGACAAATAATACAAAATGTCACTTGATGTTCTCTGCAATAGAAACATGGGATGAAATTAAACAATTGCAGGAAGAAGCTAGTGAAGAGGAAAAAGAAATTTGGATCAAATCAGACTGTAAAAAGAGATCTGATGATGAAGTATGGGTGTATGTAGAGTAGAGGCCAGTAATGCCAGACTGTTTACTTTCACAGATGGCAAGGATGTACCATGAAATAGCACATGTTGGGAGAGATGCTATGATTAGACTTTTCAAACAGTCATGGTACAATCTAAAGTTCAGGGTCATTGCAGAGAGTCTATGCCAAAGATGCACAGTGTGTCAGCAGCAACATCCAAGGAGAAAGACAGTTGTTAGTTGGGGCCAAATTGGGAAGGCTGCTGGACCTTTTACTAGGTTGCAGGCAGACTTCATTGAGCTCCCTCCTTGTAATGGACTAAAATATGTGTTGGTTATTGTTTGTCTGTTTTCTCGTTGGGTGGAAGCATATCCAACAAGAATAAATGATAGTCTAACAGTTGATAAATTGCTTTTGAGTGATATAATTCCTAGGTTTGGATTTCCAGTCTTTTTAGAAACGGATAGAGGAACTCATTTTAACAATGAAATAATTCGGATGATTTGTGCAGCATTACAAATTGAACAAAAGCTGCATTGTGCCTATCGACCAGAAGCATCAGGAGTGGTCGAGCAAATTAATGGCACTATCAAATCCAGACTATCAAAGGTCTGTGCATCCACAGCACTGAAATGGCCGGATGCTTTACCCTTGGTATTGATGAGTCTGAGAAGTATTCCTGATAAAAAGACTGGAATATCTCCACACGAAATTATTATGGGGAGAGCAGTGAGACAGCCAATTGTACCAGCAAATTAACTGATGAATATTACTGATGATCTGGTGCTTGATTATTGCACAGGATTGGCTGATGTAGTACGTTCTGTGTCTCATCAGGTTGGAGAAATTACAACTACAACTCAGCAAGAACAAGCACATGATCTACGTCCAGGAGAATGGGTCCTGGTGAAGAAACACGTGAGAAAATCGTATTTGGAGCCTAGATGGCACGGCCCTTACCAGGTGATACTGGTGACAATGGCAAAAATGGCAAAAAAGAAGGGAGTTACCCCAATACTAAGAAAAGGGACGGGGTAGCAAGTTAGAGAAACACAAAAAAGTCCCTGATCAAGAATCAAAATTTTGGGCAAAAGTCTCCGTATTAAAGAGCATACCTCAATATGGATCATGTGCTATAACAGGACAAAGACGTTACAACAAAACTATACATTCAATATCATAATCAATATCATAAGGTATGTCGTGTGCAGTAAATTATTTCAACAAATTACATTGAGGATATGACCAATATGTAAATAAACATTTTATTTTTTTATTTTATAAAAACATCTGTGCAAAAAGGAAGAGACATTACAATTCTCACAAGATTAAAAACATCTTCTCCCCAAGCAGTGGGAAAAATTATGGCAAGATATCCCTAAGACCTACCGTAGCCTTGCTTCCCGTGAAACTGCCTACAAATTGATGCTCCAATGGAACTATACACCCTACCGGCTGGCCACCATGTACCGCTCATTATCCAACCTATGTTGGAGATGTGGGTCGGTGGAAGGCACTCTCTACCACATATGCTGGTCCTGCCACGTGATAGCTACTTTTTGGAAGGAAGTCCTGGGCCACATTAAGGGTGTGGTGGGATACCCGATCCCGTCGCTGCAACATGTGGTGATACTGGGCATACGTCCCTCTAATCTAGCGGCAGTGACTGGGGCGGACTGGGCCCTCATAAGCCATTTACTACTGGCAGCGCGACAACTCATAGCGTGCACATGGAAACACACCACGGCCCCATCCATAGCTCAGTGGTTCGTCCGAGTGTGGCATGCGCTGGCTATGGAGAGGCTCTCACATAACATAGCGAACACTGAAAAGAAATTCCAGCGCGTTTGGCAGCCCTTGCTATCTTATCTCATGCGCATCGAATTCACTTGCTTTAGCCCCCCGAAGCTAAGGGCCCTGCAACTCTTCCCAAGTGATTGAAAGATGTTTATGCCCTAGCCTGGTGGTAGATCGGGCACATTGGGATTGATGGCCGATTCCTCCCTCGTCGCCCCCCCCTCCTTCTATTTGCGCTGTGCGAGACGCCCAAACATCGCATGGCATGTCTTGACCTGTACGGTTATTGTTACTTTCTTATTATTGTTTTCTTCCTTTTACTAAAGCTGCCCTGTCTGCGTTCTTCCCTGCGTGCACATACACATAGATTGTTGGGCACAGCGGGGACTTAGAGCTTTTATGGGTTGCCTTGCGATTGCTGACCCTGAGGGGCAATATTCACACGTCCTGATCCCATACACTAGTTGTCTTTATTTGGGGCCTTGGGTTATTGAATTAATACGCACATGTTGACACTAGACTATTTTGCATCACTTATGGCCTGTGGGCTTCTTCACACTTTGATCAGCCTTTGGTGCAATGTTTAACTTGACGCGGCCGGCCCGAAGTGGTTGTAGGCGGCTTGCTGTGTACTTTCACATTGATAATACTGCTATACCTGTTTCTTCATTACGCTGCCGGCCCGACCAGGGTTGTAGGCACCATGCCGTGTTCAACAATATTTGCCTACAATAAAGGTTTTTGAAAAACAAAAAAAAACATCTTCTCATTCGAGAAGTTACAATACATATGTTATAAACATATATGATTCCACATTAAGATTGAAGAACAAAGAAAACTTAAAAGAGTCGACGCGGCGTTTCAGTGAAATGAAATTCCTTCACCTTCTTCAGGACAAAGTTTTCATAAAAGGTCTAAATAGCAGAAATCATTTTATTAAAACACAAATGTATGCCTCAATGTAAAATAGCAAACAATGTAACAAAATATATATTATGGCATTTTATTTAAACATTGCACACTGAGAAAAAAAGGGGCTAATCCCCTAATGTAAGTTAAAAACACACCGAGCCCAGTTATTAATATGAGCAACATATGAGATTGACTGTAACACATGATCCATACCATTAGAAGGGTAAGAAACTACTTGGACCCACCTATTAGAGTTCAAGAAAAACAAGCCTTCTCTAAGGCTTAAGTAACTTGATTTTTTTATAGCGGAAAGCAAAACTCATCCGAAAATGATAATTAAAAAAAAAGTTGACCTAAAATAAATCAAAAAAGGGTATTTATTAGTTGAATAATTAAATAGCAGATTGATCCACTACATCTATATCTTATTGGAGGCTGTCACGTACCTTTATGTTAATACATAGTACTTGTTGTTTATTCGATAGAGCCACCGTCAGTTCTAGTTAAAATTCTAGGCTGTTGAGGATGTGAGCCTGAACATTAATAAGAAAAAATATAATCAATCGGCTTGTTCTAAAGGTATGTAAATTGTACCCATATGTTCATACCTATAGAGGTGCTTACCCTTTATAAATTAGATTGCTTATAGCTAATAAGATGCACCGTGAGTTTCAGCTTCACTTCAAAATATCGACGTTTTCAGCATTCGCAATACTATGAGTCAAGAAAGAGCACATGATTTTATTTCTTGGTGCTGAGTTCAATTCAATGCGTAATCTATACTGTTCTGCTTGAACGAGCTTTGTATACAATTACCTTTTTCAGTCACTTGAAATTTCAAATTGGTGCAGGCACATTTAAATTAAAATCTGAAATATCAAAAAGGGGAGCCATTATCATTGTACTGAATTTTAATCCAAACCAATACCTTATTGTCATGCTTCGATTTTATTCTTCTTCCTCTTATTAGCTATAAGCAATCTAATTTATAAAGGGTAAGCACCTCTATAGGTATGAACATATGGGTACAATTTACATACCTTTAGAACAAGCCGATTAATTATATTTTTTCTTATTAATGTTCAGGCTCACATCCTCAACAGCCTAGAATTTTAACTAGAACTGACGGTGGCTCTATCGAATAAACAAAAAGTACTATGTATTAACATAAAGGTACGTGACAGCCTCCAATAAGATATAGATGTAGTGGATCAATCTGCTATTTAATTATTCAACTAATAAATACCCTTTTTTGATTTATTTTAGGTCAACTTTTTTTTTATTATCATTTTCGGATGAGTTTTGCCTTCCGCTATAAAGAAATCAAGTTACTTAAGCCTTAGAGAAGTCTTGTTTTTCTTGAACTCTAATAGGTGGGTCCAAGTAGTTTCTTACCCTTCTAATGGTATGGATCATGTGTTACAGACAATCTCATATGTTGCTCATATTAATAACTGGGCTCGGTGTGTTTTTAACTTACATTAGGGGATTAGCCCCTTTTTCTCTCAGTATGCAATGTTTAAATAAAATGCCATAATATATATTTTGTTACATTGTTTGCTTTTTTACATTGAGGCATACATTTGTGTTTTAATAAAAAGTTTTCTGCTATTTAGACCTTTTATGAAAGCTTTGTCCTGAAGAAGGTGAAGGAATTTCATTTCACCGAAACGCCGCGTCGACTCTTTTAAGTTTTCTTTATTCTTCAATCTTAATGTGGAATAATTGGGGAGAGGTGTTGGCCTAACGGCTAGGGCAGTTGACCTCGAAACTGGGGAACTGGGTTCGAGTCTCGGCAATGACACTGAACATCCGGTGATTCTGGGCAAATCACTTAATCTCCCCGTGCCTAACAAAAAAATGAATGTGTCCTCGTGTAATGCAACTGGTGCTATGTAAAGCCCTCTGATACCCGATTCGGGTCAAGTTTGCGCTATATAAAACTCTGTAAATTAAAAAACATAAAAAATATATATATGTTTATAACATATGTATTGTAACTTCGCGAAGTAGAAGATGTTTTTAATCTTGTGAGAATTGTAATGTCTCTTCCTTTTTGCACAGATGTTTTTATAAAATAAAAAATAAAAATTATTTACATATTGGTCATATCCTCAATGTAATTTGTTGAAATAATTTACTGCACACTGACATACCTTATGATATTGATTATGATATTGAATGTATAGTTTTGTTGTAACGTCTTTGTCCTGTTATAGCACATGATCCATATTGAGGCATGCTCTTTAATATGGAGACTTTTGCCCAAAATATTGATTCTTGATCAGGGACTTTTTTGTGATACTGGTGACAACGACAGCAGTAAAGTGTGGTGGCTCAACAAATTGGATACATGCAAGTCATACAAAAAGAGTCCCAAGTCCACTTGAAAGACAAGAAGATGCAGAAAGTGGAGAAAGTGAAGTCATAGAGTCTGAAGTTACAGATTCTGAAGTCGAACAAGGAACAAGTCGAATAGAGTGGGCACCAGTTACTGGGTCTCAAAAGACTGCTGTTGAGAAAGAAAAAGAGAAGGTGATTAATGAGAATCAACAGAGAAAAGGACTGAATAAAAGAAATTGCGATCTTGACAATGATGCTGAAGAAACAGTTCAAGTAAAGAAAGCAAGGAAAGGTGATGTGTGGCCAGAAGGAGTGAAAAGACTGAAAAACCCTCTGAAACAAAGATCACCTGACACGATAAATGAAGTTTCAGATCAGACTGAGCAAAGTGAGTCTGAAGAAGAATCAGTTCGGAAAACGAAAAGAGTGAGGGTTTCAAATAAGAAATACATAGCACCAGAATGGACATACGTGGTGTAAGAAGAAATTGAAAACACAGATCAGATCAAATAAAATACTGGTACAGAGTCAAATGAAGAAGACGGTTTTGAACCACCTTAAAGAACTGTGAAAATTATGGTGCAACAATTTTTGAATAAATTATTCTGAATCATTCAAAAGATTTGAAGAAAAAGATATAAAAAAATAAAAAATAAAAGAGGGGGTAAAGAAGAAAGCCATAAAGTGTGTGGGGATACACTACTTTGCTACACTACTTTTGATAGATCATACAAAATTTTTATTAGATTATTGATACATTTTTGAGTTTTTTCTTAGTTTTTTTTGTTTTTTAGAATTGGTGCAAATTTAACTAGAAATGGCAAATACAGCAGAGCCTGGACATCAAAATCGTAGTTTTAAACGTAGATGTATTAATGCTTGCCTATTTAGTATTTTTCTACTAATGTTGGTGTGGTCAACATTAATTGTTGTTGTGCCTGTCTTAATTTTAACTAATCATAAGAATAACACTAATACTAATAGTGTGATGAGTGATAAAGTAGATAATAAAGATTCTAAAGAAGACTCACATACTAAATTAGAAAAGATGACGGATGACAGCATCTATCATCATGATAAATCAATTAATGATTTCTCATTAAATGTCTTCACAAAATTATTTTATGAGTATATGGATGTTATGGATGCGAGAGATTGCTATGTGTGCATGCAATTACCGTTGTCTGTTTCAGAGGGGGTGACTTACCATCACCTACCCTTAACATATGGTGTGTCTTGTAGTGTATTAACAAGCCTCTTTTACGAGAGAGGAAACCTCCAATATTATTACTCTAACATAGATTTAGGGGTCGATTCCGATTTGGGCCGGAAAAAGCACCGACCGACTCGGAGCCGGAATTTATTCCGACCGACACGTACCTGTGGCGCCCGACACGCCAAGTACGATGCAAGGCGTGCAAAATCCGACCGACACGTACCAAACCCAAGCCGAACGACCGAGCCGCACGGAAAACAGCAATCCGGCCGGAAAAACACGCGAATCGAACCGACCGACACGCACCCGGAACAAATCCAACCGAAACGTACACGCGAACTCCAAACCGCTAAGTACGATGCAAGGCGCGAAAACCACGACCGAGTCGAACGGAGGACAAGCCGTACGACCGACACGCATACCAAACCGAGCCGAAGTAACACAAAACACCGCGACCGACGCGTACACAGCATAGAAAACTGCACAAACACAGCGTGAACGAAACGGAGAAGACCGTACGAGACAAATGCAGGGTCCGACTCGGTCACAAGAACGTTTCCAACATGCACAAAAAGTACTAAGGAAAAATACACAAAAAAGGCCAAACAAGCAATTACAAAGCCAATAAATACTGGGGGGGTGGGGACAGAGAACAAAGACACACCCACAACTCCACCCATATAAAGGACACAAATCCCAACCATGATCCTTTGCAAATGCCATTCAACTGCCAGCACGCAACAGACAGCAACCACACACCCACAGCTCATCCCTCACACAAGCCACACACCATCAGCACACCAACAAATAGCTACCTCACATACACCCAGCAAAACACACACCCACACACCCTCACCTGCACACCAACACACACATCACTCACCATCACCACCCATCACCATGCCCCCAAGAAGAATCACAAGTTCCTAGATTGTGAATTGGAAGTCCTCGTAGATGAGATCCTCAGGGTAGAGCCACAGCTGTTTGGCACACTGGTCCAACAGACCCCCATCTCCCAGAAAACCAAGATGTGGGAGAGGATCATCAACAGGGTGAACGCACAATCACCATGTCTGCGCACAAAGACTGACATCCAGAACAGGTGGTATGACGTGCGCAGGAGGGTACGGGAGCTGCTCAAGAAGGACTACCTCCTCAGCCAATACACCGGCAGTGGCCCTCCTGCCAAGCCAGTATACCTCAGGCCCTGGGAGGAGAAGGTGCGGGCCATCCTTCCGCCAGTGAGCGTCTATGGACTAGAGAACATCCCAGAGCCTGGTGAGTACACAACAAATGTACACAATATTCTGCCACAATACACACACACATCACTGTCAAGGGGAGAGTCAAACCATGCACTCATAGCAATTACACAGCAACCAGAACAGAATCATCCCAAAATGTGTATGTCAGTCAGATAAACACAACACATGCCATCTCAAAGTTACATTTAACCGTGTCATCACATGTACAAACACAACTACAACTACAGCTAGGCAGTGGCACAAATAGAACTAACAAACACATCCAGACATGTAGCCACCACTACAACACCAACACACAGTGAAGACCACTCAAAGGAAGGAATTCTGTGTATGCTGGGCAAGTCAGTGTAGCCAATAGCATCATGGGAGTCGTAGTCACACATATTGCTCACCCCCACAACTGTCCCATCAACACCACCCTGAACCATGCTCACATCACAGGGAGTGGATAAGGACTGACAAGATGGCTGACACTGGCCACTGCTGTGGGGAGCACAAGTCCCTGCTGGGAACTGGGCACCAACAAACAGCACAACACCACTGCCTGACATCCTAAGAGACAACTTCCACTCCCTGCAATGGAAGCACGTTCCATGGTGGGATATCTGGCTGGGTGGGAAGGAGGACTCGCAGCACTAACCATAGTCATAAGCACCTCCCCTCACACCCCCCCCTCAACACAAACTCCACAGAACCCACCTGGGAGAATGCAATGCCTCACATCCTAACTCAAGATCCCACAAAGAACCTCCACCCTGGGTAATGTAGTGTGAAGCACAGGGACACTCTTGGGACTTTTAGCCAAACAACTGCCAGGACAACACTCCCAGCCATCCTGTCAGCACAGGCAGCCCACCCCACAGGGAAGCAGAGTCAAAAGGAAGGAAGCATGGGCATGCTGGGAAGGGGGGTGGAGGCAATAGCATGATGGGAGTAGTAGGCACAGATATCGCTCAGCCTCACAACTGGCCCATCAACACCACCCTGAACCATGCTCACATCACAGGGAGTGGATAAGGACTCACAAGATGGCTGACACTGGCTACTGCTGTGGGGAGCACAAGGCCCTGCTGGCAACTGTGCACCAACAAACAGCACAACACCACTGCCTGAAATCCTGAGAGACAACTTCCACTCCCTGCAATGGAAGCACGTTCCATGGTGGGATATCTGGCTGGGTGGGAAGGAGGACTCGCAGCACTGACCATAGTCACAAGCACCTCCCCTCACACCCCCCCTCAACACAAACTCCACAGAACCCACCTGGGAGAATGCAATGCCTCACATCCTAACTCAAGATCCCACAAAGAACCTCCATCCTGGGTAATGTAGTGTCAAGCACAGGGACACTCTTGGGACTTTTAGCCAAACAACTGCCAGGACAACACTCCCAGCCAACCTGTCAGCACAGGCAGCCCACCCCACAGGGAAGCAGAGTCAAAAGGAAGGAAGCATGGGCATGCTGGGAAGGGGGGTGGAGGCAATAGCATGATGGGAGTAGTAGGCACAGATATCGCTCAGCCTCACAACTGGCCCATCAACACCACCCTGAACCATGCTCACATCACAGGGAGTGGATAAGGACTCACAAGATGGCTGACACTGGCTACTGCTGTGGGGAGCACAGGGCCCTGCTGGCAACTGTGCACCAACAAACAGCACAACACCACTGCCTGACATCCTGAGAGACAACTTCCACTCCCTGCAATGGAAGCACGTTCCATGGTGGGATATCTGGCTGGGTGGGAAGGAGGACTCGCAGCACTGACCATAGTCACAAGCACCTCCCCTCACAACCCCCTCAACACAAACTCCACAGAACCCACCTGGGAGAATGCAATGCCTCACATCCTAACTCAAGATCCCACAAAGAACCTCCACCCTGGGTAATGTAGTGTGAAGCACAGGGACACTCTTGGGACTTTTAGCCAAACAACTGCCAGGACAACACTCCCAGCCATCCTGTCAGCACAGGCAGCCCACCCCACAGGGAAGCAGAGTCAAAGGAAGGAAGCATGGGCATGCTGGGAAGGGGGTGGAGGCAATAGCATGATGGGAGTAGCAGGCACAGATATCGCTCAGCCTCACAACTGGCCCATCAACACCACCCTGAACCATGCTCACATCACAGGGAGTGGATAAGGACTCACAAGATGGCTGACACTGGCTACTGCTGTGGGGAGCACAAGGCCCTGCTGGGAACTGTGCACCAACAAACAGCACAACACCACTGCCTGACATCCTGAGAGACAACTTCCACTCCCTGCAATGGAAGCACGTTCCATGGTGGGATATCTGGCTGGGTGGGAAGGAGGACTCGCAGCACTGACCATAGTCACAAGCACCTCCCCTCACACCCCCTCAACACAAACTCCACAGAACCCACCTGGGAGAATGCAATGCCTCACATCCTAACTCAAGATCCCACAAAGAACCTCCACCCTGGGTAATGTAGTGTGAAGCACAGGGACACTCCTGGGACTTTTAGCCAAACAACTGCCAGGACAACACTCCCAGCCATCCTGTCAGCACAGGCAGCCCACCCCACAGGGAAGCAGAGTCAAAAGGAAGGAAGCATGGGCATGCTGGGAAGGGGGTGGAGGCAATAGCATGATGGGAGTCGTAGGCACAGCTCTACATCCCCCACCACATGGCCCAGCAAGCTCACACTCACGCATGCACATCCCACAGAGATTGGAAAGGCCCATCAAAGATGTCTGACACTGTTGCTGTGTCGTGGGGAGCACAAGGGCATGCTGGGAACTGCACACCAACCAACAGCAGGACACCACTGTCAGCCATCTTGCCATTGCTCTCACACCCACACACAATGAACTCCCCACAAAAGCAAGTAAGTATGGGAATGCTGGCAAGTGGGGTGGAGGCAATAGCATGATGGGAGTCATAGTCACAGACATAGCTCACCCCCACAACTGTCCCATCAACACCACCCTGAACCATGCTCACATCACAGGGAGTGGATAAGGACTGACAAGATGGCTGACACTGGCTACTGCTGTGGGGAGCACAAGGGCATGCTGGGAACTGCACACCAACCAACAGCAGGACACCAATGTCAGCCATCTTGCCATTGCTCTCACACCCACACACACTGAACTCCCCACAAAAGCAAGTAAGTATGGGAATGCTGGCAAGTGGGGTGGAGGCAATAGCATGATGGGAGTCATAGTCACAGACATAGCTCACCCCCACAACTGTCCCATCAACACCACCCTGAACCATGCTCACATCACAGGGAGTGGATAAGGACTGACAAGATGGCTGACACTGGCTACTGCTGTGGGGAGCACAAGGCCCTGCTGGCAACTGTGCAACAACCAACAGCAGGACACCACTGACTGACATCCTGAGAGACAACTTCTACTCCCTGCAATGCAAGCACAGTCCATGGTGGGATAACTGACTGGCTGGGTGGGAAGGAGGGCCGGCTGTCAACCAAATACAACCAATGCAGACCATGTTCACACCCCAACAAATACATAGAAATGCCCAAATAATGCAGGACAATGTGCTACACCAATATCAACCCCTGACTGTGACGACTTAGGACAATGCAATGTACAGGCCCGCACCCAGAGGCACAGTCACAACTGTCAGGTGTGTCAACCATTGATGCCTGCAGAAACTTAACATACATTGTGTGTGTCTCCCAAAAACAGGTGATGATGGGAACACAGCAGCAGATGCTGAGGAGTCCCAGTCCCAGGCTCAAGAGGATGCGGAGCTCACTGGTGTCGTACAGCCTCTGCCCTCCTCGGACGAAGAAGACCAACCTGGCACATCCAGTGCATGTCAACATGCAGCACCAGCAGGACCACCAGCTGCAGCACCAGCAGGACCACCAGCTGCACCCCCTGCACCCACCCCTCCAACGACTGTCACCACAAATACCATCCCTGCCGACATGGACAGAACAAGGAGCAACACCAGCACAGGGACCCTGGACCAACGTGGGGCCATGGACACCACCACCACCACCAACCCCCAAGGGGGACCAGGGTCATCTGTGCGTGCCACTGCACGCACTGCACATGTCGGCAGGGGTGGTGGGAGGGGTGGGAGACAGAGGTCGCTGCTTGCAGAGGTTGCTGGTGTGCATGATGACCCACAACTGGTACGCATAGCCGATGCGTACCAGTCCAGCACCGGAGATCTCAGCCAGGTAGTGGGGCTCCTCAGAGACATGAAACAGCAGCAGGCTGCCCATCATGCCCGCTTGGACTCACACATGTCCCGCGTGGAGTCCAAGTGGGACGCACTGCAAGAGATGACGGCGGTGCACAGGGACATTTTACAATGCCTCCGCCAGATGAACAACAACCAGTCTACACCTCCCTGTGTGCCAACAACATCTGGTGCTGAACAAACTGCAACTGCCACAGGGAGGGAGGATGACTCTGGCGGAGAGTCCCCTGCACCGCAGCAGCCTGTACTTGAGGGGCCCCCCAAAGAAGAGGGGTCGTCCGAGGAGGGGCAAGTGAGAGGCCGATGGCCAAGTGCAACTCCCAGGAAGCCTGAACCTGTTCTGGATGTTCACCTTTGTGCACAAACTGTTCACCCTGTTGACGGCAACACAACTCCCACACATTACATGGGGAGTACAAGTTGGACCAATGTCTCAGACAACTGTGGCCCCGATACTGGGGATTTTGTCTACCAGGACTTTCAATTCACCTAGGAACTTCTGATTGCAAGATATATGTACAGCACTAACCATCCTATGCACTATTCACACAAATGTATCACAATAAACACACTAATACACCATACTTGCCTCTGTTGTGATTCCAACGTGGGTGCTGTCATGGGGATGATGAACTGCAAAATTACACTGTGTATGCGAACTGCAACAGCAAGTACAACACAGGCATGTGAGTAAAGGCAACGTGACACATATGAGGGAGACACACCACCAGGGCTACACAACACATACACACCTAGGCCATCTGACTCATTGCCTACACTGATGTTGCCAGGGAAGACGGTGCAATGCACAGACACCACACCTATTCCCAGTTGTAGTCAAGTAGCCCACAGGTGCAGTAAGCAAATGGCAGTCAAATGTGTGACCACAGACAACGCACATCACAAAGTGAAGCACAGGTTTATTACACAGTTGCAACATGTCGTAACCACTACAGATGCAAGGTAATCCCACCTGGCAGCGGGCACACAGTCAACAACTGTAGAAGGAAGGAAGTCCATGGGTGTTGCGCACATCACCTGTAGGGACACAACAGCTACCACCCTGGAAGTACAATCACGTCGTCGGTGGACACAGTTGACCAAACGAATCTGAAAGTACCCTGTGAAGGACAGAAATGACACACAGTCAAAAGCAATGGAGAACAGGA
Organism: Calotriton arnoldi; assembly: GCA_963921515.1. Classification (NCBI taxonomy): domain Eukaryota; kingdom Metazoa; phylum Chordata; class Amphibia; order Caudata; family Salamandridae; genus Calotriton; species Calotriton arnoldi. Next base: position 170,620 of record CAWUFW010010852.1, on the reverse strand, counting down.
CAGAACAGCAAAACTCATGCACAATACATGTTACAAGATACCCACCCAGAACCAAGTTAGCATGTCAACACTGTTGGGGAGTACAGACCACCTGTAAGCACACATCGCTACACACATCCAGTCAAGTAGCCCATGGACACACTCCAACAGCACCAGAGCACCACCTACACATATCATGCCAACTCACATCATTGACATGACACCTCAGGATACTCACATTCAGCTAAAGAAGTTGGTGATGAGCTGTGTGCGGACATCACCCTCATCATCATCATCATCACTGGCATCGTGGTCCAGGCCAGGATCCTCCACAGGTGGCGGATGTTGGTCATTGTCATCCTGGATGAGAGGCAACTCCTTCCGCACTGCCAGGTTGTGGAGCATGCAGCAGACGATGATAATCTTGCACACTTTCGCTGGGGCATATGGGAGGGACCCTCCTGTCTTGTCCAGGCAGCGGAAGCGGCTCTTCAGGAGACCAAATGTCCGCTCAATCACTCTCCTCGTCCGACCATGTGCCTCATTGTAGCGCATCTGGGCTGGTGTCACAGGGTTCCTGAGGGGTGTCAGCAACCACGGCATGTTGGGGTATCCCGAGTCACCTACGGACAGACAAGTGCACATTAGCTGACTTGGAAAAGTGGGCGGAATACTACAGATCAGATCACACACAATGGCACAAAGTCAGTACACACCGACAAGCCAGGCACGCTGGTTCTGCATCTGTGCCATCATCCTGGGGATGCGACTACTCCTCATCACAAAGGCATCGTGTGCTGAACCAGGGAAACGGGCACACACGTGTGTGATGGTCATATCCGCAAGACACACCACCAGTGCATTGACCGAGTGGTAGTGCTTGCGGTTACGGTAGGCCTGCTCCTGGGCCTGTGGTGGTACCAAAGCCACATGTGTCCCATCAATGGAGCCAATGACATGCGGCATCCTCCCCAGGGCATAGAAGTCACTCTTCACGTCAGTGAGTCGTTGCAGTCTAGGGAAATAGATGTACCGGTTCAGGAATAGCAACATTGCCTCCAAAACATCGCGGAGCACACGGCTCAACATGGTCTGTGACATCCCACCAGCAGTCGCCACAGTATGTTGGAAGGTACCGGTGGCAAAGAAGTGTAGGGCTGCCATCACCTTCACCTTGGGGGTCAGCGCTGTAGGATACGGCCGGCCAGGCTGAAAATGTGGGGCCAACTGCACTGCCAAATCCTCAATCAGCTGCCTGGTGAAGCGGTACCGTCGGATGCTGTCCCGTTCCACCATCGTTGCCAGGTCTGGGAATGGTCGATGGACAGCAGGAGCCCTGCAGTGCAGAGGAGAAGAAAGCAATATTGTCAGTCACCCCAAATATGCGGCATTGAACACACTCAATATCACAACATACATCATCATGAGGCACAACTACATGAAGTGTGCAGTTCCGTAAGGACATGTATGGTACATACATGGCCAACATCTGTCATCACGGTTCAACAAGTGGCATCAATAAGTCCCAGGTTGGCCCATTGGATATCATGAGGCCGTGTCACAGTTCCCATCTCCTGCTGCCGTGTCACAATCACCCCCCACAGTGACATGTGAGGACAGATGTGCCCCAGGCATCACAGCTCAACGACAGGTACATTCCCAGGGACCCTGTATTGCCACATGGACACTGGCATTACATGGAGTATCAGGTATACACCACAGCAAAACAACCATGACCCCCACAGGTAGTGGTCCCACTTGCCACTGCAGGACAGACATGGACGTCTGTGACACACACACGCACAACATCAAAGTCCATGCACACACAACGTGGATGTGGAGACTGCCTCCCATTGTGCACATGAAATCAGAGACATTGTAAACACTACATGCACACAGACTGTGGAGGACCATCACTATTGTGCCACTGGGACACCCTGGCTCAAACATACCGTCCCACATGGGACTCACGGGGTATGTGACATGACATACACATACACCACCGTGAAATGTGACCATGGCACATGCACAGATATGAACAGTTGCACATCACAGTGGTCATGTACACGTAACACCCAGGATCCTGTCCCCATGAACACGTGCACAGCCTGGGGGTGGCTGCCCCCAGGTGACACCCACAGGACAACATGTACACCAACATACACACAATAGGAAATGCAGCCTTACATGCCTTATGATACAGTTTGGACAGGCTGTCGTGTTGTAGGTGTGCCCCTCACTCCCTGGGAGCTATCTGTGGCTGGCATATGTTCATCTGAGACAGGCATGGTGACATATGCCAGTCACTTGTACAGGGATGCGTTGAACAGCAATGGACCGATCGGTGCCCCCGGCCGGCCCATTGCATTCAATGTGTGCAGGTACGCGTTGTACCCCTGTACGCGTTGATCAGCAATGGACCGATCGGTGCCCCCGGCCGGCCCATTGCATTCAATGTGTGCGGGTACGCGTTGTACCCCTGTACACGTTGATCAGCAATGGACCGATCGGTGCCCCCGGCCGGCCCATTGCATTCAATGTGTGCGGGTACGCGTTGTACCCCTGTACGCGTTGTACCGCAATGGACCGATCGGTGCCCCCGGCCGGCCCATTGCATTCAATGTGTGCGGGTATGCGTTGTACCCCTGTACGCGTTGATCAGCAATGGACCGATCGGTGCCCCCGGCCGGCCCATTGCATTCAATGTGTGCGGGTACGCGTTGTACCCCTGTACGCGTTGTACCGCAATGGACCGATCGGTGCCCCCGGCCGGCCCATTGCATTCAATGTGTGCGGGTACGCGTTGTACCCCTGTATGCGTTGTACCGCAATGGACCGATCGGTGCCCCCGGCCGGCCCATTGCATTCAATGTGTGCGGGTATGCGTTGTACCCCTGTACGCGTTGTACCGCAATGGACCGATCGGTGCGCACCCATTGACAATGGCCTAGCCTGGCAACGGACGCGTTTTCGAAATTCGAATGAGTCGGTTGCTGGAAATTCAGTTGGTCACCCACAACAATGTTGCAAAATCATGTATGTCATGAAGTTGAAGATTTGAAGGATGCTGTGGGCGTGTATTGGTGCTGCTATTCCATGGATTGGCCAGATTCAGAAGATGCAAACGACTTGGACCTATCACTTTGGACACATGGGACAGTATCTGCCTCTCCAGCACATATATATTGCTGGCTGTTCCCCTGAGAGCTCACTTGCCTGCACTACATGCTCCAGGACGACATCTGCCACTGCACTGCTGCTGTCTCTGCCCCCTCTGGACCCTGCAATGGCACGTACTGTGGAGAGAGCCCCAGCCTTCAGCCTTGAGGAGAACCAGGCCCTGCTGGACAGCCTACTTCCACAGTACAGCAAGCTGTATGGGACACCAGGGGAGCAGGTGAGTGTTCTGTGCACTGCCTTTCTGAATGTGCATTGTGTCTGACTCGCAAGGCTGAAAGTCTGCACGCCACTGGCTAGCAGGCTTACTGAGTAGTTGTCACCCCCCATAGTGTGTAGTGACATGCACTGGACAGGTATGGTGCAGTGACAGTGCATTTGAACAAGGTTTTACTTCCCATGCAATAATACCATGTAGTGACTTCTGGCAAACTGTCCATGGGCAGCGTTGCACTGCCTGTGTACATCATGTGCCCCTGTGATTGAGACATGTATATACAACTGTGTCAGGCACGGATATGTTGCATGTGTAGTAATGGCCTTTTCACTTTGTCATCCTGACAGGTTAATGCCCATCGGAAGCAGGAGATCTGGAAGGACATCGTCCAGGCTGTCCGGTCCGTGGGGGTCTACAAGTGCCGGATCCGCAACTGCCAGAAGAGGTGGCAGGACCTTCGGGGCTGGACCCAGAGGATTGCACGGGTCCAGCTGAAGCTGTCGCCTCCTCGCAGGAGGGGCGGAACACGGACCCTGACCCCCCACATGCTCCAGATCCTGGCGGTGGTGTTTCCAGACCTGGATGGGCAGCTGAAGGCCAGACAGCAGCAAGGAGGGGGTGAGTTAAAGACTGCACTGTGAACTCTGTATTACATGCTATGTGCCCTCCTCTGGCCTGGTTCAACTGCCACAGTACAGCAGTCATATTGTCCAGGAGCCATGTCCCTCTATTGTGCACTGCCCACTCCTCATCTGATACCCAGGTGTGGCCCTTACATTCAGGGAATTGTGTCACTTGGGACTGTGTCCTTGCAGTTTGCTTCACTCAAGGTGGGGGACAGCATCTGTTTCCCTAACTCTGTTGTGGGCATCATGGGTGGGTCCATTGTTCACACAACGCCTGTGTTTGGACATGTAATCTGCGTGTTGCTTTGATATGCGGTCCACTTGCTGAGCTGAGCCACCACATGTGCCTGGGGTATGTGGCACACGCCCATGCAGCGGGTGGGAACAATGTTTGGGCCCCAGGAGTGTGCAGATTACGTGTGTCACACATACATAGCCAGCTATCCACGGTCCAGGGCTCATCCCTCATTCATGTGGGGCAGGACAGTCATGCCTACTCCAGGCCATGCAATGCACTCTGTACTCCCACTCCCGTGTATCAGCTGACACATTGTGCGCAGTGATTTGACCCCTCAGGTGTCTGCCTCTGTGTCAGTGTGCTGTGGATTTGTTGCCAGGCCTGCTGGGGTGTTTCTCGGTAGGGGCTCAGCATGCCACTGGAGATGTGACCATAGGAGACGATACTTGTGTGTCACATAGGTGTTTGATCAGCTGCCCGTGCAGACTGGGGTATGCAAATGTGGAGTTCAGGCAGCTGTTTCCCATTCACAGCAGATTGTGAGGGGCTTAGGTTCAGAGGGTAGTGTCACAGGTCTCCCATATGTCCAATCGGTATGACCTGGACAGATGAGGGTTAAGATGATGTGTTGTGTGGGGGATGTACCTGTGCACTTGTGCAGCTCCAGGACTTGCATTCCCCATGACCTACTATTGTGACACAGTGCAGAGTGTTGTTGTCTGGCTGCCAAGTCATACATCACTGAGACAGTGATGTATGACTTAGCAGTCATGCCTCCGCCATGGCATGTGTCTACTTATTGGTGATCCTGCAGGGGAGTGACATGTGCTACATGCACACCATTGTGGCGATGGCTATCAGGACATGGGTGCATCATGGTGTCTGTCGCTGGTATGCATCACATGCATTTCCTATTTGACTCTGGGCATCCCTTCCATCCGGAAACCTGTACTGACTCAGTGGCAAGAGTTGTGATGTGTGCATGTCCACATGCTACACCGTGTCCTCTGCACTGTCCAACTACTGTGTAGTTGGTGCATGTGTCCACACTGGGGTGTTGCTATCCAACAGACACCAGACAGATGGGTGCAAGGCCATGTGGGATGTGAGTGCCATGGTTGGCATCAGACTGACAATTGGCTTCTCCTGTTCAGTTAGGGCACTTTTAGCAATGTACAACTAATGATGCCAGGGCTTGCTCTGTAATGTGCTGTGCTCACAGTGGTGTGTGCGTTTGGTGCAGGTGACTGATGTCTGTCTGTTTCCCCATTGTTTGCAGATACATCCACGGCCACGGAAGGGAACAGCTCCACGGACCAGGAGGAGCCGGAGAGCCAGACTGGGTCAGCAGCCGAGGAGTGGTCGGAGGGACCCAGTGGCACGGAGGGCGAGGGGAGCCACACCGAGGAGTCCTCAGCACCATCCACCTCAGCTGAGGACCAGAGCAACTCGGAGGATGACTCCATTATGGAGGCGGGTGTCAGCAGCCACCACACCCCAGCTAGTGTTGCTGTCCCCGCCACCACCAGCACCACCACCGCCCTCCCATCGGCTCCCATTCCCAGGTCCGTGGAGGCTCCCATGTTCGGGAGCGTGTCTCCTTTGGGCCAGGCACCGCACCCCCTGCCCCTGTGTCCCCTGCTGCCCTGAGTGAGGAGTCTGTGTACCTCCTTCGCCAGCTCCATGTAGGGCAGACAGCCATGCTGAGTGTCCTCCATGCGCACACCGCTCTGTTGACTCAGCTGGTGTCATTCATGGAGGGCATCTCATCGGGCATGTCTGACCTACAGAGGGGCAATAGGTCCATGGACTCCTCCCTGACGGCAGCAGTGTCCCTCCTCAGACAGTCCCTCACCCCTCCTGCCTCTGCTCCATCCACACTCCCCAGCACCTTACCCGTCCCAAGCACACACACACCGGCACAGGCACACACCAGCACACACACATCCAGCACACAGACACACACGCCACAAACAAAACGCACATGCACGCACAGTCAGGGGACTGAAACCAGACTCACAGGGGATGGGGCCCTGGAACACACACACGCATCCACGAGCACTGCGCAGTCCTCAGTTGCCTCTCCCTCCAAAGCACCCTCCCTTGCCTCACCTGCAACCCCAAAGACCCAGCGGCTCTTCCTCAGTGACCTCGGCCTCTTCCCCTCCGATCCAGCTGATACAGCATTCAGGGGGAAGAGGAAGCCCACCCACACGGAGCAGAGTGCCCCTCGCCCCCGGACACCCTCCCTCAGGCGCAGACAGACTGAGGCCCCCACCCGCAAGTCCCCCCGGAGTCGTAAGAGCAAGACCCCGCCACCGCCCTGCAGCTCAGGCACCAGGTCTCCTTCCTCCATCCCTCAGGCCCCCACTCCACAGGTGCCCCCACCACACCCTGCCCCAGGTTCCCCCACCCACAGATATACCATCCCCAAGAGGATCCGGCCTTCTCCCCCTGCCACTTGCTCTCCCGGCACCACACCCCTGCTGCGCTTGTCTGTGCCACTGATGTGGTGAGGGTGTCCTCCCCCTCTGTCCAGCCCACCTTGCCTGTTCCCCATTCTCCTCCCCTGGTGGTAGGCACTGCAGTGGAGTCCACTACCACCCTGTCTGACTTGGGCACTGCAGTGGCGGACCTGTCCACTCCATCTGCAGGGTCCACTGCAGTCGTGCCGGCACCCACAACATCTGAGTCATGCCCCCCAGTTGTGCCGGCACACACCATGTCAGACACCTCCACTGCAGTTGTCAGTGGCTCTCCAGCACCCACCACCCCTTCCCTGCTTCCTCCTGGTGAGCCCTGATCCTGTCCCTGCGGTGCCTGGCCTGCCCCCCGGTTGCCCCTCCTAGTGGATTGTCCCTGGTTTTGTGCAGGCATGCGTAGGGTGACATCTGCCACTGTCACCCTGTTTGGACTGTGACAATGGACTGGCCATTGGCCTTTGTGTTTTTTCTGGACTTTCAGTTTTCATTACACACATATGCTGAATAAAGCAACTTTCTGTTCTCTAGTGCTTATGCTTCTGATGTACATGTTGTTGATGATGCTAACCATGCCCTTGCTGCAGTGATGGTGATATTTGGTCTCATGATAATGAAGTGTTACTGTGGTCCAGGGGGAATGTGTCCTATCCTGTGGTGTATCCATGTCATCCATAGCAGCATCTGAGGGTGTCATGTGTTCAGTGTTTGGCAATGGGATTTCCTACTTACATTAGCAATTTCACATCTGTGGCTACCACCCCTGCACATCTGTTGTGCCTGCCATTGTTCAATTCGTCTACTTCCCTGACCATGTGGCCATCTCCACTGGACATGCAGGTTTGGGCATCAATGGGGAAGGACTCATCTGTGTTGTCAGTGCAACATTGCTATACAAGTGTGTTGGATCTGTGCTGATGATTTCGTTGGCACTTCCATGACCAGGCTGATGTGACGGGAGCCTTCATTTGGTGCTAATTGTTGATTGTGTGACCAAGTGCTCAGCTGACATGATGGGGCCCTACTGAGGCAACATATGGCACAGCTTTCCTCACACAGGAGTGGAGTCCCCTCATGGCAGTGTGTACTCCTGTGACATTGCCTGCGCCCAAGGTGTGTGTTGTATGAGCATGTCTGTGTGTTCACTTCCGTTTAGCTGTGCATGCTGTGATCCCTAGTGTTGTACCTGTTTGTGATGCTTGCTGAGTTGACCTATGTTCCCCCAAAGTCTTCTCCCTGGGTTCTCTGTGATGTGGGTGCATGGCACATTACTGGTCATCAGGGTGTCACCCATAGGTGTGTTTGCTGTCAGGGCTGAGTTTGTGTGCAGACGCAGATGGGTCACAGTCAGGTTTCCCCTTGGCACTTGTTGTTTGCCCCTGTCATGTGATTTCCAGTTTGTGTTATCTTTCAGTGATTGTGACACGTTGTGTGTGTGACTGCTGGCACTCCTCAGGGTCCGGGCTGCAATGTTGGTTGTTGTCTATGTGTGTTCTTTGTGGGTGACCTTGGCTTCTTCATTGGTGTGTGACTGTGGCTGGGATCCCATTGGTTGGTGTGGTATTGCCGTCATGTCCATGTACAGCGTAGTGTGCAGTGTGTCAGACATTCAGGAGTCTTGTTGAGTGGCCATGTGTGATGTGTTTCTGCACCTTGGTTCCCACCCACCACCCTGGAATAGTCATGGGTGCATGTGCAATGTCACCAGTGCATGTGTGCTTCACTGCTGCACATTGTTGGAGGTCGAGGGGTGTGGTGTTGAGTGTGTGCAGATGAGAGTTGTTGCCCGGCTAGGCCCCTGCCTCCATGTTGGCCTTGGCTTACTGGCCGTGCTGATTGATTTGTGCTTGTGTAGGTGTGACGGTAGTTTGTTGCTCAGGACACATGACTGTGGTTCACAGTGTGAACGACATTTAGCTGTGTCATCACAGTGGGATTGTAATGCAGCCCAGGGTCACCACATTGTGGGGCCCCGGGGGTAGTGCTGTGGTGTGTCTGTGTCTTGCCGTGTCAGTTGCTGTTCCTACGTGCCTGTGTGACATGTGTGATTTGTGCTCCCTCTCATCTGACAATGCCTGCTTGCCCACATAGGGGATTTGGATCCATGAGTTACCTTTGTGTGGCACTGTATGCACATCTGTATGATTGGTATTCAGGTCTCCTCATGTGTTGTGTGGTTGCCTGGGGACACTGGCACCCCCCCTCTCACCTGTTGTGTATGATGTGCAGTGTGGGTCTGCCTGTTTGTGTTTGTGCATCTGCACCACTGCATTGGCATATCTTGGGTGTGCCATTGGCTGTATGTAGTTTGGTGGGTTTCCCCTGCTGTCCCTGGGACTCCTAGGTCATCGGTCAGCACAATGATCATGGTTTGTGTGTCCCATTGCTGCCATGGTATGGTATCTGTTCACCTCACATCTACAGTCTCCACAGGGTATCTGCATTTGTGTGCCCATTGGTGCAAATATGTGGGTCTGCATTCTGATGGTCACTTCTGTCATTGTGTCATTGATGAATGTTGACAGTGTCAGCCCCCATGGGTGTTGTTTGTCTGCACATGGCCAAAGGTATGTCTTATTTGCACTGCAGTATTTGCCTCCCTCAATTTATGTTGCAATGGGACACATGCACTACTTTGCCACTGATGTGTTTTATGTTCTGTGACCAGGAATCATCCATGCAGTTTGGCAGTTGCAGCTCTTTCTTTGTCAACACTTACATTTTGGTCACTGTGATGATGGGGGTTTGGACCCCATTGCCACAATGTTCAAAATGTGCTTCAGCTATGGACCCCACACTTACATTGTGGTCACTGTGATGATGGGGGTTTGGACCCCATTGCCACAATGTTCAAAATGTGCTTCAGCTATGGACCCCACACTTACATTTTGGTCACTGTGATGATGGGGGTTTGGACCCCATTGCCACACTGTTCAAAATGTGCTTCAGCTATGGACCCCACACTTACATTTTGGTCACTGTGATGATGGGAGTTTGGACCACATTGCCACAATGTTCAATATGTGCTTCAGCTATGGACCCCACCCTTACATTTTGGTCCCTGTGATGATGGGGGTTTGGACCCCATTGCCACACTGTTCAAAATGTGCTTCAGCTATGGACCCCACACTTGCATTTTGGTCACTGTGATGAGGGGGGTTTGGACCCCATTGCCACACTGTTCAAAATGTGCTTCAGCTATGGACCCCACACTTGCATTTTGGTCACTGTGATGATGGGGGTTTGGACCCCATTGCCACAATGGTCATGGCCTGCTTGCATTGTGGGGGCCACACACATATATGTGTGGCACATGTGATAGGGGGTCACATTGTATGTTCAAAGTCATGTTCAGTGTTGTAGGCATTTGACACAGTCTACACACGCTTGTCATGGTGTTGGGGGATGTCTTTTTCTTGCATTCCCTAGGTTGTGGTGTGCTGGTTGTGTCATGCATTGTCCATCCTATGAGTGGGGGTGGTGTTGGTGGTAGGCATCCAGCCCCCCATGGGTAGAGGTGGTAGTAGTGACAGGCATCCAGCCCCCCTGGGTAAGGGTGGTAGTAGTGGTAGGCATCTGGCACCCCCTGGGTAAGGGTGGTAGTAGTGGTAGGCATCCAGCCCCCCCTGGGTAAGGGTGGTAGTGGTGGTAGGCATCTGGCACCCCCTGGGTAAGGGTGGTAGTAGTGGTAGGCATCCAGCCCCCCCTGGGTAAGGGTGGTAGTAGTGGTAGGCATCCAGCCCCCCCTGGGTAAGGGTGGTAGTAGTGGTAGGCATCCAGCCCCCCCTGGGTAAGGGTGGTAGTAGTGGTAGGCATCTGGCACCCCCATGGCTAAGGGTGGTAGTAGTGGTAGGCATCCAGCCCCCCTGGGTAAGGGTGGTAGTGGTGGTGGGCATCTGGCACCCCCCTGGCTAAGGGTGGTAGTGGTGGTTGGCATCCGGCCCCCTGGCTTAGGGTGGTAGTAGTGGTAGGCATCTGGCACCCCCTGGCTAAGGGTGGTAGTAGTGGTAGGCATCCAGCCCCCTGGGTAAGGGTGGTAGTAGTGGTAGGCATCTGGCACCCCCATGGCTAAGGGTGGTAGTAGTGGTAGGCATCCAGCCCCCCTGGGTAAGGGTGGTAGTGGTGGTGGGCATCTGGCACCCCCATGGCTAAGGGTGGTAGTAGTGGTAGGCATCCAGCCCCCCCTGGGTAAGGGTGGTAGTAGTGGTAGGCATCTGGCACCCCCATGGCTAAGGGTGGTAGTAGTGGTAGGCATCCAGCCCCCCTGGCTTAGGGTGGTAGTAGTGGTAGGCATCTGGCACCCCCTGGCTAAGGGTGGTAGTAGTGGTAGGCATCCAGCCCCCCCTGGCTAAGGGTGGTAGTAGTGGTAGGCATCTGGCACCCCCATGGCTAAGGGTGGTAGTAGTGGTAGGCATCCAGCCCCCCTGGCTTAGGGTGGTAGTAGTGGTAGGCATCTGGCACCCCCTGGCTAAGGGTGGTAGTAGTGGTAGGCATCCAGCCCCCCTGGGTAAGGGTGGTAGTGGTGGTGGGCATCTGGCACCCCCCTGGCTAAGTGTGGTAGTGGTGGTTGGCATCCAGCCCCCCTGGCTTAGGGTGGTAGTAGTGGTAGGCATCTGGCACCCCCCTGGCTAAGGGTGGGAGTAGTGGTAGGCATCCAGCCCCCCTGGGTAAGGGTGGTAGTGGTGGTGGGCATCTGGCACCCCCCTGGCTAAGGGTGGTAGTGGTGGTTGGCATCCAGCCCCCCTGGCTTAGGGTGGTAGTAGTGGTAGGCATCTGGCACCCCCCTGGCTAAGGGTGGTAGTAGTGGTAGACATCCAGCCCCCCTGGGTAAGGGTGGTAGTGGTGGTGGGCATCTGGCACCCCCCTGGCTAAGGGTGGTAGTGGTGGTTGGCATCCGGACCCCCCTGGGTATGGGTGGTGGTGCGCATTCAGGCCCCTGTGTGCATATGTGGAATTGGTGATGGGCATCCCGCCCCTATGGTGCTGCTGTTGCTGGTGTAAGTAAATTCTGCATCCCTCTGTGTGTGTGTGGTGTTGTATGTGTTTTGTGGTTGGTGTCTGACTTACCTTCTGCGCCGTACGCGTCCTTGCCTGTTCCGGTAGTAAATGTATAATATTGGTATGATCGGGACGAAGGGATTCATGGTTGGTTCGTGTCGTTCGTCTTTCTCGTTGCTTTGCGTCGTCCTCGTCGCTTCGCGTCGTCCTCGTCGCTGGCGTGTTCGCCTCGTAGCCGTGGATCGTGTTGTGGCGCGAATCGGAGCTTATGTGCGCCTCTCCCGGATGCTTTGACATGCCGTGCGTAGCGACGGGTTCGGCGCGTACGGAAAGCGCATCGTACTTGTTCGGCCGGACGGAGCTGCATTTTCCCTTCCGTGCGACTCGATTCTGCATTTCCGGATTCGCCTCGGTCGGAGGACAGGACCTGGATTGGGTGAGTACGACTCGGCCGGATTCTGTGCTGTTGTGCGCATCGTACTTACTCGTTCGGCATGCTGTACGGATCGGTCGGGAAACAGGCATTCGCATGGCTTTTTTCCCGACCGAATGGTATTGGGTGCGCCTCCGACCGAGATCGGAATCGGCCCCTTAGTGTTTTCAGAAATTCCTATTAGAAAAAATATGAATAAAATAAATAGTGCTAGAAATGCGGGATACATGGGAGAATTTTTTCATTCTATACAAACAATAGATATAGTATATGCACATAGGCACGACCTTACCTGCAGATTACGATTTGAAGAATTAAAATTCATTAACATGGTTGAAGATAGAAGACAAGAGTTTCAGAGAAAAGCTGCTGAGCAAAAGTCTCATGTACCTCCATGGGCTTTCAGAGAAGGAGCTTACAAAAAGGGTGAGACTTACGCTGCCATGACCCTAGACTGGTATCATAGAGGAAAGCTTTGCTTGCTTAGACAAAAGACTGAATATAATAATTATTTCATTGGTTCTAGTGAATGTGACCATACCTTCCTAATTACGGGAGAATGGGGAATAAAGGGAGGAACTGATCCTGTTTTTCCGGGAATTTATTATGTGTGTGGTAAAAATGCCTACTATAGGTTGCCTGCACATTGGTATGGGTGTTGCTATTTAGCAATAGCATTTCCGAAAATTTATCACATGGATAAGAATAATAGAATCAATGAAATAAAGAATGGACTAGTACGTAATAAGAGAGCGAGCTTTTCAGAAATAATAGGGGATGTTTTTGGAGCACTGATACCTTCAGTTGGAGTTATTTTGAATTCACACAAAATTTGAAAATTGTCCACAGTGGTTGATCGTTTATCAACAGACACTGCTGGTGGGTTTTTAATGGTTGATACTGAGATGGTTGCAATTCGATCTATGGTTTTGCAAAATCGACTTGCCCTTGATGTATTATTGGCAAAAGAGGGTGGAGTCTGCAATATGTTGAAAATACAACAATGTTGCACTAATATCCCTGATAAGAGTAAGAGTCTTGAGGGGTATATTAAGAATATTACAAATCTTCATCAAGATTTGTCTGAATTGAAGGTTGATGGTGCTTGGGAGAAACTTGGTAAGAGTTTTTCCTCTGTGGGAAATTGGTTTTCTACATTTGGGAAAAGTTTATTAGGGAGAATACTGAAACCTATCATTGTAGTGGTTACAGTGATACTAATGATGTCCTTGATTTATAAGTGTTGCAAATACAAGAAAGAGACATCTGATAACAAACGAAGAGCAAGAAAAAGAAAGAGAGAAGAGATCGAACTAGAAGATAGAAGAGGAAATTATTATGAAATGATGAGAGATTTAGATGGAATAATGATAAAACAAGAGAGAACAACAGCTTTTTAAGTGACAAATTGTATTGGTGGGTATTTGGTGATGGCTCAAAGACGCCATCAAAGGGGGGATTGATGGAGCAGGGTTTCTCGTAAAATGAAACCTGCTCGGATTGAAACCCCTAGTAACATTTTCTAATTTTTCTAACAGTGTGCAGTGAAAAACACGCGGTTTAAAAACTAACATGAGGGAAAATAATACTGCGCAAGTGCGTACTAAAGCACTGAACTAGGCCACAAATGCTTGACTAATGAAAATAAAGAGACTAATGCTGCTTTTTTGCACTTTATTAACGTTTGCTAGGGAAAATAATAATATGGGTTGCGCATGGTTAGATGCAGCATTGGGAGGGTGCGTAAAGAAAAGCATTACAAAATGAGTAATAATGCTTGTTTTATTCTCCGTAGAAGCATGGGTTAAGGAGAATAATTTTTACAAAATAAGCTGAAAAAGCAAAAAGAACCTGGAGGGAAGGCAAAGGTGAGCAACCTTTGAATTTACGTGGGCCTGCCAAAAGTTAAACGTGGAGACGAAAAGCAATGAGCAAGTGAGGAACGTTTCCTTTGGAAGCGCACGAGTGGCACAAGAAGTAACAGATTTCGAAACATTAGCGGAGAGAAGGAAGCTGAAGCCTGAATATTTGTATACTTGTATTTCCTGGGAAGATTCCGACATGATGTTGAAAAAATAAAACAATAGAACATTGAGTGAGATGAACATGTCGAGTGTGGTGTGACAGTACACCCCCTTCCTTAACCAATCAAATGTAGAATAGTTTCTCATTTTGAAACAAGTGTGGGTTGGACATTTGGGTTGTAGGGTATAATTGAGGTGCCCGGTGGGAGGGGTGGTCTGGAGGCGTTTAGGCTGATCCTTGGGAGATCGTCGCTGTCGTCGGTTTGCTGTAGAGGCCTACCTGTTTCCTTTCTGTTCCTGATTCCTGACTTAATCTTTGCCCTTTTCAAATCTACTTGAGGGGCCTTGCTGGTCTCGTGGCCAGAGAGTAGGTTTCCTGTTCCTACTGGGTTAGTATAGATAGAAAACTAAATTTGCATAATCATCTGCAAATGTATTCTGTTTCTGAACCTTTTGTCTCTTCGCCTTTCCACTCCTTCAATGCACTGTCAATATGATGTGAATTTGTTTTTTTCTTTGCTAATAATTTACTCAGTGATATTTCATGATTTGTACTGTTTATTGGTACTCGATGAGCATTTATTTCACATTATTTAGATGAACATTATAAATATATACATTGAGTCCGTCTTTATTTAGAGTGAGTTTATAAATTATTGCCTATAACTAACCAACGATAAAAAGATGTAATTGGCACAATATTTTATTATGAGAAATGCAGGTTCTGTTGGAGATTGGTAAGTTAGGAATGAACTTTGCATTCCACTGAACCCAGCGTGAAGGGACTTGTTGGGTAACGTAATTGGGCCTTGTTTATTTGCAAATTTATTAATCCCTGATCGCTGGATCAAAAGTAAGCAAGCTAATGAAAAATCAAAGCAACAAAGCACTCTACAAATGCACGCCAGAAGAAAATGCAGCAATAGTCAGCATAACCAAACAGTATAGCATTGAGTATTTCAAAATAAATCAGCATTAAAACATTCCCTCTCATAAGGAGACTAGTGCTTCACTCCGGTGAGCGACTCCTCACCCGAAATCCCTCTCACTCCCAAGAGGCTAGAGATGTTTTACCGTAATTCCTCAAGCAGAGCGGAGAATACCGAAAAATCCAAAAAATCCTACCACAGTGTCAAACTGACTCTCTCGCCCAAACTCGACACAGGGTACCCAGAGCTGGTGAACTTGACCTCTCCCGCAGCAGCAGTAATATGTTCCAGAAGTAACATATTTTTGTGCCCTTAGGACAGAAGATGCACTTTGCTGACCGTACAGGGTGTTATCTTGCTCAAAAGAGGTGAAACTGTCAGATCAACTGGTCAACTCATGAATAAATCCTCACACAGAATAAGATGGCATGCTTTCCATGCAATTCAATCATGACAGACCTGTTCAAGGGTGACACCTCCTGTTCGGCAAACTGTCGTGCAATGGAAAACTCACAGATCAGCATCCCACAATCGGAGCGGGCATCGGGAGATGGCCCACTGAAGTTGAGGACAGAAAGAAAGATGGCGGCACGTAGAAATGAACGGTCCTGGGTGGCTCCAGGTGCATGCGTACACTAAACGTTGTTGCACAGCACATGTAATAGGTTAGCAACAGAGAAGCGCTGCATACTGTCACACAGCGCCCACCTGACAATGGGGGGCTTGGGGGTGGCATTCGAAGAATGTCCACCCCCGGGCAGCTTCGGGCATTTTGAATCGCCCAGAACTAGCGCGTGCAGGCGAGGCGCCTGCTTTAGAACGCGGCGGTTTCAAACGCCGCGTTCTAGTTATCTGTCAGTTGGGGGTCCAGTTGTCAGGTAGGCGGCTGCGCGGCAGTTTTCGTGCCATTTTTTCAGGTTTTTCTTGAACGAGGGTCTGTATTTGGTTTATTTAACGATGTCGGACGCCTCTGCTGAAGTGAGGGAGGCTCTCAGAGTTTTGTGCCAGGCTGGGAGGGAAGATTTATTGGCCCCTGTGGTATTAGGTCAGGCTTGGACTGGCATTTCTCTCAAGAGGAGGGCGTCCTCTGATGGTGTGTCTGCTGCTGTATTGGCTTGTTCTTTGTCTGAGAGTTCCCCTGAAATTGTTTCTGTCAAAGTTAACAATGTTATGAACAAAGTTATGAAAGGAAACTCCTCTCTCACCTCTAGTCAGCAGCCTGCTTCCTCTGGTGTGGGAAAAGGGAGGGGCAGGGCTCGCACACGCTCAGTCAGGGGAAAATGTGTCAGGAAAACAACCTCCCTTAAAGGGATACCTGATTTTTCAGATGAGGTGGTTTTAGCTGACAGTGAGGTGTTGGCGCCACCTGGCGGTGAGTTGCAGTTAGCTAATTTTGACGTTGTTCAGGACACTGCTTCATTGAGTTCGGTTAGCAAACATGATATACCTATTTTTAATGCAAAGTTTCACTTGTCTAAATCTGCGGTTTCTGGTTCTGGTGAGAGGCCTCTTTCGCCTGTCATTTCCTGTGAAAGTGGTGAATTATCTTTAAGTGGTGCTGCTTTATCTACTGAGGATGCCTCAAAGGTCAGGCCAAAAAGTCATTCTGTGTCAGTTTCTTCTTTGGACAGTCAAAGGTTGCCTGTTAAACAAATGTCTAACGCTAGCTTGTCGACCCCTGAGGCTGACATTGTCAGTAATTTTTCTGTCAGGTCTAGTAGTCAGCCTCGTGGGCAGGGCAAGTGGGTATGGGTTAGCAATGAGGTTAAGACTACTGCTGCGTCATCTGTCCATAGTATGGAACCCCTTATGTTTGCAAGTCTTAGCGGCTTGCAGGCCAACGATCATTCAAGGCTGCAGAATGGCATCAGGTGCAGAGACCCACCTTTGAACAGGTTCCAAGCGTCCTTTTCACTTCTTCAAAACCAAATGGAGAATCCTGGAGTGATTTTCCCAACGCCTTTGCCCAACCTCAAAATTTCTCAGTTCAAAAAGGCGGTGAACTGGAAACAATTTGATGGTGGTGTGCGTGATGGAGCCCAACCGTCCTGCAGTGGGGCTCGTCAAGGGGTTTATGATAATGGGGACGATGATTTTTCTGATTTGGAAGAGGGTGAGCTTGCTGGTGAGGAGGATTTGCCTAACCCTTTTTTTCTTTCCAAGCAGGGGGGGATTACTAATAAGTTTTCCCGAGCTAATATTTTACAGATGAAAGAATCTGAAAGGAGCTGGAAGGATTTTGAGCGTTACTCCAAAGGCACTGACGGCGCCAACAAGAAGAAGCCTTCAGCGCTGGACAAGCCTTGTCAAGCAGGTGAGTCACAATGTAATCTCTCTTGCACTACAGTTAATGTTAGGAAACGCAAAGCAGATGGGGTTTTAGTAAATGGTAAGGCTTCTGAGGCTAAGGTTTGTTGTCATTGTGAGACGCCTTCAACCTCGCAGGATGTAGGGCCTGATTCACAGAACTAACTTACGTCAAAATCCTAAACTTACAACAATTTTGGTATTCACAGAATGAACTTACACATTTGGGTATTCACAGAATGAATTTACACATTTGGGTATTCACAGAATGAACTTACACATTTGGGTATTCACAGAATGAATTTACAACAATTTTGGTATTCACAGAATGAACTTACACATTTGGGTATTCACAGAATGAACTTACAACAATTTTGGTATTCACAGAATGAACTTACACATTTGGGTATTCACAGAATGAATTTACAACAATTTTGGTATTCACAGAATTAACTTACTCATTTTGGTATTCACAGAAGGCACTTACTCATCAATGAGTAAGGGCCTTCTGTGAATACCAAAATGTGTAAGTTACACAAAATGTGTAAGTTACACAAAATGTGTAAGTGTCTTCTGTGAATACCAAAATGAGTAAGTTCATTCTGTGAATACCAAAATGGTAGTAAGTTTAGGATTTTGTCGTAAGTTAGTTCTGTGAATCGGGCCCGTAGTTTCTACTAATTCTGATAAAGACAAAGACAAATTGCTGGGATCTGACACACTTTCTCAGGAGGAGAGGGACGGTAAGGATAGGATAGAAGGTTTAAAAAGGCTTCCATATATGGGGCTGTCAATGCCCTTAGGTTCTCATCTAAACAAGCATACCAAAGAGAAAATTTGGAAAGGTGAGTTTGTGGATGTTTTTAAGTTACTTCACAGGGAGATTCAATCTAAAGAAGGTTCCAGGGAAGAGGCTTGGGAGCTGGCTAAAAGACCCAGGGTTCCTACCAATATTGACTCTTGGACCTCAGCATTTCTGATTTTTGCAAGTGTTTACTGTGAAACATTTCCAGATCGTTCGGTTTCAATTTTCAAATACTTGGATACAATCAAAAAGGCTCAGTCAGAATTTGGTGGCTTTGCTTGGCTCCATTATGACGAGGAGTTCAGAGCTCTCCTAGTCCTCGTTCCAGAGAAACCTTGGGGTGAGGTTGATAATGAATTATGGGTACAGTGGATGTATCCCCAGAGGCCTCCCCTACGATGCATACTGCTAGTGGTCTTGCTATTGCTCCCCGGCCTTTTCTTAACAGACCCACCTCTGGACGGGTGGGTGCTTGGGCAAAATCTCAAGCTTTCATTCCGGGAGCATGCTGGAATTTCAACAGAGGGTTCTGTCAGAAGAATTCATGCAAGTATAGACATGAATGTTCCAAATGCGGTGGGAAACACTCCATTTTGCAGTGTTTTAGCAAACAAACATCCGGTTTTCCTATCAGTCAAGGTAGAGGGAGGGGCGCCCCATTCCAGCCTCACTTCAAGGGCAGTTGCCCCAATTGATATCCCAAAGCTATGTTATTGGCTTCAGTTTTATCCTCAAAGAGACAAAGCTTTGAAGTTGGAGTGGGGGTTTAAAGAAGGTTTCCGGCTTGGTTATAAAGGTCCCAGCTATCGCAGGTTTGCTCAAAACTTGAAGTCTGCTAATGAATTCCCGCAGGTCATTGCTCATAAGTTACATTCTGAAGTTGCCGAGGGCAGGATGGCTGGCCCCTTCCCTTTTTGGCCTCTTCCCAATCTTATCATTTCTCCTTTAGGAGTGGTCCCCAAAAAGACTCAGGGAGAATTTCGCATGATACAACACCTATCTTGGCCACAAGGTTTGCCGGTGAATGATTTTATTGCCAAAGAAGACACTGTTGTACAGTTTGCTTCAGTGGATGTAGCTCTTGACCTGGTAAGGGAGGCCAGCTCAGGAGCGGAGCTGGCCAAATGTGACATCAAATCTCCTTTTAGGTTACTTCCAGTTCATCCACAAGATTTTGAATTACTTGGCATTAATTTTCAGGGACAATTCTTTGTTGATAAAGTTCTGCCTATGGGTTGTGCAGTCTCATGTCAGCTTTTTGAAGACTTTAGCTCATTTCTGCAATGGGTTTTCTCCTTCAGGTCAGGTCATACCCAGGTGTCCCACTATCTGGATGATTTTCTTTTTGTTGGTAAGGAAGGGTCACGACAGTGTAACAAGGCGCTCCTTTTCTTTCAATCTTTAACTCAAGAGTTAGGCGTGCCTCTGGCTCAAGAGAAGACAGAGGGCTCTGCAACATGTCTCATTTTTCTAGGTATTGAGATTGACACAGTGAAAATGGAGGCCAGATTACCATTAAGAAAAGTGAAGGAGATTTTGGACTTTTTGGAACATGTTAGGGTGTCACCAAAACTCACACTGTTTAAGGTGCAGCGGCTACTAGGACATCTAAACTTTGCTTGCAAAGTAGTGAAAGCTGGGAGATCCTTTTGTCGGAGGTTAGGTTTTGCTATGTCTGGTGTTTCCTTACCTCATCACAGAGTTAGAGGGTCTCTGTCCATGAGATCCGATTTCGAGGTTTGGATTATGTTCCTCAAGGTCTTCAACGGTGTCCCTATTTGGTCTTTTGACGAAAATTGTGTATGGTCGGTGTAAATTTTCTCCGATGCGTCAGGAGCTAACGGCTTTGGACTTTTTTGGGACGGAAAATGGTGTGCGGAACCATGGCCTCAGAAGTGGGTTACTGAAACTCGTAGTATAGCATTTTTTGAATTCTTCCCCCTTATTGTAGCTTTGGCAGTTTGGGGCAAGTTTTTGGCAAACAAGACAGTTCTCTTCCATGTAGACAACAAAACTGTGGTTGATCTGGTGAATGGTCAAAAGGCAAGAGATAGACGTTTACTTAAATTGTTGCAGAGATTTATGCTTGGTTGCTTGATGCTAAATATAACGTTTAGAGTTAAGCATATACCTGGTTTGGACAACAATATAGCAGATGCGTTATCTCGTTCTCAGTGGCAGAGATTCCGTGGTTTGGCACCCAGAGCAGACCCAGAAAAAACTCAGATTCCTCAAGAGGTATGGGATCTAGCGGATTGAAGATAAGGCTGTTGGTTGAACACTCTCTTGCCTTCAGCACACGTTTAGCTTACAGAAGGGCCTGGGCTGAATTCCTACAGTCAGGCGTGGCTTGTCGCAACAAAGATCAAGTAGGTTGTTTACTCCGTAACGATGATATTCTACGCTTTGTTATGAGCAACATTGATAGAAATATATCATCTACTACAATCGCTGGAAAGCTTTCAGGCATTTCTTTCTATGGTAAGTGCTTTTGGGGTTATGACCCCTCCTTAGGAGAGTTGGGGAGGAAAATTTTACTAGGGTGGTCCAAATTAAAGAAACGTCGCACTTTGCTGTGAAAACCTATTTCTTTTACCTTATTGGGCGACATTATACCAACATTGCCTAAACTTTGCTATTCACATTTTGAGGTTTCATTGTTTAAACTGTGTATGTTATGGTTATTTTTTGGAGCCTTTAGGATATCCGAGCTATTAGGTAAATCAGTTTTTTCAAGGGCTCAAGTACTCCAATGTTTCAATCACACCACACTCTTTACGTATTCTATTGGAATCATCTAAAACAGACCAAAAAGGTAAAGGGGCTACTGTGGTATTGCGGAAGCTAAGTGGCCCGCTCTGCCCATGGTCAGCTTGGTTCCAATTCAAAGAATTTGAAACTTATTCAACTGATTTTATTTTTCAGCATCAAGATGGTTCTGCCTTAACCGCTTCAAAAATCTTTGCATTCCCTAGGTTTTAACCCTTTGGAATTTGGTACTCATTCATTTAAAATAGGCGCAGCCTCAGAAGCGGTCATAAGGGGTTTTTCTTTACAACAGCTAAGAAGGTTGGGCCGTTGGCCATCTAATTGCTGTTTAAAATATGTTAGAGATTTGAATGAATTTTAGATCTCCTTTTTGGCCTTGCTAACATCTGTTTCTTTCCAGGTCATCAACTCTATTCTCCGGCATCCATGGCGAACGTCTGGATCGTCGGACACTCCTTTGTGAAATGGGCGGCCAAACAAGCCGAGAGGAGCCATTATGGACCTAATTTAGGTTTTAGCTTTGAGGACACTAAAATTACCTGGTGTGGTAAGAGTGGCATGCGTTGGGCTCAAGCTCAATAGAGAGCTTCATCGCTTCTGCATTATTAATGGTGTCAGTTGGCTATCGCATGATGACATTGGTAAAGATGACTTTCAATTTTTCAGGCCGGATGGGGTACATCTTTCTTTTATAGCCAATGAACTATACCTTGTAAACATAAAAGACAAGTTATCTCACATTTTGGGTTTACATCCGTGGGGCTAAGGGATTGTAGCAGCGGCATCCCTCCTTTAATTGGTTTTTGAGATTTCTGGTATTATATCTGGCATTTTCATTAAAAGATTTTGTTATTTACTAATCTGGGTTATGAGGGTATTTTTATACTTGCTAAAACAACATAAAAATGCTTTGATTCAATCCTAAATCCCTGGGAAAGGGGGGGGGGACAGGAAAAACGCCTTTGCAGGGTTTTTTCCTGGTGGCAGATTTGGACGGGATTGAGGCAGGCAGGAAGGGTTGAGGCAGGCAGAATAGCTTAGGACAGAGGGAAAGCAGAGGACAGAGGAATGAGGCAGGAGGTAGGAAGGGGGACAAACTAAGGGGTTGGGGTTGAGGTTCAAGGTGGGGGAAAATTCATGGGGGATCAATATGGGGAAAAATTCATGGGGGATCAATATGGGGGGAAAAGTCATGGGGGATCGATATGGGGGAAAATTCATGGGGGATCGATATGGGGATATTTCATGGGGGATCAAGTAGGGGTGGCGGGGTGGGGTTACATTCAAGTTGTGTAAACATTGATTGCATTATTGTAATGTAATTGTTTGTTGCTGAAATAAAAGCGACCTTTTACCCCCATCGGTCTGTGATATAATTCATTGCCCGATGGGGGGCATGGGGGTGGCATTCGAAGAATGTCCACCTCCGGGCAGCTTCGGGCATTTGGAATCGCCTAGAACGAGCACGTGCAGGCGAGGCGCCTGCTTTAGAACGCGGCAGTTTCAAATGCCGCGTTCTAATTATCTGTCAGTTGGGGGTCCAGATGTCAGGTAGGTGGCAGCGCGGCAGTTTTCGTGCCCCTCCCACCCTCCCTTTATTTACGCTTAGGTTTCCCACGCTTTGGGTTGGTTTCCTGGGTTTTCACGGAGGCTTCCTTTCTCTTGCAGGCAGATTTGGACAGGATTGAGGCAGGCAGGAAGGGTTGGGGCAGGCAGAATAGTTTAGGACAGAGGGAAAACAGAGGACAGAGGAATGAGGCAGGAGGTAGGAAGGGGGACAAACTAAGGGGTTGGGGTCGAGTTTCAAGGTGGGGAAAAATTCATGGGGGATCAATATGGGGAAAAATTCATGGGGGATCAATATGGGGGGAAAGTCATGGGGATCGATATGGGGGAAAATTCATGGGGGATCGATATGGGGATATTTCATGGGGGATCAAGTAGGGGTGGCGGGTGGGGTTACATTCAAGTTGTGTAAACATTGATTGCATTATTGTAATGTAATTGTTTGTTGCTGAAAAAAAAGCGACCTTTTACCCTCATCGGTCTTTGATGTAATTCATTGCCCGATGGTGCGTACCTACTGGGCCTGCTGACAAAACGAAGATTGCATGTTTGGCGTACGTTTTAAAAGAAGACACAGCAAGCGCAAAAGAAATGGCTCACCAGTGTTGACAGCAGGCCAGTAAAAACACACAAAAATGACTTTTCCCACCTGAAGGTCCCATGCGGCCGTCGAATCTTTAACAAATAGCTCCCGTAGTAAGGGGCACATCACAGATCCAGAGCATCGGCAGAGATGAATGAACAGCCTGTCGAACTATGTTCCTTATCAACACTGCCAATTCCAGTAAAATAAAGTCTGCCAGTTTTTCCACATAAACGCTGATAGATCCTTAAAAATATCATGCTGCCGGAAATGTTCAGTGCACTGGAGGTCGCAAAAACATGCACACCAGAACATATAAACAATTGAAACACGCCATGGCTGGGGACGTCCGATGTAGAGGACACTGGCGGGGCTGCCAGGCATTTAGTTGCTTAATTCAGGCTCTTGACATATTCTTTTAGTAGTTTCTTCTGAGTGGTTACTTGAATGTTTACTCCCAATTGCCCATCAACATGTAGTTTCCGTAATTCTTTCTCCAAATCATCGCCAAAATGTTACAATGAAAAGTCCAGTAGTCCAGATGTCGGTTTTAGATGAAAGTTTATTGTCTTAGTGGCAGGTAAGTATATATCTTAGTTATTAGGATAGTCTTATAGTAAACCTTGTTGTAAGCCCCAGCAGGAGCAGCCTCTCTGCTGCTCAGCCCATACTCCAACTGACACTCTCAACCTCACAGGCACCCTAGCATTCCATTGCATCACCATGCACAGCAACATTCCACACAGCACATTCATACTGGCTGAGCAGCAAGGACAAGAGCACCAGGGAAGATGCATAGTACAAAACCAGATAGAACTGCAACCTCAAGCCTCAAGGCGCCATTTCTTAATAGGGGCTGGATATGGTACATGAGGCAGACCTGATCTGGTTCTGGTCAGGTCAATAAGCCACATTAGGGGCCTCCTACATAGAGGGAATTTGCCTCCATTTCTCTCCTAGGCTTCGTGCTGGAGGGGGGGGGGGGGTGATGGAGAATTCGGTGTGGCACATTTGTGAGAGACTATTATCTGTACTCGCTAGCAGTCCAGTCCTTGCCTTAGGTTTTATTTTTATTCATCTATATCAATTATAGTATCCGAGGGCCATTAAAACAGTTTAAAGATATCAGCAGGAGAAGGGATTACGTTGATTCAGGGAAATAACGAGAAATATTCACCTCTTCTAAGTCCCACGCGCATCCCCGGACGCCACACACAGTAATAGTAAATCCTGCTGAACGTGCTGCCCGTCACAACCTGTAGATCCACAAAACGTGTCCTGCTCAGTCACCTCCTGCGGCCTAGCCTCTTGAACACACACATGCTCCAAGTCAAAGGCGACGCACACGTTACTGTCCGCCGGTAAATGTGTCACCCTACAAGGAGCCCGCTTGTGAGCAGAACACGGCTGCCGTGTTCTGTCTGTGTTCGGTCTCCCTTCACAGCACCGCCATTAATCTGAAGCAAAGCTTTTCAGCAAATAGCAGAGGCCGGGCTTTAGAAACTGGATCTGGCTCATCCACCTTTAAGCCCCGAAGTCTCATTTAGACCTTTGTGTTTTTTTTTCGTTTTTTCTCAATCTTGGCGAAGAAAGAACTTATTATGTTTGCTTTGAGCAGCACCCGAGCTTCGGAGTGATTATATGTGTCCATGCTGGCTCTGAATCCCTTCCATCTTCCTTTATTTTCTCGCCTGCATTTCAGGCATTCTGGCTGTTTTGCCATGTCAGAACTTTTTCAATGGCTTCAATAGAACAGATTGATTCTTCTTTAATCTTTTATCTAAGAAACATCTTCCAGGTTATTAGCTAATGTCAAATGATGAAAAGGGACAAGGAGCTGCCCGACAGCAATCAACGTCGTGTGGCCTTCATTCATTCTATTTATCTAATGCCCTTTAACAGCTGACGGACGTGGGATAAAAAAAAAACTGTGTCAAGCCTGTCATTGTCAGGCACATTTTTATAACCTTTACAAAAGAAAGAAAATATCAAGTTGTAATTTCTGCCTTGCCAGTAGAATGGATTCGGGCGCAAAGTAGCTTACTTTACACGCATAGTGAAGGCGAATATTCCCTGCGTTTTTACCATATTCAGCTCGGGCTATTGTGGCTCTGTGAATAACACTTAGGGGCATGGTGTTTCTAATTTGCAACCTAGAGTCGAAGAATAAATCTGGCATGCAGTGGCCTAACAAAACTTGAGGGGCCCAGAGCGGCATGACGGGGGCCCGTGACTCTGCAAAAGCAGCGAATTGCAGTGACTACAGAGCAATTTCGGAACGGTGACGAAATAGGCCCTTAAGTTACTTCAACCAGCCTGGCGTCATCAGACAAGAGAAAAAAGGTCCTGTTTTATCATAACATTTAATAAGGCCATAAAATATCAGCTATGAAGTCAGTGGTCGGCAATGCATGTAGGGGATGTTGAGAGGGTGTACCACGGACACTGCGCTCGTGCCCGTTCGAGTGGTGAGGCAGATGTGAGGCCATCAATGGTTCCCACCTCTTTGCTCTTCCTCTTGTGGGTGTTTGCTAAGGGAATGGTCTGAACGTTTCCCTTGGTGCGGGTTGTCTGAATTCTCTTTGTTATCCCTGTAATATTGGCGTGAAGCGTGTCCCTGGGGAAACTCCCCTGGTTCTCGGGCTATATGATGGTTGGCCATGTGAAGGGGTCGAGCCCAGAGATTAATTGTAAAAGATAAGTGCTGGGACCCTAAGTTTGCTTCGAAGCCTGCGGCCTGCACTATCGAATGTTGGGGGTGTCGAATACAAAGGCAACGTAGTCTTTCTGAGACTCTTTCATCCCTTTGTTCTTAGTCACTGTTTTCCATCTTTCTCTTGCTCTTTCTTTCCCCCTTTGAGTTTTTCTATCTCTTGCTTTGGATTACATTTTTATATAACTCTTTTTATTGAATGTAATGTGAAAACCAAATATGATACAGTTTGCAACATAATAAACATTGCAGCTCACTCAGAGATATATCATCTTTAAATAAAAAATCTGTCATATAGTTGTAAAATGTATGCAACTTATTAATATCCCCTGTAATCACCTGACACCCATCCCTGCAGACCCTTCCAACTTCTAATGCATCATGCTCCACCAAGTAGACCATATTTTTATGTGTTTTTGTAGCACAGCATCACAGAAGTCCATTGCACTAATCCACTCAGAATCTGAAGATCTCCATAGCAGGGCAATCTCCCTTTTCACAATCATCAAACCCAGTGCGACCAGTCTCAGACCCGTCCAGTTCCCCTCCCATCCCGACATTATTCCCATTGATGCCAGCTGGGGAGTAGCTGTGAGGTGTGATCCAACCACCCTGGCCAGCGTTGCATGTAATCTAGTCAGAAGCTAGATATCACAGGGCATATGGATAAAGGTACCTGTATCTCCCCCACATCTAGTGGAGGTTGGTTTGGGACTCCTCCCAATCTTATATAGGTGCACTGGTGTGAAGTAGACACTGTAGAAATAATTCAATTTCCAGTATCATTAGCTTTCTGGCGGCCATTTTCACTTCGATCTTATTCTCCTCCTCCAGGGGGCCCAGATCCCCTACCCACCTATCTCTGAGAGTTAGCATTGGGCCTGGCATATTCACAATCAATAATACCCTATATGTGCGAGAGATGGCCTTCTTACCCTGTCGTTCCAACTTCAATTTGGATTCTAATGGGTTCAAACCCAGGACCTCCCGTGGGTGCACAGTCGATTTCTCTGATGCATGTCTGATCTGGAGATATCGGAAAAATTGTATTTTTATCGTGAGCGAACTCCTTCTGCAATTGGTGACAAGATTTAATATGAGATGGCTCCCAAATATCATCTATCCTGGAAATCCCATTAATGTCCCATCCAGAGAATCCACACAACTGAGAAACCTCCGGCAGCCATGTTCCATGCCAGAGAGGCATTTCTTTCGTAAGCTTCCCATGGCATCTAATATCTCTAACTGCCTGATGACAGCAGTCAAGCGTGATTCTGGTAACCTCGGGGAGGTCCCTTTTTCCCCTATAATTATGTAGTTTGACAGAAGCAGGGGTATTCCTGCAGACGCCACCTCTAGCCGCATTGATGAATCCACCATATCTGCATAGAACCATTCATTTATGGGGAATAACTGGGAAGCCAGAATGTATTTTCTGATGTCTGCCAATCCCAGCCCCCCATTGAATGGAGTTTGTATATATTTGTTAAACGCTACCCTCTGTGTTTTTCCGGCCCGTATATAAGTCATAATGGTGGCTTGGAAGGAGGCAAAGAAGTCTCTAAGGAGGATAATTGGGTAATTTTGAAGGACAAGCAACAACTGGCGCAAGGCGATCATTTTAAATAAGGCACCCCAGCCCATCATCGAAAGAAGCAGTTTACCCCAAGCCTCAAGATGTGAGTGTAGCGGGTATATCATAGGGCTTATATTGCACTCCCAGCTTTTTGTCTGATCCAGCAAGACATGCAACCCCAGGAATGTAAAGCTAGAGGCACTCTTCAAAGGCCTATTGCATCGTACCATGGTATCTAACTAAGCAGTTTTGGGAGTACAACTGATTTATCCCAGCTGACCATGAGGCCAGAATCTTCTCCATATATCCTGAATATGTGTATAAGGCGAGGAATAGAGCAGTCAGGTTGTAATACATACAGGAGATCATCGTCCTCATATAGTGCTATGCGATCTTTGTGGTCCTGCTGCACATGCAGGCCCCACACCTGGGCATCAGATCGGATCCATTCTGCTAGGGCTTCTCCTGCCAGCTCAAACAAGAGATGGAAAAGAGGGCAGCCCCACCTTGTGCCTCTCTGGATTGGAAATGGGGACGTCTACACACCATGCACCCTCGCCGCAGCACATGGAAGTTCATACAGGAGTTTTACATATGCCTGGTACTAAGGGCAAATATTAAATTCCTGGAGGACTGTGTGTAGGAAGGACCATTTGACCAAGTCGAATGCCTTCTCAAAATCAATTGAGAGTATTGCCTGTGGTTCAGTAAAGTGCTATGCCAAGTCCAGCGTCACCTGCAGACGGTGTATACAGTGAGTTGTTCCCCTACTGGGCATGAAACCATTCTGGTCCCAGTGTTCCAGGGCTCAGATTACCCCCACCAGGTGGTTGGCCAGCACCTTGGCAAGGATTTTGGTTTCACTGTTTGTCAGTGATATTGGTCTATAAGAGGCACAGTCCATCCGGGATTCCTCATATATTAATCTCAGCTGTGGGAGTAGGCGGGAAGCATAACTGAAAAAAATAAAGTCGGGATGCCATTGGAACCGGGGGCCTTGCCGTGAACATGCATTAGTAGCTCCCATGCTTACCTATTCCAATATCGGATGATCTAGCGACTCTCTATCTTTGGGTAGTAATCTGGGAAGGGGCAGGTCCTTGATTATGGCTCTATTTAATGCCTGGAGTACCGGCTCCCATTTCACATACAGTTTCGCGCAATAGCAAAGGTGGCTGCTACCACCTTGGGGTTGGTTACTAGGCCTCGCTCTAGGTTTTGGATGCCTAGAACAAATCTAACTTCAGCATCCCTATTAGAGAGACAGTATATTAATTTGCCGGCCTCATCTTTGGCTTCATAAATTCTATATTTTGTGGCCATTTTAGCCTGCACCCATAATTTAGTTTTCAGTGCCTCTCTATCTGTTTCCAATCTGTGTAGCGCTAGAGTTCCTGGATATTTGGAGACCTCCTCTTCTAATTCCCCTATTGTATGTTCAAGAGTAACGATTTCTGTGCCATGCGCTTTCCTGTCTTTTATTGTGTGGTGCAGGAGATAATGTCTCTCCTGACGACTGCCTTAAGAGACTCCCACAGTGTGACCTCAGAAAGGACTAAGCCTTTGTTCAGTTCTAGAAATCGCTCAATAGCTTCTCGAGTTGCCTTTTGAAAGTAGACCTCCGAGCGGAGCCAAGTTGGCAGACGCCAGTCGCCCAGCTTCCGCCGTGAAATGCAATGGTCAGTATGACTGGGTAATGATCTGACAATCCTCCCAGTAGCATTCTAGAGTCTGTGACCTCCTGAAGCAATCCGGCTGGGGCAAGGATATAGTCTAATCTAGATTGAATGTGGCATCTCTAAGAGTAGAAGGAACACACCTGGTCATGAAGGTGCATGAGTTTCCAGACATCAGATAGGTCCACCAATTGATTCCAGCTCCTAAGGGACATTATCCTGGCAGAGGGGGGGAGACTGGTGGAGTCCAGACTAAGATCCATGATGGAGTTAAAGTCCCCACCTAAGATCATTGTGCTTGGTTGAACAGTTTGTAGGAACATTCGTAAATTCTGGAGTGTATCATCGATCAGTGTGGGTGGAATTTATACATTGGTAATGAACCATGGCAGTGGACCAGGGTCTACCCTCTAACATACTCATGATTAGTACCAAGTGGCTCAGGGGATTGTGAAAGACTTCTTTCAAATAAAATGGGAAGGAGCGATGAAGAAGGATTACTGCCCTACCGCAACCCTGGTATATCCGCAGTGGAAGAGCCTGGAATAGCCATATCTGCCAAAAAACTGACAATTTGTACCCAAAAGATGTTTCCAGTAGCAGTAAAATTGCTGATGCCCATTTGTTGGCCCGCAAAAGAACCAACACCCTCTTAATTTTATCATCTAACCCATTCACATTCCAAGAGATCACCTCTGTTGCCATAGGTGCAGAGAAAAAACATTGAGGCACATCTCCAAGCAAAACCTGTTGAGCTGCATTTTAACGATAAAACAGAACCCCAAAGCTCCCTCAAAACGCCCCTACCGCACACTTTGAGAAATTAAGCATCTGTTGCCTATTTAAACTAGAACTAGTAAATTAACTGAGGATTGGCTTCTATGAGTTAGATGTTGCTCTGTATTAACTACTAAGGACAAATAATTAGCAGGCAGCAGAGTATTAATACTTAATAGTAGTGAGTTAAAAAGTTCCAATCCATGTTAATGCAAGCAAGACGAAGTGACAGAAAAGCAATTAGACTGGGGACCAGGATCAGGATTGCAAACAGCATTGTAGATGCCACAGGGGGCACCCTCATGTCGTCATCCTGCTCGGGCTATCCCTGTCACTCACATCCAACGAGGAGGTGCCATTCGTTCTGTTGGTTGATCTATGTTTCCATCTCTGGTGACAGCATCTCCCCTTCCTAGGGCTCTAACCAACCAATCTAGATTGCTTCCCATGGCCTCTGCCTGCATGCAGGTCAGTCTGTGAGTTCTTCTGGTTCGGGAGAGGAGTCTGCTCCTCAATCCATTTCCAAGCCACCGCTGGTGTTTCAAAGAACATTGATTTCCCTCCAAACAGCACTTTCAACTTGGCCAGCAAGAGTAGCATATAAGAGATCTGCATAGCCCTAAATTTTTCCTTGATGCCCACAAAGAATTTACGCTGCTGTTGGACCTTGAGAGTACAGTCAGGGAAGAGGAGAACCTTAGCCAAGCCACAAAACAGATCTTTTTTCAGCCTGGCAGATCAGACAATAGTGTTTCTGTCAGTATAATTGAGGATCCTCATGATGATGGTATGTGGGTTTCTGGGCACCAGGGAATGGTGGACACTTTCGAGCACAAAACATGATGACAGTTCCCCATTGGGAATCCTGGATTTTAGCCAAATAGTAAATAATTGTTTGGGTTTGATACCTTCAAGGCTCTCTAAGACCTTCACGAGGCAGTGGTTCTTTTTTCTAGATCGACCCTCCTCATCTTCTGCTTTCTGTTCCAGGTCAGCCACCATATGTTGCAACAGTCTCACTGAGTGGGGGGAAGAGGCAGGTGTGGCACCCAGTTGAGTACTCACAGTCTCCCCCTTTTGAAGGAGCCTGTTCAACAGATTTGGGGGCAGGAAAGAAGATATATCCCATCAGGGGAAGGCGGCCAGCAGAGGGCTCAAGGGCAGGGTCAGGAGTCACCTCGAAGCCCACATTCCATGAACCTGGATAGGCCGATTCACAACCTATGAAACCAAGTAGCACCCAGGGGTCATCCAGAGTCAAGGAGCCTGGAGTTTCTGTCCTTTATGCCATCAGAGAGAGAGAGAGAGAGAGAGAGAGAAAAGGAGCTCAAACTCTACGGTGACTAGATTATACCATGACAAACTTATTGAGGTGGCACCAATGACATCTGCATGATAGCTTCCAAGAGTTTGAAATCGTAAAGGCCTGTGTTTCCACACTGCCTCGAGGATTTGGCAGAGGAAACACAAACTTCCTCTCCTTGTATTGGTACTGGCTTCGAGGTGGGGGCTCATTCCTGTCATTATTTCAAATGCAGGAAAGAAGCATTCATATACATAAGCAGATGTTTTGAGAAATTATGTTTAAATGTTCATTTAACTTAGCATAGATATAAATCCAGGTTTCTTGTGTTAAGTTGCTTTTGGTTGCATTTATTTATTTAATTTGGAGTTATATATAATAATGCTTATTGCCTTTTCGTAACTTCACAGCACTTGCAGGCAGAAGGTATATCTTACTTGTTGGAAGAAAGAAGGGAAAGTTAGCAATCACAGGAGAGGGATGAATATTGGTTGGAAAATGGCCCTCTCTGAAGGGTCACCCTAAACGTTTTGCCTTCCTCCTCCTCTTTTTGTGGAACTCTTTTTGTTGGCCTTAGAACTCTGAGCACTTTACCACGGCTAACCAGTGCTAAAGTGCATGTGCATCTCCCCTAAACATGTTGATATTGGTGTGCACCTGATTGACATATTTGTTGTACTAGTAAGTTCCTTGTAAAGTGGTGTAACCTATACCCAGGGCCTGTACTTAAATGCTAATAGTGGGCCTGCAGCACTGATTGTGCCACCCACTTATGTAGCCTTTCAAACCTGTCTCAGGCCTGCCATTGCAGTGCTTGCATGCGCAGTTTACTGCCACTTTGATTTTGCATTTAAAACTACTTGCCAAGTCCTAAACTCCCCTTTTATTACATATAAGTTACCTGTAAAGTAGGCCCTAAGTATCCCTGAGGGCAGCGTGCTATGCAAGTTAAAGGTAGGACATGTAATTTTATATTTTGCATGTCCTGGTAGTGACAAACAGTCGATTTCATTTTTCACTACTGTGAGGCCTACTCCTCTCATAGGTTAGCATGGGATTTCCTTATTGCATCTTCAAGCTGTAATTCCTGATCAGAGAGGAGTAGCTTTGTCATGTTAAAAATGGTTGGAATTGTATTGATAAATCCTACTTACTGGTGAGGTTGGAATTAACTGTACTATTTTAGAAAACAAATGATGGATGGATGGAACTGACAAGCCAGGTCCTTCCCGGGCCCGAAACAAGCATCTAAGGACCGATTTCAGGGTATCACCCCTCATCAGCCAGGCTAGCTTGAATCCAGTTGCGCAGTGAGCATGGGACCCACACCTGGGCATACCCTTCCCACTTAGGGCGACAAAAGCAAAACGAACAAATGATGGATGGAATGCTGAACAATGCAAACATTCACCTCCAGTCACAAAGATCTGGGTTTAATCCATCGTTCTTTTGCTCACCACGCCACCCCAGCTTGGACCCAGCCATATGCAAATCAGTCTTGACTCTGTTCCTTATGGGAACAGTTCAGTCCGAACTTCCAAGCCAGTTCCTCCCTGGACCGGAAACAAGCATCCTAGGACCGGTTTCAGGGCATCACCTCTCATCAGCCAGGCTAGCTTGAATCCAGTGGCGAAGTGAGTACGGGACCCATGCCTGGGCATACCCTTCCCACTTAGGGCGACAAAAGCAAAACAAACAAATGATGGATGGAATGCTGAACAATGCAAACATTCACCTCTAGTCACAAAGATCTGGGTTTAATCCATCGTTCTTTTGCTCACCAAGCCACCCCAGCTTGGACCCAGCCATGTGCAAATCAGTCTTGACCCTGTTCCTTATAGGAACAGTCCAGCTCGAACTGCCAAGCCAGATCCTTCCTGGACCGGAAACAAGCATCCTAGGACCGGTTTCGGGGCATCACCTCTCATCAGCCAGGCTAGCTTGAATCCAGTGGTGCAGTGAACAAGGGACCCACATCTGGGCATACCCTTCTCAACTAGGGCGACAAAAGCAAAAGGAACAAATGATGGACGGAATGCTTAACAATCCAAACATGTAGCCCGAGTCACAAAGATCTGGGTTTAATCCATCGTTCTTTTGCTCACCACGCCACCCCAGTTTGGACCCAGCCATATGCAAATCAGTCTTGACCCTGTTCCTCATGGGAACAGTCCAGCCCGTACTGCCAAGCAAGTTCCTCCCTGGACCGGATCCAAGCATCCTAGGACTGGTTTCGGGGCCTCACAACTCATCAGCCATGCTAGCTAGAATCCAGTGGTGCAGTGAGCAAGGGACCCACGTTAGACATTTCTCTGCACATACTGCTCTGTGTGCCTGACAGCCTGTCTCTAATACACGTCTGGATTGGGCTGGGTGGCAGCTAGATTTGTCCATTCCCTCTTGAGAGCCACAACACAGGACACTCAACTGCATCTGCATTCATCTGCATACCGATCGGTCTTCCTGGACCAGGGGGAATGGGAGGGGCTCACACACTTCAATAGCTAGTGTCCTGTCCACACACAATGCACTGATCACTCCCCGCAGCTAGGCTGGCAGACAGGACTGGGCTGAAAGTGATCTTTGTGCACTTCAGAGGGTTCCTTTGAAGTTAGCCCCTCATCAAAGTCTCTTTTGGGTATACGTACTGGGTCTCTGAACCCATCGAATCAGACACTTTTGGACCTGTAACCAGACATCCCTGGCACTACATCTGCACATTGCCATAAGGACTGATGTGCTGCCAGGAGGGACTGCGAATTTGCTAACTGCTCTGCTGTGTTGGCCTGCTCTTTGTTAAGCTGCCGGAGGGACTGCCACTTTGCTACCTGCCTTGATGTGCTGGCCTGCTACCTCTGTGTTTGTGACTTTAATTGTCCTCTAAGGGCTTGCCCCTGTTCCCGAAGTCTCAGGGCCATCAAAGACTTTATTTCTGTGCTTTGTGTATTTCCCCTGCTGCAAGAGCTGTACTGCAAGAACCAGCGCACTCCCAGTGCTCAGCTCAGCAGAAGAAATCCCGAGATCGAGCTGTACACTATGCCGGCACCCGGCGCTCTCTCGAGTCCTGTGACCTGACCTGCAAAATTCAGCGCCACACACTGACTACAACCACTGCCACCAAGCCCAAGCCAACGCCGCAGAACTGAGGGAAGCCCTCCTGACTCGTTGCTGTAGCAACAAAGCTTCCCCTTGATGATGCGACTGCTCTGCGTGCCTTCAGGGAGAGATCAGCGTGACCTCGTCAGCTTCTCGAAACCGCCTGGGCAATCCAGAACAGTCCGGAACTGCACCAATTTGTTGACACAGAGTGTCCCCATTGACGCGAGGACTGCTCTGACTACGGAAGGTACTGTGTCCTGGGTCGGGACCCGCGACTTCCTCTGAAATCATTTGGCCCGTGCGGCGGCTCATAGTTGCTCATCCTTGTGTGTGTGCTCATAACTATTTTACTGCATACCAGTCCCGATGGACCCGTGGCCAATGTCTCATTGGGGGAGTCGTTGCCCACATGGTACGAAGACTGTACCTGACGGGATCCCTGTATAATCACTTCAGTCTGGGTGAGACCGCTACGAAGGCAGCAAACACGAGTGCTTCCTTCAAGCACTCCCCATGAACATTACCATAATCTTCCTAAAGGAAGAAAATGCATTTCTAATACTGTGATTTTCCCTGCCTATTTTGAAACGTTATAACTTGGGAACCACTGATTGAATTGCTATCGTTTTGATCTTGTTTTGCCTCATTGTAAAGAGTACTATCTTTGAAATGTGTATGATTTAAAAACATATTTTTATCATTCGGCTCTTGTTTTGAACCTAATACAAATATCTATTTTTATGAAACCTGTGTGGAGTCTTTTTGAGATGTATTTATTGAGTTACTGTATGTGTGTGTGTTACACAAATACTTTACACATTGTCTCAGTTGATAAGACTGCCTGCTCTGCAACAAGCTACCAGAGCGTGAGCACAGGTTATCTTCATTGTGTACCTAGCTTCCCCTGACTATAGTGGTGGATTCTGTCTGGCTTGAGAATTTACCTTAGCCTGACCTTTGCGAGTCGCAAAAGGAAATGTACTAATGTGTCTCAGACACGTTTTGCGATTCCCATTGGGGTTGCAAATGACTTGCCTCATAAATATTCATGAGGCAGGTCACAATTTGCGACCCATTGGGAATGAGCAATAATACAGGGATGGTGGCATGCTGGGGACAGCAAATCCCCATGTCTGTATTTGCTTTATAAATAAAGCAACTTTTAAAAAAAAATGCCGCTCATTTTCCTTAAAGGAAAACGGGATGCGTTTCAAAAACAAAAATCAAACGTTTCAGTTTCATTTTTTAAGAGTAGGCAGTGGTTCGTGGGACCACTGCGATTGTTTTGCGACCGCAAAAAAAATCGTACTTAGCCCTGCGACTCGCTATTAGGAATGGATGCCCTTGGCACGCTCCATTCTAATAGCGACTTGCAAACCCTATTTTGCGAGTCGCTAACAGGTTACCGACTCGCAAAATAGGGTTAATACATGCACCAGGCCATTTTAGAGGACGCAAACGGCCCTAATTGTGTTGCAGATTCTAGTGCACTTCTTTTATACCACTGTTCCCTTCTGTACCACCAGTCCTTCATTTTACCAATAAAAATACAACACTCCTTTAGGCACCCTTGCTCTCATCTGGCCCACCAGTTCCCCATTGTGCCACCAAACATTCACATTTATGGTGGCCTAATCCAATCACAGCTGCTCATTTAAGAGGGGCAGAGTGCCCGTCTCAACCTACTGATTCAGACCCTAATGTTCAGAGTGAGCACTCTGCTATGCATTGCTTCTGATGAATCACATGGCTATGACCAGGGAGGGCTATTGATGTCATCAAGGTGCCTTACCTTGCACCCACATAAACCAAAAGAGCACGTTGAGAGGTAAAAGCCTGAAAAGATCTTCACATGCATAGGGTTACATTCCAAACCGTAAACTAGGAGTCAAATTGTAATTCTATACTCCACAGCTCTGGCATTTCAAGAGATGTGGAGTGTGGGGGGCATGAAATGTTTGAGGAGACATTTCTGTACACTCCCTGCTATATTTCTCACCCTGTGGCAGGCCTGCACTTAGGCAAGCAACTGCTAAGTCAAAAGTAATGATAGGACTACTGTAGTGGAACAGAAGTTGTTGCATAGAAAAGATTCATGGAGAAGAATGCATTAAGATCTGCAACTGTCCCACCCAAGGCATGTGCCTGAAAAACAAATATCCAACGGGGAAACAAATGCATGCGCACAATGCAATCTGAGCACACATAGTGCATTTTGTGCACATGTATATTCACTTTGTGAATCTGATCTGGACCAACATCAACGACGAGGACACCAGCGAGATCATGAACACCATCCACTCCGGTTCACCGCTAGACCCGTGCCCTCACCACATCTTCAACAAAGCCAGTACAGCCATCGCGCCCCATCTCCGGAAAATAATCAACATCTCCTTCGAGACAGCAACCTTCCCGGAAAGCTGGAAGCACGCCGAGATCACCGCCTTACTCAAGAAACCCAAGGCAGACCCCAAGGACCTCAAGAACTTCCGACCCATCTCTCTGCTCCCGTTCCCCGCGAAGGTCACCGAGAAAATCGTCAACAAACAACTGACCCGCTACCTCGAGGAGAACAACATCCTGGACCCTTCCCAGTCCGGCTTCCGCAGCAACCACAGCACCGGAAACCGCCCTCATCGCCGCCACCGATGACATCAGGACCCTGCTAGACAACGGAGAAACAGCAGCCCTCATCCTCCTGGACCTATCAGCCGCCTTCGACACGGTCTGCCACCACACACTACGAACACGCCTTCACGACGCCGGGATCCAAGAGAAGGCCCTGGACTGGACCACATCCTTCCTTTCCGGCAGAACACAAAGCGTCCGCCTCGCCCCCTTCCGATCCAAGGCCACCAAGATCATCTGTGGCGTACCCCAAGGCTCCTCCCTCAGCCCAACGCTGTTCAACATCTACATGGCACCCCTCGCCCACGTCGCCCGACAGCACAACCTCAACATCATCTCCTACGCTGACGACACCCAGCTGATCCTCTCCCTCACCAAAGACCCTCACACCGCCAAAGCCCACCTCCACGAAGGAATGAAGGCCGTCGCCGAATGGATGAGGACCAGCCGCCTGAAGCTGAACTCGGACAAGACGGAGGTCCTCATCCTTGGTTCCAACCCTTCAGCCTGGGACGACTCCTGGTGGCCAACATCACTGGGAACAGCCACGCCACCCACCGACCACGTACGCAACCTAGGGGTCATCCTCGACCCCACCCTCTCCATGACTAAGCAGGTCAACGCCGTTTCCTCATCCTGCTTCAACATCCTCCGAATGCTCCGCAGGATCTTCAAGTGGATCCCCACCGAAACAAGAAAAACAGTCACCCAGGCCCTCGTCACCAGCAGGCTGGACTACGGAAACGCCCTCTACGCAGGAACGACGGCTAAGCTCCTGAGACGGCTGCAACGCATCCAGAACGCCTCTGCACATCTTATCCTCGACATCCCCCGACGCAGCCACATCACACCCCACCTGAGAGACCTGCACTGGCTCCCTGTCAACAAGAGGATAACCTTCAAGCTCCTCACCCACGCACACAAAGCACTCCACAACTCCGGACCAGCCTACCTCAACAGACGACTCAGCTTCTACAACCCCACCCGCCAGCTCCGCTCCACCAGCCTCGCCCTCGCCACAGTCCCCGGCATCCGGAAAATGACCGCCGGTGGCAGATCCTTCTCCCACCTCGCCGCCAAGACCTGGAACACCCTCCCCACCAACCTCCGACAGACCCAAGACCTACTGGCCTTCAGAAGACTCCTCAAGACCTGGCTCTTTGATCAGTAGCAGCACCACCCCCCTCTTCCCCCAGCACCTTGAGACCCTCGCGGGTATGTAGTGCGCTTTATAAGTGACATGATTGATTGATTGATTGATTTTGTGGATCTGAATTAAGTCAGATTGGGAAAATAGTTTAGTGACTCTAGGTGACTCCAGGAGTGACTGTTGGCCCTGCAAGGCAAGTAGTTTTGAGCTGCATTTATTCGTCAGCAGACCAGACATATTCCCTTTTGTGTACCTGGTATAATAGGAAAAAGTTATTGAAATATTAAATATTATTGGTTTTATTTAGGTTATGAATTTGTGCAGGTTTTGAACTGAAAATCTGCAAGCATCTTTCCTGTTGAAAGCCACTGTGGCCACTGTCAGAGAAGGAAAGCTGCAGAAGTGGGTACAGCAAGTGAGTTATAAAGGAGATAGAACACAGTTGTAACTGTTTATTTTGTAGATGGGTCTTAGAGACAAAAGAAGAGCGGAATCCACTTGTTCACAATGATCTCCTACCAAAGCAGTTGATCGTATTATATGGTCTGTGTGGTGATATAGTTGCAAACTCCTCAGTATAGCTGTTACTTTTCTCTGAAGAGCTGCCTGGTTATGTGATCACATACGGATTTCTACACTCTAGTTAGTTGTAACTTTTCTCATAGAGAACCATTAGCATGAATGACTGGTTTCTAAATCCAGTAATTTACTGCTATGACCTAACAACAGAGGGTAAGATAACTTGTAACTCTCTGTTGCTGCATCATAAATTCCAGACTGCTCTGTCTGGGCTCTCTCTGAGCCTGTCAGAGCAGCGCTGGAGAGCTGGGAACACGCCTTCAGGAGGAGAAGCAAGGGAACATACATCGAGTGGTGGGTAGGTGGCAGGAGATCTAGCATTTTTTTTAACATTTGGGCCATGGAGGAGAGGCCGTGTAGTATATGGCCCCCTAATTACTTCTCTGCCCCTACGTAGCAATTGAAAGCTGGGGCAGATGAGTTTATCATCCATAAATCATATAAAATTATAGATCTGCAAAAAATGAATTACGGGGTCATTTTTACTTCGGGGTTCTGAGTGACATCATAGATAACTCTAGCTTCGCTCACATTGTCTATTTGATGCCACTCAGAACCCCTTGGTTGAAAACATCCCCATAATTCACTGTTACCCATCTGTAATTCTAATGTTATTCATGGCTTTCATGGGAAACCACTCTCTTTAAACCAGATTCTAAATCTGGTAATACTCTGCTATGATGTAAAAACAGTTGATAAAAACTCATTATCCACTGTTGAGGGGGAAGAATGGAAGGGAAGGTATTTATTTCATATTTGGGAAAGGGAGGAGAGGCCATATAATGTATGACTCCCACATTGCTCTTTTGTCTCAGCCTAGCAGTTCTAAGCAGGGGGAGATAGTTTGGGGGCCATACATAACATAAAATTATAGATGGTAACTGTGAGAACCTTGGGGTTCTTAGTGGCATCCTAGACAGCTCAAACTTTGCTCTTGCTGTCTATTTATTGCCACTCGGGGCCCCTTGGTGAAAAAGATCTCTGTAACTCACTGTTACCCATGAATTATTCTATATTTGCATCTTTTATTGGGTGGTTGAATGCTCTACATCTCAACACACTAACATCCTTAATGCCTTAGCTGCTGAGGCTTTTCTAGCCCCAATCCCAGGCTCTCTTTTCAAGGTTGGGCTTAACAGTGCAGTTGTTGTCAGACAATTATATGAGAATCACCATGAGAAGGGCTTTGGCTCCTCCCACATGCTGGGAGCCAGGAGTACATATTTTTATTGGACAGAAGATGTGTGTTTCCACAGAAATGTACTTCCACACAGTGGTGATCATTTTGTTTATTTATCCAGCTGCCTGAGCTTGAACTCTCAGGGGCATACACATGATATTGAAGTGCTATTGAAGTGTCTCAGATAACTAGATAATTTATGAAGCAGCACAGATGGAAGGAGGACAGTCATTAATCTACATGGATTTTTAGGTCTGGCTTAACAGTGCACCTGTCACCTGACCTTTTAACCTACACCAATATTATTCTACAATTCTTTGCTTCCACACAAATGCATATCCATTCCATGCAATCTAATTGTAATGCTTCATATTACCATGCAACATTCCTTTAAAGCCAGACCTATTGTCACTGCCAGTGCTTGTTTTATGTTGAAGCACTTCATGCCTAAACCTTCATAATTATTTTCCATAGAAGGTATGCAGTCCAAATTTGCATTCTTTATTTTCCAATGTGTAGGGGATTCTAACGGTGTCCAGGGTTTCTGAATTCCCCCGGAGGAAGCAGAGAAAATAGCCAAATATATAAATATTTTGCTTTTTTGAGTAATTCTGAAAAAGTGCTATGCAAGAAAGAATATGTTTTTTTAAATAAATTATGTCCACAACAGTTTGCTCTGCTTCCTTCACCACCTGCTCAGCTTTCAAGAATGAGAACAGTAATTAAAAAAATAGCTTTTACCGATTTTTACATTTTATTAAGTGGGAGGCTGTTGTTCTATTATTTGAGGTTTCAACCTACTTGCAGTTTGGGCTGGATACCGGTGTGAAACACATAGATGAACCAGGAAAACTATACATTTCTTAAAAGTAGACACAATTCAGCATTCAACAAGGGGTCATTAATGTAGATTGCTCATGATTTTCACAAAGAAACTAATTGTAAAAATAAAAAAATATTGAAAATAAGTAGAAAAAATAGCAATTGGTGAAAATATTTTCATGTGTAATTTTTGCCTCAATTGCTGATTTGCAAAATAAACATACCAATACTTCTGTCAGCCACTTCTGGTTGCTAGGATACATAGTGCTTGTTGGCTGTGCAAAAGTATATGGTACCCATAGCCAATAACAGAGCTTCAGCTTGTAATGATTTTTCATGTAGCAATGTATTTGTCTTTTGTTTCACAGTTCTTTATTGTTTTTTTTAGTTCCACAGATCTGTATAAAAGTCGATATCATATTCTAGCAGTCACAGTATTGCAATCCTGTTCCTTGACCCAACACCATATCATTTATGCAACTGTTTTCTGAGTGGCATAGCCTGCAACATTATGTCAAACACATACTTTGTAACATTGTTGTGGATCACAATCAAAGTTATTGCAGCTTTCCAAGACCTGGCGGTCCTCTTTGTCAAAAACCCCCTTAAATCAAGAAACTAAGCTGACTGTTTATGTTTTTTAGATCTTGGGAATTGTCCCAGCAAGGAAGGCAACACTCCCCATGACACTCTTGAGTCTGTAATCTCTGCTAGGAGGCCAAACACCTTTTCAATTAAATCACTATTCACAGGGCATTTCCACACGATGTAAAGGAATTTTGCATTCTCCATTCTACATCGGTTGTAACTAATATCTGTAGACCTATACATCTTTCCAAACAGCCCCAGTTAAAGGTATCTGTGATGCAGGTAGTTAAACTGGGTATATTTGAAGCATGGGTTCATGGATACCCCAGATGTGTACTCCAAACAACACCTTAAGGTATTTTCAGTTATCTTTCGACAGGTTGCTGTAGCCAATTTATCGCACAAATCTACACTACTAGGCACTACACTAACTGCACCACCCTCTGCAAAACTGTTATCACGCTCCTACCATTCTACCAAGCTGAACGTTGTCTTGAAGTACCTCAGACCTGTGGGGCTTGTTTTCATTTAGATCCAATGTGCCCATGACTATACTCCTCAGGTCACTAAATGCCAAGAACAGACCACAGCCCACATTATATATCTTGGACATATTTTCAGATGTGCGCAACACACCATTATCTTACATGTCCCCAACCACGCAAACCTCTGCTTCCATCCATGCACTTCCACCATGTATACTAGCGACCACATGAAACCTATGCAAGGACCCATGGAGGTCATTTAGGGGTCGCAGCTGTGACGCGCTGGCTTTCCCTTTGATACCCCTAGCACTGCCTTTGCGAGCCCTGGCCTCAGCGGTGGTAAATTCAGTGCCAGGAACACTGGGGCAGCTGGGGCTCCACTCTCTTTATTTTCTGTCAATTTTTTATTACACTAATAGTGAATAAATAAAATATATTATTTACTAGTAGTGTAATAAAAATGGAGTACATTAAGCTGGAATATGCCCTTCCATGGCAGCTGAGTTAAGTAAAAAATGCTTTTAAATTAATGTTGTGTGCATGATTGCGGGTGAGAGTGTGTTTATGTGTGAGAGAGTGTATATGTGTGAATTTGTGTGTATGTGTAAGTATGTGTGTGTGAGTGAAAGTGGAGGTTAAAAGGCGTGTGATGTCACTTCCGCTACCCCTGGCATTTCAGTGAATTGAATTCCATGCAGGCTCCATTGTGGAAACACCAGCAAATAAGTGGAGACCCCTGAGCTCTTTGTAACTCAATGTGTCCAGTAATATTGCACCACTTGTAATAACTTTGTCGTCTGTGTTTTGGATCTATCCATAGATACCAATCAATCCAGTTTCCTTTCTCTGCCTATCACTCTCTGACCAATATTATGTTTCATACTACTGGTCCTTGTTCTGTCATAGGTCAGTACATCCTTGACAGTGCTACCCTCCATCTGTCTTAGACCAGACTCGTGAGTAGTCCCTTCAACTCTTTAAAGAAAGCTCCCCGCAGAATCACCAGTGGAGCTGAAAAAAAATGTGAGAGTCCCGGAAGTATCAGTATTTTACCATGGCTACTCTGCCCCTTTGGCGATAAGAGTAATCTAGTCCAAAATACACTGCATTACCCAGGTTTCTAACTCCAAGCTATGTTTCTGTGTGGTATGAATTCACCCCCAAATAATTAAAGGTATTCAGGTTATGCTGTATCTGCAATATTGCACACTCCTGATCAGGAAGCTCCTGTAATGGGAAAAGACACAACTTCCTACAATTAATCTTCATCCCTGTATGTATACCAAATTCTTCCAGTAGTGTCAACAATTCCCTTATTGTGGTGTCCATCCTCAAGTATACCAACACATTATCAGCGTATAACAATATGATCTGCTTCGTGCTAAATAAACAAATCCCCCAGTCTGACCCCCCTTGTGCAGAGCAAACAAGCAAAAACCTCCATTGCGAAAGAAAACATCAATGTAGGCATGAGACAACCCTGTCTGGCACCTCTTTTAATCTGCTATGACAACCCCTTGTCTTAACTCTCGCCTTTGGACCAATGTACAATAACTGTGGTCAACTCAAACTTGGGCCCTTAATTTTCAACTTCTGAAGTACTTCCCAGAGGTAGGGCCAGCCAACTGTATCAAACGCTTTCACAATAAGCAATGAGACCACCCAAGTAACCGGTCCATCTCCAGGCACATCATTATGCCCTGCTATGAAGTCATTTTTGTCCTGGCGAACCAGGGACGGCACGACCATCATCAGTCTGTTGGCTAGAATTTTAATCAAGATTTTATAAACTAAATTTAGCAAAGACAGAGGGCAATTTGACATTATGTCTAATGGATCAATGCCTGATGTAAATAGGACTACTACTGTTGCTTTGCTCACTGATTGTGGTAATAATCCCTTCCTTTTAGATGACTCAAACAATGTCAACAACCTACGAGACAGTCTTGTATTTCTCATAAAAGTCTGTTGGCAGACTGTGTTGCCCTAGGGTCCTGCCTCTGGCTAATTGGTCTATTGCAACCAACACTTACTGTGATAGCAATGGACTATCAATTGCGTTTTGCTGGTCACATGTGACACAGGAAATTTCAATCTGATCTAAAAATTATCTTATTCACCATTAAGAGATTTATTTATACATATTTGTATAGAGCACCATAATAACTAGGGAATACATCATTAATGTCTAATTACTTGTTCATTACCACCCCTTGCTTGTTGCGTATGACACAGATTAAGGTTGCCATGCTCTCAAATTGTAATGGTCTTGCCACCTGTGTATCCCCTGATTCATTCGCCTCTAGTG
Organism: Calotriton arnoldi; assembly: GCA_963921515.1. Lineage (NCBI taxonomy): Eukaryota > Metazoa > Chordata > Amphibia > Caudata > Salamandridae > Calotriton > Calotriton arnoldi. The sequence continues at coordinate 126,605 of CAWUFW010010852.1, read as the reverse complement.
CATGTAGACTTAATTCACCTTCAAATATCCAATTTCTTAATGTGTGCCTTACTTCATACGTTATCTTAATACACATGCCCTTAATCACCACCTTAAAGGCGTCCCACTCAGCCTCCATTCCGAAGGCTTTTTCCTCATTTTCATTAAAATGATGATGTATCTGTTGCACTTACTGCTCCGGGCGCACTCTCCATGTAGGTATTGAGGAAGATATTACCCCTCATTTAAAAGTCATCCTTATTGGACTTGGTCCAATAACATACGACCCAATTATTCCATAGCAATAATTCTTGGGCCCAGTTCTTATGTAAGTATGTAGTTGATGCATCGGGGAGTCATTAAAATATTCACACGCCAGGGGTATACGTCTCTCCATACATCACAAAGGCCGTTGAGCGTTAAACTTAGCAATCAGAGCATGGCACTTAGAACTAGGCTTTGGTGGGAATGATCTGCCATGTCTATGTCCCAGATAGAATTAAAATCCCCCCATATGCAAGAGGCTATTGGGTCATGTAACAACTCCAGGTGCAATACATATAGGAACCTACTATGATTCATATTGGGGCATATACACACACCAACATGAAGGAGACTTTATCCAGAGACTTGATTCAATATAACATATCGCCTGTCAGCAGCCACAGATTCATGTTTTATAAGATATGGAGGTCTGTGGAGATGCCAGTATCAATGCCCCACATGCAAAAGAGCAATATGTGGTTCCCAGAAGTTGCCCTCTCCATTTCTTTCTCAGCATTTTTAGTTCCGGGGCTATTAAATGTGTTTCTTATATAGCTGCAATGAGCATGTTCCAACGTTTTCCATATGCCTGATATCTTTTTGCCACAATTTACATACCCCTGACATTGTAAGTTATACTTTTCATTATAATGTATGTTCATGTTACTCCCAGCCATCCAAGCCACATGCATATATGTGTCTGCCATTTTATATACCCCCTCCAACAGCCCACACTTGCTAACATGTTTAAAGGGATCATAATTTAAATTAAAATGCGTACCCAACTCTAACTCCCAGGCCGCAACTCAAACATAGCAAACACAAGGAGATGATGGACGGAGTGCTGAAACTTTTCAGACACTCACGCCCAGTCACAGATCTGGGTTGAATCCATCATCGTTCTTTAGCTCACTTTGCCACCCCAGTTCAGATACAGCTATATGCAAATCAGTCTTGACCCTGTGCCTCATGGGAACAGTCCAGCCCGAACTGCCAAGCCATGTCTTCACTGGACCGGAAACAAGCATCCTGGGAACGGTTTTGGGCTAACAGCCCTCATCAGCCAGGCTAGCTTGAATCCAGTGGCAAAGTGAGCAAGGGACCCACGTCTGGGAATACCCTGCCAACTTAGGGCGAACAAAGCAAACACAAGGAGATGATGGACGGTGTGCTGAAACGTTTCAGACACTCACCCCCAGTCACAGATCTGGGTTGAATCCATCATCATTCTTTAGCTCACTTCGCCACCCCAGTTCAGATACAGCTATATGCAAATCAGTCTTAACCCTGTGCCTCATGGGAACAGTCCAGCCCGAACTGCCAAGCCATGTCTTCACTGGACCGGAAACAAGCATCTTGGGAAAAGTTTCAGCACTCCGTCCATCTTCTCCTTGTGTTTGCTTTGTTCGCCCTAAGTTGGCAGGGTATGCCCAGACGTGGGTCCCTTGCTCACTTTGCCACTGGATTCAAGCTAGCCTGGCTGATGAGGGCTGTTAGCCCAAAACCGGTCCCAGGATGCTTGTTTCCGGTCCAGTATAGACATGGCTTGACAGTTCGGGCTGGACTGTTCCCATGAGGCACAGGGTCATGACTGATTTGCATATAGCTGTGTCTGAACTGGGGTGGCGAAGTAAGCTAAAGAACGATGATGGATTCAACCCAGATCTGTGACTGGGGGTGAGTGTCTGAAAAGTTTCAGCGCTTCGTCCATCATCTCCTTGTGTTTGCTTTGTTCGCCCTAAGTTGGCAGGGTATGCCCAGACGTGGGTCCCTTGCTCACTTTGCCACTGGATTCAAGCTAGCCTGGCTGATGAGGGCTGTTAGCCCGAAACTGGTCCCAGGATGCTTGTTTCCTGTCCAGGGAAGACATGGCTTGGCAGTTCGGGCTGGACTGTTCCCATGAGGCACAGGGTCAAAATTGATTTGCATATAGCTGTGTCTGAACTGGGCTGGCGAAGTGAGCTAAAGAACAATGATGGATTCAACCCAGATCTGTGACTGGGGGTGAGTGTCTGAAAAGTTTCAGCGCTCTGTCCATCATCTCCTTGTGTTTGCTTTGTTCGCAACTCAAACATAGCCAAACCAATAAAGGAACAGTTAGTCAACAAACAGGTCCATTTCGGAAATCGTCAGGTGAAAACCTTCACTATCTTTCATGCAGCAATTCCTATGGTAAAAAAAAATGTTTCTGAAGGAAACCTATGTTTTTTTTTATTTGCCCTAGATACTGAGTTTAGGAATAGTGGTTATTTATACAACTCTGAACTTGGAGTTAGCCATACTATAATGTTATTTAGAGGGAATTTTTCAGAATGTGTTTTTTCTTTTACACTAGCTATTAATAGCAAATGTTCTACTATACTCTATTTCCATGCTTCTCCTGATTAAAACAATACCCCACGTCTGTGGGTGGACATATCGCCTATGACAGAAAAAATACAATGTGAAGATATACATTTTATTTACTTGCAAATTGACCCATTTTGGCAATGTGGGTAGCTGAAATATTAGGGCACAGGCTCAGCCGCCACCTATTATAGCCTTCCAAACCCTGATATTTCAAGACACCCAGGAGTGTCCTGGGTGGCGTGACTTGTATGAATCCCACTAACTATTCTTACCCAGAATGCCCTACAAACCTCAAACCTCTGTTATCAATCTCCATATCTCCACTACCATGCTTGATACACTAAAGGCCTTTAAGACTTCTGCCATGGGATGTTAATACTGATACTATCTGTACTGATTACAACACTACTAACCCACTCTCTTCCATTTTCCAACCTTCAAATTCATCAAAAAAGAAATGAAACCAGAAAACATGATGGCATCATAAAGCAAGGCAGTCAGGACCATAAACTGGAACAATGCTACTCCTGGACTGACACTGTCTGAAACCATAGCTTGGATGAAAACTACAGCCCTCTTGGTAGCCACCACTTCCCCACAACATATTCTCCTTTTGTCAACCAGCCTTTTGGCCCAGTCCAGCTACACTAAAACAATAGCACACTATCACTTTTTCCACAGAAGCACTTGCCTTTCCATGTTCATGATAGGCATTAGAGGTGTGACTAATCCCCCTCATACACATAAGGAACCGCTATTGCTGACCAGCATGCAATCTCTTATCCACTTCCCAAATAAACTTCAATGCATCAAACTAAAGATAGATTGCCAAAATTGGATGATACAATGGCTCAGTCATTCTATTAATATAGGCACTCCCATGATGCAAAGTAATGGCAGGCAACATAAACAAGGATGCTGATCAACTTTTGCATGCAAATAGATTTTCATACCAAAAGTTGAAGCAGGTGCAGCCTCAAACTACATTGTGTCAAGTGGCACAAACCTCTAATAATTCGTGCAAAGCAGGCATAACAGTACAGCAATGCAACCAACCCTAGGACTTCATGCAGAACCATATTGAGTAAAGTCATGCACAGTAAAAAGAATCTACCTTTGAGTAGAATACAAATGGGAAATGAAATCAGGTGCAAACAATTTTCAGAAGGAAATTGTATGATATTTCTACTTGTATACACTGACAGTGTACAGACTACCCACTGACTACTCCTCCAGCCCCTACCCACCCCCACCCCCTCGGCGAAATCCAGCGATCGGTAATCGGCCATCGCACTGAAATTGTGCAAACATAATAGCTCGGATGAACACCACAGCTAACATACTGACTATAAATTGGGAGCATTATTCATGATTAACACAAAGAACATATCATCTTCTTCTACTCACTCACTGTGAAAAACTGCCATTTTGGCATTTGTGAAACATATATTATGTGGCCCTGATAAAGCGTCATGTTGTCGTGAAACAGGTGTTGGCCTATGAAGAATATCTGGATTTAACAGGACTAAATAAACTCACAATTGATTCATTACTTTTTGAGTTTTACTTATCAAGTATCAGACCTCAAAACACACTCAGGGCCTGATCATGATGCCGACAGCGCCGCGGTCTCGCCGTGGTCCCTGCCACATGGTGCAGGGATTAACAGGGGGCACCATAGGTGCCCCCTCTGCCCCCAACTGGAGGCCCTGGAGGAATGGGGGCCCTGTTAGGGGTCCCAATGTCACTTTCCGACAGATTTTCCATGTCGGAAAGCCCGTCATGGAAAGCCTGTCGGAAACCGACAACGTAATCCCAATGGCGGAAAAGCTGTCCTCAGGGATTACGTTGGGGCCGCCGACTGGCCGACGGGTTCCTTGAGCCTATCAGAAACCAGCCGAAATGAACGGCCAGTTTCAATTCTGACCGCCTACATTGTTATTAGGCGGTCGGGATTGAAACCGGAGATGTCAGTCAAAAGCCTCTGACCTGCAGTCGGAGGCTTTCCGAACAACATCATAATCGGCCCCTCAGTGTTTACTTAAATTGCATACAGGACTGGAGGGTGTTGTCCTGTATATTTCTACTTGTAAAAGATACAGTTTCACACAAATTACACATATTACATGATTCGCTATTAGTGCTCGTCTGTGTGAAGAGAAGTGTTCTTTGATACAAACTTCATACAACATACCAGAAAATTCCATGATTTCAGAATCCACATCACATCCTATTTCCACTATCTCCTGTGCTAGATGTCATAACCAATCAATTTGCCCATCAACGTTATTGAAGGGTGATTATTTTGGATGAGATGATATTTTGCCTTCTTGAATCTGTGTTAGTTTGTTTGGATTCTGAGTGCCTTGTTTCACCCTGTTTCACAGGTGATCTCCATTGGTTCAATCAATCAAAATCCTTTATTTCGGCTCAATTGAACCATAAAAGGTATAATATAAGGATACTGTTTTAATACAAAAGTTTTAAATTCTTATATATAGTACTCTCATAAAAATATAAGTGCATCATAAAATTTTATAAAAACATAAAGCAAATACCTTAAAACTTGATAAAATAGGCTTTCAAATTCAGTAATTGTTGCCTACAATTGTATTTGGCAAGCAAATCAAATTATAAATGAATACTTCATTAAAATTCGACACTTCTCTTAAAAGGAAGAGCTATTATCAAGTAGAAACTTTTAGCATCCAATTCATTTCAGAGCCTTCATCCTTCTATCCCATATTGAGGACAAATAGCAAGAGTTAGAATGAACAATACAATCATGCATGTTTGTCCTGCATGTTCCTAGCGCTGAATGTCTCTCGGTAAGGCCTAACCAATTACAAAGGGCAATCATCCAGTGAGAATGCTGTTTTGTGCAGGCTTTGCAAAAAAATAAGACATGATCATCGTTCTCGATTGATGCACAGCCCATAGGGCTTTTTTCCACCAGGAGTAGGTAAAGCCAGTCAATGGTAGGATCCCCAACCGGAATTTGATATAAAGTGCTTGTGCAGCAGGATTGATAAATAGGTCTAGAAAAGACTCAAATATGGGTGCACATTTAAACCTCATATAGGAATTTACCAGACTACCAGTGCTAGGCATAGAGAGCTTTTCTCCTAGCACAAAATCCAGTAAGTTATTTCCCCTTTTCCTTGGTATCACGAGTTAAAGAAGTAGGGTGTAACCAGTTATCCATCAGGCCCAACTTGATAAGGCACCTTTTTAGATGTTGAAGCCAGGGGACAATGCTCGCTGTTTGGCCCTCGGTTAGAACTTTTATAAAATCAATTTAGGAATCCAGATCTGTATTGGCCCAAAATCTTATCCAGTTTAAAATCTTTTCTAGGGCAGCCACATCCAAAATAGAACAAAGATTAAGGTCTAGCCTTATAGCCAGCATCGGGGCACTAGTAGGAAGTCTCAACAAAGATTTTTGAAGGCATTTTCTGCTTTTTCAAGGGGAGAAAGGTTGTAGTATCCCCACAATTCCGCCCCCATATAGAACCGCTCTGCAGACTTGGCTCTTGTATATCTCAATGGGGTGTGGGGGGGGGGAATGGAAAAGGTGGGGGCCCTATTAGCAAACCTTAAGATAGAACAGGCCCCTTGCTTCAGGTATAATGCACTCTTTACTATCTGGGGATGCCAACTGTGAGAATCACTTATTCTCACTCCCAGGTACTCAAATTCCCTTTCTCTGTCCAGTATCCCACCCTCAAGCAATACCTTCCTCTTTATTTTCCTCTGGTGACTAAACACCATGTATTTAGTATTATCACTATTAATTTCATGTCAGGATCGGAGGCTAGCATTATGCATAACCTTTTATTGCCACTCCAAACTGCAGCACTTTAAAGCATATCAGAACCATACTTAAAATTCCGAAATTAGAACTCCACTACAGTCTATATAAACCAAAGCCCAGCAGCCATCTTCTTCTTTTATTCGCTGCTTCACGTCAGTTAAGTATCTGTTAGCACTTATTTATAATGATTTAGATGTCATCTGTATTTCACAGTTAAAAGGCTTTATTGTTATTGTTTAGATGTTTCTTAACATTCTTCTAGTTTAGGAATGTGTTGTAATCTTCCTATATTTATATATTTATTATTATGATTAATGTACCCACCCCAATGTCTCTATAAACATGGTTCCACCCAGTTACCCCTCCCCTCTTCCATAATAGAATCTTCTGCCAGGAGTCCACCTTAGAATGTTGAGGTGGTCCGTAGTCTAGGAGAGTGGATGACTGGAATAAAGAAGTTCTCCTCTTACCTCGTTTTGGAGAATTCATTCTTTTGGAATTGCAACAGAATGTTATTATTGTTTTGATCCCGATCTATGGGACTTATATTATTTTGATAAGTTTTGTTTTTCTGTTGTTGGACATCCTTATATTTATCTGTGCATTTTATAGAGTTAGTTTTAAAAAAAAAAGAATCCCTAGTTTTTCGCTTTTGGCGAAGCGAGGGGAGTTGAAAGGTAAGTTTATAGGTTTGAATTTTTACCTCGAGGTAGCATAGTGGCGTGCAGGCTTAGTTTCATTCTGTGGCTGTCGGCGCATGAGAGGCGCAAGTGCATGTGGGCCTTCTTAGTTCAATGACGTGTTGCGTTGTTGTGCGCGGCAGCGTCATTGGATTACATACGGCCATTTTAGATTGACGGGGTTGCTCGGAGACAAGGCTCTCGGCAGTCCTGTAAATAGAAAGGACTATCGGGCATTCGTTGTTTCGTGACGTTACACATGGTTTCTACGCGGCAGCGTTGTAAGACTATGGGCGGCCATTTTGTGTACAGGGTTGCCATAGAGACTGGGATCTCGGCAAACCTGTCAGACATAAGATTTGTGAGTCAGTTACAAGGCGGATACGAACTTGTACTCAGAGCATTTAGCTCCTACGGACGCAAGTGACATAAAAAAAAAAAAAAAATAAATAAATAAAGAGGAATGTTACCTGGAATTTGAGCTAATTGGTAGACATATAAAAATATATTTTTAAAAATAATAATAAGGAAATAATAGTAAATATTAGTTAAGGGATTTAAAGAGTAGGATTTAAAGAGATTATTTCAAGTGTACGGTGGTATGTGTGAGAAAGGTGAGCAATTAGTTATGGAAAATAATAGGATATAATGAACAAAATGGTACAAGAGGAGATAAGGTTCTCAGTTAAGGAGATTTTGGGATCAGTTCTCAGGAAAAAAAGGAAGGCGACAGATATTTCTGATGAAGAATTTTGGTCCTTAAAAGAGGAGAGCGAGCAGGCTAAAACTTTAAGTGAGAAAAGGAAAATGAGGAGGAAAAATGTTGAAAAAGATGATGAAAGGTTTGTGGCCTGGCAGAAAGGTGGTCTTGGCACCACACAGAGAGAGAGTGTCCAACCCGGCAAGAACAAGGGTGTCCTTACCGGCACACATGAGAATCAGGATCGTCCTGATGATGATGATTCATACAACCGGGATATTGAGAGTTTTGATGAGTTTGTTTTTGATAATTTAGATTCTGATGTTCGGGCTTTGGACTAACTATGATAAGGAGGAAAAGAGCAGGAAGGAGAAAGGTTTGGTTAAGGACAAACAGGGAATGTATATGCTCATTCCAGATTTGATAAGGCACCTGAGAAGTGCAGATTGGTGGCCTCTTGTTCATGTGGCAGGGTTTATATGCATATGGATTAAAAAGCTGTTAGAGAAGGAGGCTAGGTGTGTGATGCGGGCAGAATGCTCACGTCCAGTACTAGATAACAAAGCTTGTTTGATCCCAGATCTTGATCTCGATCTAAATCGTTTTTTTTATTTAGGATGAGTCGTGATCCCAGAAAGGGACGAGAAAGGGCACCAAAGCAGTGCCAGGATTGTCTGCTAGAGCGACCCTTGACCTTGCCAGGTAGGTCGCTCCCCCACCACACAGCTCCGCCTGTGCTGTCTGCCCGCTGCTCCTGTAGGTAAGATCGCCCTCCGCTTGTGGCCCCGGTGCCAGTTTTGTCTGCTTGTCTCCCCTTTCCTTTCTGTGCCCCCGCTGCCCCACTGTTGTTGTGCCCGTGATTTGCCTGCTTTCCCCCCGTTTTTCCTTCTGTGCCCCTCGCTGCCCCACTGTTGTTGTGCCCGTGATTTGCCTGCTTTCCCCCCGTTTTCCTTCTGTGCCCCTCGCTGCCCCACTGTTGTTGTGCCCGTGATTTGCCTGCTTTCCCCCCGTTTTTCCTTCTGTGCCCCCGCTGCCCCACTGTTGTTGTGCCCGTGATTTGCCTGCTTTCCCCCCGTTTTTCCTTCTGTGCCCCCGCTGCCCCACTGTTGTTGTGCCCGTGATTTGCCTGCTTTCCCCCCGTTTTTCCTTCTGTGCCCCTCGCTGCCCCACTGTTGTTGTGCCCGTGATTTGCCTGCTTTCCCCCCGTTTTTCCTTCTGTGCCCCTCGCTGCCCCACTGTTGTTGTGCCCGTGATTTGCCTGCTCTCCCCCCGTTTTTCCTTCTGTGCCCCTCGCTGCCCCACTGTTGTTGTGCCCGTGATTTGCCTGCTTTCCCCCCGTTTTTCCTTCTGTGCCCCTCGCTGCCCCACTGTTGTTGTGCCCGTGATTTGCCTGCTTTCCCCCCGTTTTTCCTTCTGTGCCCCTCGCTGCCCCACTGTTGTTGTGCCCGTGATTTGCCTGCTCTCCCCCCGTTTTTCCTTCTGTGCCCCTCGCTGCCCCACTGTTGTTGTGCCCGTGATTTGCCTGCTTTCCCCCCGTTTTTCCTTCTGTGCCCCTCGCTGCCCCACTGTTGTTGTGCCCGTGATTTGCCTGCTTTCCCCCCGTTTTTCCTTCTGTGCCCCTCGCTGCCCCACTGTTGTTGTGCCCGTGATTTGCCTGCTTTCCCCCCGTTTTTCCTTCTGTGCCCCTCGCTGCCCCACTGTTGTTGTGCCCGTGATTTGCCTGCTTTCCCCCCGTTTTCCTTCTGTGCCCCCGCTGCCCCACTGTTGTTGTGCCCGTGATTTGCCTGCTTTCCCCCCGTTTTTCCTTCTGTGCCCCTCGCTGCCCCACTGTTGTTGTGCCCGTGATTTGCCTGCTTTCCCCCCGTTTTTCCTTCTGTGCCCCTCGCTGCCCCACTGTTGTTGTGCCCGTGATTTACCTGCTCTCCCCCCGTTTTTCCTTCTGTGCCCCTCGCTGCCCCACTGTTGTTGTGCCCGTGATTTACCTGCTCTCCCCCCGTTTTTCCTTCTGTGCCCCTCGCTGCCCCACTGTTGTTGTGCCCGTGATTTACCTGCTCTCCCCCCGTTTTTCCTTCTGTGCCCCTCGCTGCCCCACTGTTGTTGTGCCCGTGATTTACCTGCTCTCCCCCCGTTTTTCCTTCTGTGCCCCTCGCTGCCCCACTGTTGTTGTGCCCGTGATTTACCTGCTCTCCCCCGTTTTTCCTTCTGTGCCCCTCGCTGCCCCACTGTTGTTGTGCCCGTGATTTACCTGCTCTCCCCCCGTTTTTCCTTCTGTGCCCCTCGCTGCCCCACTGTTGTTGTGCCCGTGATTTACCTGCTCTCCCCCCGTTTTTCCTTCTGTGCCCCTCGCTGCCCCACTGTTGTTGTGCCCGTGATTTACCTGCTCTCCCCCCGTTTTTCCTTCTGTGCCCCTCGCTGCCTATCGCCATTCCCGCCGCTGCGTCCCCTGCGGCCCCGCCCCTGACTGCCCATTCGCTGCCCCTGCCTCCCGCCTCCCAGCTGCTCCTCCCTCCCACCTCCCCATAAATGGCGGCCGCTGCACGGTGAGGAGAGCGACCCTTGACCTTGCCAGGTAGGTCGCTCCCCCACCACACAGCTCCGCCTGTGCTGTCTGCCCGCTGCTCCTGTAGGTAAGATCGCCCTCCGCTTGTGGCCCCGGTGCCAGTTTTGTCTGCTTGTCTCCCTTTCCTTTCTGTGCCCCTCGCTGCCCCACTGTTGTTGTGCCCGTGATTTGCCTGCTTTCCCCCCGTTTTTCCTTCTGTGCCCCTCGCTGCCCCACTGTTGTTGTGCCCGTGATTTGCCTGCTTTCCCCCCGTTTTTCCTTCTGTGCCCCTCGCTGCCCCACTGTTGTTGTGCCCGTGATTTGCCTGCTTTCCCCCCGTTTTTCCTTCTGTGCCCCTCGCTGCCCCACTGTTGTTGTGCCCGTGATTTGCCTGCTTTCCCCCCGTTTTTCCTTCTGTGCCCCCGCTGCCCCACTGTTGTTGTGCCCGTGATTTGCCTGCTTTCCCCCCGTTTTTCCTTCTGTGCCCCTCGCTGCCCCACTGTTGTTGTGCCCGTGATTTGCCTGCTTTCCCCCCGTTTTTCCTTCTGTGCCCCTCGCTGCCCCACTGTTGTTGTGCCCGTGATTTACCTGCTCTCCCCCCGTTTTTCCTTCTGTGCCCCTCGCTGCCCCACTGTTGTTGTGCCCGTGATTTACCTGCTCTCCCCCCGTTTTTCCTTCTGTGCCCCTCGCTGCCCCACTGTTGTTGTGCCCGTGATTTACCTGCTCTCCCCCCGTTTTTCCTTCTGTGCCCCTCGCTGCCCCACTGTTGTTGTGCCCGTGATTTACCTGCTCTCCCCCCGTTTTTCCTTCTGTGCCCCTCGCTGCCCCACTGTTGTTGTGCCCGTGATTTACCTGCTCTCCCCCCGTTTTTCCTTCTGTGCCCCTCGCTGCCCCACTGTTGTTGTGCCCGTGATTTACCTGCTCTCCCCCCGTTTTTCCTTCTGTGCCCCTCGCTGCCCCACTGTTGTTGTGCCCGTGATTTACCTGCTCTCCCCCCGTTTTTCCTTCTGTGCCCCTCGCTGCCTATCGCCATTCCCGCCGCTGCGTCCCCTGCGGCCCCGCCCCCTGACTGCCCATTCGCTGCCCCTGCCTCCCGCCTCCCAGCTGCTCCTCCCTCCCACCTCCCCATAAATGGCGGCCGCTGCACGGCCGCGCAGCGGACGTGCGCAGCGGGCGCGCCGCTGGCGCGCCGAAGGCGCGCCTAAGGCAAGCCCGTCTGCGCCCGTCCGCGACTGGACCGCGCCCAGCGCCAGAACCCCTGGATCCCACCGATGCAACACCACTCGACGGACCTACGACGCCGCCACACTCACCGCACTCAATGCCGGCCGGAACCCTGCCTGCTACCGAGCCTCACCGAGACGCACCCACGGACCCTTCACCTGCCAAACCTGCCGATTCACCTGCCCCCTGACGTGCACCACCTCCGCCAAGTCGAGCAACAGCAGCAACCACCTGAAATGCATCCTGCTGAACACCCGCTCCGTCCACAGGCACGCCGTGGAACTCTGGGACCTGCTCGACGCAACAGCACCGGACATCGCCTTCCTCACCGAAACCTGGATGAACGCCTCCTCAGCGCCTGACATCGCCATAGCCATCCCGGATGGATACAAGATCACCCGGAAGGACCGCGTCAACCAGACGGGAGGAGGCATCGCCATCGTACACAAGAACACCATCCGCATCTCGACTAACTCCGACGAGACCTTCACCGCCGCCGAACACCTACACTTCCAGATACACACGGACCCCAAGACCACCCTCCGAGGCACCCTCATCTACAGACCCCCGGGACCACGCACACTATTCAGCGAAGACATCGCAGACTTCATCAGCCCGCACGCCATGCCCTCCGCCGACTACATCCTCCTAGGGGACCTCAACTTCCACCTGGAGAACAACAACGACAGAAACACCACCGCCCTGCTGGACAACCTCGCCAACCTCGGACTCAAGCAACTGGTGAACACGCCCACCCACTACGCCGGCCACACGCTTGACCCCGTCTTCTCGTCCAGCAAGCACATCTCCTTCAGCCACGCCACCGGACTCCACTGGACCGACCACAGCTGCGTCCACTTCAGCTTCAGAAAGACTGCGACCCACCACCACCCGCAACAGGCTCCCCGCCGGAGCTGGAGCAAGATCACCGCCGAGCAGCTCACCGCCTCCCTCAGCCAGAACACACCCACCGACACAACGGACCCAAACGAAGCAGCCAGCAACCTCGCCAAGTGGCTGACCGCCTGCGCCGACGACCTCGCACCACTAAAAAACCCTCCCAGCAGACCCGGAAGCAAGAAAACCCCTTGGTTCACCAACGAACTCAAGGAATCCAAGAAGAACTGCCGCACTCTCGAGAAAACCTGGCGACTCGACCAGACCACAGACAACAGGACCGCCCTCAAGCACGCCACCCGCAAACACCACCAGCTGATCCGTGCCACCAAGAAGTCGGCACTCAAAGAACGACTGGACAACAACGCCCATGACAGCAAGGAACTTTTCAGCATCGTCAAAGAGTTCTCCAACCCCAGCGCCGGAAGTAACGACATCACCCCCTCGCAAGACCTCTGCAACTCACTCTCCGCGTTCTTCCACCGCAAGATCACCGACATACACAACAGCTTCAACGCACAAACAACGCACCCTACCGCCGAACCAATGCCCGCCACCACCACCCTCTGCAACTGGACCCCGATCAACACCGAAGACACCACCCGCACGATGAACTCCATCCACTCCGGATCACCAACCGACCCCTGCCCACACCACGTCTTCAACAAAGCCGACGCCACCATCGCACCCCATCTCCGGGACATCATCAACTCCTCCTTCCGCACCGCCACCTTCCCGGAGAGCTGGAAGCACGCCGAGCTTACCGCCCTCCTGAAGAAACCAACGGCGGACCCCACCGACCTCAAGAACTACCGCCCCATCTCGCTCCTTCCGTTTCCGGCCAAAGTCATCGAGAAGACCGTCAACAGACAGCTTGCCGCCTTCCTCGAGACGAATGGATCCCTCGACCCCTCGCAGTCCGGGTTTCGGGCCAACCACAGCACCGAGACCGCCCTTATCGCAGCCACCGACGACATCAGAACCCTAACCGACAACGGGGAAACAGCTGCCCTCATCCTCCTGGACCTCTCCGCGGCGTTCGACACCGTCTGCCACCGCACCCTAGTGAAGCGCCTCAGCAACATCGGAATCCGAGAGAAAGCACTGGAATGGATCATCTCGTTCCTCGCCGGAAGAACCCAGAGAGTCCGCCTCTCCCCGTTCAGATCCGAAGCCACCGAAGTCATCTGCGGCGTTCCACAAGGATCCTCACTCAGCCCGACCCTCTTCAACGTCTACATGAGCCCCCTCGCAGCCATCGCACGCCGACACAACCTCAACATCATCTCCTACGCCGACGACACCCAGCTGATCCTCTCCCTCACCAACGACCCCACTACCGCCAGAGCCAACCTGCACGACGGGATGAGAGACGTCGCCGACTGGATGAGGAACAGCCGCCTTAAACTGAACTCAGACAAGACGGAAGTCCTCATCCTGGGCTCATCACCCTCCGCCTGGGACGACTCCTGGTGGCCCCCGGCCCTGGGCACCGCACCCAAGCCAACGGACCACGCACGCAACCTGGGCTTCATCCTGGACTCCTCCCTATCAATGACCAAACAAGTCAACGCCGTCTCATCTTCATGCTTCAACACCCTGCGCATGCTCCGCAAGATCTTCAGATGGATCCCCACTGAAACCAGGAAGACCGTCACCCAGGCACTCGTCACCAGCCGACTGGACTATGGGAACACCCTCTACGCCGGAACCACAGCCAAACTTCAAAAGAGACTCCAGCGCATCCAGAACGCCTCCGCACGACTCATCCTGGACATCCCCCGACACAGCCACATCACCGTACACCTGAAAGACCTGCACTGGCTCCCCGTCAGCAAGAGAATCACGTTCAGACTCCTCACCCACGCACACAAGGCCCTCCACGACCTGGGCCCAAAGTACCTCAACGACCGCATGTCCTTCTACACGCCCACACGCCAGCTACGATCAACCAGCCACGCCCTCGCCACCGTACCACGCATCCGCAGAACCACCGCCGGAGGAAGATCCTTCTCCTACCTGGCGGCCAAGACCTGGAACTCCCTCCCCACTCACCTTCGGCGAACCCAGGACCATCTCGCCTTCAGGAAGCAGCTCAAGACCTGGCTGTTCGAGCAGTAACTTACCCCCTCCCCCAGCGCCTTGAGACCCTCCCGGGTGAGTAGCGCGCTCTATAAATGCCGTGATTGATTGATTGATTGATTGATTGATAGATGTAATCGGACCTCTAGCTAGAATTATGGACATGGCAAAGGAGGCCAGAATGAAGCCGGTGTCTGTGGATACAGAGCTATTTAGGGGCTGGTCTCAGAGAGCAGTATGTTTCCTCAGAAACACTAACACAGCCATAATGGCGGAGAGACGAAAGGCTGTCCTCATGTGTATTGGACAATTTTGCAAAGAAGGAGCCTAGTGAGAATCCTAAAGGATATTTATTTGGTATGGGGCTAGTGAAGGGGATAGAGATGTATGTTTCCACCCTCACTAGCCTGAATAAGGCTCAGAGTTCCCTCAGGAAAGTTGGCGGGGGACGTGTTTTTGACAGGGCTGGAGCAAGGGGATGTTTCTCTGGCCAGTTTCATTCAAGGTCCCAGTACCAGTCGTTTGGACGGACTTCCTTCAGAGGTTTCCAGGCAGCTATTGGTTTCTATCCTCAAAGAGGAAGAAGTGTCAGAGGACATCATACCAGATGAAAGGCTCGTTTCGCCCAAGGAAATCAAGGTAAGTAAGAAGATGATGTTATGTTGTTATGTTATGTTATGTTATGTTATTAACATTTATATCATGCACGGCTACTCAAGAGTGTCCCGGCGCGGAAGCCAAATGAAAACGGTGAGGAGCTGAAAGCAACTGCAAATTAGATAAACAGCAGGGTTTTTAGCCGTTTCCTGAACAGCCTAGGGTCTTGAGTGTTACGCAGCTCGTATGGGAGGGAATTCCAAGCTTCTGCTGCCTTGAAGGATAGGGAGCTGCCCCCCATTCTTGTGAGACGAAAGCGGGGGATCACTGCCAGACACTGCGAGGTTGAACGCAGTTGTCTTTGTGGCGCGTAAAAACTAAAACGTTTCCTAAGATAGAGCGGGCCAGATCCATGGAGGGCTGCATGGGCCAGAGTTAGGGCTTTGAATTTGACTCGTTGAGCCACGGGGAGCCAATGCAAATCATGCAAATGTTGTTTTATGCTTGACCTTCCCGGGATGTTAAGCAAAGCTCTCGCTGCAGCATTTTGTATTACTTGCAGTTTCTTCAACTGGTATCCTGGCAAGCCAATGTACAGGGCGTTACATTGGCTTTCCCCTAACAGGTAGGCGGACAATTAAGACATTTTCTTCAAAGTTGGAGAAATTTAACAAAGGGTCAATGGGTTCTAAAGGCAGTTCAGGGGTACTCAATAGAGTTCAGGGAATTGCCTGTTCAGGAGATAGAACCAAGAGAGTTATTTTTTCAGAAGGATCAGAAAGAATTGGTAAGCTTGGAGGCACAGAATATCCTGGAAAAAGAGGCAATAGAGGAGGTCAGTGCGGATCATATGGGTTATGAGAGCAAGTTATTTTTGGTAAAGCAGAAGGATAAAGAGTGGCATCCAGTCATAAATTTGAGAGGTTTGAATTGGTGCCTAGTTTACAGTCATTTCAAGATAGAGGGTATCCATCTATTAAGAAATATTTTGGAGAAAGAAGATTGGCTGGAAAAATTGGATCTGAAAGATCCAATAGCAGAACAGAGTAGCAGTTATCTGCAATTCAGATGGATGGGAATTCTTTATCAGTTTACCTGCCTCCCTTTTGGTCTGGCGTCAGCACCAGGGTGTTTTACGAAGGTGCTAAGATCGGTGGCCTCGTTCTCAGGGAGAGGGGAATTCGTATGATTATGTATCTCGACAATTTCCTATTGATGTCTCAGAATCAAGAGGAATTGAGGAGTCAATTGTCTGTGGTTCAGCAGTTACTGGAGTCCCTGGGGTTTTTAATCAATTTGGAGAAATCAGTTCTGGAACCGTGTCAGGAATTGGAGTTTCTGGGGTTTCCGGTGAACATTTCGTAAGCTACTTTAAGTTTAACAGAAAGGAAGGTTGTAAAAATAAAGACAGAAGTGAAACAGCTTTTGAAAAAGAAGTTTGTTTCATTGAGAGCTTTAGCAAGGATAATAGGATTATTTTCATCTTCAATTCAGGTGGTTTTTCCAGGACTGTTACATTACAGAGGTTTGGAGAGGTTGAAGGCAAAAGGACTAAGGAGTGGTTTGTGGTATGGAGATCAGGTACAGATTTCTGCGGAGGAGCAGGAGGAGTTGGTTTGGTGGTTAGAACATTTTGAGGCTTGGAATGGCAGAGCAATATTCGGGATATGTCCAGATTTTGTTCTGGAAACTTATGCCAGCCTTTCTGGTTGGGGGCTTGCTTGGATCAGTAGCAGACAGGTGGCAGATGGACTTGGATGGAGAGCCATATAAATGGGTTAAAGATGAGAGCAGGACTTTTTGCTTGCCAAAGTTTTGGAAAAAAATTGAAGAATTGCAATGCTTTATTAAAGATGGACAATGTGTCAGCAGTTCAATATATTAATCAGTTGGGTGGCAGCAAATCGAAGAATTTGACTAATGTTGCAAAGGAGAAATGGAGTTAGTATCTGGTGCAGAAAATAGATCTGCAGGCAGAGTATCTACCAGGGTTGTTCAACGCAGCGGCAGATTGGAATTCAAGGTACCTCCGGAATTACAGCGACTGGAAGTTAAGTGTGAATCCATTCAGGAGAATTCAGGATGTTTGGGGTCCCTTGGGGGTGGATCTGTTTGCCTCAAGGTTAACTTTCCAGTTGCCTCGGTATTTCAGTTGGAGAGCGGATCCCCAAGCAGAAGCAGTGGATGCTTTTCAACAGGTTTGGAAGAATCTTATGCATTTCCTCCGTTTTCAATGATACAGAGGGTGTTGTTAATGGTGAGGAGACAGAGATGTCAGATTGTTCTGATAACTCCTTTTTGGATGGCACATTCTTGGTTTCCAGGGTTATTGGAGTTGGCAGTAGAAGAACCTTATGTGATTCCTACGTCAGAGGAGATGTTGGTAGGGACAGGAGGAGAGGTTCATCCGTTAGTTGTAGAAGGATCCTTGAATCTTCTTTACGGAAGATTTCAGGTAGGAAGGCAGTTTGAAGGCCTTTCGGAACAGGCTCAGGAGTTGCTCAAAGAATCATGGGCATCTGGGACAAGGAAGAGATATGTTGGAGTTTGGAAGAAATGGGTTGGTTGGTGCACGGAGAGAGATGTGGATCTTATGGAGGCATCTCCTGTAGAATTCTCAAATGTTTTGTCAATTTTGTTTGAAAAGGGTCTTTCGTATAGGACAATTAATTGTTATAGGTCTGCAGTAGCTGCAGGGCATGCCCCAGTTGAGGGTTTTCCCATAGGAAGGCATGCTTTGATTTGTAGAGTGATGAAGGGGATTAAGTTATGGAGGCCTCCTAGATTTAGATATAGTTTTTTGTGGGATGTGAATTTAGTTTTGAAAAAGTTATAGAGCTGGCCTTCAAATTCTTTTTTGTCATTAAAACAGTTGAGTAGCAAGATTGCAACTCTTTTATGTCTAATTTCCTTCAGAAGAGTTTCAGACGTACATGCATTAGAGGTAAGTAACAGATTTTTCAGCCCAGATGGGGTAATAGTTAACATTACAAGAAGAACTAAGACAATGTCATCATCAATTTTTTATCAGAGGTTTGATGACCATCCAAAATTATGTGTTGTGCGTTGCTTAAAGGAATATGAGAATAGGATGGCTGAATTCAGAAAGGATGGAGTGGACCAATTATTAATTTCATATGTGAATCCATTTAATCCAGTGAGTGCTGCGGCTATTGCACGTTGGGTGAGATGGTGTATGTTTCAGGCAGGAGTGGATATGTTGAAGTTTGATGTACATTCAAGTAAGGCATCTGGAGGTCGCCTTGAAGAGATTCTGAGGGTGGCAGACTAGTCTAATGCTGGTGTTTTTGCAAGATTTTATTTAAAGCCTATGGAACATGTTTCAGCGGTGGTGTTATCACAGCTTTGAAAATGCATAATGCTAGCCTCCGGTCTTGAGATGAAATGTAGATTCTCCTAGTTTATGATCAGAGAATCTGCATTTCATTAAAGACACGAAGGCTAGCATTATCCCACCCTCCCTTCCCAGGTAGGTAAAAAAAAAAAAAAAGGGTGGCGTTAGGGTTTGGCACTGGAGATTCTGGGCCATATGTACGACGAAGTGGCGGAGCGTGTCGTTAGCCTCCTGGGCTTAACGACATGCTCCGCCACTTTGGAAACGCAAGGCTGAACCATATTTACAAGAATGTGGTGCAGCCTTGCATTTCCCCATGCAATGGCGCTAAGTTTAACAACTTAGCGCCAACGCAGGCACCCTTGCACCAGAGTGCAAGGATGTCTGTGTGCAGGGGAGGATTGGTTATGTGTAGGAAGGTGTCCCTTCCTGCACATAAACAATCCTAAAATGCCATTTTGTAACTTTCATGTGTGCTGCATGAAGCAGCACACATGAAAGTTACAAAATGGCATTTTTCAAAATGGCATTTTGTTTATGTACAGGAAGGGACACCTTCCTGTACATAAACCAACCATGGCATTTTGCTTTTTCCATGTGTGCTGCACAAGGCAGCTTACATGGAAAAAGCAAAAACGAGGAGAAATAATGCATTTCTCCTCATTTCGTCACCTTCACACCAGGGTTTTCCTGGTCTTAATTTTGGCGCTGCCTCCTAGGTACGCCCCCCTTGTACATAGGAGGCAGCGTCAAATTCAATGGGTGTTGCGGTGGAACGCCTACCACAGCACCCACTGCACGCCCCTTTCATGCTAAACATAGCATGAAAGGGTGCCTTATGTACAAGGCAGCGTTAAGCTACGTTAAGTGGCTTAACGCTGCCTTGTACATAAGGCAAGGCCCCTATCGCCACGGGAACATCACAAAAAGTGACGTTCCCGTGGCAATATGGGCTTGTTCATATGCCCCTCTGTGTTTTAAAGTTATATGCCTTTTTGTGGTTCTTAGTTACATAAATTGCAGTGTTCATTTGATGTTATGTTATGTTTTTTCTAGGAAATCCATAAAGGTGGAGAGAGGAAGGAGAGAGGAAGAGATCGGAAAGGAGGATAATATAATTTTACATTTGGTTACAAGTTCAAGGAGGATCCCTTGGAGCAGCTAAAAAGAGGAAGATGGCTGCTCGGCTTTGGTTTATATAGACTGTAGTGGAGTTCTAATTAATTTTCAGTATGGTTGTGATGTGCGTTAAAGTGCTGCAGTTTGGAGTGGAATTTAAAGGTTATGCAAAATGCTAGCCTCTGTGGGGCCAATTCACAGAACTAATCTGAGTCAAAATCCTAAACTTACTACTTTTGGTATTCACAGAAGGCATTTAGTAGTAGTAAAGTTAGGATTCCTAACTTTACTACTACTAAATGCCTTTTGTGAATACTGAAAGTCGTAAAGCTAGGATTTTGTCTCAGTTTAGTAGTAGTAAAGTTAGGAATCCTAACTTTACTACTACTAAATGCCTTCTGTGAATACCAAAAGTAGTAAGTTTAGGATTTTGTCTCAGATTACTTTTGTGAATCGGGCCCTGTGTCTTTAATGAAATCCAGATTCTCTGATCATAAACTAAGAGAATCTACATTTCTAGGCCATGTAACTTACAGAACAGATTACATTTCACCAAAAGAATAGATAACTCCTATGCAGTTTTGGAAAGGAGTAAAGTACCATCTATGAAGAGAAGACCTGGTATTTTGTGTCCCTGTATTTTAGGCGAATTGTTTTCGTAATCGAAGAGATAAGGGAGACATTGATTTATTAATAGGAGAAAAAGAGTGGGGACCATGATTTATCCTTGCCTAACTCTTCTTCTAATGGGAATAGCCTCAGTCAATTCTCCTTCTGGACCCACCTCAACCTAGCGTAGTTCTCTGAATACAATGCTTGTATTAGGGATAACAAGCCCAAAGGGACCCCTACGTCTTCCAGGACCTCCCACAACTTTGTTCTTGGGACAAGATCAAACACGGCAATGGAGGTCGACAAAGGCCACATATATCGACCCCAGTCCACATCTACATTTTTCCATTTTATCGATATAAACCACATTATCTGATCAATAGTACAAGTGTTTTGGAGAAAATCCACCTGCAGGGGAATAATACTTGGCTCGTATCAATCCTTTACATAACCTAGTCAAGATCTGCCTGTAGACTTTCAGCATTTTATCGATTAGGCTTAGAGGCCTGTAGTTCCCAGGGACTGATTTATCTCCTTTTTTATATATAGGGACTATTACAGCCCCTTTCCAGGAGCTCAGAACTGGGGCCCCTTCCAATAAGGCATTTGACAATCCATTTACATACAGACCCCACATCATCACTTCTGAACACAGTACATCAGCTGGGACTCTATCCAACCCAGGCGCCTTCCCTACTTTTTGGGCTTGTATGTCAACAATAGTTTACTCTAGGGTAAAAGGCCTCACAGCATCCACCAGGAGATCATTGGATCCCTGCTGTGGGATGGCTGTTGTTGCTTGGCCGATGTTAACATCTGCATTCAGACTTGAAAAATGTTTGACCCATTCTTCTGGCACAATGTGGCAATTAAGGCGAGATGGCTGTCTAGATCCACTGAGTTCAACCAAATGCCAAAAACATTTGTTATCCCTTAGTTTTGCAGAAATCAGCAGTTTCTCCCAGATACCAGCCTCCCACCAAGCTTTGACGGTTCTAATAGTCTTGTCTTATTCCTGTCTCTTGGCTACAATCTCCAATGTTTGTTTGCTCCTCAAGGCCAAGATCAGAGCCTTCTTGGCAATTTTGCATGTCTCAACAAACCATTAATTTGAGCTTGAATGAAAGGCCCTGCTCTTTTTACAGTCTTTCATGAATATACTTCCCAATTTATCAAAAAGGTGATTGTGGAGGCTCGTAATCTGAGTCAGAGTCAAGCTCTGCAACTGAAATACTTCTAATTCACTAACAAATATACTGTAAAGGTCATGGATAGCTTTCTTGGATTTAGAAACCACCTCCCACCTGACATTCCGTTTGTTATTAATCAGTGTTATTAGTGTGCGCGAGGGATAGCCTACCGGCCCCAAGTCCTTTATCCTTGTCTGTTCCCATTGAAGTATGATCGGAAAATGGTCGCTCTCATAACGATCAGCAACTTTCATGTCACTAATTTCATGCCATACCCTCAGATCCATCAGTATATAGTCAACATCACTATTGCAGTTGGCCCTCTTGAATGTGGGTTTACTAGTTGTATCTGAGGGAACTCGGCCATTGCAAGGTCTCAGACCATATGGAACCACAATGTCCACACTCTGAAGAGCAGCTGCGCTCATCTTGGCGGTTTTTCTATGGTCAGGATAAGTGGAAATCCCCCAACATTCGTTTTCTTCCCTAAATAAGTCTAAAAGAGGAGTATATGGTTCGAAGCATGCATACAAATCACCTGCTATAATTACATTATGATTCCTACTATAACCTTCTAGGAAGGAATTAAAAATATTTTGAATCTGGCACGGTTTGTTAAAAGGTGTCAATCTATTATGAATATTTATCAGCCGACACGGGGAACCTGACTTAGGCGATATCTCTAATGCTAATAAATCTGGAGAGCCAACATTTATTCTTTTGATGGTATATCTAAAGACATTTTTACCCATATAGTGAGCACTCCTGATGGTCCACTGGCCACAGATTGGGTGGCCCTAGCACTATTGGTTCTAAACCTCTGTCTTTGGATTTCGGCAAGGACCCATGTCTCTTGATAAACGCACATGTGGAATTTGACTATAAAGGCGCAGATCTCCATAGGTTATAAATTGTCTTTCACCATGTGCTGTCTGACACAGCTTCTGTTGGCGGTTTGGGCACATTTGTGAGATCACCAGATTATAGCTAGAACAAAGTGGGTTTTACGTTTTCAATGTGATTCTGAGTCCGTTGCCCCAGTATAACTTGTGCAAACACATTTTATTTTTAAAAGGGACTATAGATATCTCTTCCCTAGCTATAGCACACTTTTGACTGCCTTGCACCAACACACAGGCTTGCACCATAGTTGTCTGGATGTGTCTGTTTGTGTGTCTTAGTTTTCAAGTAAACATAGTAAATGATTACATTAATATAGTTACGTTGCACACCTGCATAATCCAATAGTTCCATAGTAAAGCAGTGTATGGAAAGAATATATAATCTTAGATAGGCCAAGAAATGGTTTTTCATGATATACTGTGCCATGATCAAAATACAGAACCTTATCATCTACAATACTAATGCCACCTCCTAAGGAACTTCGCTTAGTTCAGGGTTGCTGTTTATCATCTTTATGTTCAATATTTCTGGAATATACAATTTATATTTATTTCCTCTTTTCAGTATGCCTAATGTACATGTGGAGCTGTGACTTGGCACAGTCAGGGTCTTTTCAGAGACCGAGCCCTACTACAAAATGGCTACTGTCAAAATGCTCATCTGGCTGGTAGACTGGCTGCTCCAATCATTTGTACTTTTTAGATTCGGTCTTGACTCTGGGCTACTAGATGCCAAATGCATGCCTTCCTCATGCAATTGCACTTACCTCTGAGCATAAGGTCGATATTATAGGCTTTCAGTATGAGTATGCTGTGTATGGGGAACATGGGACAGTGGATATGAGTGGGGAGCAATAATGACAGCAGGAGAATCAGAGATCAGGATGATGGCATGGTTTTCATAAAATACTGGGGGGCATATTCTCAAGAACGTGTGATAACTACCGCAAAATCAGTCTAACGCAACTCTTCACATCGCAGTCCATCACGGGAAAACAACTCTGTGTTAACGTGGAATTCACAATACGGCGGCCCCATGCGATAGTCCAACGATAACGCATCAAATGAACGTGTTAAAACCAACGTGACGCAGAAAAAACGCGAAACACGAATGCTAAAATAGTAGCGATGAGGCCAATTGCGAGACAAAAATCAGCGATAACCAGTGAGAGGCCTGCAATTCCCACGCTTCATGCGGGAAAATGCACAATAAAAGCAGAGTAAAAAAGACGGTGAGATGACAATGTACGAGCACAATCCCACATCCGTGACGCAGAACAAATGAGCTTCGTCCCGCATCAAATAGGCATTTCCCCACAGCCACAATGTACATTGACATGCAGTCTGCATGTACACTGCGCAAATGCTGAAACATGCATGTAACACACAGTGAAACCGCATCTCCCCCTCACATTGCAGAGGGACAAGCAACCCCTCCTGCACACAGACGTGTCATGACCATGATCTATCAACTATGAAAGCGTGGACGAATGCAGGGGCAGTGACTCCCGCTTACGTACATGTTGCCCATGTTGTGAGACATGAGTCACAGGGGGCATCCCTGCATCATGGTGGTACACATCTGACCCCAAAAGGAGCCCTGTTGTCACCTGCAGGACACAAATGGCAGCCAAAATGGAATGAATCTGGACACATGTGAAACGCTGAAGATTGGGATTCCATACTAACTGCGACACACAGAACTGGCAGTTCGAATACGTGACACCCTAAACAGCCTCTCTGCACAGAGGGGACACACCCACCATACATGAACAAATCACAAAATTGATAGCAATACACGTCGCACTCACACTTGTCTGAGTGATGTGCCTGTACAGATGAGAGACATGCACTCAGGGATAGTGTCCTTCGAATGCATTTATTTGCACATGCTGTGCCTGTGGTCATTTTGTCATGTCCCAATACTGCCAAGGACTGCCCCAATGTGACGTGCTCATGTGAAGAAATTGTCAATGATGTTGTTCCTACGGGCTATTCCTGCTGCGGCTGCAGTGGGGTGTGGTCCACCTGCCTCATCTCCATCATCATCGTCCGGTGCATCTGGCACTTGTAGCCATGGTGCCTTGCTGCATACACATATGTTGTGCAACACACAACATGCAACGATCATCTTGCACACGATGTCTGGGCTGTACAGGAGCCTTCCACCTGTGACGTCCAGTCACCTGAAACGTGAGTTCAACACGCCAAATGTGCGTCCCACGATGCCCCTGGTGCGGTTGTGGGCCGCATTGTACTGCCTCTGGACCTCTGTGTTCAGGGCTCGGAGGGGTGTCATCATCCAAGCGCAGAGTGCATATCCTTGGTCACCTGTGACAGTGCAGAGAGACATGAGTCAATAGTCTGTTCGGCATGATGTGTTGGCGGGCTCACTGGTTCATTGGTGTGTGATATGTGTGACTTTGTTATTCCTGCTTGACATGTACTGCTTGTTGCAAATGAGCGTCATCAATGTGTATTACGTAGCCTCAATGCCGCCCTTCCCTCCCCGAGCATGTTCACTACAGTGCACAGCGCGGTTGCATCACTTGCACCCCGACGGCACACGATTGTCATACCTGTCTGCGCATGTCCACAAGCCTGACAACGACACAGTGATGTCGTGCGCTGAAGGTGGACGGACACGTGTGTGTAGGCCAATGGTAAGGGCAGGGCGGACACAGATGTAGAGTTCATGCCTGGCTGAACTCGCAATGCGGTCGAGGGTAGACCTTTGGCTCATGCTGCGGAAATAGCGACACACACAACAGTTGGCATGTCTGATCCCTGACCCCGAGCGGGCCTGCGCACCCTCATTTACCCCTCGGCTGAGCCCGTACTCCAGGTGTATGCTACATGGCAACATTGAATGTTACGTGACGTGTGGCACCGACACTACACCTGAGACACACGCATCAGTTACTTCCACGGCAAGGCCTAAACTTTACCATGCCCAGAGCCACGTGTTGAATGACCACACCCCTACGCCGTACTGCCATACGCAGGTCCACTCCCTCACGCTCACAGGGGGCTCCGACACAGCTACATGTCCCAGGTCTACCCCACTGCCTGAGGTGACAAGGTTGCGCCCGCTGTACACAGCACAACCTAATGTGGTATGGCCCGGGGCCCTCATGCATACATAATAACCACACGGACACACTGAGATTATCAGTGAAACTGGCTACGGGCACATGCGCCCGGCACCTTTTATTGCCAGGGTCACACGTTCAGTGACGCCTGTGCTGGATGGGTGTTGGGTAGTGTAAGCCACCCCTCAGGGGTTGGTTGGTGCTGGCAACAACTACAACAGTGTTCAGACAATCAGAAGAGCAAAGTACAAACAGCAAGGTTCCATGACTTGAGCTGCACAGAGTTGGTGGCCCCGGATGCACAGCGGCCGGCACAGGGACACCGACACGGGACGGTGACTTGCGATGCACTGAGGTAGGGCCACGAGAGCTGAGCGGGCCCACGTTGATGTCCAAGGAGAGTCTCGCAGAGTGTTACAGGGGACAGTGGAAGGTGTCCATCCAGGGCATGATGCAGAGGGCAGAAGCAAGCAGAAACAGGCAATATGGAGGAGTTGAGTGCTACAGTCGCCTTTTTCCCACGATGTCAGTATCAGCTACATGCTGATGAAGACAACCCCAGGCCATAGACTCAGACGCCACCAGAGTTCAACCAGAGAGTGTCCATGACTCCCGTGGCACAGAGTCAGTGGCACCAGAGCCGGAAGGGGATGCAGTCTGCGATGAGGCCTGTACAATAATATAAAGTCTGCAATGAACAAATCAAGACTCAGTTCCAATTGTGTGTCCTACTCAACCGCAGTGTAGGCCGGAGGCAGCGGTCAGCAAGGGCCCACAGACACGTGTGGTCGGAATGCTATGCAAAGTGTTGGTGGCACCACATCAAAGGGAGTATACTGAATTAAACTCTGCAATAACATGTGTACTCTGCCATTGTGTAATCAAGACTCAGTTCCAAATGTGTGACCTACTTGTCCGCTGTGTATGCGGGTGGACTACGTCAATGACAAAGGAGTACTGCGAGCCTTGCCCGCGGAGGCCGTGATGGTCTGAGGAGGCTGCCAAGGTCGAAGGCCTCTGGCTTGGTTCGTGCACCAGCATGTGGTGGCCCCTCTTGGAGACACGCAGGTGTCAGCAGGTGAGCAGTGTGGCCTGGATGCGCAGGGGCGGACGGGACTGGTTTGGGGACCAGCGGCCCGGGCTGCGACTGGCGCACAGGATCGCAGGCCACACCGCTCACGGCGACGGCGTCAGCCTCGTGGCGTGGTGGGAGGCGCCACCCTGGCAGACACATTGGGCATTCCGGAAGAGAACCACACCCAGAGCTACGTGCTTTTTATTCACACCCCTACGCTAGCCTGGCGTACGCCGGGCCAGCCCACTCCGCACATGCTTACAGGGGGGATGTCACAAGCTACATTTCCAAGGACTTCCCCACTGGCTGGGGTGACATGGTTGCGTCCACTGTCCACAACACTACCACCACCAGCAGTATATGTTGACATGGATATGTCTGTGGTCTGCATACTGCAGTCTGTCCAGCACTTCCACGCCACACTTGGCATTGTGTGCATTCTCATTCAGGGGTCACTTGCCTCCTTCGCACATGCCTGGTTCCCACCTCTCCCCACATACTGCTATTGTGTGGCTGAGGTGCCATGCAGTTGATGGCTCATGTACATGGCTAGCCCAGGTTTCCGCAGTACGTTGTGCTGTCATGTATGGTGGGTGGGCATGTTGTATGTGTGTTTGTAACGTGTGCATTCCCAGGGTTGTGAGTTGCATGATTGTGGAGTTGAGGTGTGTGGTGTGTTAATTTGGTACTTACCAACGAGCACTGCATTTCCCTAGGTGCCATGCTGGAAGCGTCGGTTGATGATGGACTGTCGGAAGATGTATGAATCATGCACACGCCTGGGTAGTTGGCGACGACATTGGTGAAGAGTCCCCGGTGGTCCACTATTGCCTGCACATTGATGGAATGCGTGTGCTTTCTGTTGCGGTAATTGTGTGCAGTGTCGGCAGGGGGCACAAGTAGGACATGTGTGCAGTCAATTGCCCCCAACACATGCGGGAAGCCTGCTATGGCGTAGAAGCCTTGCTTGGTCTCCAGCTGTTCCTGCGCAGTGTGGGGGAAGTATAGGTACTGGGGTACCAAGCTGATGATGGCATCCAGGACAGGTTTGAGGAACTTGGATAGGGCTGGCTGTGAGACTCCTCCGACTCTGGCGGTTGTTGGTTGGAATGTCCCAGAGGCCAACAGGTGCAGCACGGCCAGCAGCTTTGTCTGAGGTGGGATGTTGGTTGTCCGCTGTGTTGGTACCGTCAGCCTGCGGGCAATGATTGTCAGGAGGTGGAGGATGGTTGACCTTTTGAGTCTGTAGAGGGCAATGACATTCTCTGGTGTCAAGTCTGTGAGGCTGGTGCATTTCCTGAAGGTCCGCTGTATTTGTCTGCGCTGCCTCCGTGGTGGTCCGGGGAGGTCCTGGAGGGGTGGCGGACCTGGGTTTGGTGGCGGTGGGTGTTGTGGCCCTGTTGGGGTTCCGAGCTGCATGATGAATAGCTCCATGGCATCTGTTGTTCTTCATGTGTGGCTGTGGGCTGGGCTCCCTTTTCTGGTGCAGGTTGTCGTCCGACTTTGCACCAGGTCAGAGCAGGAGTTAATTTCCTGTGGCTAACGCGCCGTATCGCCTGTTTTGTGTTCTCATCGCCAATCTGGCTGGTCGTTGGGAATGTTGCGTTGTGGTGTTGTCGCGGATTTTTGCTCGGGAACGCCTACTCTGCATCTCATTAGCGATAGTTGCCGGGGTCATCTGTGGCGATGTTTTTTGCGGATGCTTTCGCAAGTAAACTGGTGGTATTGGCTGTTAGCACCAGCTTGTGAATGGGGTGATAATTTTATCGCAACTTTGGCTGCGATAAAGTGCTGTTAACTCGGCGATGGTTCCTTGAGAATATGCCCCCGGATGAACTAAACCAAGGTTAATCAAAAACAAAATTCCAGCTATCACTCCTCAAATCTTAATTATTCGAACAGTCTGATCATCGCTATTCCCCTTTGTCTTCACACTCTTGTTTGGGGGAGGAATGAATGACATCCTTATTTTAATCTCACCTCACACTTGAAGTCCACAGGGATCTTTCAGGGAGCACCTGCATACCCAGTGCCAGAACAGATTTGTTAATTAAAAGTCGAATGTTCTTTTGTGTGTTTGTTAGCATAACCATACTGAAAAATCTACTAGGCCTTTCTTGTCTTGCATTGACTATGATAACATGCTTTGTAAAAAAGTGCAATGGAAAGTTTCCTATGTGCTTATTTTTCTCTTTATAGAGCCTTGCTGTTCATACATTAGTAGAAATAGGATTAGTTTTGTGGTGAATCTTCATGTACAGTAGCAATTTTTTGCTTCAGAAGAAGCCATGCTGGAGATGTTCTCATAATGTTGCAAATAATCACGGCTGTTGCTGAGCGCAGCCATAACTGTTTCTTTTCTCATTTAAATGTTTTATTGTTTAGCTGTGTAGTGTAATTTCACCTTGTATGTAGGTTAAAGGGTTTACCTGACTATTAATTTTAGGCAGCTTCCTAGAGTAAGCCTGTTTTACGTAATATAATTTCTGAAATGTAGATTGATTTCTGTCACGTTACTTTCATTATTACAGCCCATGGTGCCACTTCACACCCAGCAGAGAGTGGAGTGTTCTACTCCTCTGAACCTATTAAATGTGCTTCTTTTGGGATATGTGCCAAATCTTTTGCTTGCTTTAATGAAGGCAGACTCTATGACAGTTTGTTATTTGACTCTATACTTAGACTTTTACTTGTTTTCTCCAGAAACATACTTCATGTTGGTCCTCTTGCTGATTCTATTCTTAGACATTTCCTCTTGGCTTATAAGCACTGCAGGCTGGGTGTTGCATGTGGTTGGGCGCAGGGCCTGGTTTGTGGCCAAGCCATGCATCCAACCCCCACAGATGCCTACCCCCAAACCCCCGTGGGCACCCAACCCCCATCGTTTATTTTTTTCTCACCCAGCGAATCTAAGGTTCCAAAGTGATTATCCAGGGGCTGGATGGACATTGCTGTGGAACCCTCCCCCTAAGGCCACTTGAACCCAGGTACCCCTCCTCTGCACCCTTATATCTTATTTCATTTTATTGTGTACAACTCAGGGACCAAGTCTTTTCTTTCAGGTTGTAGCCAGCCAATCACAGTGTTTGGTTGGCATCCTGGACCTGCAGATCGACTGTGATTATTTGCAGCCAACCAATTACAATATGGGTGGATCCATGGATCCTTTGCTTTGCTATTTACACATACATTTTGAACCTTCATTTCTCCCAAACCACTGAATAAATCTACACCAAATCACAAAAGTACACTTTCTGGATCAAGAGCTAGCTTTCTGCTTAATTTGATATCATTCCATGTTTGCGGAATTGCTGTTCAATTTTCCTGTGGAAAGTTGCATGGGGAAAACACTTTTTGGGACCCCCCTGGTTTTTTTCGGCTCCTATATGATGGATCCCACCAAAACATTCCAGGAAGAAGCGGAGGTGGATGAGATTTTGTTTGGGAAAGTTTAGTGAAGATTCGTCACCAAAGTTAGTAGCAATCCAAAAATCGATTTCCTAATGGAAACGTTGTCCTAACTAACCTACTCAGTGGCAATGTTTTCTGTAATGATTCTTAAGTTTGAAAAAACCTTCATTGTTT
This sequence comes from Calotriton arnoldi, assembly GCA_963921515.1. Taxonomy (NCBI): domain Eukaryota; kingdom Metazoa; phylum Chordata; class Amphibia; order Caudata; family Salamandridae; genus Calotriton; species Calotriton arnoldi. The sequence goes on along the minus strand of CAWUFW010010852.1, from coordinate 96,550 downwards.
GGACTTCGAATCTTGTCCTGTGGGGTTACTTTATTTGATTTGGGTCCTCGTCTTCTGGGACTTATTCTGCCCTGATCCTGCGAACCAGCAATATTTTGGAGCAAGCAATTGGGAGTATTAGCAAGGGACGTCTTCCTGCAAAAAAAACATCCTTAGATGCATATTCCTCTTTTTATTTATGCCGCAGAATGCAGCACATGTGGAAAGAGGAATTAACTAGGAGAAATACACATATTTCTCCTCCTTATGCGTCTGTTGTGTAGGCACACCATTTTAGTGCAAACCCAGGTTTACAAGTCTTTGTAAATCTGGATTTGTGTCAAAGTACATGGGTTGATTTAAGGGAATGCCCATGCTCCATCCATGTAAGGCCTACCCACGCAAGGTAATGCAAGGCAGCGCTGCATTGCTTTACTTTCTATTTGCTAAACCAGTTAAGCAAAGTGGCTTTCATGGGATAGTACAATCCCAGTTAAGGACTTGCGTTGCCTTGCAACTACTTGCATCACACATAGACATTGCAAGTTCTTAGTAAATCCTCATCCAAATATTCCATGTAGCGAGATACTAACAAGATCATAACAGCACACACAATAATGAATAACACTTGCAACTGTTCTAATCATGTCCCAGGTGATTCCACTTAACACAATAGAAAAAACAGGTATACCTATTGTCCAGCTTGACTGGCAAGAACGGACAATTTATGGCCCATAGATATCTGTATATGGACAAAATATTGAGTTTGAATTATCAGGAGACAGAAATATCAGGCAAAAATATTATGATACAAAAACATCGTAATGCAGAAATATCGTTGTCAAGAATATTATTTTTTCAAGTAAGTAACATTGTTATTAAGAATATCTTTGATCTTAATATCGTTTTCAATAATGAAGTTGTAAAGAATATCGTTTTTTAATAATTTTAATGTGTTTTAGTTCATATTTTAATTTTATTTGTTGTTATTGTTTGTGTAATTGTAAATATTTAATTGATTAATAATTATGTAAATTGTGTAATTTATTCAGATATATTTTAGGTTCTGGCTGCTGGGTTTGTATGGGTATGCAGTGGGAAGTTAATAGAGTAATAATTAATTAATTATTAGTTATTAATGTATTATTATTTTTTGGGTGATTATTAACTATGTACATTATGTAATACTGATTTATTTTTGTAATATATTTATTACGGGTTGCTAGGTTTGGTGGGGTATAGGGTGAGAAGTAAATTAAGTAATACTTAAAAAAGAATTATTAATGTATTCTTCAATATTTAATTGACTAATAATTAATTATATTATGTAATAATTATATATTTTAGTTCATTTTAGGTGTGCGCTACTGGTTTTCTAGGGTTGTTGGGTGGGAAGTTAATTAAGTAATTATCAATTAATAATAAATTGCTAATTGTTAATTAGTTATTTAATTGATTATGAATTATGTAAATTGTGTTATACTTATTTATTTTAGTTATATTTCAGGTGTGGGTTGCTAGGTTTGTAGGAGTATACGGTTGCAACTTAATTGAGTAATAATTAGTTAACCATTATTTTTTAATTGCAAATTAATCATTTAATTTTGTATACAGCGCCGGGACACCTCTATTGAGGTAGCTGTTCGCGCTCTATAAAATGCTGTATTATTATTATTATTATTACATTTTGTAAATTGTTTTTTATTTTTTAACACACACACACACACATATATATATATATATATATGTATATATATATATATATATATATATATATATATATATATAAAGAAAATATATATATATATTACCTACTGGCGGTCGCCAGTAGGTAGTTATAGTTAGAACCTAGTTTCCATAGGAAATGCGTTTTTTGTTTTGCCAATAACTTTGGCACCGTTTGACGAATCTTCCCGAAATTCTCCAAAAAAATGTTTCATCCAGGTCAGCTCTTGTCAAGTGGGGGCTGAGAAAAAAGGGGGGTCCCAAAAAGTGTTTTCTCCATGTTAATTTCCACAGGAAATTTTAGCCAGGGCTACAGCCCGAACTGCTGAACGGAATTACACCAAATTTTGCAAATAGGTAGCGCTTGGTTCAGAAAGCGACCTTTTTTTAAATGGTGTAAATCCGTTCAGTAGTTGCTGAGAAATTCAAAATATAAGAGTCAAAAATCAATTTCCCAAAGGAAACTTTAGCCAAGGCTACAGCCCGAACTGCTGAACGGAATTACACCAAATTTGGCAAAAAGGTACTGCTTGGCTCAGAAAGCGACCTTTTTAAAAATGGTGTAAATCCGTTCAGTAGTTGCTGAGAAATGAAAAAAATAAAATATTGATATCTAGAGGCACGAAGGATCCGCGGACCCTCCTGACCACGAGCTTTATTCTAATTGGCTGTCAACACTCCAAACCAGTAAGTGTTGGCAGCCATCTTGTGACTCGGTAGAACCGAGTCACAAGAAAACAGTAAAACAAACGTGAAAAACAAGAAAAGGGGGCAGGGTAGAAACACCCTGACCCCCTAGGCCTGCTCAGGGGGTCCCACAAGGACCCCCAGGGCCCAAAAAAGCATTTAAAAAAAAATAAATCGGCCGAATTTGCGCTGGGGTCGCGAATCCGGCCGAGAAAATAAAAAAAAACGAACAGCGGGCTCCCGCGCTTCGTTGTATTGAAGCCCCCGGGTGGGCCAGGTCCCGGGGGCACTGAAAAAAATGTGTGGGGGGGGCCCAATCGCCCCCACACTGCCCCGGGGACCACCACCACCCGGGGCTTGATTTATGAGTTGCGGGGGGGGCACGGAGCCCCCCAAGCCCCAGGGACCGCCACCCCCGGTGCTTTTATTAAGCACTTTTAAAAAAAAAAAAATCGGCCGAATTCGTGCTGGGGTCGCAAATCCGGCCGAGAAAATTTTTAAAAAACGAAGCGCGGGCTCCCGCGCTTCGTTGTATTGAAGCCCCCGGGTGGGCCAGGTCCCGGGGGCACTGAAAAAAATGTGTGGGGCGGGCCCAATACCCCCCACGCTGCCCCGGGGAGCGCCACCTCCCCGGGGCTTGATTTATGAGTTGCGGGGGGCACGCAGCCTCCCCATGTACTGGAGGTACCTGGTGGGCTAGTTGGCCCCCAGGGACCCTCAGGATTGAAGGGGACTTAATCCCCCAATTTACAACGCACCAGGGGGTGCGTTTGCACAGTGGTGCAGGGAGGGGCGTGGCCTGATGTGACAAGTGTGCAAACACGCCCTTTGGCGCGTTTTAAGTTGGGGAATTAAGTCCCCTTGAATCCTGAGGGTCCCTGGGGGCCAACTAGCCTATCAGGTACGTCCAGTAAGCGCCACAGAGTTGCGTTGCAGAGAGGTGTAAAAGGGGCATGACCTCGGACTCTATTACCCCAGTGGGTTGATCGAAAACTAAAAAACTGCTGGCAATGCCATTCACGTCCCTCAATAATGGCCTCTCCGTCCTCTCAGCGTCCCGCATTTCAGGTCGCCACAGGTCCGCAGTTTCTGCGGCGGGGCGTCCTCGCGACCAGGCAGGCCGCTATTATCCAACAAAAAGAAGCCCTCATAGAAGACACCTCACACAGGAGAGTTGTTCGCCTCGTTTAATGGGGATGACAGTGCTCACAGTTCCCATCTCCAATCCCAATTAGCCAAACGCGTTTCGGGCATCTTGTGCCCTTGATCACTGTCTGAAGGCAAAAGAGCGGCAGCCGTATGGAACCCCTGTTTAAATATACCAAGTCCCGCCTCAGTGCGCGTATGTCATATGGCCTTCTGGTACTTGGTGTTCCACCAATAACACCACAGTGGGTGCTGCAGTATCTCGCCACTTGCAACAGTCTATTGCCCCAGTGGGTCAATCGAAAACTAAAAAACTGCTGGCTATGCCATTCACGTCCCTCAATAATGGCCTCTCCGTCCTCTCAGCGTCCCGCATTTCAGGTCGCCGCAGGTCCGCAGTTTCTGCAGCGGGGCGTCCTCGCGACCAGGCAGGCCGCTATTATCCAACAAAAAGAAGCCCTCATAGAATACACCTCACAAAGGAGAATTCTTCGCCTCGTTTAATGGGGATGACAGTGCTCACAGTTCCCATCTCCAATCCCAATTATCCAAAGGCGTTTCGGCATCTTGTGCCCTTGATCACTGGCTGAAGGCAAAAGAGCGGCAGCCGTATGGAACACATGTTTAAATATACCAAGTCCCGCCTCAGTGGGCGTATGCCGTATGGCCTTCTGGTACTTGCTGTTCCACCAATAACACCACAGTGGGTGCTGCTGTATCTCGCCACTTGCAACAGTCTATTACCCCAGTGGGTCTATCGAAAACTAAAAACTGCTGGCAATGCCATTCACGTCGCTCAATAATGGCCTCTCCGTCCTCTCAGCGTCCCGCATTTCAGGTCGCCGCAGGTCTGCAGTTTCTGCAGCTGGGCGTCCTCGCGACCAGGCAGGCCACTATTATCCAACAAAAAGAAGCCCTCATAGAAGACACCTCACACAGGAGAGTTGTTCGCCTCATTTAATGGGGATGACAGTGCTCACAGTTCCCATCTCCAATCCCAATTAGCCAAACGCGTTTCAGGCATCTTGTGCCCTTGATCACTGTCTGAAGGCAAAAGAGCGGCAGCCGTATGGAACCCCTGTTTAAATATACCAAGTCCCGCCTCAGTGCGCGTATGTCATATGGCCTTCTGGTACTTGGTGTTCCACCAATAACACCACAGTGGGTGCTGCAGTATCTCGCCACTTGCAACAGTCTATTGCCCCAGTGGGTCAATCGAAAACTAAAAAACTGCTGGCAATGCCATTCACGTCCCTCAATAATGGCCCCTCCGTCCTCTCAGCGTCCCGCATTTCAGGTCGCCGCAGGTCCGCAGTTTCTGCAGCGGGGCGTCCTCGCGACCAGGCAGGCCGCTATTATCCAACAAAAAGAAGCCCTCATAGAATACACCTCACAAAGGAGAATTCTTCGCCTCGTTTAATGGGGATGACAGTGCTCACAGTTCCCATCTCCAATCCCAATTATCCAAAGGCGTTTCGGCATCTTGTGCCCTTGATCACTGGCTGAAGGCAAAAGAGCGGCAGCCGTATGGAACACATGTTTAAATATACCAAGTCCCGCCTCAGTGGGCGTATGCCGTATGGCCTTCTGGTACTTGCTGTTCCACCAATAACACCACAGTGGGTGCTGCTGTATCTCGCCACTTGCAACAGTCTATTACCCCAGTGGGTCTATCGAAAACTAAAAAACTGCTGGCAATGCCATTCACGTCCCTCAATAATGGCCTCTCCGTCCTCTCAGCGTCCCGCATTTCAGGTCGCCGCAGGTCTGCAGTTTCTGCAGCTGGGCGTCCTCGCGACCAGGCAGGTCGCTATTATCCAACAAAAAGAAGCCCTCATAGAATACACCTCACACAGGAGAATTGTTCGCCTCGTTTAATGGAGATGACAGTGCTCACAGATCCCATCTCCAATCCCAATTAGCCAAACGCGTTTCGGCATCTTGTGCCCTTGATCACTGGCTGAAGGCAAAAGAGCGGCAGCCGTATGGAACACCTGTTTAAATATACCAAGTCCCGCCTCAGTGGGCGTATGCCGTATGGCCTTCTGGTACTTGCTGTTCCACCAATACCACCACAGTGGGTCCGCTGTATCTCGCCACTTGCAACAGTCTATTACCCCAGTGGGTCGATCAAAAACTAAAAAACTGCTGGTAATGCCATTCACGTCCCTGATAATGGCCTCTCAGTCCTCTCAGCATCCCGCATTTCAGGGCGCCGCAGGTCCGCAGTTTGTGCAGTGGGGCGTCCTCGCGACCAGGCAGGCCGCTATTATCCAACAAAAAGAAGCCCTCATAGAAGACGCCTCACACAGGAGAGTTGTTTGCCTTGTTTAATGGGGATGACAGTGCTCACAGTTCCCATCTCCAATCCCAATTAGCCAAACGCGTTTCGGACATATTGTGCCCTTGATCACTGGCTGAAGGCAAAAGAGCGGCAGCCATATGGAACACCTGTTTAAATATACCAAGTCCCGCTTCAGTGGGCGTATGCCTTATGGCCTTCTGGTACTTGCTGTTCCACCAATAACACCACAGTGGGTGCTGCCGTATCTCGCCACTTGCAACAGTCTATTACCCCAGTGGGTCGATCGAAAACTAAAAAACTGCTGGCAATGCCATTCACGTCCCTCAATAATGGCCTCGCCGTCCTCTCAGCGTCCCGCATTTCAGGTCGCCGCAGGTCCGCAGTTTCTGCAGCGGGGCGTCCTCGCGACCAGGCAGGCCGCTATTATCCAACAAAAAGAAGCCCTCATAGAAGACACCTCACACAGGATAGTTGTTCACCTCGTTTAATGGGGATGACAGTGCTCACAGTTCCCATCTCCAATCCCAATTAGCCAAACGCGTTTCGGGAATCTTGTGCCCTTGATCACTGGCAGAAGGCAAAAGAGCGGCAGCCGTATGGAACCCCTGTTTAAATATACCAAGTCCCGCCTCAGTGGGCGTATGTCGCATGGCCTTCTGGTACTTGCTGTTCCACCAATAACACCACAGTGGGTGCTGCAGTATCTCGCCACTTGCAACAGTCTATTGCTCCAGTGGGTCGATCGAAAACTAAAAAACTGCTGGCAATGCCATTCACGTCCCTCAATAATGGCCTCTCCGTCCTCTCAGTGTCCCGCATTTCAGGTCGCCGCAGGTCCGCAGTTTCTGCAGCGGGGCGTCCTCGCGACCAGGCAGGCCGCTATTATCCAACAAAAAGAAGCCCTCATAGAATACACCTCACAAAGGAGAATTCTTCGCCTCGTTTAATGGGGATGACAGTGCTCACAGTTCCTATCTCCAATCCCAATTATCCAAACGCGTTTCGGCATCTTGTGCCCTTGATCACTGGCTGAAGGCAAAAGAGCAGCAGCCATATGGAATACATGTTTAAATATACCAAGTCCCGCCTCAGTGGGCGTATGCCGTATGGCCTTCTGGTACTTGCTGATCCACCAATAACACCACAGTGGGTGCTGCTGTATCTCGCCACTTGCAACAGTCTATTACCCCAGTGGGTCTATCGAAAACTAAAAAACTGCTGGCAATGCCATTCACGTCCCTCAATAATGGCCTCTCCGTCCTCTCAGCGTCCCGCATTTCAGGTCGCCGCAGGTCCGCAGTTTCTGCAGCGGGGCGTCCTCGCGACCAGGCAGGCCGCTATTATCCAACAAAAAGAAGCCCTCATAGAAGACGCCTCACACAGGAGAGTTGTTCGCCTCGTTTAATGGGGATGACAGTGCTCACAGTTCCCATCTCCAATCCCAATTAGCCAAACGCGTTTCGGGCATCTTGTGTCTTTGATCACTGGCTGAAGGCAAAAGAGCAGCAATCGTATGGAACACCTGTTTAAATATACCAAGTCCCGTCTCAGTGGGCGTATGCGGTATGGCCTTCTGGTACTTGCTGTTCCACCAATAACACCACAGTGGGTGTCGCTGTATCTCGCCACTTGCAACAGTCTATTACCCCAGTGGGTCGATCGAAAACTAAAAAACTTCTGGCAATGCCATTCACGTCCCTCAATAATGGCCTCTCTGTCCTCTCAGCGTCCCGCATTTCAGGTCGCCGCAGGTCCGCAGTTTCTGCAGCGGGGCGTCTTCGCGACCAGGCAGGCCACTATTATCCAACAAAAAGAAGCCCTCATAGAAGACGCCTCACACAGGAGAGTTGTTCGCCTCGCTTAATGGGGATGACAGTGCTCACAGTTCCCATCTCCAATCCCAATTAGCCAAACGCGTTTCGGGCATCTTGTGCCCTTGATCACTGGCTGAAGGCAAAAGAGCGGCAGCGCAATGGAACACCTGTTTAAATATACTAAGTCCCGTCTCAGTGGGCGTATGCCGTATGGCCTTCTGGTTCTTGCATTCCACCAATAACACCACAGTGGGTGCCGCCGTATCTCGCCACTTGCAACAGTCTATTACCCCAGTGGGTCGATCGAAAACTAAAAAACTTCTGGCAATGCCATTCACGTCCCTCATTAATGGCTTCTCCGTCCTCTCAGCGTCCCGCATTTCAGGTCGCCGCAGGTCCGCAGTTTCTGCAGCGGGGCGTCCTCGCGACCAGGCAGGCCGCTATTATCCAACAAAAAGAAGCCCTCATAGAAGACGCCTCACACAGGAGAGTTGTTCGCCTCGTTTAATGGGGATGACAGTGCTCACAGTTCCCATCTCCAATCCCAATTAGCCAAACGCTGTTTCGGGCATCTTGTGTCCTTGATCACTGGCTGAAGGCAAAAGAGCAGCAATCGTATGGAACATCTGTTTAAATATACCAAGTCCCGCCTCAGTGGGCGTATGCCGTATGGCCTTCTGGTACTTGCTGTTCCACCAATAACACCACAGTGGGTGCTGCCATATCACGCCACTTGTAACAGTCTATTACCCCAGTGGGTCGATCGAAAACTAAAAAATTGCTGGCAATGCCATTCACGTCCCTCAATAATAATAACGAGGTGAACAACTCTCCTGTGTGAGGCGTCTTCTATGAGGGCTTCTTTTGTTGGATAATAGCGGCCTGCCTGGTCACGAGGACACCCCGCTGCAGAACCTGCGGACATGCGGCGACCTGAAATGCGGGACGCTGAGAGGACGGAGAGGCCATTATTGAGGGACGTGAATGGCATTGCCAGCAGTTTTTTAGTTTTCGATCGACCCACTGGGGTAATAGACTGTTGCAAGTGGCGAGATACGGCAGCACGCACTGTGGTGTTATTGGTGGAACAGGAAGTACCAGAAGGCCATACGGCATACGCCCACTGAGGCGGGACTTGGTATATTTAAAAAGGTGTTCCATACGGCTGCCGCTCTTTTGCCTTCAGCCAGTGATCAAGGGCACAAGATGACCGAAATGCGTTTGGCTAATTGGGAATAGAGATCGGAACTGTGAGCACTGTCATCCCCATTAAACGAGGCATACAACTTTCCTGTGTGAGGCATCTTCTATGAGGGCTTCTTTTTGTTGGATAATAGCGGCCTGCCTGGTCGCGAGGACGCCCCGCTGCAGAAACTGCGGACCTGCGGCGACCTGAAATGCGGGACGCTGAGAGGATGGAGAGGCCATTATTGAGGGACGTGAATGGCATTGCCAGCAGTTTTTTAGTTTTCGATCGACCCACTGGGGTAATAGACTGTTGCAAGTGGCGAGATACGGCAGCACCCACTGTGGTGTTATTGGTGGAACAGCAAGTACCAGAAGGCCATACGGCAAATGCCCACTGAGGCGGGACTTGATATATTTAAACAGGTGTTCCATACGGCTGCCGTTCTTTTGCCTTCAGCCAGTGATCATGGTCACAAGATACCCGAAACGCGTTTGGCTAATTGGGATTGGAGATGGGAACTGTGAGCACTGTCATCCCCATTAAACGAGGTGAACAACTCTCCTGTGTGAGGCGTCTTCTATGAGGGCTTCTTTTTGTTGGATAATAGCGGCCTGCCTGGTAGCGAGGACGCCCCGCTGCAGAAACTGCGGACCTGCGGCGACCTAAAATGCGGGACGCTGAGAGGACGGAGAGGCTATTATTGAGGGACGTGAATGGCATTGCCAGCAGTTTTTTAGTTTTCGATAGACCCACTGGGGTAATAGACTGTTGCAAGTGGCGAGATACGGCAGCACCCACTGTGGTGTTATTGGTGGAACAGCAAGTACCAGAAGGCCATATGGCATACGCCCACTGAGGCGGGACTTGGTATATTTAAACAGGTGTTCCATACGGCTGCCGCTCTTTTGCCTTTAGCCAGTGATCAAGTGCACAAGATGCCCGAAACGCGTTTGGCTAATTGGGTTTGGAGATGGGAACTGTGAGCACTGTCATCCCCATTAAACGAGGCGTACAACTCTCCTGTGTGAGGCGTCTTCTATGAGGGCTTCTTTTTGTTGGATAATAGCGGCCTGCCGGTCGCGAGGACGCCCCGCTGCAGAAACTACGGACCTGCGGCGACCTGAAATGAGGGACGCTGAGATGACGGAGAGACCATTATTGAGGGACGTGAATGGCATTGCCAGCAGTTTTTTAGTTTTCGATCGACCCACAGGGGTAATAGACTGTTGCAAGTGGCGAGATACGGCAGCACCCACTGTGGTGTTATTGGTGGAACAGCAAGTACCAGAAGGCCATACGGCATACGCCCACTGAGGCGGGACTTGGTATATTTAAACAGGTGTTCCATACGGCTGCCGCTCTTTTGCCTTCAGTCAGTGATGAAGGGCACAAGATGCCCGAAACGCGTTTGGCTAATTGGGATTGGATATGGGAACTGTGAGCACTCTCATCCCCATTAAATGAGGCAAACAACTCTCCTGTGTGAGGCGTCTTCTATGAGGGCTTCTTTTTGTTGGGTATATATATATATATTTTTTTAATTTTATTTTTCTCTTGCTTTTTTTTTATATATATGGAAAAAGTTTAGAAAAAGTTTTTTTAAAAATGTTTCCCCCAAAAAATGTCCCCTATGCACTGATCAATTGATAATGAATATGGACTTTATTCTGTCTATAATGAATGCATTGCATTTATGTACTTTATGGATATTTAGTTGCTTTTATTCCATTATGAATGTAAATATGAAATAGCATGATTAATCCCACTTGTGGTTGTAAACTACACCTTCTTTCACAAAAATCTCTGCTCGATTTGCACATTTGCATACATACACCTTAAAACTTTGGTTTTAATTGTATAAATCTTTGTAAATCATCTCTTTTTTTAAATCAGCTAAGTTAACAATTAATTGTTAAAAAAAACTTTACCCTTTAAGGATTGTGTATAGCCTAGTATTTCTCCTTATGAAAATATAAAAAAGAAAGAAAAAAAAGATATGTAAAATTGCACTGGCACTTTAAAAGAGACTTTCTAGGCCCCAGGACTCTATGGTCCAGTAGAAGGCTGGGAGCCGAAACGCGTAGACCGCCCTCTACCGTTTTGTTTTTGCACTTGGTTTTTATGGATTAATAAATTATCACTGAAGATACACCTTCTGTGCGTGGTGCTGTGATCTTTCGCCGTTTCCCTTGCTGGAGTCGTGTTTGGGAACGGAGGTCGGAGGAGTTTGGAGACATGTGCGTGCAGAGGCTACACTGCACATCACCAGCACCCGAGGAGTGAGGCAAGGCGGCGGGGAATACTGTAGCCGTTTGGAAGCGTAAGCGATTTGAAAAACCTGCCGACGCCTCTGCTCAAAAGCTGCGTGTGGAAATCGAGTCCGAGTCCGAGAACTAGGAAACAACGGACGCTGTGGCTGGCCGGTGAAAACATCGAAGGTGAGTAAGGAGACGGGGTTAAGTGTTCTTTCCTGTGACCCTCGGCGCTGCAGAGGCGGCGTCGGAGCTACGGGTTGGCGCCGAGCCCGCCTCCCGAAAACTGGTGTGTGTGTGTAACCGTGCCATTACAAGGGAAGAGGGAGCACCAAGGAGTTGAGTGGCGCCCCAAGATACAACTCAACTGTCCCCTAAGCCGTTCCACATTGCTTACGGATGGGAAATGATTTTAAGAAATAATTAATGCTCGATAAAAGCAACATCGCTTCCCGAAGAGCATTTTTCTCGGAGAGCAGTTGATGTAACACATCAACCAGCACGCCAGAAGGATACCATAAAGAGATATTATAACCAAGCAAACAAACGGAAAGATATTTGCATCAATCCTTTTAAGAGAAATTCTAAACATGGCTGAGAGATGTAAAAATAGGAAACAACGTGCGAGTGAACTTCGAAATGATGATGTAGCACCGTCTGTCAGTGGCACATCCATGGAGTCTAAGGGAGATAAAAATCAAAAGAAAAGAACCATCAATTGTGTCATTAAAGAATTACAACAACAACGTATACTGGAAGTCAATAAGTGGTGGGAGAAAGAAACACTGGAAAAATATATTGAGTTCAAAAGAATCCCAAGGGGGCTGAGAATACTCATTATGCCAACATTAAAAGATTTAGATGGAGATTTAATTAAACAATGGCAAATAGACACCAATGAATGCTCCCTCAAATTGATGAGGACACTGATTATTCACGCAGAAAGAAAATTGGAAAGATTAATTATTTCAATTCAGGAGCTGGAAGAAGAACTAAAACAGTATCCTGATAATGAAGAAAATAAAGCGATAATTGAAAATATGGAAAAGAAAATCAACAAACATGAGGTGGATGTAGAAAAACGGAAGGCTAATAAATTCAACAGGGATAGACTGGATTACGCCAATGGGCGAATATACACTTTTGCCAGGAAATACGATATGTTCAGAAATCGGGCAGTACTGGACAAATGCGCTGGGTATGAAACCCCTGGAACTATCGATAGCTCTGACCTCAGCTCTGCGGATGAAGAACCTAACTCAACAAACCTGGATTTTTCCGGGGAAATGAGACTCATGCAAATGATAACATGGCAGAGAGGGAGAGGAAGAGGATCAACATGGGGAAAAAATCAAACCAGAACACAACTAGAAGAAAAAGGAGAGGGGGCAAAAAACAAAAAAGGAAGAGGAAAGACAAAGTAAAACTGAAGAAAAATCTGACCAAGAACAATTTAGTAATAAACATCTCAGATAAGATCTTGAGTGAAACACAAATATCATTACTGAATAAGGGACTCACATTTTGCCCCAATAAAGATATGAACACCCCAAATTTGCGCATTGATTTATATAAATTTTGTAGAAAAATCAAACTAAAAAAATATTTTGAAGAGAAAACGTCCATCCAACAATCTAGACCAACTGTCGACCTGGCACCATCAAAGTTGAATCAAAAAGACATATCCACCCTCAGAGCACTAGTGGACTTACAAGATGAAGATGAACTCAAACCAGGGCAACAGCAACCTTACTTGGAAACAGACAGGGAGTTCAGTCATAGAATGGGGATTGAAACCAACAAGGGGGGCAACAGTGGCCTGAAACAGCAGTCGACTTTTTGCCCACAATTTCCAGCTGGTAATAAAATCGACCTATTTCAGGAGATCATTGTGGATGAAATTAACAAAATGACTCACAATACATCGTGTCCTAATACAATGGAGAATGGAAATGAAAAGAGAAAAACCACAAAATCATGGAATTTAACAACTGGTGAACAACAAGCTCTCAAAGATCTAAGAGAGGACACGACAATAATTATAAAAGCCTCTGACAAAGGCGGTAATATTGTGATTCAAAACCGCAAAGATTATGTAGCTGAAGCTGAAAGACAACTCAATATGAAAGAGCACTATGAAAAATTGACCTCAAATCCCATGGAGAGCTGGACTAAGGAATACCATCAAATGCTACATGCCTGGAAAGAAAGAAACCTTATTGACCTAGAGGAGTTCTTATATCTGAAAACAGACCATCCAGTAATGGCAACAATTTATTTCCTCCCCAAGGTCCATAAGTCACTTACGAATACACCAGGTAGACCAATTGTTAGTGCCATTGGTTCTCTGCTAGAATGCACTTCCCGCTTCTTGGATGTTTTTCTTATGGATTATGTCGTGTCACTTCCTCATATCTGCGGGATACAATGGACTTTTTGAACAAAATTCAAATGATCCAGTGGAGGAAGGGTTTCTTGATGGCAACGATCGATGTTTCATCGCTTTATACATCAATCATCCATTCTGATGGCGTAGCTGCTGTGAAGCAGTTTTTACAAACAAGATCAATTAGCTTTTTGGAACACTCCGAAATGCTGGTTGGAATGTTGACATATTGTTTGACACATAATGTCTTTCTGTTTCAAGGTGACATCTTCCTGAAAAAACAGGGGACTGCCATGGGTACATCATTCGCTCCAACGTACGCGAATTTACTCATGGCAGTCTGGGAGACTGAAGTATTGGAGAAAAGGAATCATCGGAACATCAAATTTTGGTCAAGATTTATTGACGACCTCTTTATAGTCTGGGAGGGTGAACAGACAGACCTCCAAGACTTCATTCACTCTCTAAATGTCAACAAGTACAATCTCTCCTTTACATCTACAATAAGTCCTGAGAACATCATTTTTTTGGATGTAGAAGTGTACATAAAAGATCAGAGGGTTTGTATGAAAATGTATAGAAAGCCCACCTCGTGTAACAGCATCTTGCACGCAAATAGTGGACATCCAAAGAATCTCAAGTGGTCAATACCCTATGGAGAGATGCTACGGGCGAAGAGAAACTGCTCTGAAGTGGAGGATATTGAATGTCAAATGAATGAAATGAGTAACCGCTTCTTGGAACGAGGATACCCCGAGGAAGTGCTTGTAACAGCAAGAACAAGAGTCACTCAGAAAACTAGATCAGAACTACTAACACAAAAACGACCTCAGATGGATAGACACCAGGAGGACACAACTATACGCCTCATTGTGGATTACAATAATCAGAGTGGGGAGTTTAAGAAAATTGTTAGAAAGAACTGGGGTGTCCTACTGCTAGATGAAACATTACGAAGAGTCCTGTCACCTCATCCTAACATCACGTATAGGAAGACAGCATCCTTGGGGGACATTCTCACAAAAAGCCATCTTGAACCTCTAAAATCACTACCTCACACTGGCTTAATAAACCTGGCTTCTGGAAATGTTACAAATGCAAGGCGTGTGAACATGGCCAAAATACAACATCTTATAAATTGCAGAATGGTCGAACTGAACCAATCATAGACCACATTACATGTGAAACCAAGTTTGTTGTATATCAACTAGAATGCTCCTGCAAAAAACGATACATAGGAAGCACAATCAACAAACTAAAACTAAGGATATTGCAACATCTACGTGCTATTAAAAACAAAGACTTTACTTATCCTATGGCCAAACATTTCTATGAGTCTCACTCGAGTGATTGTCGACATCTCAAATATTGTGGTATCAAAATTGTGAAACAGAAAGAGAGAGGTGGAAATAGAACATTGGAGTTGCGTAAGATGGAATCTAAACTCATTTTAGCAACTGGTACCGAGAGTCCATTTGGCCATAACTTGGACGCAGAACTATATGTTCATCTACAATAGAACATGGATGTAATCTACACTGGAGTGGCATAATGATAGCATCATGGTCATGGACACCTGATAGTCTCAGAAAATGATAGCATCTTGGTCGTGAATACCTGTTATTCACAGAAAATGTAATGGACAAATGAATGACTGCATTTTACAAATATTGACCCCAATGTTGTTCTGCATTCGATCTTGTTGCACCAAAAGAGTAGGAAACACAAAAGAAAAGAAGGAAGGAAGAAAAAGAAAGAAGAGAATGAGAGGAATAAAACACCAATGGGATCATACTATTTTTAACTTGGAAATTTAGCACTTTAAAATCTATAGCAGAAATTCTGTCCTATTGAAATAATGATCAGAGCTTCTAGGGGTCTGAGTGGTTAGGATCATGATGAAATAAGAGCACTGAAGTGGCATGCATTTTATTATTGCCTTTACTTTAATGGAAACATGTTATGCACTAGTCACTTTAGTTTATGTAAATTAATATCCTCTACTTGAATTCATATACACATTTTTTTAGGAATGTTAAACTTGGAAGGAAAGGATACACACTTTACATATCTCTTAATCAACTGCCTTGCATCATATGAAAAACATACTGACAAAAATGTACTTTACAATTTTATTTTTCTCTTGCTTTTTTTTTTATATATATGGAAAAAGTTTAAAAAAAGTTTTTTAAAAAAATGTCCCCCCCAAAAAAATGTCCCCCTAAGCACTGATCAATTGATAATGAATATGGACTTTATTCTGTCTATAATGAATGCATTGCATTTATGTACTTTACGGATATTTAGTTGCTTTTATTCCATTATGAATGTAAATATGAAATAGCATGATTAATCCCACTTGTGGTTGTAAACTACACCTTCTTTCACAAAAATCTCTGCTCGATTTGCACATTTGCATACATACACCTTAAAACTTTGGTTTTAATTGTATAAATCTTTGCAAATCATCTCTTTTTTAAATCAGCTAAGTTAACAATTAATTGTTAAAAAAACTTTACCCTTTAAGGATTGTGTATAGCCTAGTATTTCTCCTTATGAAAATATAAAAAAGAAAGAAAAAAAGATATGTAAAATTGCACTGGCACTTTAAAAGAGACTTTCTAGGCCCCAGGACTCTATGGTCCAGTAGAAGGCTGGGAGCCGAAACGCGTAGACTGTCCTCTACCGTTTTGTTTTTGCACTTGGTTTTTATGGATTAATAAATTATCACTGAAGATACACCTTCTGTGAGTGGTGCTGTGATCTTTCGCCGTTTCCCTTGCTGGAGTCGTGTTTGGGAACGGAGGTCGGAGGAGTTTGGAGACATATATATATATATATATATATATATATATATATATATATATATATATATATATATATATATAACTATATATATATATATATATATATATATATTACCTACTGGCGGTCGCCAGTAGGTAGTTATAGTTAGGACCTTGTTTCTTTTCAAAAAGCGTTTTTTCTTTTGCCAATAACTTTGGCGCTGGTTGACGAATCTTCGCGAAATTTTCAAAACTAATGGGGCACTCCGATCAACTACTGTCTTGAAAGTTTTGGGGTGATTCGTCAAGCGGGAACCGAGAAAAAGAGGGGTCCCAAAACGCGTTTTCTCCATGTTAATTTCTATAGGAAACTTTAGACACAGCTACACCTCGAACTGCTGCACGGAATTACCCGAAATTTGGCAAAAAGGTAGCTCTTGGTTCAGAAAGCGTGCTTTTTTTAAAATGGTGTAAATCTATTCAGTAGCTCCTGAAATATTCATATTTAAAATATTTATATATCTGGTGACCGTGGTGGATCCACGAACCCTCCCGTGTACGAGCTTGATTCTGATTGGCTGCCAACACTTTAAACCAAAAAGTGTTGGCAGCCCTCTTATGACTCAGTTGAACCGAGTCACAAGAAAAAAGGTCATAAAACAAGAAAAGGGGGCAGGGTAGAAACACCCTGACCCCCTAGGGGGTCGGGATTCACGTAGGGTCTGCGAATCCGGCTGAAAATTAAAAAGAAGCGCAGTCTCCCGCGCTTTGTTTGCTTTAAGCCCCCGGGACCTGGCCCACCCGGGGGCTTAAAGCAAACAAAGTGTGGGAGAATGCTCAAATATGTAGCGGGGGCCCCCGCAGCCCCAGGGACCGCCACCTTCCCGGGGCTTTATTAATTATGCGTGGGGGGCATGCACCCCCCCCACAGCCCCAGGGACCGCCACCTACCTGGGGCTTATACAAAAAAATGTGTGTGGGGGGCTCCTTTCCCCCATCCTGCTCCGGGGACCGCCACCTCCACCCGGGGCTTCAATTTATAAGGGTGGACCTTGCGTGCCCCCCCAAGCCCCAGGGACTGCCACCTCCCCGGGGCTACTTCTAAATACTTCTAAATACTAAGTATGGGGGGCTTGAGCCCCCCCACACTGCCCCGGGGACCACTACCTCCCTGGGGCATTGAATAATAAAATTACAGGGGTCCGTTGCAGACCCCTGGCCCCGGGGAACACCACCTAACCAGGGCTTTAAACACTAAGGGAGGGGGGCCACGCTGGGACAGCAATGTCCCAGGGTGCCCACCCCTGGGACATTGCAGTTTGCAATGGCAGGGTGGGAGCACTGCTCCCGCCCTGCCATTGCAAACTTCTGCTTCGCTTCATGGAAGCGAGAGCAGGAAACCTAGTCTCGCTTCCATGAAGCGAAGCAGAATTGCTTTTGGGCAAAGGGAGCTGTATGTCAGCAGCTCCCTTTGTCCAAAAGCAATGCTGGCTCCCACAGGAGGTGGGGAGCCGGCAGGGACCACGGGGGCATTGGGGCTCCCTCAGCAGTCCCCAACTTGAGAGCATGCCCCGAGGGATGGGGTCCCCGGGGCGGATACCGAGTAATGGAAGCGGGGCGTTTTTTTTCTCTCTCGATTTTGGAGTTGTGACCCCATCGCGGCTCTCAGCGCGGCCCCCCGTGTAATGTCGCATTGGATTCGCGGATTCACCTCAAATAAATAATTTAATAGTGTTAGACCTGGCATCCTTGGCGTGGTTTCCCCTGACTTTTTGCGTCTACATCCTGTATTTTTGACACTGTGCTGGATTTCGTTTTTGCTGGTTTAGATGAGTTGGGCACTTTGCCACTGCTGATCAGTGCCAAACTGCAAGTGCTCCCTGGTTAAATTGCTATTGTGATTGATTATCCATGATTGGTATATTTGTTTTACCCGTAGGTCCCTAGTAAAGTACACTGAGTGTGCCAGGGCTGGTAACTCAAATGCTACTAGTGGGCTTGCAGCACTGGTTGTGCCACCCACATGAGTAGCGCTGAAAAGATGTCTCAGGCCTGCCACTGCAGTGCCTGTGCGCAGTTTGTTAACTGCCATGTTGACCTGGCAAGTGTACCCACTTGCCAGGCCTGACCCTTCCCTTTTCTTACACATTGGACACCCCTATGGTAGGCCCAAGGGACCCCCCTGGGCAGAGTGCAGTGTATGTGAAAGGTAGGACATGTACTGGTGTGTGTAACATGTCCTGATAGTGAAATACTGCCAATTTCGTTTTTCACTATTGAAAGGCCATCTTGCCCATAGGACACAATGGGGAATGCTGTGTCCCATGTGTACCTGCATATCTCTTAAGAAACCAAAGGAGACCCCCATTTCTAACAAATAGTATATAATTTAGAAGGTAGTGTTTGTGAACTTGCTTTATAGAGTTAGTGAGATTGAAGTTAATGATAAGATTAAATTTGATAGAGTTAGTAAAAATATATAAAATTAAAGATTAAAAGTTAAACCTGAAAAGTGTATTGTGTTATAGTACATTGAATTCGTAGCTTTTGCAGATTCGCAACGGGTTCGCGAATCCACAAAAAAATTTAAAAAGAGTATGTATGTATAAAACAAAATAAGATTCACTATTGTGTTTTAGGGTGGCTCTAAAAAGAGCCCTTGTTTTCATTATGAGTTTGTTGTAGCTACATGTAAGTGCGGATGCACAGCTTAAGATTGTTGAGAAAGACTCTGTTCCATTGATCTGTGAAGTGTACGCCATAATTTCTGTAGATGTCATCCATATCAAAACGTAGATTGTTGTTATAGATGGAGCCTATGGTCTCTGAGGTAAGCAGAAACAGCTCTATTGACATTCTTTCTAGCTTTCTCAATCTGTGGACAGAATTGATTTGACCACTTCCATTTCTGTCTTTGGCATATATTAGAGTATACAAAGACAGTTTGAGGGAAAAGCAACATCAATTGTGCAAAGGTATCCTTCATGAGCATTTCCAGTCCTACTCCAGTCAATGTGCCTAGGTCATTGCCACCACAGTGCACAATCATGAGGTCAGAGGGTTGGAGATGCAAAAAGGTTTTAACCAAAGGCATCAATTGGTGCCACTTTAACCCTCTCTCTGCAATCCATTTAATATCCACATTTTGCAAAGCTAGGTCTTTGTCAATACCTCTGTGTTCAGCATACCGTTTGCACCAGAAAACATAGCTGTGCCCAACAATCCATACTGTAAGCATCTTGAAGGGATGTCTGGGAATAATGAAAAGATGTCTGTAGCTGAGGTAGTCAGTTGGTAGAATGAGAGGTATCTAAAATGGTGGAGAAGATGCTGTTTTTGAAAAAGCAGATAATTGATTGGCTGTTCATGAACATTGTACACTCAAAAATAGGATGCATGTTACTTCCCTAAAGAAGCATGTTTCTTATTGGTTATTAAAAAACGTTTGAAAGGTACAGTAGATAGGATAAGGTAATATTTAGCAAAAGTCAACCACACCTGCTATTTGCATTTGTAAGCTACTGTAGTAAACTTGAAAATATGTTGAACTTGTGACCTACCAGTACAGTTGAATGTTGCAGAAACTGTTACTATGGAAACTGGGATTAAGCAGAATGGGTGAAGGGTTGAAACTTAACTGTGGTTTTAAAATATGAAATTGTAATTTATATATAAGTGATGTGTTATTAAAGTAAGATTTCCCAAATCAGTACTATGTTTAGAGGTGGTGTGTTCTTAAAAAATAATGCTAGTATTATTAGTAATAGGTTTTTGAACTCCCGTATGGATTTGCGGCTCCATCGCGACACTACACTGCGGCACCGCGGTGGAGTCGTGACTCCAGTAAATTACAGAACCAGTTTGGGCAGTTTAAGAAGACAGTTAGAAAGGGTTAAAATGTCTAACCAATAGAAATGTGTTTCACAATTTGAAATAATGTAGGAAGGAATATGATTTGTTACTTACATTTATTTGTGTGGAGAAAGAGAGGGAAAGTTTGCCATTACTGGTTTTACCTTGTTGAGAGTGGTGCATTACATTGATTGTGTGCAAAAGAAACTCTTTTATGACTTTCTGATATTTCATATTCTACAATACTATTTGAAAGGTGAGTTACAAATTTGTAAGGTGTATTATGTATTATGTAGTAGTGCTTTACTGTTTGTAGTGATATTTTAATATTTGAAAAGCTTTATTTTCAAACTTTAAAAATTATTCAAGAACTGTGATGTTTGAAATATGTTATTAAATGTAGAGATGTGTATTGTAGTTTGTTTAATTGTACTGAAATGATGATTGAAATAGATTCTGTAAAGTAATAAGTGTACATTGGTAGATGGATTAGCGATTATGGTAGTTTGTATTAGTGTCCGGAAATGTACAATTAAAGTACACTGCATAATTTTAGGTGTTGCTTTCAAATTGGAAGTGCAGTCAGTCAAGTTTTAAGTTGTGCATGGACTTGTGACTGAGGTATGTCTCTACTTGCATATGTATTCTCATATGTCTTATACATTTGAAGATGCAAGATGTATAACAGAGAGGTGTTGCTGCTTTGTATGTGGCAAGGCTCAACACTGTGAGAAGTACTAGATTGGAGAAGCAACAGCACAAAAGTGAGGTTTAAAACATGTTGGCATGAGGTATTAGTGATAAGGCTACTTTGTATATGTCTCTAGCGAGGTACAGTTGAAATATGCCACATAATTTTTGGTGTGTGCTTGAAATGGGAAGTGTGTTCTGTGAAGTTTTCAGGTCTGCATTGTGTTGTGATTGAGGAAAGTCTCTACTTGGAGATATATTCTGATATGTGTTATACATTTGAAGATGCTCTACATATAAAACACAGGTATACGTCTATTTATATGTTTCTTTAATATATGGTGTCACTAGCAAAAGGTACAGACACATTTATGCATGCTTTTAGGAATATGGTGAGACGTACAGCAGAGACATGTGAAGGGTTACTGCTTTATATTTGGCTAGGCCCAATACCCTAAGTAGACGCAGAATGGTGAAGCTGCAGCACAAAAATGAGGTTTAAGACATGTTGGCAGAGGGATTTGTGATTAGGCTACTTTGTATGAGTCTGGGGAAAGGTACACTTGAAGTACGCTGCATAAATGTAGGTGTCTGTTTGGAATGTGAAGTGCAGTCTGTCAAGTTTTAAGGTCTGCATGGTGTTGTGACTGAGATATGTCTCTACTTACAGATGTATTCTGATACGTGTTATCCAGTTGAAGATGCTAGACGTGTAAAACACAGGTATACATCTATTTTTATGTTTCTTTTATATATGGTGCCACTAGCAAAAGTTACAGACACATGCATGCATGGTTACAGGAATATGGTGAAACTTACAGCAGAGACATGCGAAGGGTTGCTGCTTTATATTTGGCTAGGCCCAACACTCTAAGTAGTTGTAGAATGGTGAAGTGGCAGCACAAAAGTGAGGTTTAAGAGATGTTGGCAGAGGGATTAGCGATTAGGCTACTTTGCATGAGTCTGGAGAAAGGTACACTTGAAGTACACCGCAAAAATGTAGGTGTCTTTTTCAAATGTAAAGTGCAGTCTGTCAATTTTTAAGGTCTGCATCGTCTTGTGACTGAGGCATTTCTCTACTTGCACGTGTTTTCACATACGTGTTATGTATCTGTAAATGCTAGATGTATAAAGACAGGTATACATCTATTTGTATGTGTCTTTTATATATGATGCCACTAGCAAAAGGTACACACACATGCATGCACTGTTTCAGGAATATGCTGAGACGTACAGCAGAGATATGCGAAGGGTTGCTGCTTTAAATTTGACTAGGCCCAACACCCTGAGTAGTAGTAGAATGGTGAAGCTGCAGCACAAAAGTGAGGTTTAAGAAATGTTGGCAGAGGGATTAGTGATTAGGCTACTTTGTAAGAGTCTGTGGAAAGGTACACTTCAAATATACCGCATAATTTTCAATGTCTGCTTGAAATGTGAAGTGCAGTCTGTCAAATTTTTAGGTCTGCATGGTCTTGTGACTGGGGTATGTCTCTACTTGCACATGTATTTTCATACGTGTTATGTATCTGAAGATGCTAGATGTATAAAACACAGGTATACATCTATTTGTATGTTTCTTTTATATATGATGCTACTAGCAAAATTTACAGACACATGCATGCATTCTTTCAGGAATATGCTGAGACTTACAACAGAGATATGCAAAGGGTTATTGTGTTATATTTGGCTAGGCCCAACACCCTAAGTAGTTGTAGAATGGTAAAGCTGCAGCACAAAAGTGAGGTTTAAGAAGTGTTGGCAGAGGGATTAGTGATTAGGCTACTTTGTATGAGTGTGTGGAAAGGTACACTTGAAATACACCACTTAATTTTCGGTGTCTGCTTGAAATGAGCAGTGCAGTCTCTGAAGTTTTAACGTCTGCATAGTCTTGTGACTGAAGTATGTTTCTACTTACTCATGTATTCTGATATGTGTTATCTATCTGAAGATGCTAGATGTAGGAAAGTAGGATCTGCTTCTTATGGTTACCCCCACTTTTTGCTTGATGTTACACTGTTTTTGAATAGTCGGACTGGGATCCTGCTAATCAGGACCCCAGTCTATCTGATTTCTCCTTAAAATGTCATGCATGTACTTAGGAATACTCTAGTTCGGATACTGGGGCACCCTTGTCAGTCCCTAGTATATGGTACACATGTACCCAGGGCATAGGTACCCACAGGCCTCCCATAGGCTGAAGCATGTATTATGCCACCTTTGAGAGGCCTTGCAAAATGGAACTACAGGCCTGCCATTGCAGCCTGTGTAAGATGGTGCATGTACCACTTACTTTAGATATAGGTTTACTATATCTATAGGTCACTACACTTAAAACCTATAAGTCACCCCTCTAGCAGGCCTTAACAATCCTGAAGGCAGGGTGCTGGGTTTTACGTGAGAGGGTGCCCCTGCATGAGCAGAGCCCCTCTGCAGCCTTTGGAGACTATTCTCCCGGGTTGTCGGTGACGCAGCCAGATATATAGGTAGAGGTCCATTATATGCTCGCGTAAATGCTATCTCGAAAACGGTTGCAACAAACCATGTCGTGTTTGGTATCAAACACAACATGGTATCACCTCCACACTGGTAACCGGTGTGCGAGGTATGATTCCACCCTTCAGAAGAGAGCTTCGTGGGGTCCCTGGTCTTCTCGACCCGGACAGCACAAAATGGTTGCTGCCGACCAGAGGCATATTTCTGCCCTCCTGCTGCTGAGCCAAGCTCGAGCAGAGGAAGGCAGCACAATAGGCATCCCGTCATAGGGAGGTGTGACCACCTCCCCAACAGGATTTAGTGTATTGGGGCTGGGTGGGTGCACTTCCAAAGTGCCTGAAAGTCTGCATCTGGGGCACCCTTGGTGTCCCTGTGCATAGTCCGGTTCAAACCAGTCCTGGGAGCCGTTGGCTCCTGCTCTGGTGCGAAACTGGACAAAGGACAGGGGAGTATCCTCCCCATTGTCCTGACCCTCCCCTGGGAGGGTCCCTTGAATCTGTCCAACCCTCTCCCGTGGGTACAAAAGGGCTTACCTGGCTGTAGGACCCTAGATTCGACATGGACAAGAATCTGAACAAGAAACCACTGACCTTTGACTGTCTGGACACTCTGGACTTTGCTGGACTTTGCTGGACTTTGCTGGACTTCGACTGGGCCCTACTTCGTCTCCCTCTCCGTCCAAAGCATTGTCTGTGCCCATTCACCATACAGGCTCTGTGCAGGACCTGTGAAGCATCAAGGACAACTGAAGTATCTCCCTTGGGGTGAAGGAGTCACTTCCCTGCATTCGCAGGCACCATAACACAACTGACCTGTCTGCTGATCCTGAGCTCCTGTAGACTCCAAAGGCTTCAGCAACACAGAAGGTAGGTTCCTATGTTCCTTGAAGTTGAGCTGCCTTCTCACCAAGTTTGAGGCCAGTATCCCTTGTGGAGACTGCATACACTGAACCTCTGTGCACCCCATACTTTTGCAAGTGCATGTGCTTGTTTGCATTCCCCAACTAAGTGCATTGGGCTATCAATAGCCCCTACCTCTGCGCACATTTCGTACAAAGGACTTTGGCCTCCTCACACTCTGTGCCCTGCAAGGTGTTACTTTGTGAAACTGCTAGAGGTCCCCTTGCGACTCCTGTTCCTTCAGCCTGTGGGTCCATTTGAGGGACAACACTGCTTTTCTTGGGCTCCCCTGGTTGCTCCAGGCCTGCCCTGACTCCCCTTGCTCTGGTGAGTCCCCTGGTCCTTGCTGGGCCAGACGCAACCTTCTTTGACCTTCTTCATGGGTTGCCGTTGCCAAGGCTTGTTGGTGCTCCCGCTGGACACCGACCCCTCAGCACTCGACATCCTTCATGGGACCGCTTGTATCCAGCTCCTGGTTGTACTCAACTTCTCCTGGTCCCTGCAGCTGTAGAGTTAAGGTCTCCATCTTCACACCTGAAGCACCCGACATCGGTGGGCATTCGTCTACCAAGCCCCTGGTCACTCCTGAGTGACCCAGACTCTGTCCCCTCTGCTATCAGGTTCCTTCCATCAAGAATCCACCTGTGGGTTCCACCGGACCCTTCTTTCCAGCAGTGGCATTTCATTGAACGCTCCCATTGAGAACGACGGCGGTTTCCGACGCCACTTTGACCCTATGCACCTGGCTTCCCTGGGATACGTAACTCTGGTACTTTAATATCCACGGGTGGGGTGGCTCTCCAACCTTCTATGTTCCAAAGGGTTTCTTCGTAATCCACTGGGAAGGGTCCTTAAACCTGCAACCGCAACTCTCCCATTGAATTGTACGTAGCACGCGGTCGTGTTCTCACACTGCACCCGTCCTCCATGGGGTCCCTACTTACTCACCTTGGGTGGTTCCTTGGGGTCCCAGTGATTCTACATCCTCTAGACTCTGTCTTGACTCGAGTCATGGTTCTTATACCATTATTTTAGTATATGGTTTGGTCTCCCCCTGGAGCCCACTGTGTATTAGTGCTGCTTACGATTGTTTCTGTGCTACAGTATTGTGTGCTTTGTGTTTATCTGCGTGTAGCAGATACTGTGAGGTATTTAACGTGTGTTATAATAATAAATACATATTTTGATAACTACTGTGTGGTTCTCCTTTCATTTAACCAATATAATAAGATGGCATTCTGGTAAAACAAGCTGCTTAACATTCCTTCAAGACTAAGCCTGTAGGCTGCTCTCCACAGCTACCACTTGGATAGCTTTCTAAGGTTATCTTTGATCTCTTAAATTACCATAAGGGTTGTTTGGACAGGTGCAAGGTGCCCAATTTAATTAGTGGACAGCATATCCCAGGCCAACTTCTCACACTAGACTTGTGAAACACAGGTATACATCTATTTGTATGCTTCTTTTATATATGGTGTCACTAGCAAAAGGTACAGACGTATGCATGCATGCTTTCTGGAATATAGTGAGACTTACAGCAGAGACATGCAAAGGGTTGCTGTTTTATATTTTGCTAGGCCCAACACCCTCAGTAGTCACAGAATGGTGAAGTGCAGCACAAAAGTGAGGTTTAAGACATGTTGGCAGAGGGATTGGTGACTAGGCTACTTTGTATGAGTCTGAGGAAAGGTACAATTGAAGTACGCCGCATAAATGTAGGTGTCTGAAATGTAAAGTGCATTCTGTCAAGTTTTAAGGTCTGCATGGTGTTGTGACTGAGGTATGTCTCTACTTGCACATGTGTTCTCATATGTTATGCATCTGAAGATGCTAGATGTATAAAACACAGATATTCGTCTATTTGTATGTTTCTTTTATATATGATGCCATTAGGAAAAGGTGCAGACACATGCATGTATGCTTTTATGAATATAGTGAGAGTTACAACAGAGACATGTGAAGGGTTGCTGCTTTGTATTTGGCTAGACTCAACACTCTGAGTAGTAGTAGAATGGTGAAGCTGCAGCACAAAAGTGAAGTTTAAGGCATGTTGGAAGAGGGATTAGTGATTAGGCTACTTTGTATGAATCTGTGGAAAAACACAGGCATACAACTATTTGTATGTTTCTTTTATATATGGTGTCACTAGCAAAAGGTACAGACACATGCATGCATGCTTTCAGGAATATGGTGAGACTTACAACAGAGACATGTTAAGGGTTGCAGCTTTATATTTGGGTAAGCTCAACACTCTAGGTGTTATTTTGAAATGGGAACACACGTTTAAGGGACTTTATGGTGTTGTGAATGACGTATGTGTCTACTTCTACATCTATTGTCTAATGTACTATACATCTGAACCTGGTTGGTTTGGGTAGTAGTAGAGAAATCTTTTAGTTCTGCTCTGTCATTCTGTTGCAGAGGTTGTGATGTGTTCTGAATGAAGGAATTGTGGAGTGTCTGACATAGCTTGTTCAATACCCAGGTGCCATGTTTTATGAGTAGAAATGAATACATACACTTTTTTTAACTCAAATTTAGATAGCATGTGCTCTAAGATGTTATTGTTTAAACATTTGGTTCTTTTTATAGGTTTGATAATATGTAAAGTATAATATTCCAAATATTTATGTGTTATGGAGACATTTGCAATGCAATTGAAAGTATTTGTTTATTTATAGATGAGAATATTTGTATATAATTATTATAATAATATACAATTATTTTTATAACTATTTAAACTTTTCTTTTTTTTCAGATATTTACCATTATTAGTAAGAAAGATTGAGTATGGGAAGAAAAGATCAAAAGAAAAGACAAGAAAAAACAGTACTATTTAAAGGAAAGAGAAAAGCAGAAATTAGATGAAGTTCAAAATGTTACATTGAAGAAAAAGACTTCTGGTAAGAGAACTAAAGAGTTTGTTAAAAGACTTTTAAAGAATGCAAAGAATTTTCAAAATGTGGAAAAGAGAAAGGAAAGTTTTACAACCAATCGGAAGGAAACGAAAAAAGGACATATTAATAGAAAATAATGTTATGGAAAAGCAATCCATGTTGAAAGAAGGCTGAAAGAATATAAAGACATTAGGAAGAGAATGTATAGAAGTAGAGTTCTACAAAATGTATTGAAAGATTGTAAAAATTATAAAAGAAGATCAGCAGCTTATAAGACAAAGCAACAGATTGAAAGTGTAGCACAAAAAGCTTTTGAATTGAAACAAAAATTATTTATATTGGTATTGAAGAGAATGAAAACATTGAATAAAACAATGCAGTTTATGAAGGAGAAAAGCAAAAGAAAGAGACTGGTTAATAGAAGTAACTTTTGCAAAACTTTTACTGGTAAATGGAAGCACACTTCTAGTACTGAGCCTTTCTTTAATGAAGAAAGCTATTTTCAACAAAACACATTAGTTCATGCAGTTGATACTAGTGGTCGTTGTTGTGAGATGAAAGATGGTTGTCCAATTCAAAAAGAAAAGATGGTTCCTAGGAATGTGCTGAAGAAGTTCAAGGAAGGTGTACACAAGCTCCAGTATATAAGTGGGATTGTAGTAGTATTTGTAGTATTCGACAGGAATCTATTGACATATTACGAGTTTTTTTACAACAATATGCCAAAAGAGAAGATTAAGATGTTACAAAGACTAGATCCATGTAAAGTAAGAAAATATACTAAGTTGCAGGGTCATTCTCTGGCTTGTCTTTCAAGAAAAGTGTGTCAAAGTACTTTCCATCATTTAGGAATGTTAGCAGTACACCACTCAGAAATGCGTAAGTTAGTAAGGAGACTCTACTATGTAAAAAGTCCTGCATTATGTTTAGGTGAAATGAACACAGCTCTTTTGCATGGTTCAGTATCCGATGTAAAAAAAGTTTGTGATGATATACAGTTTTGTTTCTTTGGTTCACAAGAGCAGTGTAGAGAAAGTGAGAGCTTGATAAGTGTAGTTGTTGAAGAACAGGTGGAAGATATTAGTACTGACAAGTTTGCAGAAGAAATTACAAACTTTAAGATAATTTCATCTGAAAAACCAAACTATGTTTGTATTTGTTGTCGACGTACTCACTATAAAAGTCAAACTAGGAATGTTGATCTATATTTAAAAAGTGAAAAGGAAAACAATGATAAGTGTATGTAAATACGTTGGCTACTGATCAACGTATTTGTAAATATTGTTACAACAAATTAGAAGAGAACAAAATGCCAGCTAGAGCTGTACATAACAACTTAGAGTTCGTATGTATTCCTCCGGAACTGGCATATTTAAGTGCATATGAGTCCATTCTTATTCAATCTGTGCACCTGTTTCTGGCCATAGTTCGTATGGAGCCTAAAACAGGTAAGCTGCCTCCAACACATTTACAAAGAGGTCTGAAAGGAAGAGTTGTGTACTTACCTTTAGATTTTAAGAAAAATATAGAAACTGTTGGTATAGACAGAGAGGAAAGTGAGCCTGTAGTTATTCTAGTTAATGGTGTACCAACAAAGAGTCAAAAAATATGGCAAGAGTTTGTAGATGGTAACAAACTTTAAAAGGCTACATTGTATCTGGGTCAGAATAATATTTATTATAGGAATGTAAGCGTTGATGAACAGGAAATATGTTTAGAAGATGAGACAGAAATTTCAAGTGGCTAAATAGAAAAAGTGGACAAGTCTAGGAGTGAAGAGATTTATGAACATTACAGTATACATCCTCTATATTCAAAAGAACTGATAGGAATCAATATTGAATTATTTCAAATGAAGAAAGCGAAGGGAACCCCCATGAGTGTATGGGAAAAAAGTTTAAAGCACATTGTTTTCCACAGCTGTTCCCCACTGGAGAAGGTGGACGATATGATGAATGAACAGTACAGATTCCAGCTTCAGAATACCGCCCAACAAAATTGAACTCAGAAGATCCAAGATTTTGACAGTGTATTCCATATATATGTCATCTTCTGTTTGAAAGTGATTTGTCTGCACCATATATTAAAAACAGGAGTTCATCTTTCACATGTTTCTGTAAAGGAATTCATGGACAAAATTCAACAAAGAGATGAACAGTTAGAATCTCAGTTAATAAATTTGATGGCGTGTCAACGTGGTACCAATGAGTACTGGTATCGTCGTCATGGAGAACTTAAATGCATGTTAAGAAACTTAGGTACCCCTACATGGTTTGTAACACTTAGCTGTGCTGAATATGCGTGGGACGATTTACTTGAATTTCTACGAGAAGCAAATTCAAATGTAAAAAATATTGAATTGAAGACACCTGGAGAACTATGTTCCTTGGATCCTGTAAATGTCTGCTGATATTTTAACCATAGGTTTCAAAGTATGATGTCATTTATCTGCAATAAAAATATTCCTCCTCTTGGAGAAGTAACTGATTTCTTTTGGCGAAAAGAGTACCAAGCCAGAGGTGCTCCTCATACACACATGCTATTATGGATCAAGAATGCTCCAAAATTAGGAACTGATACTGATGAAAGTGTTTTGTCTTTCATTGAACAGTATGTTACCTGTGCCATTCCAAGAGAAGGAGGAGAAAACACCTTGAGACAACAAGTTTACGGTTTCAAAGTGATCGATGTGGCAAATATTGTCGACGAAAATACAAGTCTAAGGGAAAATTTTATACAAAGTGTCGCTTTGGATTCACACATCCAATAATTTCAAAAAGAAGAGTAAATAGTTTTACATCAGCAGTAAGGCCTACAATAACTCGAAAATCTCCGAAGAATACATACAACTTAAAAAGAACTGAAGATTCAAAGTATATTAATGACTACAATCCAGTGATTTTGACAATGTGGAATGCAAACATGGATATTCAATATGCTGCAGATAATTCAATTGCTGTTGCTCGCTATGTTACATCATATATAACTAAATCTGAAAAGACAGAGATGAAAGAAAAGTGGGAAAAAATTTCACAGGAAAAGAGTCTTAGCAAGAAATTGTACAGCTTTAGCAAGGATCACAGGACACCCTGTAGCGTTTCCTGCACAAAATCAATGAGAACAAATGGAACATTAAGACCACATCACAGACATCAACCATGGAAATAGATTATTTGGACATAACAATTCATGCACAAGAGGGAAAACTTCAAACCAGGGCATTCCGTAAACCTACAGCAGCAAACTCAATACTGAGAGCAGACAGTTGCCATCCACCGACAACAATTAAAAACATCCCCAAGGGAGAATTCCGAAGACTAAGACGAAATTGTAGTGACATGGAAACCTACAAAGAGAAAGCATCTGACCTCATAGCTAGACTAGGCCAAAGAGGATATGACATCACAGAGCTTGGAAAAACTGCCTCCGATTGCGCCAAAATTTCATGCAGTGAATTGCTACAACCGAAGACCCCAGGCAAAGAGACCCAAAATACGGGTCAAATAAGATTCCTTACAGATTTCCACAATGGCCACTATCATATCCGGAAAATTCTCAAAAAACACTGGTAACTCCTATCAAACAACTTGACCCTCAATGAACAGATTAAAAACTTCCCTCAAATGGGTTTCAGGAGAGCTAAAAATCTAAGACAATGTCTCTGTCGATCAGAATATGTTGAGAAAAGGAACAAACAAAGAACCAAGGGACATATTAGCAAGACCGGCGATAAAATTATCACCGTTTTAGCGGCAGGAAACTGCCGCTAAAACGGCGATAATGGGCTTGCTAATATGCGTTATAGAATTCAATAGAAGCCCAGGTTAGATGTGCAGGACATCTAACCTGGGCTTCTATTGGAATTCTATAACGCATATTAGCAAGCCCATTATCGCCGTTTTAGCGGCAGTTTCCTGCCGCTAAAAAGGCGATAATTTTATCACCGGTCTTGCTAATATGCCCCCAACTTCTTGTCCAGACCCCAGGGATTTTATATTTGTCACAATTGCAACGCTTGCAATTTGGTAATCAATAAACATACGACCTTCAACATACCAGGCAAATTCTTTACAAGGATCAAAGACTGGATCAATTGCAACTCCAACTGCGTCATCTACATAATCATATGTCCATGTAATAAAGTGTATGTGGGTAGCACTATCAGACCACTTAAAAGAAGAATTCTGGAACACTACCGGAACATCAACAAACTCGAAACAGGACCCCCACTTACGGATCATTTCCAGGAATGCCACCCGCATAACAAGACTTTCAAATTCTTTGGGCTACTGCATATCAAGCCACAATCGAGAGGTGGAAATCAGAAACTTCGGATGAGATAGAAGGAGAGTGAACTCATCATATGTATGGACACTGTTAACACAGGACTTAAGAAAGATGCAGAAATGCATTACTCGCTGTACAAATGATTTAGCAGAAACCATGTCAGGAGACACCTCTACTTTGTCTTTCACAATTACTCTCCCAATGTTAGCCTCTCCAGTGAACAGTCTAGTTGTTACTCAATGTATTCTGAACCGGTATATGAGTCTAACTAACCTGGTTCTTTCTTCTCCTTCCCCCTTGACCGTATCCATATTTTTGAGCATGCTCTGTGTACCTCCAATAGTACCTTGTCTCCGGGCTCCGACCCCTGGTGCCTCTCAGGCGGCGGCACTCAATAAGACATGACAACCCATGTTATGTGGCCTTTTCCTTCTCATTTTGATCAACCGGTGTTATGTGGCCTTTCCTTCTCATTTTGCTTGACTTTGCTTCTCTACCCCTGTGAGCACAGCGACTTTATGCCCTTTAGACCTCTTTGCTTGCCCTTGAGATTTTCTCTTGTCACATTTCACACATCTTTCGGGCTGTGCTACCCCTGTCTTATACGTGTGGTTTCCTTACTCCACCCTTCCTTAGCCTGGGACCCTGAATTGGTCCATTGGTTGTGTGCTTCTGATTAGTCATTTATACCTTATATCTTATCACTCTTGATTATAGAGCTTCCTCCGTGCAAGCTTTCCTGCCCCTCCCCCTCCTTGTTATTTTACAATTTTGCCTTTGCTCACAATTTATACAGGCCTTTATGTCTGAGCTATTAGACTTCACTGCTCCTTTTCATTTATTTGTATTTATTTTCTGCCTTTTCATTTATACTAATGATTTCTGATCTATTTACGAGCGCGTTCTGCCACTGGCAGTATTTCCTATTTTGCCCGCTTTTTCAGGGGTCACCATGGTTACGGACGCTTCTCGTCCGTCCCCGGTTTTCCTGACGGCTGACGTCACTCAGCCGTCACTGACATCGAGTCTACATTAGCAGCTGCAGACCGCATTCAGTTCTGCATGGCATCCCGTCGAGGGATGCAGGATTTATCCTAGGACCTGTTCGTTGAGTTTGTTATCGCCTCGCTTTCCATATCTTGTTGTCCTTTACTCCGTGATCCAGCGTTCCCTTAGTTTTGACAGCGCTATTTCCCTGCGTATATGTGTATCATCAGGCGGTATCGACATTTACGGCCTAACCCTTTATTATTAATCTCTTTGGTTACTGGGTCCAGCACACCTCATATTTTATTTTTTGTCCTTTAATGAATACCGCGTGATTGAGCCCATGTATAACTCCTTCTGTCCCTTATGTTTTCGATACAAGCCTTTTGGCCGGATTAAGACGGGGGAGCCCAGACCTCATTACACATTTGTGTTCCTATTTGCCTTTAGCACGTATAGCCAATCTGCTTGGCTGTTTTTTTGCCGGTCTCTCCTTTTCTTTTTCCGGCTTCCCTTTTGCTCCATTAATGTTTGGGGTCGCGCCTATTGCACACCTTAATAGAGAGCCCTCTGCAATAGCTCGTAATCACCTACAGATACTTTTAACTCACTGCATGCTGTGGTGCTTACTATTTCCAAGCTCTTACCCTTCCCTCTCTATATGGTTTTTCCCTTTCACAGACGATTAGCCTGAATATTTGTCATGACCTTTTGGACGATAAGTCCGAATATTTTACGATGACCTTTTTGGTAAGTGAGATTTTTGGTATGATATTAATTGACACAACATGATTAGTAACCTAATGAAACTGTAAAATTCTTTCTTTCTATCAGACTCATGTGGTACATGTGCTCATCATATGTTTTTACCCTGTATTTGTACCGTTACTTATAACATATGGGAAGTCCTTTTCTTTTCTTTTCCAATGTATCTCCCATTACCGCAACAGACAGGATTCAACCCATAGGTTTATGTTAAGAAACTGCCTCTTTGTATATATATGTTTGAGATGGACCCAACCAAGTAATCATTACATCTATATATATGACCTAGGTTTCGCTTTACTTATGGTTTACTCAAGATGGTATGTTTATGTGTGTCACCGAAGATGACTAATGTTAAGTTTATTATGTTTTTCATTCCCTCTGATTTTCTTTCATCTTTATATTTTCTCTCATCCCTCTTTCCCTTTGTCCTGGACATTGGACACGCCCACCCTTGTACTACACTTTGTTGGCATGCACTTTACCCTACACTTCTATATACCCTATTGCTATCTTTATAATGCCTGTTCTACGAATTTTGGACCTGACCCCTGCACACTCCCACCCACCTTTGCTCACAGGCCGCCATCCTCTCTCCTTATACCCCCACCTATTTTCCCATGTATGCTTACTTGCTTTTATCAGCCTTGAAGAAGCCTTGGCCAGCAGGCCACTGGGCAAAACATGTCGGCTGTTTCTGTTCTCACCTGCATTTTAAGAAAATTATAAATAAAAAGGACTAAACTACAACGACCTTTTTGCTTCCTTCCTGTACACCACAACGACAGACCATGTCAAGTCGCTTTGATACCAACTTAAGTTCTGGGATTACACCAACCCTGAGACTGAAGTGAATTTTGAAGGCACAAAACCTTTTCATTTTGTGAATATTTAGCTTGAAAATGCTTTCCCACCGAGAGATTGGATCCTATGAATGTTCGGATCGGTTGAGCTCTGCCAGTTTATATTCAAAGTCAAGAGGAATTATTTGGGTAAGTTTAGGTCTTGCCTGCACACAAAATAGAGTATTGAAAACATTACAAGAAAATGAATACTTAGCACCAAATGAACCAGAAAGTACAGATATTGTTAAAACTAATATGTTGGATACATGCTAACCCAAAAGGAGTACATATCTGGAAAACGTATGTCTCTATGATATACTTCAACATTATAGCTTTAAAAGAAACATTAGAGAAAATATAAATGAAGAAAAATATGCAGTAATTGGATGTGACGGATGTTTGGTAAAACCTGTCAAAGGAAATCTTATAAACAACTGAAAACTCAGTTGCGAAAGTCCAGATAAGAGGGAATTGTTCTATTTAGCACTTCTGCAACTGTTCAAGCCTTGGCATAGTGAAGCGGAATTACTTGAAGATTTCGACTGCTATGAAGATTCTTTTAATGCATATAAAGATAGCATTCAATGCACAATCTTCCTAACGTATCTACAAATGTTAAATGATGAGATTGAACAAGAAACTACTATTGCAGCTGAAATAGCTAGAGACAGTTCTCAAGATAGTCAAAGTTCGGGTCCACTAAGTCAAGATCCACTAGGACAACCAATTATTGAAAATGAAGCAGCAATAGCCATGAATGAAGTAGAAACTGCAATGCAACAACCACAACAGGATATTGTTCAGATGGAAAAGTTGCAAGAACAACTAAATATTGGACAAAAAGAAATATATCTACGAGTGACAGAACAGATACAACATGGTTTGCAACATGAAAAAAAAGAATGCCAATGCTCATCATTTAAACCTATTCTAATGTACATCAGTGGTCAAGCTGGAACAGGAAAACGTTTTCTTAATTAAAGTTTTGACTAGTTATCTATACAAAACTGCAGAATCACATTTATCTTGTGTTATAACAGCTCCTACTGGATTAGCAGCACATAACATTAAAGGGATTACTTTACATCGATTACTTATGCTACCAGTTGAACATGAAAATAAATTGGAATATCCCAAGCTATCTGGAGAAGCTTGTTATGAAGTCTCAAGAGTACTGAAGAAAATGAAACTTCTAATCATTGATGAGGTGAGCATGGTCTCAAACTTAATGCTTGCGTTTGTACACTTGAGAATGCAACAGATTTAAAAAACAGATTACAATGTTCTGTTTGGAGGAAAACATGCAATTGTATTCGGCGATCTACTACAACTTACTCCTGTAAAAGGGCAACTCTGTTTTTAAAACACTTGTCCATGAAGATAATAGAAAATCTTTGGCAAGGATTGGAAATGTGAACATTTGGTCTCATTTTGAATATAAAGAACTTATTAAGAATATGCGACAAGCAAGTGATGAACATTATGGAAATAGTCTTCAAGATATAAGAATTGGTGTCTTGATTCGAAACATGGTAAACAAGCTTTAGAAAGTCGACTACTAAGGAACTTGTTTACAACTGGAAACACAGCGGCTGAAATAATGTACAATAAGTTTGGAGAAAAGAAGTCTATAGTTTGCCTAATGCCTACACTGCAAGAGTGTTCGACATTTAATCAAGAACTTTTAAAACTTGAAAAACAACAAATAGAGAAAATTGAAGCTGTTGATAAAATTGAACATCAAGGAGTGACTATTCTTCTCACAGAGAAACTACAATCAAAATTGGATTCTTTGGAAAAGTCTGTATCTAAGACTGCAGGTTTAGAAAAGACTTTACATGTATATATAAACTGTCGGGTAATTTTACGGCATAATTTGAATGTAGAAAAGGTTTAGTAAATGGAGCAATGGGAAAAGTTGTTGGTTTTGTAAATTTTCAGAACAGAGGTGGAATAGAATTTTTGAAGATAAAATTTGATCAGATTAAAGAGGTAAGACAGATTTGGCATTGTGTTGTACGTTTTTTGCTTGTAAAAGACTTGTATGTTCGCAGAAAACAATTTCCTTCGTCTCTAGCATATGCAGTAACTATTCATAAATCTCAAGATTTGAGTATAGATAGTGCTTTGGTAAATATTGGAAGTACAGTGTTCAAAGAGGGAATGGCATATGTTGCATTGTCTCGAGTAAGAACATTATCTGGTTTGTGTTTGATTGATTTTGATGAGAAAAAGGTTAGTGCTGATGCAAATTGTGTAAGAGAGTACAATCGTTTAAGAAGACTTTATGCTCCTCATTTAGGTGAATATCCCATATATGAGGAAGGTGTAGTGTGTCCAAAACAGAAATATGTCAAACATTCAATTGAGGTTCAAAAAAAGAAAACAATTGAAGAGAATCATGGAGGTGTGAAGAAATTGATAATGGAAATTATTGATGAAATTGTAAGATACCAGTTGGAAAACAGTTCAGGTATCAACTGCTATGCTAATGTGATTTTGAGTGTTGTGTTTTATCTAGCAGAGCTTCATTGTGAAATCATGGGAAATCATGAAAAAGATGTTGCTCTTTATTAGGTCATGTATTTCAACAGTTGGTAACTGACAGAAGTAAAATCCATACTGCTTCTGGTGTTCGACATCTTTTGCATATATGTACTGGTTCTTTGACATTTACTCTTAATGTACAACAAGATGCACAAGAATTTCTAATGCTTATGCTTGTAGTATTAGAACATGAAGGAATACAGATTGAAAACTTTTTGGGAGTAAGTTACAGATGGGATCATAACTGTGAAGAGTGTTCATTTACTTCGGGCACTGAAATAGACACAGAACGATTCATATACTTGAGGATACCAAATTGCAAATCAGTGCCTTTTAACAAATTGTAAAAACAGCCAATCAGGATATGAAATGTTTGCATTGTAAATCAGAGATGTTGTCTACATTACATATAGAAAGATCTGGAAAATGTCTCATTTTAATGTTTCAACGTTGTAGACCAAATGGAGAAAATTGGAAACCAAAATAATTTTGTTTGTTGCAAGTCAAATATCTATTTCGGGAAAACCTTTATAGCAGTGGCTATTATTTTCCATGATGGACCTACTACAACATCTGGACACTAAACTGTGTATTTAAAGTGTAATAAAGGATGGACACATTGCAATGATACCCACTTGCAATTCGAAATACCAAATTCATATTTGATATTTTTGAAGCCAAAGTTTTTAATACATTATTCGGCCTATTGGGAAGATGTGAACACGAATTAACACATTTATATTGGATTTTTTCGAAGCGAAAGTTTTCAATACATTATTCGGCCTATTAGGAAGATGTGAACAGAAAGTGGACAGGATTGAAACAATGACTATTTTTAATTAGTGTTTGGATTATTATTTGTGCTAATTGATGTTGCATTTAGAAAATTATGTTTAAAAGCAATAGTTTATATATTTGTTGTCTATATTGTACCAGATGTAAATGAGAGTGTACATTTTAGGAAAAGTACTTGAGAGTAATAAAAGACTAAATGTACAAGTTGGACGTAATTAAGAAACTGTAGATAGGTAAACATATATCTACATACATTTGAAATAATGCTTTGCGGTAATTTGGTTTTTATTTCACAATCTTGTTGATTGTTTTTTTCCCTGCTGTTCAATGATGATACTACGTTCAAATCACTGTGTATAGTGAAGTTCAGTAGAATCTGAGAACAGCAAAAAGGGAAACTGAAAATGTTATGTAATTCTAAAATTATGTTGTGTTCTTAAAAGTATAATATAATTTCTGTAATGCATTACATTACATAACAGTTTTTCTTCTTTCTTACAGTAGG
The DNA here is from genome assembly GCA_963921515.1 of Calotriton arnoldi. Classification (NCBI taxonomy): domain Eukaryota; kingdom Metazoa; phylum Chordata; class Amphibia; order Caudata; family Salamandridae; genus Calotriton; species Calotriton arnoldi. Next base: position 58,719 of record CAWUFW010010852.1, on the reverse strand, counting down.
TAATGGTGAAGTTTGAAAACAGTTTTAATTCAGTATACAACAATACTACTCTAAAATAGTTCCACAGAATTATGTATTTAAATTACTAAAAAAGGTAAGAACACATAACATATTCTGCATGATAATGTGAAACAATGTTTACAATTCATTTAAATGTTAATTAATTATTTTGTAATAAACATAATGTTGATCCTTTACACTATTTAAAAACTTTTAGATATCATCAGCCAGGTAGTCATCCTTTCACACAAACACTATCCACGCTGTAATCTAATCTCTGTAGCACAACTTTTGTACTAATAGGATAACGCAAGCATTATCTTTCCATTTTTCCATTCACAGAGGCAAAACCCATGCACTCATACAATAACGCAGACACTACCTCTGGACTTATGCAATCACATACGCACTAGCTATGTACTCATACAATCACCCAGACACTACTCATCCACTTATCCATTCACTCAGGCAGTACCCATGTACTCATCTATTCCCTCCAACACTACCTATGTACTCATTCAAGCACTCAGGTACTATCCATGTACTCCTCCAATCACCCAGGCAGTACCCCTGTACTCATGCAACCACCCAGGCACTACCCATGCACTCATCCATGTACTCAGGGACTACCCATGCACTCCTCCAATCACCCAGGCACTACCCCTGCACTCATGCAATCAACCAGGCACTACCCATGCACTGATTCAATCACTCAGACACTACTGTTGCACTCATCCATTCCCTCAAACACTACCCATGCACTCATCCATGCACTCAGGCAGTACCCATACACTCATCCAATCACCCAGGCACTACCCATGCACTCATCCAATCACCCAGGCACTATCCATACACTCATGCAATCACTCAGGCACTACTGTTGCACTCATCCATTCCCTCAAACACTACCCATACACTCATCCATTCACTCAGGCACTACCCATGCACTCCTCCAATGACTGAGACAGTACCCCTGCACTCATGCAGTCACCCAGGCACTATCCATGCACTCATGCAATCACTCAGGCACAACTGTAGCAATCATCCATTCTCTCAAACACTACCCATGCACTCATTCACTCACTGAGACACTACTTATACAATATGCAATCACTCGGGCACTACTGTTGTACTCAGTCGTTCACTTAGGCAGTACCCATGCACTCATCCCTTCACTCAGGTACTACATATACACTCGTCCAATGACGCAGGCATTAGCCTTGCATCCATCTTTCCACTGAGGCATTCCCCAAACACATATACAATCAACCAGGCACTACCACTGCACTCATGCAATCACCCAGGCACTACTCATCCACTCATGCAATCACTCAGGCACTACTTGTGCATTCAACTATTCACTCAGGTACTACCTATGCATTCATTCACTCCCTTAACCATTACCCATGCACTCTTTCAATGACCCAGACATTAGTCATGCACTCTTAGTTTTACTCAGGTACTTCTCATGCACTCATCCAATAACCTACGGAGTACCCCTGCACTCATTCAATCACCCAAGCACTACCCATGTTCTTATGCAATCACCCAGGCACTACTGTTGCACTCAGTCATTCACTTAGGCAGTACCCATGCACTCATCGATTCACTCAGGCCTTACCTATGCCCTCATGCAATGACCCAGGCATTACCTTGCATTCATCGTTCCACTCAGGCACTACCATACACTCGTCCAATCACCCAGGCACTACCACTGGACTCATGCAATCACCCAGACACTGCCCATCCACTTATGCAATCACTCAGGCACTAGTTTTGCACTCAACCATTCCCGCTGGTACTAGCCATGCACTCATTCACTCCCTCAAGCACTATTCATGCACTCTTTCAATGGCCCAGGTATTACCCTTGCATCCATCCTTGCACTCAGGCACTATCCATACACTCATCCAATCACCCAGGCACTATCACTGCACTCATGCAATCACCCAGACACTACCAATCCACTCATGCAATTACTCAGGCACTACTCTTGCAGTCAACCATTCACTCAGGTACTACCTTTGCACTCATTCACTCTCTCAAGCAGTACCCATGCACTCTTTCAATGACCCAGGCATTAGCATTGCATCCATCCTTCCACTCAGTCACTACCCATACACTCATCCAATCACCCAGGCACTACCACTGAACTTATGCAATCACCCAGAGATTACTCATCCATTCATGCAATCACTTAGGCACTACTCTTGCACTCAACCATTCAGTCAGGTACTACCCATGCACTCATTGACTCCCTCAAACACTATGCATGCACTCTTTCAATGACCTAGACATTAGCCGTGCACTCATACTTTCACTCAGGTACTTCTCATGCAGTCATTCAACAAACCAGGCACTACCCCTGCACTCATGCAATCACCCAGACACTATCCATGCACTCATGCAATCACTCAGGCACAACTGTTGCACTCATCCATTCCCTCAAACACTACCCATGCACTCATTCACTCACTGAGACACTATTTGTACAACATGCAATCACTCAGGCACTACTGTTGCACTCAGCCATTCACTTAGGCAGCACCTATGCACTCATCCATTGACTCAGGCACTACCTATGCACTCATCCATTTACACACACACTATCCATGCATTCGTGAAATCACCCAGGCATTTCTTTTGCACCCATCCTTCCTCTCAAATACTACTCATACACTCATCCCATCACTCAGGCACTACCCCTGCACTCATGCAATGTTCCAGGCACTACCCATGCACTCATGCAATCAATCAGGCACTATTCTTGCACTCAGCCATTCACTTAGGCAGTACCTATGCACTCATCCTTTGATTCAGGCACTACCTATGCACTCATTGAATGTCGCAGGCATTATCCTTGCATCCATCCTTCCACAGAGGCACTACCTAGGCACTTATCCAATCACTCAGGCACTACCCCTGCACTCATGCAATCACCCAGGTACTATATATGCACTCATGCAATCACTCAGGCACAACTGTTGCACTCAAGCATTCCCTCAAACACTACCCATGCACTCCTCCAATCACCTAGACAGTACCCCTTTACTCATGGAATCACCCAGGCACTATCCATGCACTCATGCAATCAGTCAGGCACCACTGTTGCACTCATCCATTCCCTCGTACACTACCCATGCACTCATCCATGCACTAGGGCACTACCCATGCACTCCTCCAATCACCCAGACAGTACCCCTGCACTCATGCAATCAGCCAAACAATACCCATGCACTCATGCACTACTGTTGCACTCATCCATTCCCACAAACAGTACCTATACAGTCATCCATGCATTCTGGTACTACCAATCATCCAGGCAGTACCCTTGCACTCATGCAATCACCCACGCACTAACTATCCACTCCTCCAATCACTCAGGCACTACTGTTGCACTCATCCATTCCCTCCAACACTACCCATGCACTCATCCATGCACTCAGGCACTACACATGCACTCCTCCAATCACCCAGGTAGTACCCCTGTACTCATGCAATCACCCAGGCAGTACCCCTGCACTCATGTAATCACTCAGGCACTACTGTTGCACTCATCCATTCCCTCGAACACTACCCATGCACTCATCCATGCACATACGCACTACCCATGCACTACTCCAATCACCCAGGCAGTACCCCTGCAGTCATGTAATCACTCAGGCACTACTGTTGCACTCATCCATTCCCTGAAACACTACCCATGCACTCATCCATGCACTTAGGCACTACCCATATACTACTCCAATCAACCAGGCTCTATCCATGCACTCATCCAATGACCCAGGCATTACTGCTGCACTCATTCATTCACTCAGGCAGTACTCATGCACTCATACAATGACTCAGACATTACCCTTGCAGTAATTGACACAACACATACAAGTTTGTCTATTTTTAACCAAATAGGCGGTTCTAAAAAGAACCATTTTTTCCTTCTTTTTAATTTTTTGTGTTTTTTTAAATAATTTATTTATTTTTTTGGTGTATTTTTTTTAGATAAGATTGAAAAAACAAGGAAATGAACTGAAAAATTTTTGGGGAAAGATTTTGCAATTACAAACTCATTGCAAAAACCCCCAAAAAATTAACATTGATGGTTCTTTGCAGCAACAACAACAGCCGCAACAGATTGCTCGCCTGCACAAAGAAGTTTCTTGCACTTTATGCAGTGCTGTTCCAGTCCTGCAAACTCTGGAACAATTACTGAAGTTTCTGTGGATGCAGTGGATCCCGCAGAAGTACTAGGTCCTGCGACCTCATCATCTTGTTGTCTCTCTTTCATTTGGCGACGATGATGTTCTCGTGCAAGACAGTTTGGGTGCATGGTCTGAAGATGTTTCATCATAGATGAAGTCCCACAAGAATACTTTTTCTCAGATCCCTGAGATAAAACTTTGTCACACACAGTGCAGGTGACCTTTCGCGCATTTACTTTCTTTGCTCCTGGTGGTATTGAGAAGAAAGCCCACACAACGCTTTGTTTTCTTTTCTTAATCGGTTCTTCCAGCTCCTCTTCATCTTCAGGAATATCCTGTGGTGGATTTTGTTATGCCATTTACTGAGTAGAAATAAAAAACACCAAAAAATCAAATAAAGAGGCACAGAAAACACAAAAGGTGTTTCTAGTAAAGGTGCTCCTGGAAAAATGAAAAAATTGGGTGGGGTCCTGCAAGTAATGGAATAGAAAGCTTCTTAACCAATGAAATGCTTTCTTTTAAAGTCACATGGGATTCGCGTCCCCGACGCGTAGTCAGTGCGCACCAGGCGCGATTCCCGAAAAATATATTTAACAATAATATATCTTTATTCCAGTAACAAATATACTAAATTTACAAATTTCAATGTAAATCTCTTGGTATAATATATATAATAAAGTTATATATATATATATATATATAGTTGCATTATGGGGCCTGTGGTCCAATCGGCAGTGTCTAATTTCTACCCTCCAGTGGGCGGTGCTTCTGCATGCTGTTTAGTGTTTAGTCACTCATGTTCATTATTTCAACAATTTCTGCAAAAGTTTCCCCGTATCAAGCCCACTTTCAAGGCTGATTCGGGTCCAATACCGAGGACAGTCTCGGCGGCACCGCATTCTCCTTTACGTTTTCACGAGATTCACAATGGTTCAGGGTCAGGAAATGATGGCGCTCTTGTGGTGGTGCGTCGCTCTTCGGCGGAACCAAGCCGATAACACATCAACATTTTCTCCTGGCTGGAAAGAGGTTGAGCCGCACACGAAACTTATTCTTTGCAAATTTAATTAATTGATAAAAACAGCATGAGGCGCAGTCCTGACGCGTTTCAATCTCCTTGGAACTTCTTCAAAGGTAAGCCTTGCACCAAAACACGCCGCTTGTTCCACAGCCTAATGTCCTCACTTCACTTCATTTCCTCTGGTGGCCGATTTTATAGTTGCTTTATGGGGCCTGTGGTCCAATCGGCAGTGTCAATTTCTACCCTCCAGTGGGCGGTGCTTCTGCATGCTGTTTAGTGTTTAGTCACTCATGTTCATTATTTCAACAATTTCTGCAAAAGTTTCCCGTATCAAGCCCACTTTCAAGGCTGATTCGGGTCCAATACTAAGGACAGTCCTCGGCGGCACCGCATTCTCTTTACGTTTCCACGAGATTCACAATGGTTCAGGGTCGGGAAATGATGGAGCTCTTGTGGTGGTGTGTCGCTCTTCGGCGGAACCAAGCCGATAACACATCAACATTTTCTCCCCAGCTGGAAAGAGGTTGAGCCGCACACGAAACTTATTCTAAAGGGGAATGCGGTGCCGCCGAGGACTGTCCTCGGTATTGGACCCGAATCAGCCTTGAAAGTGGGCTTGATACGGGGAAACTTTTTGCAGAAATTGTTGAAATAATGAACATGAGTGACTACACACTAAACAGCATGCAGAAGCACCGCCCACTGGAGGGTAGAAATTAGACACTGCCGATTGGACCACAGGCCCCATAATGCAACTATAAAAATCGGCCACCAGAGGAAATGAAATTGAAGTGAGGACATTAGGCTGTGGGAACAAGCGGCGTGTTTTGGTGCAAGGCTTACCTTTGAAGAAGTTCCAAGGAGAACAAAACGCGTCAGGACAGCGCCTCATGCTGTTTTTATCAATTAATTAAATTTGCAAAGAATAAGTTTCGTGTGCGGCTCAACCTCTTTCCAGCTGGGAGAAAATGTTGATGTGTTATCGGCTTGGTTCCGCCGAAGAGCGACGCACCACCACAAGAGCGCCATCACTTCCCGACCCTGAACCATTGTGAATCTCGTGAAAACGTAAAGGGGAATGCGGTGCCGCCGAGGACTGTCCTCGGCATTGGTCCCGAATCAGCCTTGAAAGTGGGCTTGATACGGGGAAACTTTTTGCAGAAATTGTTGAAATAATGAACATGAGTGACTAAACACTAAACAGCATGCAGAAGCACCGCCCACTGGAGGGTAGAAATTAGACACTGCCGATTGGACCACAGGCCCCATAATGCAACTATAAAAATCGGCCACCAGAGGAAATGAAATTGAAGTGAGGACATTAGGCTGTGGGAACAAGCGGCGTGTTTTGGTGCAAGGCTGACCTTTGAAGAAGTTCCAAGGAGAACGAAACGCGTCAGGACTGCGCCTCATGCTGTTTTTATCAATTAATTAAATTTGCAAAGAATAAGTTTCGTGTGCGGCTCAACCTCTTTCCAGCTGGGGAGAAAATGTTGATGTGTTATCGGCTTGGTTCCGCCGAAGAGCGACGCACCACCACAAGAGCGCCATCATTTCCCGACCCTGAACCATTGTGAATCTCGTGAAAACGTAAAGGGGAATGCGGTGCCGCCGAGGACTGTCCTCGGTATTGGACACGAATCAGCCTTGAAAGTGGGCTTGATACGGGGAAACTTTTTGCAGAAATTGTTGAAATAATGAACATGAGTGAGCATGCAGAAGCACCGCCCACTGGAGGGTAGAAATTAGAAACTGCCGATTGGACCACAGGCCCCATAATGCAACTATAAAAATCGGCCACCAGAGGAAATGAAATTGAAGTGAGGACATTAGGCTGTGGGAACAAGCGGCGTGTTTTGGTGCAAGGCTTACCTTTGAAGAAGTCCCAAGGAGAACGAAACGCGTCAGGACTGCGCCTCATGCTGTTTTTATCAAATAATTAAATTTGCAAAGAATAAGTTTCGTGTGCGGCTCAACCTCTTTCCAGCTGGGGAGAAAATGTTGATGTGTTATCGGCTTGGTTCCGCCGAAGAGCGACGCACCACCACAAGAGCGCCATCATTTCCCGACCCTGAACCATTGTGAATCTCGTGAAAACGTAAAGGGGAATGCGGTGCCGCCGAGGACTGTCCTCGGTATTGGACCCGAATCAGCCTTGAAAGTGGGCTTGATAAGGGGAAACTTTTTGCAGAAATTGTTGAAATAATGAACATGAGTGACTAAACACTAAACAGCATGCAGAAGCACGCCCACTGGCGGGTAGAAATTAGACACTGCCGATTGGACCACAGGCCCCATAATGCAACTATAAAAATCAGCCACCAGAGGAAATGAAATTGAAGTGAGGACATTAGGCTGTGGGAACAAGCGGCGTGTTTTGGTGCAAGGCTTACCTTTGAAGAAGTTCCAGGGAGAACGAAACGCGTCAGGACTGCGCCTCATGCTGTTTTTATCAATTAATAAAATTTGCAAAGAATAAGTTTCGTGTGCGGCTCAACCTCTTTCCAGCTGGGGAGAAAATGTTGATATATATATATATATATATATATATATATATATATATATATATATATATATATATATATATATATATATATATATATATATATATATATATACTCACTGAAAAAACCATAGGTTTCAGGCCTGTTATAGTTAGGGTTTAGCATTTAAAAACCTTTGAAATTCACTGAAAAAACCATAGGTTTTAGGGAAAGTTATAGTTAGTTGGACATTGCACTCGTACAAAACCCGTGAAATTCCCCCGTTATAGTTAGTTCAGCTAACTATAACTCGCGCCCCCGCAATGCACGGCTGATGACGTCACATATTACATCACTCATGACATGGTCAGTGACATCACTGATGACATCACTGATGACATCTCAAATGACATCACTGATGACATCATCCATGTGAGAATTTAATGCACCTTCTCACACCCTAATATAACTTTTGATACACCCACTCTAAATTACAGACTGCCATTCTCAAAACCATACACACTCCAATACCAATAAGTACATACCCACTCACTGATTCTTAGGTCTACACACACACATCTACTCACTCACCCGTACAGTCACTCATACTTACAGTCACTCAGTACAGGACTATCATATGCACTCATACACCTATATAAACACTCACACAACGCAACTCATCCATAGAGGTACTCACACACCTAGTCAGTCATGCAAATAATTAATCACACTCCAATTTACTCACCTATACAGTTATACACACCAGCTCACTTAGTCATAAAAATACTAGCACATTCTTACGCTCCTATGCAATCACTGATGCAAGCACACACTCATCCATATAGCCACTCTCACAATCACACACTCTCACTTATAGCCATTTATATACTCCAACACACATATATACTGCCTTTCACATATGTAGTTACTCACACATGTACCACTGAGATATACATTCAATCACTAACACACCCATACACACACTCACCCACCCATACAGTCCATCACAGACGCACTCTTGAAACCATGCACCCAGTGAATCACCCACTCACACATCTATGCACAGAGTCACACACACCCCACCCACACAAACACTGAGGCACCCATACAGATACTCAGAGAACCAATCCATAACTCATATAGACACTCATTTAGCTAGTCAGAAACCCATGCAGCTGCTTACACAACAACAGACAGACGGATACAGACATTCACACAGTTTAGTCACTCACCCATGCATCCAGTAAGATACGTTTAATCACTCACTTATAGACTCAGTCACGCACCTACTAAATCATCCATTCAGACGCTTATACACCCACTCATTCTTCAATACGCCTTTCCCTATATATATTAAACATATTTAAACTTTACAGAAACACACAGTCACTGGATGATGTCATTTGAGATGTCATCAGTGATGTCATCAGTGATGTCACTGACCATGTCATGAGTGATGTAATATGTGACGTCATCAGCAGTGCATTGCGGGGCGCGAGTTATAGTTAGCTGAACTAACTATAACGGGGGAATTTCACGGGTTTTGTACGAGTGCAATGTCCAACTAACTATAACTTTCCCTAAAACCTATGGTTTTTTCAGTGAATTTCAAAGGTTTTTTAAATGCTAAACCCTAACTATAACAGGCCTGAAACCTATGGTTTTTTCAGTGAATTTCAAAGGTTTTTAAAATGCTAATTCCTAACTTTAACAAGCCTGAAACCTATGGTTTTTTCAGTGGATTTCAAAGGTTTTTTAAATGCTAATTCCTAACTATAACATGTCTGAAACCTATGGTTTTTTTCAGTGTATTTCAAAGGTTTTGTAAATGACAATTTATAAATGTATTAATTGTTATATATTTTTTTTTTATACTGATTTACTACATTTTTTTTAACTATTTATTTTTAGATATTTTATTTTTTAAATTACATTGTAATTACATTATACATTACATTACAAAATATACTTTCTCAGAATGAATTACTTTAGTTTAAATACTTTGAAAATAGGCAATAGACTTTTAAGTACAGTAGTTACAGTTGTTGCAATGGGCAACACAATTTCAAACACAATGCAACATTGAGCTCAATGTGAATTTCTAGCTAAATGCAATTAGTTACTTTATGGATTACTTTTTCTAACCACAGGACTGGATCCTAGATTCAGTCCTGGGACATCTCCTGTAAACAGTTGAGTAAAAGTGTTTTGGTTACAGTAGTGATTTTTAAGGAATATTATTGTATTTTAAAAGTTGACACTTAGAAACTTTTTCACATAGAATCACCAATGTTATCCTATGGGAGGAAATTCACTTAGCAGGTAAGTAGTGTTATTGTTACTTTTTCTTACTCAGTGGTGGATCCTGGATCCAGCACTGGTGCATCTCCTATAAACAGTTGAAAGAATGCGTTTAAGTCATACAGGCGATTTTTAAGGAATATTTGTAGTTTGTGAAAATCAACACTTTGAAACTTTTCTGCTGAAAACCAGACAATGGATTCCTATGGAAGGAAATATAAGTTACTGGTAAGTACGGTTAAAATTACTTTTCAGGATCAGTACTGGGCTGAAAGATGCAGCACTGAGGTCTCTCCTGATAACAGGTGAGTAAATCGGAATTCGTATTTCGGCTGATTTTAGAGAAATATTATAAAGTTCCAAAACTCCACACTTAGAAGAATTTCCAAGTTAAACCAGTCAATGTTAGCCTATAGAAGGAAATTCAAGTTACTGGTAAGTACGGTTAAAATTACTTTTCAGGATCAGTACTGGGCTGAAAGATGCAGCACTGAGGTCTCTCCTGATAACAGGTGAGTAAATCGGAATTCGTAGTTCGGCTGATTTTAGAGGAATATTTGTATGTTTCAAAAATCGACACTTAGAAACTTTTTCAGCAAAAAGCAGACAATGATATCCTATGGAAGGAAATTCAAGTTACTGGTAAGTACGGTTAAAATTACTTTTCAGGATCAGTACTGGGCTGAAAGATGCAGCACTGAGGTCTCTCCTGATAACAGGTGAGTAAATCGGAATTCGTATTTCGGCTGATTTTAGAGGAATATTATAAAGTTCCAAAATTCCACACTTAGAAGAATTTCCAAGTGAAACCAGTCAATGTTAGCCTGTGGAAGGAAATTCAACTTACTGGTAAGTACGGTTAAAATTACTTTTCAGGATCAGTACTGGGCTGAAAGATGCAGCACTGAGGTCTCTCCTGATAACAGGTGAGTAAATAGGAATTCGTAGTTTGGCTGATTTTAGAGGTATATTTGCACAATGGTGAAGGGAGGGGGCGGGGCCTGAGGTGACATCTGTGCAAACGCGCCCCGTGGCGCGTTTTAAGTTGGGGGATTAAGTCCCCTTGAATCATGAGGGTCCCTGGGGTCCAACTAGCCCACCCTGTACCTCCAGTATGCGCCAGGGAGCTGCGTTGCAGAGAGGTGTTCAGAGGCCACGCCCCTTTTTGCACCTCTCTGCAATGCAGCTCTGTGGCGCTTTCTGGATGTACCTGTTGGGCTAGTTGGCCCCCAGGGACCCTCAGGATTGAAGGGGATTTAATTCCCCATCTTAAAACGCGCCACGGGGCCTGTTTGCACACATGTCACCTGAAGCCCCGCCCCTCCCTTCACCACTGTGCAAATGCGCCCGTGGTGCGTTTTAAGTTGGGGGATTAAGTCCCCTTGAATCCTGAGGGTCCCTGGAGTCCAACTAGCCCACCATGTACTTCTAAAAGCGCCACAGAGCTGCGTTGCAGAGAGGTGTAAAAGGGCGTGGCCTCTGTACACCTCTCTGCAACGCAGCCCCTGGCGCATACTGGATTTTCCTGGTGGGCTAGTTGGCCCTCAGGGACCCCCAGTATTCAAGGGAATTACTTCCCTTCTTAAAACGCGCCAGGGGCGCGTTTGCAGAGTACTGCAGGGAGGGGGCGGAGCCTCCGGCACGATGCCAGTCGTTTTTTTTTTTTCTAATTTTTTTTAATTGGAGGGGGGCTTCGTGGCCCCCCTTCCCTTGGCCACTTTTGGCCCCGGGGACCCCATCCCCCGGGGCCTGAGCATTTTTTTTTTTTTTTTATAAAAAAAAAAAACGGGAAGGGGGCCGCGTGGCCCCCCTTCCCTGGGCCTGTATTGGCCCCGGGGACCCCATCCCCCGGGGCATGCCCTCGATTTTTATTTTTTTAATTTGGAGGGGGGCTGCGAGGCCCCCCTCCTCAGGCCATTTAAGGCCCCGGGGACCCCATCCCCCGGGGCCGGCCTTGACCTTTTTTAAAAAAAAAAAAATTATTTGGGGAGGGGGGCTGTGTGGCCCCCCTCCCTGGCCACTTATGGCCCTGGGGACCCCATCCCCCGGGGCCTGGCCTCTGGTTGGGGACTGTGGGGGTCCCCAACTCCCCACAGTCACGCCGGCTCCCCGTGTCCTACGGGAGCCGGCATTGCTTTCCACATGGGGAGCAGCTAACATGCTGCTCCCCATGTGGAAAAGCAATTAGTTTGCATTTTGAAAGAGAGAGCAGGTTTCCTGCCTCTCTTTCAAAATGCAAACTAAGTTTGCTATGACAGGACGGGAGCCGCGAGGCTCCCGTCCTGTCATAGCAAACTACAGTGTCCCGGGGTAGGCACCCCGGGACACTGCAGGAGCCGGCCCTGGGGGGTGGTGGTCCCCAGGGCCATCAAGGGCTCCAGGAGGGGGGCCGCGCGGCCCCCCTCCCAACCATTTCACAGCCCCGGGGAGGTGGTGGTCCCCGGGGCTTTGGGGGTCCGTAACAGACCCCCATATTCAAATCTTTAGTGCCCCGGGGAGGTGGCGGTCTCGGGCGTGTGGGGGCTGGAGCCCCCCACACAGGTGAAAATAATTTTTTTTAAAAGATGCCCCGGGGGTGGCGGTCCCCGGGCTGTGGGAGGGCCAAGAGCCCTCCCGCACCATTATTTTTGAAAGCCCCGGGGTGGCAGTCCCCGGGGCTTGGGGCCTTAGAGGCCCCCATATTAAATTTAAACCCCCCCACCATGCCCCCGGGACTTGGCCCACCCGGGGGCAATTAACATAGAAGCGCAGGAGACGCGCTTCGATTTTTTTTTTTCCAGCAGGATCCACGCACCCTGAGCGCATCCTGCCGATTTAAAAAAAAAAATGCTTTTTTCTGCCCAGGGGGTCCTTGTGGGACCCCCTGAGCAGGCCTAGGGGGTCAGGGTGTTTCTACCCTGCCCCCTTTTTGCGCTTTGCGCACTTGTTTCTGTCCCTCGGTTCTACCGAGGGACAAAATGGCTGCCAACACTTCCTGATTTGGAGTGTTGACAGCCACTTGACAGCCAATTAGCATACAGCTCGTGATCGGGAGGGTACGCGGACCCTACTCGTCCATAGATATATATGTGACTTTACTTTTGATTTTCTCAGGAACTACTGAATGGATTTACACCATTTAAGCAAAAGGCACGACACTGAACCAAGGGCTACCTCTTTGCCAAATTTGGTGTAATTCCGTTCAGCAGTTCGGGCTGTAGCTGCGACTAAAGGTTCCTATGGAAAAATGAATGGGGAAAACGCGTTTTGGGACCCCTCTTTTTCTCGGCCCCCGCTGACGTATCACCCCGAGACTTTCAGGATAGGAGCGGACCGGAGCGCCCCAACAAGTTGGAAACTTTCGCGAAGATTCGTCAACCGGCGCCAACGTTATTTCAAATAGAATGTCGCGGATTTCCTATGGATAATAGGTCCTAACTATAACTATCTACTGGCAACCGCCAGTAGATAATATATATATATATATATATATATATATATGTATATATATATATATATATATATATGAATCAACAAAATGCCTTGAGCATTGGGAAGCACTCGACCTTGCTGTACCCTCCGGTCTGTATGTTGCAGCCTGCCATTAAGTTCCGCATTTCTTTAGGGTGCCGACGCGTTTCAAGGTTAACAAACCTCTTCATCTGGGCTGCACAAAATGACACTTGAAGCTCGCATTGCCTGAATCACGGCTCAATTTATTTCATTTCAAGCCCCTCCAGTGGGCGTGTGCTAAGTGCAACGTCACTGTTGAATCCTGGGACTCGAAGTCCTGTAATGCGAGAAAAACAGTTTCCTTTTAGTAAGTTCAAGTGTTCATTTTAAATCTGTGCTTTTTTCAAATGCCTTTAGTAGGCTGTGTCACTTAAAAAACAGGCTCTTTATGCATCAGCAAGGTGCCACTCACGTCCCAAGTGGTCCTGGGGCTTCGGCCTCGTTCCGCTGGTTCACCTTTCATTCCAGCGGGTGATGGTGCCTTCCCCACGGCCAGGCCGCCGTGCGCAGTAATAATACCCAACATGCACTATTGTTGTACTGCTTGATGCGAAGCCCACTGAGGGCGTGGCATGTGTGAATAAATTTGATACAGAACTACCGGTGCATCTCATTTCGACGTGTGACCTTTGACAAAGAGGCAGCCAGCCTCGAAACGCGTTAGGTCTTGCAGCACGAACCTATGGGCAACAGCGCGAGTTCCTTCCTCTCAACTTTAAACCGGATGGTACGTTTGTTTGGAGTGCGCCCTTACAAGCTTTTGGGCCTTTTGTTGATTAATCTATACACACGGCAGCCTTGTCGTGGAGGGTTGCACCATCCTGGAACCTACAAAAGGAGACCGTGGGTGGAACTGTGTCCGGACCCGTGCGGTCAAACAAACGGAGGTAAAATGAACTTGGTTGTTGCCCAGGGGCCCACTTAGGGTGATTAAATTTTGACTTTTACTAATGAAACTCCGGACCTACTTAAGGCAAATAATGTGTTCTGTACAGGACTATAATACCCAACATGCACTATTGTTGTACTGCTTGATGCGAAGCCCACTGAGGGCGTGGCATGTGTGAATAAATTTGATACAGAACTACCGGTGCATCTCATTTCGACGTGTGACCTTTGACAAAGAGGCAGCCAGCCTCGAAACGCGTTAGGTCTTGCAGCACGAACCTATGGGCAACAGCGCGAGTTCCTTCCTCTCAACTTTAAACCGGATGGTACGTTTGTTTGGAGTGCGCCCTTACAAGCTTTTGGGCCTTTTGTTGATTAATCTATACACACGGCAGCCTTGTCGTGGAGGGTTGCACCATCCTGGAACCTACAAAAGGAGACCGTGGGTGGAACTGTGTCCGGACCCGTGCGGTCAAACAAACGGAGGTAAAATGAACTTGGTTGTTGCCCAGGGGCCCACTTAGGGTGATTAAATTTTGACTTTTACTAATGAAACTCCGGACCTACTTAAGGCAAATAATGTGTTCTGTACAGGACTATAATACCCAACATGCACTATTGTTGTACTGCTTGATGCGAAGCCCACTGAGGGCGTGGCATGTGTGAATAAATTTGATACAGAACTACCGGTGCATCTCATTTCGACGTGTGACCTTTGACAAAGAGGCAGCCAGCCTCGAAACGCGTTAGGTCTTGCAGCACGAACCTATGGGCAACAGCGCGAGTTCCTTCCTCTCAACTTTAAACCGGATGGTACGTTTGTTTGGAGTGCGCCCTTACAAGCTTTTGGGCCTTTTGTTGATTAATCTATACACACGGCAGCCTTGTCGTGGAGGGTTGCACCATCCTGGAACCTACAAAAGGAGACCGTGGGTGGAACTGTGTCCGGACCCGTGCGGTCAAACAAACGGAGGTAAAATGAACTTGGTTGTTGCCCAGGGGCCCACTTAGGGTGATTAAATTTTGACTTTTACTAATGAAACTCCGGACCTACTTAAGGCAAATAATGTGTTCTGTACAGGACTATAATACCCAACATGCACTATTGTTGTACTGCTTGATGCGAAGCCCACTGAGGGCGTGGCATGTGTGAATAAATTTGATACAGAACTACCGGTGCATCTCATTTCGACGTGTGACCTTTGACAAAGAGGCAGCCAGCCTCGAAACGCGTTAGGTCTTGCAGCATGAACCTATGGGCAACAGCGCGAGTTCCTTCCTCTCAACTTTAAACCGGATGGTACGTTTGTTTGGAGTGCGCCCTTACAAGCTTTTGGGCCTTTTGTTGATTAATATATATATATATATATATATATATTTGTAAACCAATAGCCCTGAAGCTTCGGGAGAGCACTCAACGGCGCTCGTGTGTCATGCAGTCTGCCTTCATACTCCATTTAGTGCTTGTCTGCCAACGCGTTTCAAGGTAAAAACCTCTTCTTCTAGGGCAGCAAATTTCACATCTGAGGCTCACATTAACTTGTGTGACATTTCCGGTTTTATTTATTCATCTGTCCGCCCCCAGTGGGCGTATGCAAAGTTCAAATCTTTGTAATGCATGATGGGACATCGAGTCCCTAATGCGAGAGATAATGTTCCATTTTGGTAAATTCAAATGTTCATTTGCTCAAATAAACTTCATTGTTTCCTTTAGTAGGTCGTGGTTAATTTAGACAGACTTATTTAGCATATGGAACGTCGTGCCAGGAAAGTTCAAACAGTTCAAACCTGCAGCCTCACTCAGCTGGTTTCCCATTTCTCCTCCAGCTGACGATGGTGCTGCTCCCCACGGCTGGGCTACCATGTAAAAATCTGTAAACCAATAGCCCTGAAGCTTCGTGAGAGCAATCGACGGCGCTCGTGTGTCATGCAGTCTGCCTTCATACTCCACTTAGTGCTTGCCTGCCAACGCGTTTCAAGGTAAAAACCTCTTCTTCTAGGGTAGCAAATTTCACGTCTGAGGCTCGCATTAACTTGTGTGACATTTCCGGTTTTATTTATTCATCTGTCCGCCCCCAGTGGGCGTATGCAAAGTGCAAATCTTTATTAGGCATGATGGGACATCGAGTCCCTAATGCGAGAGATAATGTTCCATTTTGGTAAATTCAAATGTTCTTTTGCTCAAATAAACTTCATTGTTTCTTTTAGTAGGTCGTGGTTAATTTAGACAGACTTATTTAGCATATGGAACGTCGTGCCAGGCAAGTTCAAACAGTTCAAACCTGCAGCCTCACTCAGCTGGTTTCGCATTTCTCCTCCAGCTGCCGATGGTGCTTCTCCCCACGGCCGGGCTGCAGTGTGAAAATTTGTAAACCAATAGCCCTGAAGCTTCGGGAGAGCACTCGACGGCGCTCGTGTGTCATGCAGTCTGCCTTCATACTCCACTTAGTGCTTGTCTGCCAATGCGTTCAAGGTAATTGGTGATTGGTCTGACCACCACGCTGTCACCTTCCTCCTGCCCAGCACCCACAAGTCATGGACACCTCAACCAGTGATTCCCAAACGATGGGTTAGAGACACCAAGAACCTTGATCACGAAAAACTGGCAGCGCGTTGTGAGACCGACCTCCCTCCCCCCCCTCAGTGCACCTCGGTCGATAACCTAGCGGATCATTACTCCTCAACCATATCCGACATTCTCGATGACCTGGCACCACTAAAATTAAAAAGAACCCAGATCAAAGACAGAAATCCCTGGTTCAGCGGATCTCTCAACAAGGAAAGGAGATCCCTTCGACAGACGGAACGAAACTGGAAACAACACCCATCTGCAGCACATCTAAAACTTCTCCGCCAGGCCAGAAATGCCTACAATAAGAAAATCCTCAACTCTAAAAAGAATTTTTCAGAACTGAACTTGAGAACGCCAAAATCGACCTCGCAAGCTGTTCGACTTGGACAAACACCAATCCAACAAACTAGCGAAACCCTCTAAAGAAACACCTAAACCCTTAATATCAAGCGAGGAATTTTCCTCCTTCTTCTGCGACAAAATCTCTGCCCTAGGGAATGAACTTAAATCCGCAACTCACCACCAAAATCTAAATCTGCCAGCTCTACCTCTTCTCTCGACGCTGTCCTCCCTAACCTCAGCCAAAAACCTAGCGCACTGGTCCAACTTTAAAATCTATGACGAACACTCTATCTCGAGAATTCTTGCCTCCTTAAACCCGAACAATCACTTCAATGATCCTCTCCCTTCTAACTGCCTAGCTGCCGCCTCTCAGGCTATCATCCCTTCCTGGACCTCAATAATCAATGCCTCCCTCCTACAGGGCTCAATTCCTGTTTCGCTCAAGGCTGGACAAGTTATCCCCATCCTAAAAAAACCCTCGCTGGACCCTGCTTCCGCTGAAAACTATAGACCCATATCCAATATCCCACTCCTAGCAAAAACTCTGGAAAAATGTGTGCAACAGCAGCTGAGCCTACACATCAACAACTTCCACCTGCTAGATGACTTCCAATCCGGGTTCAGACCTGGACACAGCACGGAAACCACCCTCCTCCACATTGTGGATGACGCCCTCCAAGCCCTCGACCAAGGCAAAACCTGTCTCCTAATCCTCCTAGACCTTTCTTCTGCCTTTGATACGGTTAACCACGAAATTCTCCTTGAACGCCTCAAACTCAGGATGGGGTTGGATGACACCGTCCTTGAATGGTTTAGATCCTTCCTCCAAAACCGCTCACAGAGAGTCCTCATCAACGGTAACCTATCCGCCCCCTCTCCGGTCACGGTTGGAGTCCCCAAGGATCAACCCTCTCCCCTACCCTCTTCAATCTTTACCTTGAACCTCTCACCGAGGTGCTACGTGCCGCCAATATCGCCTACCTTATGTACGCAGATGATACACAGATCTACATAAAAATCTCTTCCCCGGAGGACATCTTCTCCCTGAACGAGGCCCTGAAGCTGACAGTCCATTGGCTCACCGCCAACCAGCTTAAACTCAATGCAAACAAAACTGAATTTCTTCTGATCTCCCCACCAAAACCCAATCCAGACATCCAGGAATGGATCAAGACCATCACAGCACTAAACTGCCCTCCTACCATTGTTGACTCGGCGAAATCCCTGGGAATAACCCTTGACGGCAGCCTAAACATGCGTGGCACATATAAACTCGATGGCCAAAACGGCTAGATTCCACCTGAATTACCTAAGAAACCTAAAACCCTTCCTCGAAGCTTCCGACCTTAAAACGGCAATCCAGGCACTAGTCATTTCCAGACTAGAATATGGATGCTCTACTCTTGCAGGGCTACCCAAGAACTCTCTGGCCCCATTGAAAGCCTGCCTCAACACCGCCGCCAGAATCCTAACTGGCTCAAAGAAATTCGACCACATCTCTCCCCACCTCAAAGTTCTGAACTGGCTTCCCCTAGAGGCCAGAATCCAATTCAAACTTGCCTGCATTACTCACAAAGCTCTTTACTCCAATTCCCCTACATTTCTCGCCCAAAAACTCGTGATATCCGGAGAAGCCAGAAACTCCCGATCTGCCAAAGACCTGTTGCTACAACCAGCACGTTTCCGGAAGAAAAAAACCTACAATCGAGCCTTCTCTGGGGCCGCTCCAAGAATTTGGAACTCTCTCCCACCCGCCATCAGAAAACTTCCCTCCTTGGCACACTTTAAGAAGGAGACCAAAACCTTCTTAATGAGCAAATACCTTGCCTAATGAATACATCACAATCACCTCAATTACATGTTCCTCCCTCCACCTCTGCATTATCCACGGCTTCTACGGATGATACCTATTCCTGCACTCCTTGGGTATCCCCCCAAGAGTCGAGACTGCGTGCCTTCGTGCATAATATATCTAATTGTTTTAATTTTTATCCCACTTGTAGCTGGGACTTTGGACTGTGTGCTTCCCTGTATAATGTATCCCCTATTGTACCCAATTGATCCCTCACCTCCTAATGCTTTGTATACCACCCTTAATCCCGTAAAGCGCTCTGATACCCTCACGGGTCTGGTTCACGCTCTATAAAACTATAAAATAAAATAATAATAAAAATATATATATATATACTTTTAAAACTAAATAACTTGCGCTGGATTCGCATATCTGACACGTTCCCGGAAATACGTACATGAGGTTACGCGGGACCGTCGCGGTTTCCGTAACTTCATTATAAGAATTCAAATATTCAAATTATTTATGTTAATATCAATTTTATCAGTCTTTCAATAAAGCATATATGATTGCTTTCAAAAATATATAGTTTATAACATGTTATTAAATAAAAAAAATAAAAAAATGGGAACCACGCACCTATCACACACCGTACGTGTATCCTACATGACTTCACAAATATGGTGGCAGCATGCTCAGATTCGCACACCCACCGTGACTGGTATGCATTCGGTATGCAAATTTCACAGTTTTAAAAAAAAATGTAAAAATATATTTTAAAAAGGAAAAAAAATTACATTACCTTTATGAATGCTAAAAAATTTAGATCAAGCATTTTTAGTACATAATGTAACTTGTACGCACTGCAATTCTACAGAAATTGTTGAACATATAGTGCCATTACTGTTCCACTGTTAAAATTTCATAACAAGTTACAAAACCTTAGAGTAGAACTAAAAAAAACAGGTTTTAGGGAAGTTATACTTAGAAATTAGCATTCAAAAAACCTTTGAAATTCACTGAAAAAACACAGGGTTCAGGGACATTATAGTTAGGAATTAACATTTAAAAATCCTTAGAAATTCGCTGAAAAAAACCACAGGTTTCAGCGACGTTATAGTTAGGCTGACATTTCACTGGTACAAAAACAGAGAAATTCGGCCATTATACTTAGCTGAGCTAACTATAACTCGCGCCCCCGCAATGCACTGCTGATGACGTCACATATTACATCACTCATGACATGGTCAGTGACATCACTGATGACATCACTGATGACATCGCAAATGACATCACTGATGACATCATCCAGTGACTGAGTGTTTCTAAATAGTTTAAGTATGTTATATATATATATACACCAAGGTTTATTGAAGAATGAGTGGGTGTATGAGTGTCTGAATGGATGATTTAGTGAGTGCGTGACTGTGTGTATAAGTGAATGATTAAATGTGTCTTAGTGAATGCATGGGTGAATGACTAATCTGTATGAATGTCTGTATTAGTCTGTCAGTTGGTGTGTAGGTGGCTGCATGGGTTGGTGAGTAGGTACATGAGTGTCTATATGGGTTAATGATTGGTTGTCTGAGTACCTGTATGGGTGCCTGAGTGTCTGCGTGGGTGGGTGAGGGGCTGTGTGACTCCCTGCATGGATGTATGAGTGGATGAATCCCTGGGTGTATGAGTTCATGAGTGCATCTATGAGGGACGGTATGGTTGAGTGAGTGTATGTATGGCTTTGTTGGTGAGTGTATGGATGTTTCAGTGGTAAATGGGTGAGTAACTGCATGTGTGAAAGGCAGTATGTGTGAGTGTTGGAGTATATAAGTGATTGTATGTGTGAGTGAGTGACTGTGAGAGTGGCTGTATGGATGAGTGTGTGCTTGTTTCAGTGACTGTAGAAGAGAGTAAGTATGTGTTACTATATGTATGAATGAGTGAGGCGGTGTGTGTGTATAATTGTTAGATGAGTAACTGGTAGTGTGATTGATTTTTTAGGTGACTGACTAGGTGAGTAAGTAACTGTATGGATCAGTAGCGGTGTGTGAGTGTCTGTATGGGTGTAAGAGTGCATATATCAGTGGCTGTATTGATGAGTGACTGTGTGTATGAGTGAGTGTATGGGTTTGTGAGTTGATGTGTGTGTAGACCTATGAATCAGTGAGCAGGTATGTAGTAATTGGTATTGGTGTGTCTATGGTTTCGAGAATGGTACTCTGTATTTTAGAGTGGGTGTATGATAGGTTATATTAGGGTGTGACAAGGTGCATCAGAGATTAAGTGGATGATGTATTCAGTGATGTCAGTTGAGATGTCATCAGTGATGTCACTGACCATGTCATGAGTGATGTAATATGTGACGTCATCAGCAGTGCATTGCGGGGGCACGGGTTATAGTTAGATCAGCTAACTATAACAGCCGAATTTCTCTGTTTTTGTACCAGTGAAATGTCAGCCTAAATAATGTCCCTGAAACCTATGGTTTTTTCAGTGAATTTCTAAGGTTTTTAAATGCTGATTCCTAACTATAACGTCCCTGAAACCTGTGTTTTTTCAGTGAATATATATAGATATATATATGTGCAAAAAAAAGCAGAGAACTCTGAGTAGTTCTCAAGTTTAGGTGGAAAGCAGCTCCTGTATAGAGCACTCTCAACTCCAGTGACACCCTAAATATGCTCACCTCACATGTCCACTTTTCTATCAATGTATTTAAGCATGGGACAGTGCCATCCATTTCGAGATAGAAAGGTACAAAGTTTTTTGCCCTTTCTATAGCACATTTTTAAGCATAGGACTAGCACAGTGCCATCCATGCTGAGCTGTAAACTATCTATCTATCTATCTATCTATCTATCTGACCCCATTTGGCAACTCTCCACAAAACTTTTTTAAAAAGTGCTACTTCTTTACTAGTTTGTGCATGGAAAGTTTTGGGGTAATCAGTCAAACAGGGGTCAAGAAAAATGGGAGGTCCCAAAAAGCAAAATTGTGTCAGTAGCTGTATGGGTAAATGTCTGTAAATGGTGAATGAGAGGGTGCATGAGTGGCTGTATGGGTGAGTGAGCGGGTTTGTGAGCGGCTGTAAATGGTGAATGAGAGAGTGCATGAGTGCCTATTTAGGTAAGTGAGTGGGTGTGTAAGTGGTGTATGGATGAGTGAGTGGGCATGTGAGAGACTGTTTAGATAAGTGAGTGGTTGTGCGAGTTTTTGTATGGGTGAGTGAGTGGCTGTATGACTAAGTGAGTGACTGTGTGAATGGCTGTCTGGGTGAGTGAGTGGGTAAGTGAGTGTCTGTAAATGGTGAATGATATGGTGCATGAGTGGATACTAGTTTGTGCATGGAAGGTTTTGGGGTAATCAGTCAAGCAGGGGTCAAGAAAAATGGGAGGTCCCAAAAAGCAAAATTGTGTCAGTAGCTGTATGGGTGAGTGAGTGGGTGTGTAATTGTCTGTAAATGGTGAATGAGGGGGTGCATGAGTGGATGTATGGGTGAGTGAGTGGGCTTGGGAGTGCCTATAAATCATGAATGAGGGAGTGAATGAGGGGCTGTCTGAGTGCATGAATATGTGTGTAAGTGGGTGAATGGGTGAGTGATAGGGTGTGTGTGTGAGTGGTTGTATGGGTGAGTGAGAGGGTGTGTGAGTACCTGTATGCGTAAGTGAGTATGAGAGAGCCTTTAGTGCCAAAATGGCCGCTGAGACGGAGCTCCGTGGAGAAGCTCCGGGACTAGGGATTGATTGTTCTTGAAATATCCCTGTTTTGATCCTGCCTTGTGGCTAGCTTTGCGCCTGAAATGATTGTGGTCGAGGTCTGGACCATTTCGGAGGTAAGTGAGAAGATCCTGTTCATGCACAAGAAGGACGATTTGTTGGGAACCAGAGTCGGAGCTCGCCAGATGAGTGGAGCCCACCCAGATTTTGTCAACCAAGTTTGGATGAATCGAATAGCATCCGCCAATACCGGCCCGCCATCCCTACTTGCCTGCAAGGCCTGGATGAGCCCAAGTGAGTAGATGACTTTCTGTGTATATGCCCATTTGCCTCGGCTGCTTCCTACCTGGATTGGGGCAGATTTTCACTGTTTACGCCCGAACCTGCGGGGGTGGTTGGTACCTCGTGGATGCCTGTCCCTCATCGCGGGTGACCCACCATACAGCTGAAGCTGCCTGGATGACTTGTCAAATCTGAACCTGAACCTGCGGGGTGGATAGTCCATTGCGGTCATCGGCCCGCCTTCACTGGCGATCTGCATTCTAGGTTCGAGGCTCCCTTCTAAAATCTTGTTGAGTCGGAGGAGGATGCCTGGCCCCGCGGTCTCCGCAGTGGTGTCCGTCCCGTGATCGGGCTCAGTTCCACCTTGCAGGCTGCCAGCCAGTGATCCTGTGGGAATCGCAACTGAGGAGGAGCTGCCGGGTGAGGAGGTCGCACTTTACAGTGTTGTGTAACTCCCCTGCTTCCTGCATACACGGTTTTAGACATGTAGTGCTGCTGTGCGGATAGCCCAGACATTGCTGATGTTGATTAACTTGAGTAGCAGCCTCTTCCTTTGCCCGGCTGAGGCGGTGACATCACGGCTCAGGGAGTGCAGAGGTCCGCCAGTTCGGCTCATGCTTTAGGAGCCTGGCGGTACGGCGAGAGCCTGTCTATGGGGAGGATGTTTTCTTAGGGGATGATTTTTTGTGACTGGATCTTTTGGCGCCAGCTGCGCTTGTGATGCATGGGTGTTTCTCTCTCGTTGTCTACCCTGGGTCGGGGTGGTATGCATTGGGTCCCAGCCTGCCCTCCATTTTGGGAGCCTCCCTTCCACCTTCCTACAGGCTTCCCAAGATGGCAATCTGCAGCCCTAGTGAAAGGGAAAGAGGACTCTGCAAGCTCAGGTTTTAAAACTGAAGGAGGACTTTGTCTTTCCTTGGCAGGCACAATTTTGCTGAAACTGAAGAAAGACTCCTAACCCATTATTCAAGGAAGAATTCTATCGATCCTAAAATATCGGCCATATTTGAAGAGTACTTTAGGTGTTTCACAACTCTACTCACATTTTACACTACAATATTAACTACTGGCTTTATAAATGCAATAAAGGAAGGTTCCCTCTACCCCTACCCGGTTTGAACCCCTATGGTTCCGACTAACCCTCAGTCTTCAGCCGGCACAGATGTGCATCATGGAAGAACTACTGCTTACTGAAAAATTCATTGTGATGCCCATTATTGTCTTTTCCTAATGTTCAGAAATTAATTTGTAGCTCTATCTTACACTTAGCGGCAACCCTTACCAACATGGCGTTCTAACAGAAACCTTCCAGGCTTAATCCTACAGCTATACTATTCTTGTTATGAATCATGTCTCCAGCAAAACGCCCCCACAATCCCCCCGACACTGCTCTTGTGAGTTATGGCCCTAACTCGTGGAGCATCATGTATCTGATGAATATCTCTAAGAACGCTAAGAAGAATCTCAAACATAAATTACTGAAACTCCACCCGGAAACTCTAATAGCAGACACCTACCACAGCTTGTCTAATGCCACGAAGAAAACAGACTTTATATTCTATTCCAAACGTCTGGCTAAATGGAAAGACATCTTCCTTCTCCGTCTTCCAGTCACTAAAACACATAAAATTCTGTATGGAATAAAACTGATGACATCCCCCTCCATTTCTTTTAATGGGGAATTTGATATATCCATCTATAGGACTGGTAATATACTCATACAAGCCTCTGACCCCCACCTCAACATCTTCGATAGACATTTCAGGACTTTGGCCACTTTGCTCACACAACTGGGCCTAACATCCCAATCAACTCTCTCCCCCGTTACACAACTCATCCACCCTGAACAGTCCCACCTTATTCCTCCTAAAAATCCTCCATCTTTATCAGGGCCCGCCCTGAACACTCCCACTAACCTTACCTCGTCCTCCAGCACACACTGCTGGTCCATGCCCTCCACAATGACTTCTCTCATGCTCTCCCTTGTGTGCAATTTTCTAATACAATCCTTGTTAATACGCATGCCTTGCCTAGGATCTCAGGCCCCTCTCACAGTCTCACCTCCTTGAATCCTAGAACTGATGCCCTTCCTCCTAGTGGTACCCCTTCACCACTCACGCTGACGAGGGCCATTCATAGGGCCTCGGACATTGACCTCCCCCTCGGCTTAGAGCTCCCTGCCTTCCCCTACTCAGAATTGTCTGCATATTCTCCTACTCTCACCAAACCTCGGTTTCCGCAGGACACAACCAATAACCTAGATTCCCCCTCCAACACTCTCCCTATACAAGTGCCTTCTAGATGGTCACCTCCTGCTCTCACCTCGACTTTCAATTACTCTGACACTAATGAAGTCCACTGCAATCCGTGCGATGAAGCACCTATCCCGACAACATCATCGATTAACTACTCTTCCGACACTCCCCCCTTCACAAGGTTTTCCTGAAGCATCACACTCAGACTATCTCCAATCCTAGTCCTAACGACACGGACCATCCCATTAACATAGTGATCCCCTCTCCCTCTTGCACAGATCTCACTGCAACACTGCATCTCCCCCTACCCTCAATGCGGGATGCTCCTCCAAATCTCTTGCACAGATTCTGAACCGAATGGAGCAGAAACTCAACTCTCTTGCAACAGAATTAGTGCATCTTAGACAGGATCTCTTTAACCAGAACACCCTGGCCTGCTCTTACACTTACGATACTGCACCCACAAGTTCTCCGAACTCCTCTCAATGCCCCCATTGGCCTACCGTTCCCCTTTGCCGGCGGGCTCACAGGCCCTACCATGCATTCCACACTCTCTCCGCTCTGGAATTAAATGCTCTCAGCAAATCCTACCTCCCGAAGATCCAGGTGACCAACCATTTCCCCTCCTCCACCATCCCAATAATAGTGGGCTTAAATAGAACCCATACAATTCCTAACTCACCCAGACCTCCAGTGCAATATACCACCATCCATACTCTTAAATCTGCTAAGGATAATCCCAGCCCTCTTTCTTGCATGCTCGTCAACTACAACATACTACTGAGATAGCCGAAACCATCCTCAGTGATGGAATTGACATTGCTTTCCTTACAGAAACTTGGCTCAAAGACCACTCGACTGCCATTCTTGACCTACTTACTCGGCCTGGGTACTCCATCATTCGACAGTACAGGACAGATAGAACAAGTGGAGGTCTAGCCATAATCCACAAAAAAACAATCCAACTCTCCATTCTAAAGAATGCTGAATACTCGACCTTTGAATACCTTGGCATTGAACTTAATGACAAAGGCTCCCCACCTATCAAACTGCATACTATCTACCACCTGCCTGGTGATTGCCCACTCTTCGCTGAAGAGCTATCTGACCTACTCACTCAGTTCTCCCTTTCCGACTCGAAGGATGTGTTTTTGGGCGATTATAACATTCATTGGAACAATGCAGAAGACTCCACAGTCAGGCACCTCGCTAACCATCTTGAGATGAACGACCTAAAGCAACTCTGCAACAAACCAACTCACATCAAAGGTGCTACTCTTGACGCTATCATCAAAACAACAAACTTGTCTCTCTTAATGACATTGTTCCCATTGACTGGTCTGACCACTATCTCATACTGTTCAACATCAAGACCATTGTCAAACCTCCCTCAGTCTTAATAAACAAACCTAAGCTGTGGGCCAGAAACCTCAAACAAGTCCCTGCACCTGAACATGAGTCAAAAATTCCTGTACAACTTCAACGTCTCCCGCACTCCCGAAACGCAAATGAGCTCACTACCCACTTCAATACGGCGATAACTGAAGTTCTTGACCAAGTTGCACCGCTCAAGCTAAAACAACAAAGAGCAATCCAATCTAAATCATGGTTTAACACAGATCTCAACAACGAAAGAAGACAACTTAGACTAGCTGAAAGAACTTGGAGACAAAACCCCACTTCTTTACATCTAACTCTCCTTAGATCTGCTAGGTTATCTTACAAGAAGCACATTTTTAGAGAAAAAGCCTCCTTTTTCCATATCCAACTTGATTGTGCAAAGAATAGGCCCAGAGAACTCTTTAACATTGTAAAAAGACAATCCTCATCCGCCCCACAAGAAATAATTGCCTCTAAAGAACGATGAGATGAAATTGGCAGCTTCCTCACAGACAAAATCGCTAAAATTGATCAATCCTTCTCTCAAGTTACTGCCCTTCCTCCTGGGCCAATCTCTTTTAATGACACCCCTCTCCCGACGATAACCCGACCACCTGAGCCTTTCAATAAACTGTCAACCCCAATTGGAACAGAGGACAACCTTTGTGACACCCATCTGAAAAATGACGCCAATTGGCCAAATTTCAAACCCATGACTGAGCTTGAAGTCTTTAATATCATTGCGAAATTAAAGCCGACCTCACACACCAAAGATCCTCTCCCGGCAAAACTAGTTCATAACCTAAACCACATCATCGCCCCATGTTGGACAAAAATCATTAATACCTCCCTTGCCTCTGGGTGTGTACCAGATTCCCTTCAATAAGGGCAAATCACACCTATACTTAAAAACCCAAAGGCAGACCCTAATGATCCCAGCAACCTCCGACCTATCTCTAACCTCCCGTTCCTAGCGAAAACCATGGAGAAATTTGTCTTTCAACAACTTGACAGACATATAGACAAATACAACCTACTTGACTCCTTCCAATCTGATTTCAATAAAGGCTGCAGCACAGAAACTGCCATGCTCAACATTACAGATGACATATATCATTCCTTAGAGAATGGAGATGCCTGCCTTCTCATCCTACTGGACCTCTCCGCGGCTTTCGATACAGTCAATCACTCAACCTTACTGGAATCTCTGAAGACACGCTCTGGTTTCAGTGGCACAGTCCTAAAATGGTTCACTTCTTACTTCCAACATCGAACACAACAAATCAAAATTAAATCTTGCCTATCGAATCCAACTCCTGTCTCTCTTGGTGTCCCCCAGGGCTCAATTCTCTCCCCCTCTGTCTTCAACCTCTTCATGGAACCCCTTACTATCATCCTGAAACAAGCAGGGAACAATTATCACCTCTACTCTGATGACACACAACTCTACTACAAAATCAAATCTCACAGCGACATCCTACATCTTAACATCACATTGAGTAAGATTCAATCGTGGTTTTTCTCCAACCATCTAAAATTGAACCCCAACAAAACGGAAATCATTCTATTCTCCCCCAAAAGTAACCACCTCCCAATCCAAAGCTGGATCACTGACCTCAAAGCCCTAAACTGTTCGCTCACTCTATCCGACTCGGCTAAATCCCTAGGCTTCACCCTGGAAAAAGATTTGTCACTGAAGGACCATATCGAAAGTTCAGCCAAAGGGGCGCTTTACACTCTTAAACACCTCAGAAAAATTTAATCTATCATCCCATCAGACGATTTCAAATGGGTCATTCAATCGCTGGTCCCCTCTAAACTACGGGAATGCTATACTCACCGGGACCCCAAAAACTCACCTCGCCCCCCTCAGATCAGTACTCAACATGGCAGCCCAGCTTATAACAGACTGCAAACATTATGAACACATCACGCCTGCCCTCAAGTCCCTAAAATGGCTTCCCATCGAAGGAAGATGCATCTACAAGACCGCCTGCATCATCCACAAAGCACTTCACTCTCAGTCCCCTGACTATTTAGACAACAAACTCACAAGAGCAGGAAGTGCCAGACCTATGAGAAGCTCAACCGCTCTTCTCCTTGTACCTCCGAAACTAAAAGGGAAAACCACCCAGACACGCTCTTTTTCAGGTAATGCTCCCAGCATCTGGAACTCCCTCCCGAGGGACATTCGCTGCAGCCCCTCCTACCCAGGCTTCAAAAGAGACCTGAAATGCCATCTCCTCAACAAATACTGGAGCTCATGAATCAAACTGAACCTGATTTCTATTAGGCTCCTGTGAACTGTTCATACCTCTGTTAATCTGTTGGCCTTTCTTTCCTTGTGTACACCTTTATTGTTCATGTTGTCCTTCTCTCCATGGTCCCTTAATTAGTTTTTTTTTTTTACCTCATTTCAGTAATTTTCTATCCTCCATGGCCTTATAATTGTTTCTTTGTATACAGTAATGTGTGTTCCTCTGTAAACTTTTACTTCCCTTATCGTATTTTTATCTAATCTTGAACCTATGATTACAACCTTGCCCTTGATTCTGTACAGCGCTCTGATACCACAGGATCCAGCCAAGCTAGCGCTTTATGGTCCCTCAATTGTTAATTGTTATGACCTCATTTCAGTAATTCCATCCTTCTTGTACCTACTATTGTTTCTTTGTATATATTATTGTGTGCTCCTCTGCTGACTTTCACTTCCCTAATTTTATAATTGTATGTAACCTTGAACCAATGTTTATTGCCTTGCTCTTGACTCTGTAAAGCGCTCTGATACCTATGGGTCTAGCTAGCACTATATAAAACCTTTAAATAATAATAATAAGAGAGGCTCTATGGGAGACTATGTGGTTGGCTCAGTGACTAATTAGGTGACTGAGTACATGTGTTAGTATTTGTATGAGTAAGTGAGTGGGTATGTGAGTATCTGTATGTGTAAGTAACTGGTTGTGAGGGCCTGTATGAGTGAGTGGATGTGTGAGTGGCTCTATGCATGAGTGAGTGGGTGCATAAATATTTGCATGGGTTTATGAATGGGTATGTGAATGGTTGTGTGGGTGTGTGAGTAGATGTATAAGATGTTGCATTGTGGTGAGAGTGGGTGTGCGAGTGGTTCTGTGGATGATGTCATCATTTATGTAATCAGTGATGTCATTTGAGGTGTCATCAGTGATGTCATCTGTGAATTCACTGACCATGTCATGAATGAATATGTGTGGTTATAAGCAGTGCATTGTAGGGGCGTAAATTATAGTTAGCTCAGGTAACTATAACTGCTGAATTTTGCTGGTTTTGTGTGAGTGAAATCTGATCCTCGCTATAACGTTCCTGTCACCTTGGTTTTTTTCAGTGACTTTCCAAGGTTTTTAAATTCTATTTCCTAAATATAATGTCCCTGTAACCTTTGTTTTTTCAGTGAATTTCTAAGTTTTTTTTAAATTGTATCTCCTAACTATAACATCCCTCTATCTTTTTCAGTAATTTTTCTGTTTTTTTAATGTTATTTCCTAACTGCAACTTGTAACCTTTGAGAGTGAATGTGCGAGTGTTTTACTGGGTGTGTGAGTGTCTGAGTGGGTCTCTGAGTGGGTGCATGAGTGTCTGAGTGGGTGTGTGAGTGTCTGAGTGGGTCTTTTTCTGCTCACTTATGACCTTTATTTTGTCTCTTTCTGCTCCTTGCGGACCTTTATTTTTCCTCTTTCTTCTCTTGTCCACCTTCTATTTTGCCTCTTTCTGCTAATTTCTGACCTTTATTTTGCCTCTTTCTGCTCGTTTCTGACCTCTAATTTGCTTCTTTCTGCCTGTTTGTGATCTCTATTTTACCTCTATCTGCTAGTTTCTGACCTTTATTTTGCCTCTTTTTGCTAATTTCTGATCTCTATTTTGCCTCTTTCTGCATGTTGCTGTCCTTTAATTTGCCTCTTTCTGATTGTTTCTGGCCTTTATTTTGCCTCTTTCTGCTAGTTTCTGATCTCTATTTTGCCTCTTTCTGCACGTTCCTAACCTTTATTTGCCTCTTTCTGCTCGTTTCTGACCTTTATTTTGCTTCTTTCTGTTCGATTCTGACCTTTATTCTGCTGGTTTCTGATCTATTTTTTGCCTCCTTCTGCTTGTTTCTGACCTTTATTTTGCATCTTTCTACTAATTTCTGTTCTCTATTTTACATCTTTCGGCTTGTTGCTGACCTTGATTTTGCCTCTTCCTGCTCGTTTCTGATCTCTATTTTATCTCTTTCTTCACTGCTTATGACGTCACATATTACATCACTCATGACATGGTCAGTTAAATCACTGATGACATTGCTAATGACATCTCAAATGACATGTCATGAGTGATGTAATATGTGAGGTCATAAGCAGTGCATTGCGGGGGCCTTATCTATAGTTAGCTCAGGTAACTATAACTGCAGGATTTCACTGGTTTTGTATGAGTGAAATCTAAGCCTAACTATAACATCTCTGTAACATTTGTTTTTTTCCTTAAATTTCTAAGATTTAAAAAAAATTATGTTTCCTAACTATAATGTCCCTGTAACCTTTGGTTATTTCAGTGAATTTCTAAGGTGTTTTTAATGCTTATTTCTAACTATAATGTCCATGTAACCTTAGATTTTTTCAGTGAATATATATATATTCGGCCACAGTTTGTGGCCGAAACGCATCAGAGACAAGCACCGTTCATATCAATAAATTTGAATTTTGGCACCAGCTATATCCAGAGTCCGTGTCCGCGTGTGTGCGGGATTGCACTGGGGACTGCGTTTTCTTCGAGATATATATATATATATGTATATATATATATATACACATTAAAAATCTGTTTATTATTAACATACCTCTTAATTTGCATAGTCAGTTCTTAAATATTACCACTGTTTCACTTGAAATTTCCTCCCAGAGAAAATGAGTAGTATGTCTCTCTGTAACAAAGAACCAGTAATGACACTTTTTCCCTCTCTTTTTCCCCTGATACTCATATGCTAATCAAAACACACTGTTCATTAATTCCTATTGTTATGCTACTTTTCATTGGTGACTTTGTTTTAACCCTTTATTATCTTCCTCATACAAAGCCCAATCTGGTAGTGACTGTGGTTGGAGTTGCGGCGACCAGCGCGGTC
Organism: Calotriton arnoldi; assembly: GCA_963921515.1. Lineage (NCBI taxonomy): Eukaryota > Metazoa > Chordata > Amphibia > Caudata > Salamandridae > Calotriton > Calotriton arnoldi. The sequence continues at coordinate 26,868 of CAWUFW010010852.1, read as the reverse complement.
CCCCATGTAACACCACAATGGAGTTGCAACTCCTTACGGGAGTCCATTTCAGAATTTAAAATAAAATTACTACATTTTTTATGTCACATATGTGTTGAAAACAAAGCAGTGAATTAGAAAATGTATTGTTTTCAACTTCATGTTAGCTCTAAGCTAGTATACTTTTAAACATTTAACCACAGCATATTTGGAACCCTTCCCTTACACTGGTGTGCTTCAGTTTCCATAGCAACCTGTTTTGAAATACTGTACTGTAACAGTCAGTCAAAAGTTTATACACTTCTACTACAGCATACCAGCTTCCAATTGCACACTAGCAGGTGTGGTTGAGTGCTTCTAAACGTAAGGTTATACACAGTAGCATAACCTGTGACACATTTTAATGCACCAATCCCGAATCTACTCATATTTCCAATTAAAATACAACCTATATTTAACTTTTAAATTATTTACAGCACCCAGTCGAATACAACATTTTGGAAAACCAACTGCACACCTCCACTTTAACTGACTTTTATTCTACCAACTTTCACATTCAGCTACAGCCTTCTCCTGTGTGTCCTTGAAAATGGTTAGAGTGTGGAATGTGGGTCACAGCTATGTCTTCTGGGCCAGAGAATATGCAAGTATGTTAGTAGTACACTGTGGCAATGACCTAGGCACTCTTACTGGGGTTGGTTTGGAAATTGCAATGAAAGACACCTTTGACAAATTAATGACACTTTTGCCTCACACTGTCTTGGTGTATTCCAATAAATGCGAAAGACAAAAATGGAAGCCGTCAAATCAATTCTGTCCACAGATTGACAAAGCCAGGAAACATGTTAATTAAGCTGTTTCTGGATTCCTCAGAGACCATAGCATGGGCTCTATCTACAACAACAACCTGCATTTTGATATGCATGGAATCTATAGAAGTGATGAAGGCAACAGGGTGTTTCTCAGCAAAAAAATATTCTTTGGAGTTGCGACCCCGTTGCGACTTCGTAAAACAAAAGTGAAAATTTAAGGGACAAGAACACATTTTAGATTAGTGGCTCTGTGAGTGGGTGCATGAGTGTCTGAGTGGATACGTAAATGGATGAATGAGTCTCACAGTGAGTGGGTGCATGAGTGTCGAAATGGGTCTTGAGTGGGTGTATGGCTGTCTGACTTAGCCCATTAGTGGGTGCATGGGTCTCTGAGTGGGTCTGTGATTGGGTGCATGAGTGTCGAAATCGGTCATGAGTGTCGAAATCGGTCTTGAGTGGGTGTTTGACTGTCTGAGTGATTCCATGAGTGGGTGCATGACTTTCTGACTGGGCATGTGAGTGGGTGCATGAGTGCATATATGGGTCTTCAGTGGGTGTATGGCTGTCTGAGTAAGTCTGTGAGTGTGTGTGTGTGACTCTCTGAGTGGGTCTGTGAGTGGGTGCATGAGTGTCTAAGTTAGTCCATGAGTGGGTGCAGGAGTTTCTGAGTGGGTCTGTGAGTCGGTGCATGAGTGTTTACATTTGTTTTCAGTGGGTGTGTGGCTGTCTGAGTGAGTCCATCAGTGGGTGTGTTAGCCTCTTAGTGAGTCTGTGAGTGGGTGCATGAGTGTATGAGTGGATACATGAGTCTCTCAGTGGCCTCTGAATGGGTGAGTGACTGTCTAAGTGGTTCTGCAAGCGGGTGTATGAGTCTCTGAGTGGATTTGTGAGTGGGTGCATGAGTCTCTGAGTGAGTCTCTGAGTGAGTGCCTCAGTGGGTCTGTAAGTGTGTGGAAAAGTATGTGAGTGGGTGAGCTATGCAAACGCATGCAGCAGGAGAAGTGTTGTAATTGACTGGCCGCAAGCTGAGGAAAATGTTACGCCCGCCATTCAATGATGCAGAGCTGGCCCGGGGATTGTGAAAAGGAATCGGAGAAGCTAACAGGGGTAAGGCTAGGAGTACCTTGACCCCATGAATGTATTGTAGGGGTCTGTCAGTGGGTTTTTATATGCTTTAGACAGGCAAGTTCCTTTTTTTTCCACGCGGTTTGTGTCGCAACTCAGTCGCGGCACGCAGTGCAGCCCCTGTGTAATGTCATGGTGGAGTTGCGCATCCAGCCGGTGATTGGGCCGCCATTTTATGAAGCCAGAGCCGGTCCTGGGGAATATTTGTAAAATGGAAATAGTATAGAAGGGGTCAGGGTAGGGGCACCCTGACCCCATAACTAAACTGTAGGGTTTGGGAAGTATGTCTTTGAGTTACAAAATGTTGTAAACTGACCTTTATTTTTCCACATGCGGGGAGTCACGACCCTATTGCGGCGCCCTCCTGAAGAAACCAACGGCGGACCCCACCGACCTCAAGAACTACCGTCCCATCTCGCTCCTTCCGTTTCCGGCCAAAGTCATCGAGAAGACCGCCAACAGACAGCTTGCCGCCTTCCTCGAGACGAATGGATCCCTCGACCCCTCGCAGTCCGGGTTTCGGGCCAACCACAGCACCGAGACCGCCCTTATCGCAGCCACCGACGACATCAGAACCCTAACCGACAACGGGGAAACAGCTGCCCTCATCCTCTTGGACCTCTCCGCGGCGTTCGACACCGTCTGCCACCGCACCCTAGTGAAACGCCTCAGCAACATCGGAATCCGAGAGAAAGCACTGGAATGGATCATCTCGTTCCTCGCCGGTAGAACCCAGAGAGTCCGCCTCCCCCCGTTCAGTTCCGAAGCCACCGAAGTCATCTGCGGCGTTCCACAAGGATCTTCACTCAGCCCAACCCTCTTCAACGTCTACATGAGCCCCTCGCAGCCATCGCACGCCAACACAACCTCAACATCATCTCCTACGCCGACGACACCCAGCTGATCCTCTCCCTCACCAACGACCCCACCACCGCCAGAGCCAACCTACACGACGGGATGAGAGATGTCGCCGACTGGATGAGGAACAGCCGCCTTAAACTGAACTCAGACAAGACGGAAGTCCTCATCCTGGGCTCATCACCCTCCGCCTGGGACGACTCCTGGTGGCCCCCGGCCCTGGGCACCGCACCCAAGCCAACGGACCACGCACGCAACCTGGGCTTCATCCTGGACTCCTCCCTGTCGATGACCAGACAAGTCAACGCCGTCTCATCTTCATGCTTCAACACCCTGCGCATGCTCCGCAAGATCTTCAGATGGATCCCCACTGAAACCAGGAAGACCGTCACCCAGGCACTCGTCACCAGCCGACTGGACTATGGGAACACCCTCTACGCCGGAACCACAGCCAAACTTCAAAAAGACTCCAGCGCATCCAGAACGCCTCCGCACGACTCATCCTGGACATCCCCCGACACAGCCACATCACCGGACACCTGAAAGACCTGCACTGGCTCCCCGTCAGCAAGAGAATCACGTTCAGACTCCTCACCCACGCACACAAGGCCCTCCACGACCTGGGCCCAAAGTACCTCAACGACCGCGTGACCTTCTACACGCCCACACGCCAGCTACGATCAACCAGCCACGCCCTCGCCACCGTACCACGCATCCGCAGAACCACCGCCGGAGGAAGATCCTTCTCCTACCTGGCAGCCAAGACCTGGAACTCCCTCCCCACTCACCTTCGGCGAACCCAGGACAATCTCTCCTTCAGGAAGCAGCTCAAGACCTGGCTGTTCGAGCAGTAACTTACCCCCTCCCCCAGCGCCTTGAGACCCTCCCGGGTGAGTAGCGCGCTCTATAAATGCCGTGATTGATTGATTGATTGATTGAGAAACTGAGTGAATCTATAAGTGTGTGAGTCCGTGAATGGGTTTGTGAGTAGTTGTATGACTCTATGAGTGGGTCTGTGTGTGGATGTGTGCATGTTTCTGTGACTGTGAGTGCATGCATTACTATATAAATCAGTGTTTGGATGTATTTTTTTCACCAAGGTTTGCAGCTCCATCGCAATGTTACAAGGGGGACCACCCTGAGCGCCGCAATAGGGTCGTGACTCCCCGCATGTGGAAAAATAAAGGTCAGTTTACAACATTTTGTAACTCAAAGACATACTTCCCAAACCCTACAGTTTAGTTATGGGGTCAGGGTGCCCCTACCCTGACCCCTTCTATACTATTTCCATTTTACAAATATTCCCCAGGACCGGCTCTGGCTTCATAAAATGGCGGCCCAATCACCGGCTGGATGCGCAACTCCACCATGACATTACACAGGGGCTGCACTGCGTGCCGCGACTGAGTTGCGACACAAACCGCGTGGAAAAAAAAGGAACTTGCCTGTCTAAAGCATATAAAAACCCACTGACAGACCCCTACAATACATTCATGGGGTCAAGGTACTCCTAGCCTTACCCCTGTTAGCTTCTCCGATTCCTTTTCACAATCCCCGGGCCAGCTCTGCATCATTGAATGGCGGGCGTAACATTTTCTTCAGCTTGCGGCCAGTCAATTACAACACTTCTCCTGCTGCATGCGTTTGCATAGCCCTGCATCAGAATCGTGAACCCTTCGCGTCCCTACTGAAGAGATTTACACCAATTCACAGAAAGGTTGCTTTCTGGACCAACCGCTACATTTCTGCCAAATTTGGTGAAATTCCATTCAGCGGTTTGGGCTGTTTCCTTGTCTAAAGTTCCTATGGAAATTAACAAAGGGTAAACATGTTTTGAACCCCTCCTTTTTCTCGGCCCCGCTTGATGGCTCACCCCCAAATTTTCAAGATAGCAGCTGCAGTGAGCATAGAGGATTTGTCAAACAACACCAAAGTTATTTTCCAAATGAAAAAACACTCTTCCTATTGAAACTACATCCTAACTATAACTACCTGCTGGCACTATATATATATATATATATATATATATATATATATATATATATATATATATATATATATATCAACAAACAAACTCAGCTTCTCCGCACCTCCACATCCCAGATGGGCGAACAGAGAATCCACGAACCACTGGAAATTGTTGGCATGAAGATGTTTAATTGCTCCACAGAACGTATATATATATGTAAACACTTTTAAGACGATCCAGGTCCCAAAAAAACAGACGGCACTCGCGGGAATTCAATCGTGATGGTTTATTCCAGTGCAGAAACCCTCTCCCCTTTGCCAACAGACTCGTTTCGGCGTTACCGCCTTCCTCGGTGTTGGCTACCCTAAACAAAATCACCATTTTTAAAGTGCTCAGTGTACGTAGACAAAAATCATGAACAGCGAAGATGGCCTTGCTTCACCTAAGATAAATACTTTTTGTGGCGGCCATCTTAAAGCGTGCCTTCCGTGCAGTTTAAACAATATCCAAGACATATGCAAACAATTAAAATCTATCAATTATAATCAAAAAATGACAAAAGTGTAAAAGAAGAAAAGGATACTGGGGAGCGGGGGTCGGGGGAGTCACTGAGAGGTGCATAACCACTAATGGTTTGCATTTTAAATTCATACATAGTTCTTTTATCAAATTAATTGTTACAATTCATTAGTAATCATACTTAAAACTCCTTCAGACAATATTGTTCATATATTATCTACAATCCCCCTTCTTTTAAATCCATCTCTCTTCCACCCACTCATAATCCTAATCTCAAAATCATATGTCTGATAGACAGTGGACATCTTAATTAAGCCCTGAATGGGCAATCATAGATAGTACTTACATGATCATACGATGATACCCATGAGACAGAACGGCCCTCTCAATTACAGGTAGATGGAAACAATCTCTCTCAGGTTATTTCTACAGAACCACTCAGGATTGAACATGCATCAAAAAAAATAATATATATATATATATATAGGAGGTCAATCATATTCAAATATCCTAGCCATTATGAAAAAAATCATATTACAGTAAGTGGGCATGAGATGTATTCTTAATATCAGTTCTCATTCTAGATGGGACCAGAGTTCTTCTGTCGTATAAAGACCTATGGGAACCATGGTATTTAGTTCTATAATATACCTCGACTCCATCCTTCGTAGAGTTTTTACTCTATCCCCTCCTCTTTCTTGTTTGGGGGCCTGGTCTATACAGAAGAATCTTACGAGATCACGGTTACTGTTATGGACGCTTTCAAAATGGCGTGCCACTGGATACGTAGGATCCTTTTTGGTTATCGCACGCATGTGCTCCAAAATCCGTTTTTTTGTTGGGTGAATGGTGCTGCCCACGTATCTTTTGGGACAGGGGCACTCCAAACATTAAACCGTGAACTCAGAGTTGCAATTGAGCAACGTATTGATCTTTCTCATTTTTTGTTGGCCCTTATGTTGAATGCTATAGCTGTTAATTTTATGACTGTGCTTACACGCTTTGCACTTCATGCAAGGAAAAAACCCTGTAATACACTCTCTGTGTCGAACCGACGCAACATAATGGCTAGATACCAGATGGTCATTGATGGATTTACACCGTCTGTGTGTAGTGAGTGGTTGGACCGGAACTAATTGTTTGAGGACAGGATCAGCTTGGAGGATTTGCCAATTTTTCTTAAAGATGTACATTATTTCTGGTGTTTTGAAGCTGTATCGAGTGATCCTTCTGGCGGGCTGTGTGGTATTTTGTAAAGCCCTACTCTGGGACTTAGGGACAAGAAGTTCTAATCTGTGTGGAATGTCTGCTCTTTTCTCTGCAGTTTTCAAAACTTGTTGCGAATAACCTCTGGCTTCAAATCTAGCAAAGGCATCGATCTTAGCAACATTGTATTCCTCTGCAGACGTACAGTTACGTTTTAACCATAGGAGGTCCCCATACGGAATGTTATTGGTCATGCTCCTAGGATGAAAACTTCGAGCATGTAGAACGGAATTACCCGCCGTGGGTTTACGGTACAAGCGGGTCATGATCTTTCCACCCATTACATAAACTTCCAGGTCTAGATAAATTAAACTGGTATCACTGATGTGTCCAGTGAACTTCAAATTGAGGTCATTAGTATTGAGGAAGGCCACGTATTCCTCAGCCGAGGTACGGCTGCCTCGCCACACGATGAACAAGTCATCAATTTAGCGGGCCCATAATACGACCCTTTCAAACCAGTGATCAGGTGAGTCTCTCCAGGCCACGTGCTTCTCCCACCAGCCAACGAAAAGATTTGCATAGCTGGGAGCGAAGCACATGCCCATCGCTGTCCCGCGCTGTTGCTTGTACAGCTGGCCTGAGAAAATAAAAATATTATCCTCTAGGCAAAATTTCACCATTTCGAGTAACATGATGTTATGCTGTTGAAATCTCAAAGGGCGTTTCTCTAAGAACCATTTAACTGCTGCTATACCTTGTTGATGGTTAATACAAGTGTATAGACTTGTAATGTCCAGGGTGTTGAATAGCATATCTTCTTCCCACATAATCCCCTCTATCAATCTGAGGAAATCTTGTGTGTCCTGAATGTATGAACTAAGACTCCTGACCCACGGTGCTAAAAAACAGTCAATGTAGATAGAACAATTCTCTAAAAGACTGTTAATAGATGCCACAATGGGTCTACCCGGTGGCTTCTTATCATCTTTGTGGATTTTAGGAAGATGATAGAAGGTCGGGAGGACCGGATATTCACATAGCAGAAAGTCGTATTCATCAGAGTCTAGCATCCCTTCACTTCTCCAGGATGCCAGAAACTGATGAAACGTAGATATACATTGCGCATAAACCGCTCGAGTCACAGGTAGATAACATGCTTTGTCTTTTAATTGGCTCATAGCTTCTTCATGATAGTGATTTTTGGAGAACACCACAATGTTCCCCCCCTTATCTGAGGGCTTGATCACTATCGAATCGTCATTTTTTAAGGACTGAATTGCATTCCATTGTGCCCGAGAGATGTTATAATGTGTACTGTCCATTCCTCTGTTAACTTCAAGATGTTTCAGATCTGCTATTATCGCGTCATTAAAGACATCAATGGCGTCAAAGGGAGTTTGTGGTACAATTCTTGATTTCTTTTTCAGTCCACTCTTACCACTAGACTGTGGTATCCCTGTTGTTTCTGGGCATATTTCACAGTCCCTTTCCGGGCAGTTCTCCAGTGCCTGTAAGACCGCAAGAATTTCCAAATCATTTCCTGTGAGTACATCAGAGTTAGATGCACCAAGACTATCTCTTTGAGTTTCAGCGACAGTGGGATGCAATAGATGAATTTTTTGTAATTTAAGCTTTCGAATATACTTAAATAAATCAATTCTTACTTCAGCATAGTTAAATTCTGCTGTCGGGCAGAATGAGAGTCCCAATTCTAGTACTTTAATTTCGTCCTCACTGAGAACCCTCTCCGATAAATTAATGATGGTTTTGGCATTCACCACTTGCCTCTCCTTCCTCTGCTGCGTGTAGTTCTGGGTGAGGCCACCTCTCCTCCTGCCCTTCCGCCCCCGTCTTGTTTTGCGTTTCTTTTTTGATCCCGCTGGTGCGTTCTGGGTGTGGGTCTCTGACGGTTTTCTCTGATTAAGCGATATTCCCAGAAAAAAAGTTGGCTCTGCCCCTCTTTGCTCATCTTCTGTGCCAGCAGTTTGTTCTCCCTCTGATGTCTCCACCTCAGATTCAGAGGTATCTCTTGTTGCTGACACTCCGGGTTTAGATAGATTCAATTTTTTTCTCGGTTGGTCATATTTCCGTGCAAATGTCAGGACTCGTCCTGAATTATAATCATCTTCATCCCATTGAAACTTGATTTGTTTTCTACAACGTATCGTGCTTTCATAGTCCTTGAGTCTCTTCATCATCCCTGTTCTTAGTTCTTCACCTTGTTTCATATCTTTTTCTTTTTTGATCATGTCCTCCAAATTTTTTATTTCCTCAAGTAGTTTCGCTCTACCACTCCAGGCATATTTTGTTAAGATTTTCACCATGCCTCTCTCGGACTCCACTGTATGTTCTTGCCAGTCCTTCAATAGAAGCGGATCCGGGTTCTCATAAGAAGGGACGGTAAAAATTTGTAGCCCTCTAGGTATGCGCCCCAACTCCAAGTATTTTTCAAGGGAGGTAGCCTCCCACCATTTCCGAATTTCTTTTGCCATACTTTTTTCCAGGGTCTGTTAAAGTATTTTTAAGTAGCTCTGGGGATTTGAGCCACCACTTACTGTTGGTGCATTCGACCTAGCTTGTCCTGTGGTCTGTTTGAAAATATCCGCCACTGCCTCCTGCCGTTCTGTCACAGAAGACATTTTTGCACAGGGAACGCCAGCGCTGTAAACTGGGGGGAGGGATTTATTCTGCACTTACACGTTATCTCGTAATCGAAAGAGTCCCTCGGAACTGACACTGATATGACTTTAGAAGGTCTTGGAAAAGAAGCTGAAAAGCACTCACCAGAGGTTCTACGCGGTGTACACGGGTCCAATGATCCGCGCGCAGCCGGGTGTTCCCTTCCGGTGCTGCACAGCTTACAACCAAACTCCTCCGAATGTCCCGGTCATTTTCATACTTGTGATCGGTAATATATCCACAGTGTCGGGGCTGGCGGTCAAGACAAAAATCCAAAAGCACACAGTTCTCACCGCCGCCGCTCCTCACGTTCCGGGTGCATCAATCAGCGGTGGTGAGCCGCTATACTTGTAAACACTTTTAAGATGATCCAGGTCATAAAAAAACGGACGGCACTCGCGGGAATTCAATTGTGATGGTTTATTCCAGTGCAGAAACCCTCTCCCCTTTGCCAACAGACGCGTTTCGGCGTTACCGCCTTCCTCGGTATTGGCTACCCTAAACAAAATCACCATTTTTAAAGTGCTCAGTGTACGTAGACAAAAATCATGAACAGCAAAGATGGCCTTGCTTCACCTAAGATAAAAAAAAGTGTAAAAGAAGAAAAGGATACTGGGGAGCGGGGGTTGGGGGAGTCACGGAGAGGTGCGTAACCACTAATGGTTTGCATAGTAAATTCATACATAGTTCTTTTATCAAATTAATTATTACAATTCATTAGTAATCATACTTAAAACTCCTTCAGACAATATTGTTCATATATTATCTACAATCCCCCTTCTTTTAAATCCATCTCTCTTCCACCCACTCATAATCCTAATCTCAAAATCATATGTCTGATAGACAGTGGACATCTTAATTAATTAATTAATATATATATATATATATATATATATATTATCTACTGGCGGTCGCCAGTAGATAGTTATAGTTACAACCTATTATCCATAGGAAATCCGCGACATTCTATTTGAAATAACTCTCTTGCCGGTTGACGTATCTTCGCGAAATTTTCAAACTTTGTGGGGCGCTCCGGTCCGCTCCTACCCTGAAAGTCTCGGGGGATTCGTCAAGCGGGGGCCGAGAAAAAGGGGGGTCCCAAAACGTGTTTTCCCCATGCAATTTTCCATAGGAAACTTTAGACACGGCTACAGCCCGAACTGCTGAACGGAATTACACCAAATTTGGCAAAGAGGTAGTTCTTGGTTCAGAAAGAACCCTTTTTGTTAAATGGTGTAAATCCGTTCAGTAGTTGCTGAGAAAATCAAAAGTAAAAGTACATATATATCTATGGGCACGGAGGATTCGCGCACCCTGAGCGCACCCTGCGCGCACCGTCCCGATCACGAGCTGCATGTTAATTGGCTGTCAGCTGGCTGTCAACATTCCGATTCAGGAAATGTTGGCAGCCATTTTGTCCCTCGGTAGAACCGAGGGACAGAAACAAGTGCGCAAAGCGCACAAAGGGGGCAGGGTAGAAACACCCTGACCCCTAGGTTTGCTCAGGGGGTCCCACAAGGACCCCCTGGGCAAAAAAAAACCAACATTTTTTTAAAAAAAATCGGCAGGATGCGCTCAGGGTGCGCGAATCCTGCCGAAAAAAAAAAAATCGAAGCGCGGTCTCCCGGGTGGCCCAAGTCCCGGGGGCATGGTGGGGGGTTTAATTTTATGTGTGGGGGGCCTCAAAGGGCCCCCCAAGCCCCGGGGACCGCCACCCCCCCGGGGCTTTCTTTTAAAAATGGTGCGGGAGGGCTCTGAGCCCTCCCGCAGCCCCAGGGACCACCACCTCCCCGGGGCTTTTTTAAAAAAAATTAAACAACCTGTGTGGGGGTTCCAGCCCCCCACACGCCCCGGGACCGCCACCTCCCCGGGGCACTAACAAATTAAAATGGGGGTCCGTTTTGGACCCCCGAAGCCCCGGGGACCACCACCTCCCCGGGGCTGTGCTGATGTAGGGAGGGGGCCGCGCGGCCCCCTCCTGGAGCCCTTGATGGCCCTGGGGACTGCCACCCCCAGGGCCGGCTCCTGCAGTGTCCCGGGGTGCCTACCCCCGGGACACTGCTGTTTGCAATGACAGGACGGGAGCTCGCGGCTCCCGTCCTGTCATTGCAAACTTGCTTTGAAACCTGCTCTCTCTTCCAATATCCAAAGCCGATTGCTTTTCCACATGGGGAGCAGCATGTCAGCTGCTCCCCATGTGGAACAGCAATGCCGGCTCCCAAGGGACGTGGGGAGCCGGCGGGACTGTGGGGGGATTGGGGACCCCCACAGTCCCCAACGGAGAGGGCCAGCCCCGGGGGATGGGGTCCCCGGGGCAAGTAGTGGCCGAGGGAGGAGGCCACGCGGCCCCCTCCCCAAAAAAGAAAAAAAACAAAACAAAAAAAAAATGGAAAGGCCGGCCCCGGGGATGGGGTCCCCGGGGCCTCAAATGGCCTGAGGAGGGGGCCACGCAGCCCCCTCCCAAGAAAATAAAAAAGGCCATGCCCCGGGGATGGGGTCCCCGGGGCCAATACAGGCCCAGGGAAGGGGGCCACGCGGCCCCTTCCCGTTTTTTTTTTTTTAAATTAAATTTAAAAAAGGGGTAAGGCCCTGGGGATGGGGTCCCCAGGGCCCAAAAACAGGAAAAGGAAGGGGGCCACACAGCCTCCCTTCAGGGGACAAAAAAAAACAAACAAAAAAACGATCGGGCCCGCAGGCCCCGCCCCTTCCTTCACCACTCTGCAAACGCGCCCCTGGCGCGTTTGCAGAGGAGGAACGAATTCCCCTTGAATACTGGGGGTCCCTGGGGCCAACTAGCCCACCAGGAACCTCCAATATGCGCCAGGGGCTGCGTTGCAGAGACGTGTAGAGAGGCACACCCCTTTTACACCTCTCTGCAACGCAGCTCTGTGGCGCTTTTGGAGGTATATGGTGGGCTAGTTGGACTCCGGGGACCCTCAGGATTCAAGGGGACTTAATCCCCCAACTTAAAACGCGCCACGGGGCGCGTTTGCACAGTGGTGAAGGGAGGGGCGGGGCTTCAGGTGACATGTGTGCAAACAGGCCCCGTGGCGCGTTTTAAGATGGGGAATTAAATCCCCTTCAATCCTGAGGGTCCCTGGGGGCCAACTAGCCCAACAGGTACATCCAGAAAGCGCCACAGAGCTGCGTTGCAGAGAGGTGTAAAAGGGGTGTGGCCTCTCTACACGTCTCTGCAACGCAGCCCCTGGCGCATATTGGAGGTTCCTGGTGGGCTAGTTGGCCCCTAGGGACCCTCAGGATTCAAGGGGACTTAATCCCCCAACTTAAAACGCGCCACGGTGCGCGTTTGCACAGATGTCACCTCAGGCCCCGCCCCTCCCTTCACCATTGTGCAAATATTCTTCTAAAATCATCCGAAATACGAATTCCGATTTACTCACCTGTTATCAGGAGAGACCTCAGTGCTGCATCTTTCAGCCCAGTACTGGTCCTGAAAAGTAATTTTAACCGTACTTACCAGTAACTTGAATTTCCTTCCATAGGCTAACATTGACTGGTTTCACTTGGAAATTCTTCTGTGTGTGGAGTTTTGGAACTTTAAAATATTCCTCTAAAATCAGCCGAAATACGAATTCCGATTTACTCACCTGTTATCAGGAGAGACCTCAGTGCTGCATCTTTCAGCCCAGTACTGGTCCTGAAAAGTAATTTTAACCGTACTTACCGGTAACTTGAATTTCCTTCATAGGCTAACATTGACTGGTTTCACTTGGAAATTCTTCTAAGTGTGGAGTTTTGGAACTTTAAAATATTCCTCTAAAATCAGCCGAAATACGAATTCCGATTTACTCACCTGTTATCAGGAGAGACCTCAGTGCTGCATCTTTCAGCCCAGTACTGATCCTCAAAAGTAATTTTAACCGTACTTACCAGTAACTTGAATTTCCTTCCATATGATATCATTGCCTGCTTTTTGCGGAAAAAGTTTCTAAGTGTCGATTTTTGAAACATACAAATATTCCTCTAAAATCAGCAGAACTTCGAATTCCGATTTACTCACCTGTTATCAGGAGAGACCTCCGTGCTGCATCTTTGAGCCCAGTACTGATCCTGAAAAGTAATTCTAACCGTACTTACCAGTAACTTGAATTTCCTTCCATAGGCTAACATTGACTGGTTTCACTTGGAAATTCTTCTAAGTGTGGAGTTTTGGAACTTTAGAATATTCCTCTAAAATCAGCCGAAATACGAATTCCGATTTACTCACCTGTTATCAGGAGAGACCTCAGTGCTGCATCTTTAAGCCCAGTACTAATCCTGAAAAGTAATTTTAACCGTACTTACTAGTAACTTGAATTTCCTTCATAGGCTAACATTGACTGGTTTCACTTGGAAATTCTTCTAAGTGTTGATTTTTGAAACATACAAATATTCCTCTAAAATCAGCCGAAATACGAATTCCGATTTACTCACCTGTTATAAGGAGAGACCTCAGTGCTGTATCTTTCAGCCCAGTACTGGTCCTGAAAAGTAATTTTAACCGTACTTACCAGTAACTTGAATTTCCTTCCATAGGCTAACATTGACTGGTTTCACTTGGAAATTCTTCTAAGTGTGGAGTTTTGGAACTTTAAAATATTCCTCTAAAATCAGCCGAAATACGAATTCCGATTTACTCACCTGTTATCAGGAGAGACCTCAGTGCTGCATCTTTCAGCCCAGTACTGATCCTCAAAAGTAATTTTAACCGTACTTACCAGTAACTTGAATTTCCTTCCATAGGATATCATTGCCTGCTTTTTGCTGAAAAAGTTTCTAAGTGTTGATTTTTGAAACATACAAATATTCCTCTAAAATCAGCCGAAATACGAATTCACATTTACTCACCTGTTATCAGGAGAGACCTCAGTGCTGCATCTTTCAGCCCAGTACTGGTCCTGAAAAGTAATTTTAACCGTACTTACCGGTAACTTGAATTACCTTCATAGGCTAACATTGACTGGTTTCACTTGGAAATTCTTCTAAGTGTGGAGTTTTTAACTTTATAATATTCCTCTAAAATCAACCAAAGTACGAATACCAATTTACTCACCTGTTATCAGGAGAGAACCCAGTGCTGCATCTTTTAGCCCAGCACTGACCCTGAAAAGTAATTTTAACCGTACTTACCAGTAACTTATATTTTCTTCCATAGGAATCCATTGTCTGGTTTTCAGCAAAAAGTTTCAAAGTGTTGATTTTTACAAACTACAAATATTCCTTAAAAATCACCTGTATGACTTAAACGCATTCTTTCAACTGTTTACAGGAGATGCACCAGTGCTGGATCCAGGATCCAACACTGAGTAAGAAAAAGTAACGATAACAGTTTTTACCTGCTAAGTGAATTTCCTTCCATAGGATAACATTGGTGATTCTATGAGAAAAAGTTTCTAAGTGTCAACTTTTAAAATACAATAATATTCCTTAAAAATCACGACTGTAACCAAAACGCTTTTACTCAACTGTTTACAGGAGATGTACCAGGACTGAATCTAGGATCCAGTCCTGTGGTTAGAAAAGTAATCCATAAAGTAACTAATTGCATTTAACTAGAAATTCACATTGAGCTGAATGTTGCATTGTGTTTGAAAATGTGTTGCCCATTGCAACAACTGTAACTACTGTACTTAAAAGTCTATTGCCTATGTGCAAAGTATTTAAACTAAAGTAATTCATTCTGAGAAAGTATTTTTGTAATGTAATGTATAATGTAATTACAATGTAATTTAAAAAATAAAATATGTAAAAGAAAATTGTTTCTAAAAATGTAGTAAATCAGTATGAAAAAGATTAATATAACAATTAATACATTTAAAAATTGTCATTTACAAAACCTTTGAAATGCACTGAAAAAACCGTAGGTATCAGACACGTTATAGTTAGAAATTAGCATTTTAAAAACCTTTGAAATTCACTGAAAAAACCATAGGTTTCAGACACGTTATAGTTACAAATTAGCATTTAAAAAACCTTTGAAATTCACTGAAAAAACCATAGGTTTCAGACACGTTATAGTTACAAATTAGCATTTAAAAAACCTTTGAAATTCACTGAAAAAACCATAGGTTTTAGGGACAGTTATAGTTACTTGGACATTGCACTCGTACAAAACCCGTGAAATTCCCCGTTATAGTTAGTTCAGCTAACTATAACTCGCGCCCGCAATGCACTGCTGATGACGTCACATATTACATCACTCATGACATGGTCAGTGACATCACTGATGACATCACTGATGACATCTCAAATGACATCACTGATGACATCATCCACGTGATAATCTGATGCACCTCCTCACACCCTAATATAATCTTTGATACACCCACTCTAAATTACAGACTGCCATTCGCAAAACCATAGACACTCCAACACCAATAACTACATACCCACTCACTGATTCTTAGGTCTACACACACACATCCACTCACTCACCCGTACAGTCACTCATACTTACGGTCACTCAGTACAGGACTATCATATGCACTCTTACTCCTATATAGACACTCAAACAACGCCACTCATCCATAGAGATACTCAGACACCTAGTCAGTCATGCAAATAATTAAACACACTGCCATTTACTCACCTATACAGTTATACACACACCAGCTCACTTCCTCATACAAATAGTAGCACATTGTTACGCTCTTATACAATCACTGATACAAGCACACACTCATCCATACAGCCACTATCACAATCACTCACTCTTGCTTATAGCTATTTATATACTCCAACACACATATATACTGCCTTTCACATATGTAGTTACTCACACATGTACCACTGGGACATACATTCACTCACTAACACACTCTTACACACACTTACCCACCCATACAGTCTATCACAGATGCACTCTTGAAACCATCCACCCAGTGAATCACCCACTCACACATCTATGCACAGAGTTGCACACACCCCTCCCACACAAACACTCAGGCACCCATACAGATACTCAGACAAGCATTCAATAACTCATATAGACACTCATTTAGCTATTCACAAACACATGCAGCCACTTACACAGCAACAGACAGACGGATACAGACATTCACCCAGTTTAGTCACTAACCCATGCATTCAGTAAGATACGTTAAATCACTCACTTATAGAGTCAGTCACGCACCTACTAAATCATCCATACAGACACTTACACACCCACTCATTCTTCAATACGTCTTTTCCTATATATATTAAAAATATTTAAACTTTACAACACACAGTCACTGGATGATGTCATCAGTGATGTCATTTGAGATGTCATCAGTGATGTCATCAGTGATGTCACTGACCATGTCATGAGTGATGTAATATGTGACGTCATCAGCAGTGCATTGCGGGGCGCGAGTTATAGTTAGCTGAACTAACTATAACGGGGGAATTTCACGGGTTTTGTACGAGTGCAATGTCCAAGTAACTATAACTGTCCCTAAAACCTATGGTTTTTTCAGTGAATTTCAAAGGTTTTTTAAATGCTAATTTGTAACTATAACGTGTCTGAAACCTATGGTTTTTTCAGTGAATATATATATATATATACATATATATATATATATATATATATATATAACAATATATATATATATATATATATATATATATATATATATATATATATATATATATATATATAACAAATATATATATATTATCTACTGGCGGTCGCCAGTAGATAGTTATAGTTAGGACCTATTATCCATAGGAAATTCGTAACATTCTATTCCCAATAACTTTGGCGTCGTTTGACGAATCATCACGAAATTTTCAAAACTAGTGGGGCGCTCCGGTCCGCTCCTGTCTTGAAAGTTTCGGGGTGATTCATCAAGCGTGGGCCAAGAAAAAAGGGGGTCCCAAAACGTGTTTTCTCCATGTTAATTCCCATAGGAAATTTTAGACACGGCTACAGCCCGAACTGCTGAACGGAATTACACCAAATTTTGCAAAAAGGTAGCGCTTGGTTCAGAAAGCGACCTTTTTTTAAATGGTGTAAATCCGTTCAGTAGTGGCGGAGAAATTCAAAAAATAAGAGTGAAAAAATCAATTTCCCATAGGAAACTTTATGCAAGGCTACAGCCAAAACTGCTGAACGGAATTACACCAAATTTGGCACAAAGGTAGTGCTTGGTTCAGACAGCACCCTTTTTAAAAATGGTGTAAATCCGTTCAGTAGTTGCTGAGAAAATACAAAATAAATGTTTCGATATCTATGGCCGCGGTGGATCCGCGCACCCTCCTGATCACGAGCTGCATGCTAATTGGCTGTCAACACTCCAAACCAGGAAGTGTTGGCAGCCATCTTGTGCCTCGGTAGAACCGAGGCACAAGAAATTAGTAAAACAAGTGCGCAAAACGCAAAAAGGGGGCAGGGTAGAAACACCCTGACCCCCTAGGCCTGCTCAGGGCCCCAAAAAAAATTGTTTTTTAAAAAAAAAAATCGTCGGGATGTGCTTAGGGTGCGCAAATCCCGCTGAGAAAAAAAAAAAATGAAGCGCGGTCTCCCGCGCTTCGTGGTTAATTGGCCCCCGGGTGGGCCAAGTCCCGGGGGCATGGGGGATTTATTTAATAATATGGGGGGCCTCTAAGGCCCCCCAAGCCCTGGGGACCGCCACCCCCCGGGGGCTTTAAAAAAATAATGGTGCGGGAGGGCTCTTGGCCCTTCCGCAGCCCCGGGGACCACCACCCCCGGGGCTTCTTTTAAAAAAAATAATATACCTGTGTGGGGGGGCTCGAGCCCCCCCACACACCCCGGGGACCGCCACCTCCCCGGGGCACTAAAAAAACATGCTAATTTGGGGGTACGGTACGGACCCCCGAGCCCCCGGGACCACCACCTCCCGGGGGCTGTGCATGTGAAGGGAGGGGGGCAGCGCGGCCCCCCTCCTGGAGCCCTTGATGGCCCTCGGGACCACCACCCCGCAGGGCCGGCTCCTGCAGTGTCCCGGGGTGCCTACCCCCGGGACACTGTAGTTTGCTATGACAGGACGGGAGCCTCGCGGCTCCCGTCCTGTCATAGCAAACTGCTTTGGTTTTTGGAACAGAGAGCAGGAAACCTGCTCTCTCTTCAAAAAACCAAAGCAGATTGCTTTTCAACACGGGGAGCTGCATCTTAGCAGCTCCCCATGTGGAAATGCAATGCCAGCTCCCGCAGGACGCGGGGAGCCGGCGGGACCGTGGGGGCATTGGGGACCCCCCACGGTCCCCAACGGAGAGGGCCAGCCCCGGGGGATGGGGTCCCCGGGGCTAGTAGTGGCCCGGGAGGGGGGCCATGCGGCCCAACTCCCCAAAATTAAAACATTTTTTAAGAAAATAAAAAAATAAATAAAGGCCGCCCCGGGGGATGGGGTCCCCGGGGCCAGTAGAGGCCTCAGGAGGGGGGCCACGCAGCCCCCCTCCATAAACAAAAATATATAATTGGCCATGCCCCGGGGGATGGGGTCCCCGGGGCCGGAATGGCCACGGGAGGGGGGCCCACGTGGCCCCCTTCCCGTTAATTTTATTTTTTTAAATTAAAAAGGGGTCAGGCCCTGGGGGATGGGGTCCCCAGGGCCCAAAAGTAAAAGAAGAGGGGCCACACAGCCCCCTTCCAAAAAACAAAAAAACACGCTATCGTGCCGAGGCTCCGCCCCCTCCCAGCAACACTCTGCAAACGCGCCCTGTGGCGCGTTTTAAGTTGGGAAATGAATTCCCCTTCAATACTGGGGGTCCCTGGGGGCCAACTAGTCCACCAGGAACCTCCAGTATGCGCCAGGGGGCTGCGTTGCAGAGAGGTTGTCCAGGCCATGCCCCTTTTTACACCTCTCTGCAACGCAGCTCTGTGGCGCTTACTGGAGGTACCTGGTGGGCTAGTTGGACCCCAGGAACCCTCAGGATTCAAGGGGACTTAATCCCCCAACTTAAAACGCGCCACGGGGCGCGTTTGCACAGTGGTGAAGGGAGGGGCCGGGGCTTCAGGTGACATGTGTGCAAACAGGCCCCGTGGCGCGTTTTAGGGTGGGGAATTAAATCCCCTTCAATCCTGAGGGTCCCTGGGGGCAAACTAGCCCACCAGGTACCTCCAGTAAGCGCCACGGAGCTGCGTTGCAGAGTGTTGTATAAAGGGGCATGGCCTCTGAACACCTCTCTACAACGCAGCTCTCTGGCGCATACTGGAGGTATCTGGTGGGCTAGTTGGCCCCTAGGGTCCCTCGGGATTGAGGAGGAATTAATTCTCCAACTTAAAACGTGCCACAGGGCGTGTTTGCAGACGTGTCACCTCAGGCCCCACCCCCTTCCTTCACCATTGTGCAAATATTCCTCTAAAATCAGCCGAACAACGAATTCCAATTTACTCACCTGTTATCAGGAGAGACCTCAGTGCTGCATCTTTGAGCCCAGGACTGATCCTGAAAAGTAATTTTAACCGTACTTACCAGTAACTTGAATTTCCTTCCATAGGATATCATTGCCTGCTTTTTGCTGAAAAAGTTTCTAAGTGTCGATTTTTGAAACATACAAATATTCCTCTAAAATCAGCAGAACTACGAATTCCGATTTACTCACCTGTTATCAGGAGAGACCTCAGTGCTGCATCTTTGAGCCCAGTACTGATCCTGAAAAGTAATTCTAACCGTACTTACCAGTAACTTGAATTTCCTTCCATAGGCTAACATTGACTGGTTTCACTTGGAAATTCTTCTAAGTGTGGAGTTTTGGAACTTTAGAATATTCCTCTAAAATCAGCTGAACTACGAATTCCAATTTACTCACCTGTTATCAGGAGAGACCTCAGTGCTGCATCTTTGAGCCCAGTACTGATCCTGAAAAGTAATTTTAACCGTACTTACCAGTAACTTGAATTTCCTTCCATAGGCTAACATTGACTGGTTTCACTTGGAAATTCTTCTAAGTGTGGAGTTTTGGAACTTTATAATATTCCTCTAAAATCAGCCGAACTACGAATTCCGATTTACTCACCTGTTATCAGGAGAGAACCCAGTGCTGCATCTTTTAGCCCAGCACTGACCCTGAAAAGTAATTCTAACCGTACTTACCAGTAACTTGTATTTCCTTGCATAGGAATCCATTGTCTGGTTTGCTGCAGAAAAGTTTAAAAGTGTAAATTTTCACAAACTACAAATATTCCTTAAAAATCGCCTGTATGACTTAAACGCATTCTTTCAACTGTTTACAGGAGATGCACGAGTGCTGGATCCAGGATCCACCACTGAGTAAGAAAAAGTAACGATAACACTACTTACCTGCTAAGTGAATTTCCTCCCATAGGATAACATTGGTGATTCTATGTGAAAAAGTTTCTGTGTCAACTTTTAAAATACAATAATATTCCTTAAAAATCACTACTGGAACCAAAACACTTTTACTCAACTGTTTACAGGAGATGTCCCAGGACTGAATCTAGGATCCAGTCCTGTGGTTAGTAAAGTAATCCATAAAGTAACTAATTGCATTTAACTAGAAATTCACAATGAGCTCAATGTTGCATTGTGTTTGAAATTGTGTTGCCTATTGCAACAACTGTAACTACTGTACTTAAAAGTCTATTGCCTATTTGCAAAGTATTTAAACTAAAGTAATTCATTCTGAGAAAGTATATTTTGTAATGTAATGTATAATGTAATTACAATGTAATTTTAAAAATAAAATATCTAAAAATAAATAGTTTAAAAAATGTAGTAAATCAGTATCAAAAAAATAAATATAACAATTAATACATTTAAAAATTGTCATTTACAAAACCTTTGAAATTCACTGAAAAAAACCATAGGTTTCAGACATGTTATAGTTAGGAATTAGCATTTAAAAAACCTTTGAAATTCACTGAAAAAACCATAGGTTTCAGGCACGTTATAGTTAGAAATTAGCATTTAAAAAACCTTACAAATTCACTGAAAAAACCATAGGTTTTAGGGACAGTTATAGTAAGTTGGACATTGCACTCGTACAAAACCCGTGAAATTCCCCCGTTATAGTTAGTTCAGCTAACTATAACTCGCGCCCACAATGCACTGCTGATGATGTCACATATTACATCACTCATGACATGGTCAGTGACATCACTGATGACATCTCAAATGACATCACTGATGACATCATCCACGTGATAATCTGATGCACCTCCTCACACCCTAATATAACCTTTGATACACCCACTCTAAATTACAGACTGCCATTCGCAAAACCATAGACACTCCAACACCAATAACTACATACCCACTCACTGATTCTTAGGTCTACACACACACATCCACTCACTCACCCGTACAGTCACTCATACTTACGGTCACTCAGTACAGGACTATCATATGCACTCATACTCCTATATAGACACTCAAACACCGCCACTCATCCATAGAGGTACTCACACACCTAGTCAGTCATGCAAATAATTAAACACACTGCCATTTACTCACCTATACAGTTATACACACACCAGCTCACTTACTCATACAAATATTAGCACATTCTTACGCTCTTATACAATCACTGATACAAGCACACACTCATCCATACAGTCACTCTCACAATCACACACTCTTGCTTATAGCTATTTATATACTCCAACACACATATATACTGCCTTTCACATATGTAGTTACTCACACATGTACCACTGGGACATACATTCACTCACTAACACACTCTTACACACACTTACCCACCCATACAGTCTATCACAGATGCACTCTTGAAACCATCCACTCAGTGAATCACCCACTCACACATCTATGCACAGAGTCGCACACACCCCACCCACACAAACACTCAGGCACCCATACAGATACTCAGACAACCAATCAATAACTCATATAGACACTCATGTAGCTATTCACAAACCCATGCACCACTTACACAGCAACAGACAGACGGATTCAGACATTCACCCAGTTTAGTCACTAACCCATGCATTCAGTAAGATACGTTTAATCACTCACTTATAGAGTTAGTCACGCACCTACTAAATCATCCATAAAGACACTTATACACCCACTCATTCTTCAATACGCCTTTCCCTATATATATTAAAAATATTTAAACTTTACAGAAACACACAGTCACTGGATGATGTCATCAGTGATGTCATTTGAGATGTCATGAGTGATGTCATCAGTGCTGTCACTGACCATGTCATGAGTGATGTAATATGTGACGTCATCAGCAGTGCATTGCGGGGGCGCGAGTTATAGTTAGCTGAACTAACTATAACGGGGGAATTTCACGGGTTTTGTACGAGTGCAATGTCCAACTAACTATAACTGTCCCTAAAACCTATGGTTTTTTCAGTGAATATATATATATATATATATCAAAGGTTTTCCTCCCACACAGAAAGGTAACGAAGCCGTGTCTCAAGCCACAAAAACTTTTCTTCATCGGCTGTTATCGGACGCGTTTCGCCTGTAAAACATGTAAAATCAACTATGCAGTCTACGTGCTTCAGTGCCCATGTGGCCTGAGGTACGTAGGCAGCACAATCCTACCAGTTCACAAACGTGTGTTGCAACACCTACGCGCTATAAAAAACAGTGACAAAACATATCCAGTGGCGCGCCACTTTCATCAATATCATAACAAAAATGCAGAAGGTTTATTGTATTTTGTGATTGATGCAATCCCACAAAGTATACGTGGAGGTAATCGTGAGAAAAAGTTGAGAAGGCTAGAGTCTAGCTATATAATAAAACTCGACACAAAGACCCCTTCGGGATTGAATATCGAAGAAGATTTCCATACACATTTATGAATATAATTAAGTTATTATTGACTGTTTCAGACTTCTCTCTGTTTTTAACTGGTTTTAATTGGTGATGGTGAAAATGGAAGACAATGTGTTTCATGCAATATGTCTGTTGTGGGAATTGCCCACTTGGGCTGAATCACAAAATGGTTTATAGTGAATATTCTGAAAGGAATGCCCACTGGGGCTTGATGGTATTAATTTTGGCAAATATTTGATGGTATTGCCTCAATGAGGGTTGATTTTTGTGATTACATAATGTATCCCCTTATAACGTTGAATAAGATTATTTCCATGATTGTAATATAATCTTTCTACGACGCACAGATGCAGAATATATAAAATGGAAAAAACTTTTTTACATTGGCATTGTAAGAAAAAGGAAAAAACTACTAGTCTGTCTTCCATTACACTATTGGAGTAGTTCACACGTGATGTGGCACGTTATGGTATTTAAATACAGGTTGAAAACTTTATTCAATTGTTGGTGAGCAAGCCTGCTGCGCAGGCGAAACGCGTCCGGTAACAGCCGACGAATAAAGGTTTTTGTGGCTTGAGACACGGCCTTGTTACCTTTCTGTGTGGGAGGAAAACCTTTGATGTAAATTGGACCTGACTTGGGTGGTCCACATAGATGAAGCGGCCTCTGTTCTGGCTGTGCAGCATATTACCCGAGTGACAAGCTGGGAATATATATATATATATATATGTATGTATGTATATATATATTCACTGAAAAAACCATAGGTTTCAGGCACGTTATAGTTGGAAATTAGCATTTAAAAAACCTTCTAAATTCACTGAAAAAACCATAGTTTTCAGGGGCGTTATAGTTAGTTGGACATTTCACTCGTACAAAACCATAGAAATTCCCCCGTTATAGTTAGTTCAGCTAACTATAACTTGCGCACCCTCAATGCACTGCTGATGACATCACATATTACATCACTCATGACATGGTCAGTGACATCACTCATGACATCACTGATGACATCTCAAATGACATCACTGATGACATCATCCTTGTGATAGAGTGGCAGACCTCCTCTCACCCTAATATAACCTTTGATACACACACTCAAAAATACAAACTAACATTTTCAAAACAATGGACATACCAATACCAGTTACAACACACCTATTCAGTAATTCCAAGATCTACACACACATCCACTCATTCACCAACAGTCCCTATACAGTCACTCATACATGTACTCACTCATCATATGTACTCATACACCTATACATCCTGTTACACACCGCCACTCATCCATAGAGTTACTCACACACATAGTCACACATGCAAACAAAGTATCAAACATCCATTTACTTGCATATACAGTTATACACACACTACCACACTTACTTCTACAGAAACTTACACATACTTACTCTCTTAAACAATGACTTATAGAAACACCTACTTATTTGTACAGGAACTCTTCCAATCTCTCACTCTCACATATACTCACTTATATACACCAATACTCACATATACTAGTTTAAAACATATGTAGTTACTCATAAAGACACTATTGAGACAGTCATTCACTCACTAACACACCCATATACATACTCATCCACCTATACAGTCCTGCACACATGCTGTCTTCAACACATACAAACAGTGAGTCACTCATTCATGCATCTAGGCACTAAGTAATACCCCCACCGAACCATACAGACACTCAGACACTCATACTGATACTCAAAAAACCAACTAATAACTCATATAGACACTCATGTAGCTACTCACCAACCCATGCAGCCACTTATACACAAAGTGAGAGACTGCTACAGATATTTTCATATTTAAACATTACTCACTAACCCATGTATTCACTAAGATACACTTAGTCAGTTATACAATCAATTTTACAAAAATAAATCATCCATTTAGACACTTATATACCCATTTATTCTTCCATCGACCTTGAGATATACATATATAAAACATATTTAATTTTCAGAAAAACACACATTCACTGGATGATGTCATCAGTGATGTCATTTGAGATGTCATCAGTGATGTCATGAGTGATGTCACTGACCATGTCATGAGTGATGTAATATGTGACATCATCAGCAGTGCATTGTGGGCGCGCGAGTTATAGTTAGCTGAACTAACTATAACGGGGGAATTTCTATGGTTTTGTACGAGTGAAATGTCCAACTAACTATAACGCCCCTGAAACCTATGGTTTTTTCAGTGAATTTAGAAAGTTTTTTAAATGCTAATTTCTAACTATAACGTGCCTGAAACCTATGGTTTTTTCAGTGAATTTCTAAGGTTTTTTAAATGCTAATTTCTAACTATAACGTGCCTGAAACCTATGGTTTTTTCAGTGAATATATATATATTTATTATACTATGTATACATGTGAAAATGTCTCGGTCCCCTGTTTGCCTCGGTGGCACGGAAAAAATGGGTGGAACTGCCATCAGCACGCCGACGAGGTCCTCTTATGGCTCCGATGACGTCATACGGTGTCGCGAGCGGAGCCGTGCTCGTTGACGTGGGAGAGCTAGGAAAGAATTTCCGTGGAATGCTGGTGCAGGGGATATTCACCTAAGTGTTCAGGCTAGTCCTTTGGGAGCAACTGTTTATGTTGCCACTCCAGAAACCGAAACCAGTGATCCGAGGGCAGAGGCCCTGCAGATGGCACACGAGGTGGGGTGCCCAGTTGTGTGCACCGGCGGGGCAGCGAAGTGACAAGCACCACAACCCACAAAAAAGGTAACGAGGGCACTGAATAACACAGGATCTTCTCTTTGTATCTGGCAGGAACAACAAAGTACCAAAATGTAGAATTAGTGCTACAACGGTCTTCAAGAGGACCTGCGATGCCGCTTCTGCCTCCCGTACCCTGGAGGCGGCACATGGGTCACGGGGTACGGTCATACTGTGGTGGGACACACACTCGTTGACCTCTCATGGCACTGCTCCACACTTCAGGGAAGACGCTTTCCATTAGCTATGTTTTCTGATGACATGTCGCGCTGGCCCAGTCCAACAACAGAACTCCTTTAGATCCAAACAGACTCTTCCACTCTCTCACCGGAAGTGAAACCAGGCCACGCGGACACTTTCACAATACAACAGCCGGGAATGCACTTTTCGGTAAAAAAACCACATTCCTTCCTCCTAATTAATCAAATAAACGTCTCACTGAAGAACAGGGGCCAGCTTCGATCGGTAAACAGCCGTTACAATGACTTTTTTACTTTGCGATACCATTACAACGCATGCATTACCACGCATGCGTTGTACATCATGAAGTCATTACTACACATTTTTTTAGAACGCATGGTCATTTACCACGCATGCCTTTACAACGAATTTTGTTGTAAAGGTATGTATGGTAAATGACCATTGTGAGAAGTTGGCCTGGTATATGCTGTCCACTAATTATAGTGGGCACCTTGCACCAGTCCAAACAACCCCTTATTGGAGATAGGTTAAAGACAACCTTTATTGAAAGCTATCCTAGTGGTAGCTATGGAGAGCAGCCTTCAGGCTAAGTCTTGAAGGAATGTAAAGCAGCTTGTTTACCAGTCTATAATCTCTTGAGTGACCAAATGAAAGAGGACCACACCAGGTATATATTTAAAATATATGTATTTAGTCTTAAACACACCCCTCTAGTCTCTTTATGAGGCTAGAGTTCGAAGTACATAAGTTACAAGTCGAATATCAACAGTAATAGCACAAATACACGTTTGAGCCCTAGGGGCGTACCAAACCATATACCAATAAAGTGGTATAAGAACCACGACTGAGCTAGACACAAGGCCTAGAGCCTGTAGAAATGCTTGGACCACAAGGAACCACCCAAGGTAGTGACACAGGGGACCCACGGGGGACGCGTGCAGTGTGAGAACACAGCCGCGAGCCGCCGTTGACTTCTATGGGGAATGTCGCGGTTGGAGTTTTAAAGAAAAAGGACACTTAGAGGAGGACTTGGAGCAAACCCCT